>OX453043.1:4995371-5625371 GCA_949699805.1 Tromatobia lineatoria
CCGACAGTTTACACTCTGCAGATGACTTACGTCATTTGCTACATTGTTGCTGTCGCTATCTTCTATTGTGCGCATTCGTCAACCATCATAGTTTACAAACCGTTCGCTACATGATCAAAAACCATACCTCATCATGGAATACATGTTCGATTGTCATCACTATAGGAAATATTAATATTACGAAGATAACTTTCCAATTAAAACATTATACGTACAAATAACATATGAGTTTCATGAAAAGTTCCATACAGATTCCAAATAAGTGTAACTGAAAATTATATTTGAGAAAATAGTGATAGAGCAACTATTGAGTGCCACGTATTCTTTGCTAAATCATGCTAATATTTTTGATAGGTGCTTGATTTTTTTTCTCCAGTAAAAATGGAATGGTGTCTTTGAGGAGATAAACAATTTTTACAATTTTTTCTACTACACGATGAGTAAAATATAGTGCAATCAGTTATAATTATTGCTTCATTAATAAAACTATAACGAATAACTTACATGAATTATCTTTAATAGTTTTCAGGATCCGATAACTGAGAACTATTCTACACTCTTGTTGAATCGAAATATTATTCGTATGAAGCCCCTGTAAGTTATAAATATAAGCATCCGTAAATACGCCTGCATAGGCATTCATTTGTAATATTTATTATCCTCAGCTACTAAGCTGCGATCTATTAGCCAACAAAAAAAAAACAACAATAGCAATTTTAAGTGAATAGCCTTATTACCAAAGTATCATCGCGATCATGCGAGGAGTTCCTGTGCAGTCATAGTCGGTAGGAGGGTGCAATATTGTCCTAATAAAGTAATACAAAACGGTTGAGAGGTTCCCAGGCATTAATGCAGCGATGCATCGTGGTCCACGCTCAAGAGTCCGAACCTGGAGCCGAACGGCAAAAGCGGCATAGAAACGTCCTGGCAACAGAAGACCCGTATCTCCGCGCCGCACAAAAGTGTTAAACGAATGAATGAACGCACCAAATGAACGGATGAATGAGCGGGAGTGGCGCGCGCGCGTTCCATCTCTTCTCCCTGCTCTGCGGGAGGAGGGCGAAAAGAGAAATAAATAAGAGCGTCGAGCTGCGCGACGCTCCTGTTGCCGCCAGTCTGCGGAGACCGTGACAAAGGAAAGAGTCGTTAAGGAGTCTTGTGTTCTTCACACTAGTCAAATAAGTGGTTCATTTTGTTTCCTCAACGGGGAAGCTTTGTATTCATTAAATTTTTCTTCTCGAGATTTTTATGTCAGGATACTTAGAATGGTCGAAAAAATCGAAAAAAATAGTTTAAAAAAATGTCTTCTGCAGAAATAGGTGATTAAGACTTTCAATCACCCATAACTGCATCTATAAATTATGATATATGGATTTCAGAGCATTTGAAATGTTTTTCAAACAGTATGTGGTCACTAGGGTGGTCATTATTTAGCGATAGTTCGAAATCATCCAGTCGCACCCCATCAAATCATTCGTTTGGGGGAAAAAAACTCTGTACAAAATTTGAGACTGATCGGATACTAATTACCCGCGCCCTCGCGCCCCTGAATGTTTTTTAATGAGAATTAAGAGTCGTTAAATTTTGCCACATAACTCAGCAGAATAAATTCGTCGAGAGTTGGCATTGACAAAGCCTTCAACCTCAGTTCTTGAACATAAAAAGAGCCCATATAGGGTTTGAAAAAATATTCATATACTCAGTTAGTGCACTTTATTGTAAAAGTAGTTTTTGTTCGAAATTCGAAATTTTGAAATTTACCCAAAAGTGTAGACATAGTATTCATTATTTGCACAAACAATACAGCATCTTCTGTAATTGGCTTTAAAAAGTGAACGAGCCTAATTACAGTGGAAAAGGATGTTATAGTCCTAAGAGTTCCCTTTTGTTTAACCGCCATTCATAATCCCGACGGTCAAAATACCGACAGTCAAAATACCGAATGATTAAAATTCCGACAAATTGCATGCCCGACAAATTGATATACCGACAGTTTCAAATACCGACATTTGAAATCCCGATAGAAATAAAATATGATTGTTTGTCCGAATATGTATTTGTAAGATTGTTCAAACCTACTCCGACGAACAATCCTACGTATTCGCAATAATCGTTGGTTATACTGCAGTATGCAATATGAAAAAGAATATTTGTGCAGTGAGGGGGGCTTGCCCCCCCCCCCCCTCCAACCCCCTACCAGGGCTTCTCCCCTGCCCCCCTTCCATGCGCTTGGGTCACTATATGCCTTTTCTGGCATAAAAAAAAGCATTGGGGGGGGGGGAAGTGCTGAAAAGTTCGAATACTAACATCCAGCTATCGACGAATAACATACAATCATTGATTTGAATTAATTTTCGGGATTTTAAATGTCGGTATTCTAATCTGTCAGTGTATTCATTTGTCGGGATTATCATTGTTCGGTATTTTATCTGTCGGTATTTTGACCGTCGGGATTGTAATTGTCGGTGAAATGGACGGCATCCAGTGCTAAGTTATACGACAATCAGTGTGGAGAGCGATTTGGAAAAAGGTCTATGAAATCACTATTTGACATGAATCTATGGTTGAAAATATCTCTTGAATGTCTGATGCATGACTGTATGGCTGGAAAATATCTCGGGCAAAGTGAAATATTTATATCTGGCTCCATCTTTTCTATTCAGCAAAAAAACAAAAGATCTTTACTAAAGAAAATTCTGTTTTTTGCTAAACAGAAATTTAAAAGATACTTATTTTTCAACCATAGACTTATCAAATATTGATTTCTCAAACCTTTTTCCAAATCGGTTTCTACACTTGTTGTGTAACTCGGCCCTATACACTGTTAAACATTTTTGTATGAAAATTCATAAAATGTATATGAAGTTTTATGCATATACAGTATATGAAATTTCATATACAAGTATGTATAAATATTAAATTATTCGTATATTAAGAACAATGTAATATTTGTCATTATTTACACACAAACTTAAATTTGATATAACTTCGTATATTAAACGTGTTGTAAATCTAATAATATTTTCAACAGTGATATATTAATATTACAACAAAGTTTGTGAATTAACTTTTGCAATACACAGCTTATTAAATTTCAATGTCAGCTACATCAATTTCAACATTCAGGTATTGAAATTACAACAGAATTATAAAAATTTATATACATTATATATGAATTTGAATTTGGTATACCGCGTTTGTAAATTTGATATAACTTCGTATATCAAACGTGTTGTAAATTTAATAATATTTTTAACAGTGTAACATCTGTTTTCAGTGTAATTAAGTCCGTTGGCTCCATAAAATCTATCACGGGAGAATATTGGGAGAACATTTCTTGTGTAAGAATAAATATCGTGATGAATTTTGGAGTGAATTGAAAAGATTCGGATATAGAACAAGAAATACTTCTACAAAAAAGTGCAGGTACTCAACATCTAAATATTTGTTCGACCTCTATATGGGCTTTTTGTATGCTTAAGGATTGATGTTCAAGATTTTGTAAATGGCAACTCTCGAGGAAATTATTCTGCTGAGTTATGCAGCAAGAATTTAACGGATCTCAATTTCCTATTTGAAAACAAAGTTAAATTGTCAAAGCTGGGAGGCAGGAGTAATTATTATCTGATCGGTCTCAAATTTTATACAGACATTTTTTCCCTCCAATAGAACGATTTGTAGGGGTGCGCCTGGACGAATTCGAACCTTCGCCTAAATAAGGGCCACTCCAATGATCTCTCTCATTTTTGTAAAATTTAGGTTATTTTCGTAAGGAGTTCTTCGTAGTTTTTATACTTTTCAAATTTTCGTGTATGTAAACGAAATTATATTCAATGATGCTAGATGCATTGCATTCTTTCCTACTTTAATATACATTTTATAAATTCGAGGAATAAATTTAAAAAACGTGCGTTCGATAGTGATCTGTAGATAAACGAGAAATAATTCTGTCTGTCCTGAATTAAAACTCTATAATTCTCAAAGTGTACAATCATAAATAGTATTTGTGTGCTCATCAATTCTATCATCATTGTTATCGTATTTTTCTATCTTTTCTGTCTCTGTGCGCTTATCCATGACTACATCCTAGTCTAATGCAAAAACTATACCGAATTGAATGGCTTTCCATTTCTTCCATGAATATGACATTAATTGGGATGACATTATGATTTTTATTTTCCAAATTAAGCCCTACTGCGGGTTTTCTTTCTCTAATTTTTTAAGACGTATTATTTTGAGCACGCAATCAAATGTAATAACGTAATATTTAATATAATGTTTTGTGGTTTTTTTTAGTTTTTTTATACACGCTATCTAAATTCACGGAAATATCATTCAAAGTTGCGTGTGTGCGTGTGCGTTTGCAAGGCTTCATTCAACTGATCAAGCTCAAATTCGGCACACAAGTGAATCAGCCAACCGTCTATAACTATTGCATTTTTTTACGAAATGTATGTAGAAACTTTTATTTTAGGGCTTTTTGAAGTTTTTCAGAAAAACATATGCGCGCTCTAAAACTGGCGATATTTTGTTAAATAATTCTTTATAAGTGTAGGTACCCTCAATGTTATTGGATATTCTATTTGACCAAAATCGCAAACGCGGTTTGGATTTTATAGTTCTGATATTTTCGAAGAATTCACATTGCTGCTTTCACTTTCGCAAAGCGTGAGACAATGAATTCAAATTGTATCCATGAAATTAGTACTGTTTAGCGATGATAGCTGTACAGTTTCGTCATAATTTTTTATGTTGTTTCATTTTTTTATTTATTAAAAAAAAAAAAAATTCCATAATTTTTACTTTTATATTGAAAAAGCTGCAAAGTCGAATTTTGCGAATTGTCTTATTTTTTTTTGGTTTTTTTTTACAAAGTTTTCTCTATGAGGTAGCCAAGATCCACTAATATATTTCCTCATAGAGAACCTCGTAAAAAAAAAAATTATGAGGAAGCAAATTGCAAAGTTCTACCATACAGCTTTTAAAAAAATTCTCACAGGTTAACAAACTACGATTTCATTTCTCTCGATTAACGGTTAGTAAATGAACAGGTTATTTCGAAATCTCACTATATTCTTGTTTTCTCCCATGAATATTATAATATTAATTGATTGTGTGAAATAATATTGTAAAGAATAAAAATATTTTTATATAAACGAAAATCATGTTAACATATTACCAAAATCAAAGCAATGAACAAACAGGCAACTGTTTCAATTTTCACGATACTGTTCAACATATTTTTAATGAATGTTTTTTTCAACATTCCACCCATAATAATATTCTGAAAAAATAATAAACATTGAAAAATGTATAAAATAAATATGCATTGGGACTGTAAAAGTCAGAGGATAGTTACAACTCTATGTTTGCCTAGTGTGAAGCGTTGGAGCCCCTTAAAAACAGAGATGCTGGTATATAGGTTCATTGCGAGTAAAATTAGGAGCCGAGCTATGACACGAAGAAGACGTGAAAGGAGACGACGGTGAAGAAGTGAATGGAGCGCGAAGCAGAGCGAAGAATGGTGGTGGCCGGAAATGTATCACCGCCGCAGTATAACGCCGAACACACAACAGACTCGAAGCGTAAGTTGCACTCGAGTGTTTGTAGTAGTTGGACTTTATTAACGTCGAGCAGGATAGCAATATGAGGGGATTGTAGAAAAGAATGAAGCGGACGGCGCGGTAGTAACGGAGAGAAGGCTCGTCTCGCCTTCATGAACGAACTGTGTCCAACTTGACTCTCTTCGTAGTAGTATTTTACTATAACAAGTCAGTACTCGTGTTGATGAGCAAGCGCTGAATAAAAGGAAGCTGGATGTGTGAGATAAAAGAGAATTGTAGCAGAGAGAGAGGATGGTCACCTCGGTCCATCACACTACGCCGTCACTAACTTGCTCGCCATGATCTTGAATGGCTTCAATTAGCGTTCGTTGGTCGCGCGTAATTGTTTTTCAGAATTATCGTCCAGCTAGTAGTTTTTGACGCACTTGCACGGCTAACAAATCTTTTTTTATGTTCAGACTAACGAATAACGTGATCACAGGTTTCAACTTGAATTAACTCTTCTAAGTATAGTATAGTGTATAGTATCTTCTAAAGTATGGTGTCGAAACATTTTATTTGTGTTTATGTTTCATGAAAACGAATTATCGTAGCTTAGAAGAAACGATTTGCTTATTTACTCATTATCCATTTAACTGTTTCCAAAGAATTTATGATTAATAAATTAATACTTATTTTATTTCCTTTTTGAAGCCTTCGCGAATGCTGAACAGCTGAATAGCTGTTTACGAATGCTAATAAAAGATGCAAACATCTTGACATATTGCTTCCTAATTATTTCCAACTTCTTACATATTTAATTTCATGATGAAGATTATATGGATTATATATAACATGATATGGATTAATTTTGGTTTCTTCTGAGAGGAAAGCTTGTAAAAAATTCAAAATAATAAAGAAGCATTATCAAATGTTTATATATACATCCTCGATTTAGATAAAATTTAAAAAATGAAATTAAAGTAGAGCGAAACTTTAGTCGGCAAAAAATAATATCGGATATTTCGAATTCTTAATCGATAGTCCGAACCCTCCTGCCGACTTCCACTGAATTATTGTGTATATTTATGTACAATATTAGGGCTTGCTGGTAGATGCTGGTCTCGTAGGAACATTGATAGAACAATATAAATTATCCGAAAATTTCAAAACTCTATAAAATCTAAATCACTTTTCCGATTTCCGTCAAATTCAATACTCAACAACATACATACATTTTCAAAAAAACAAAAATAAAAAATCATCCATTTTTCGATAGTCAGAGCCAGCACGCCCCTTTTGAAAAAAAAAATCAGAAGCTCTAAAATCTTAATATGCATACATTTTGTAGAAAATTGCAACGGTCAAAGTTGGGCTGTTGACTGAAATAGTTGGAGTAGTGTCAAGTACTTAATGATTTGAAGGAACTATAACCTCGTTGGCAGACTAATGATAATAACAATGTCCAGCTGACATCATAACCTTAACTCACTAGTTGGGTGGTGCAACGAAAATTTGAATTGGCAGCTGTGATGGTTGCAGGAGTTTAGTCGTTGGTAGTATGTAGTATGCGGCATAGCATATGCAGAAATTTGTCGTCTGAATGATTTTCGTTCTTTATGGTTACACGGGTCTAGAGTTTAACTATTCACGATGTTTTCGGATATTTTCGAAGCCTATGTCACCCATTAGTGTTGCATTATGTGACGAGCATAAATCTGTCTCTCGGTTTTGCCATGACGATTGATAACTTCACAGAAGTGAGATTCTCGGTCTTATGTTTGTTTTAATCTTCTCGTCTCGTCTCGATTTTACGATCACGATCGAGCAAGCTTAAAATAAATCCTAAGAAACCAGCGAAAATAACGTCCTAACGTGGGTTCCTCCCTTAAAAAAAGGAGATTATTATTTGTTGGTAACGCCTTGCGATGAGTTTAACTGTTTTGTTATATATAACTTAATCTCGCTCCTCGATCGGGTTACGAGAATCTCGGTTTGACAGCACGATACGAGAGGACTCAATCGTTTGACGTTTCGAGATGAGTTCTGCTATTCCCTTATTCCTCGGATCGTCTCGCTCAAATGCAACACTATCGCCCATGTATAAGAGTGAACTTCAATAATTTATAACTCGATAAGCATGCAGACGATCGTTTTGGGATTTGGCATGGAGGCGTAATTTTCATGTACGGATATTCTATTTAAAAAATCAACTCATTTTTATCATTTGGCGATGACTGAGCCACCTCCTTAAGAAGTTCAACCGTATTCCGTGGTGTCCGACTGTCAAATAAATGTACGCTTAGAGCATCGAAATTTAGCTGTCTTCAACATTTATTTATTTCAGCACACCAACCTACATTGAAGGTGAGCAAAAAACTGTTTCTGCAGACTAAAAAATTATTTGATAACTACTGTCCTCAATTTAGGTGTACCAATTTTTGTCTCAACACAAGATTGCTTATATTATTCTTACAAAGGATAAACCGAAATAAAACCTTCCTTAGAGAAAGAAGCCTCGCAATTGAAGACTTCAGAGTTGGGTAAACAATTCCGAGCTTATCCAGTTCCAGCCATAGAATGTGAGTGTGAAGCGATACGTGTATCAACCGCCAACCAATTAACCCGAGTGCTTTAGTCCACAGGGTTTCGTTAAGGTTTCTCAGTGATTACATTGGGAGGAGAAGGGACACGGATATATATGTAGTGGTTGAAGAATTGCGACCAGCTTTGCTGTTACTTTGATTTGTCAATCGCTGACGGCAAGCAAATTGCAGCTTTCTGTGAAGGAACAGGAAGTACCGAGAATAAAATCAGCCACGAGTGGTATTATATGATTCAATAAACAAATTGCGAGCGGAAGAGAATGAGGCGGGCATTCAATTAGGGATAGGCTTTCAAAGAATTGGTCTAAGCGTCTTCTCAAACTGACGGTCATACACCTAGCTCACCATTTACTCATCGTACTCATCGTCGGCGTCGGCGTCATCGTCGACGTCGTCTACGTTTTATGTCCTGTCGTACCAATGCCCGAGTCATACTTTACGGAACGAATGCGGTCACGGGTCGCGACCTTTCCGATCGCGCTGACCAACCGGAAGCTATTTTATGTGATCTAAATGCAACTGAGCATCGACTCACTCTGTGCTATGAAAATTTCTCGAATGACGTCAGTTGCTAAAATCTCGTGGTGATACTAAAACGGTTAATAACACTTGTTGAAATTAAAATTCTACTGAGAAAATGAAAAAAGTTCATTAATACCGATGGATATGTTAATTATCTAATTTTTTGTATCTTACTTATGAAGGATTCTTCTGTAAGATATTTGTTTTTTTGTTAAGATCCCCTGTTATAATTTCTTAAGTTAATCGGGAATTACAGTACGATGGATGACGGTTCCTCGAACGAGTCGCCAGTCAACATAAAAATACTTTTCGTTACTCATTAATCCATTCTATATAAATAATTGGCCATTAATGATTTTCTTCACCGCACTGGGTACACAAATGCTAACAATTGTATTGATAACAAAGAAAAGTTTTTTTATAGAAAGTGATTTATAAATGCGTGTAGGGCCAAATAAGTAGCAAATAATTTTTCGCTCATGTCCTATTATCCTTTCATTTATGAGATTTTCCCATAAATCTGTGTAAAAAATTTTGGTTTGCTTATAATGCAAAGTACAAAGTAACATTTAATAATTTGTAGAATAGACAAAGAAAGTTAGTTAGAAGGTCTGCTAAAAAATTGATAATGTGCATTGTTTTACCGATTTTTTTTTATACATCAACTGAACTTTTTCGAAGGACATGATTTATTTTTTTTCAGTGTGACACCCGAAATCAAACCTGCATGTGATAGGATTCACTTGTTTTTTCCGCCGAAACAGTTTTGAGTTAAACGATCTCTCATGTATTCTGACGAGTCAATTGAGGAGTGAATGACTCGTTTTGCTTACACGTGGATAAATATACGTCATACCAATATTGAGTGTATAACACACGACCCATTCGAAGGAGGGTCACCTCCTCATTGTCGCTCTTATTATTATATTTATAACGCAAGAGCATATACCGCAAGAGCATAGAGTTGCTCGTCGCTATGAGAGCAACGCGTGAGGGCCGAGGGATACGTGGGTGGTACCTCGTAGCAGCGACAAGGGCCCCGACGTAACCGAATAGTTCATCTCCACTCTGTACATGTGTACATGTATACGCGTATGGTGGATCCGGCTATTTAAACGTGTGGCAAGCGTCTTGATAAAAATTTTCCTCGGCTATAAGCCGGAGGTTAGCGTCAACTTCCTACTTAACAGGACGACCACGGCCATGAGTCCCATAATGAAGGCGCGCGCCTCCCCTTTAGGGCTCGACCAACGTCTGGAAGATGCAACAGTTTCGTTGTACATTCTACATTACATCCATTTAAAAGTACTATTTTTTTTGTCAGATTGCTCATCGTGGTTCAAGTAATATTATTTAAGGGTACCGAGTCACTTAAATACACCCATAAGAAAAAAAATTCTGTAGATTCTGAAAGGAATCCTTGAAACATCGAAATACGCGAGTATTAATCCTCATGATTATTTCGCGGGTATTTACCATATTTTAAATTGTATTTTGTTCGTATATTGCTACCATGTTCGCCAAATTGTTATATCGTCATATATTTTGCTATCCAAGAAATATTTAAGAACTTGTATAATTAAATTACTTCTATTAAGTTGATCGAAAGGGATTATCAAATCTTGTCAAAACGTAAGTTAAATAAATAACTTAGACATTACTTGTTCCTCATTGTGGTGGTCTGGCAATTATCAATTGGGTCCTCCAATCGAACCTCTTCTCTCTAAACGTATATAAAATATAGCTTATTAATTGGGCAGTTTCTTGCAATTGGCCAATTCATTAAATTTAATGGAACCGTATTTGTTAGTGCATTGAATCCAACTGGCGCCCAAATTAAAGAAAATAATATTGAATATAAAAATTGGTCAACAGAGCTCTGAGAGGCGATAACCCAAGCCACGTCAAGTGTGGCTCTCGATAGTTTTGTCAAATATTTCGTAAAATTCATTAGTAAAAAAAGCCTATCTTAAGGTGACACTCTTCGTGTTCAACTGTAAGATTTGAATCTCAATAAGTACATACCAAGCATAATAATTCGGCAGTTTTGTAACGACAAACAGTGCATGAAAATGGTGTGAGGTGAAAAGTATAATATTAAACTTGTCGCAACTTTCGGATAAAACCGGTGAACGAATTTTAGTTTTTCGATGCCGATTTCATCTGCCGAAAAGTGCATTCTAGGACAAGTGTAGGACCTCTTATTTGAAGCCATTTTGAAAAAGCTATGATTACTAATGTGCAAATAAATCTTTCTTCCCAAGTACAAAAATTATATGAAGATTGTATGAAAACTATATATAAAAATTTATATAGAAGCTGTATACGAAAGTGGACATATACATTTTCTATATGTTGTATACAATACATATAAAGATTCTATAGAAATTATATAAAGTACAATATAAATTATTCGAATTTAATTTAACGTTTGTACAAAAATCGTTTTTATAAAATCTGCAGACTAATATAGAAATTTCATATAAATTAAATACAGTGTATAGTTATTCTATATGTCCATTTTTTTTTATAGACTATATATATTGACTGACATATGATTTCTTTACGTGGGTTGATTAAAAACTCATACAATAATTGGTTACAGTAAATCCAATTTTCACTGCATCTACAATTGCTACATTCACCCTAGAATGCAGTCTTCTATATAAATAGTACGTCAAATACTAGGATTTGTTCACACGTTTCGTCTGAAAGCTACACACGTTAAAAACTTTACTTTTCACCTCACACCTTTTTGGTGCACTGCACGTCTCTAAACTCTTAACTTAAGTTTAGACTAATAATTTTCTGATTTTATCACGTGATTGCGCGCCATATTGGAAATGAGGGAATCACAGTGGCACAATAGTCGCGTTTGTCAAAATGCTAATATGAAATCACTCGAGATAGAATATGGCAGAAACGTCATGCTGTTCGGTATAGTATTAGCAAGAATATGGCGTATTTATTATGTATGTGTATATATTATCTCTTTATATTATAAAAAGATCTCGCCGCTGCCACTGTGTAAGATATACAGGGCATTCCATGTCAGAAGGGCTGAAGTCCCCCATGGCCATCTCTCTATATTATAAAATGGGCGAGAATTTTTCCCGGAAGTCCCTCAAGTCTAAACCCCTCCAGTATATATATATATATATAAATTGTTGAATCTTGTATGAATTGCCTTTGACTGAGGAAATTTATAATTTAAACGCGGACATATATTAATTTTTCTCATATATTTCTGTGCTAATATTGCATTTTTCAGTGATGAATAAGGTCTTCTTAACACGATTCTACGTGATAAGACTTCAGTATAGCAAAAAATTATTGAATTCGAACAACCATTATCCTCCGCTTGGAAAACCTTAAAAGAGAAGTACCCGCGAAAAAGACAAACTGTTAAAAAAATTGACTACATCTGCTCAAAAGCTCAAAAGTATGCCCAAAAAATTACAACTTACAATATTCAACGCAAACATCAATTTATTGTATCAAACATCCTAGTGACTGCTGAGTCGATATGTTCAGCGGTTGATACAATCGAAAACAAGACAGTAGAAATAATTCGTGACAGTCTTGCATCATGCTTTGATCACTAGACGATTTTACGAACACTTGAGTTCTATGATTAATTGGATCCTTCATTAATGCCAAATGGTCATCTGAATTAATGTATGACAAATCGCAAGCGCCGAATGTATTAGGCCCTACGTTTTTTTTTCCCTTTCAAATGAGACTTATAGCAAGGACTTATGTTGCTCCAATGCTGATATCTGATAAATCTTAATTTTCAACCTGTGAAAAAATGGAGTCCGATTTGGTTGAACTCACACATGTCCCCTTGCCTATAGGTATATGTCAGTGTTTAGTCATATTTTGTCGTAAAGGAAACCCCGTCAACTCAAAAAAGCTATAAGAAAAATAATTCTATACATGATGCTATTCCTTTAGAAAATCTTAAATTAAAATACGGTGCACCGAAGTCGTGTAAGAAAAACAGTAACATGCTAAAGGTGTCGTAGCTTTCGGATCAAACCAGTGCACAAATTTCAGTGTTTGACGTCTTATTCCATCTGACGAAGAGTGAATTTTAGTATGAGTGTAGGAATTTTTATTTAAAGCCAACAATGCCATGATTTCGAATGTGTAAATAAATCTTTCTTCAAAAAAACTTAGTAAACAATTGGCAACACTACATACGATTTCCACTGCATCCAGGATTAGTACAGACATACTAGAATGCACTCTTCGACAAATAAAATAAGATATCGAACACTGAAATTTGTTAACCGGTTTTATCTGAAAGCTAAGACAGGTTACAAATTTTACTTTCTTTCTCACACCATTTTAGTGCATTGTATGTCTTCATGAAATTGCAAAATCATACTGCTTGGCATGTCTTCAATGAGGGACGAGTCAGTAAAAGAAGTATTTCTGCTCTTAAGGGCAGCTTTCTCCTTCAGCGAAGAACAAATTCTAAATAATGTTCTCCCTTCAGGATCATACCAAAGGATTTTGTTGTACATCGACGAACCAATTCGTTTAACTGGTTACTTCGAAATCAGTTTCATGAGTTTTACACAGCCCCCTCGATTCAGAGAACAGTGTTTCTTTCTCTCTCTCTCTCTCTCATCCTCTTCACAGTTGCACTGCACACCAAAAGTAACCACAGTGGCTTTCAGATCAAGCTGGGAAATGCATTACAATTGTTGATGCAGATAATATGCATTGAGTCGAGACAAAAAAGTCCATTAACCAGCTTGATGTGAATGCTACTGCAAGTGCTTTGTCTCCACTTATGCTTACACTCCTCAATGGATTTTGCTTCTTGACTCACTCCATATTGCTTGCCTCGACAACTCTAATCCGCTGACTGGTTATGGTCGAATTTATAGTCCCAAGTTAAAAGTTAAGTTAAAACTTAAGTTCGAACTTAGAACTATAAATTCGACTAAGGGACTATAAGGGACTTGGGAACTGAGTTTGAACTATAGTTTGCCTTATTCTGAAGGGGAGAATTATATTTTATTTTCCGTTCAGTAAGGAGAAGAGTGGTCTTCACAATAAAGAAGTACTTTTTTGAGTGATTATCCCCTTATGTTTAATTGGAAATAAAACGAAGCTCTTCAATAGTAAATAGTGTCCTTGCATTCTACTTGATTATTGGTGATTTATTGCGCTTCTGCAGTAGATCTTTCATCAAGCTCGTATTGATTGCAAATTGAATCACAAATAGTTGAAAAAGATGAAGTAAGATTTAATCATTTAAATATGGAATCCAATAGATGATTTTTTAAGCATATTGAAATTTCATTTACCTTCAAAATGACAGCGAATTCCCCCGAAAAAAAAAATCATACCACATGTATTAAAAGTGTAACCATCCCATGAATAAAAATCATTTGAAATCAAAAAATTCTTCGCTGAAAAATCTTTGCAAAAAAAGTATGTTACAAAAATCTTAACCCAAATCCTATCAGCTAAGTCAAGCCACTTGGTAGATGTTCAACTGATGAAGATGCTTCTTTTACAAAAAAAAAAAATAACTTAGCGTACCTGCTCTTAGCTCCCGTACATAGTCCATTGGAGTGAGAATAGGAGGACACCGTGCCTCCAGTTATGAGCATTTATTCAATAAGTACGAATCTTCTTGAAAAAGGACCGAATGATCAGTTTCAGAAGGAAAGAACAAGCAAATGAGGTTAAGGGAGAAATCGTGACGAAAAAAACCATACCCATGCCGTAACTACAGGAATACATGATTTTTCAAAAATTATGAGTCGATATTAAAATCTCCAAGTACTTAGTTGAGATGTTATTAGTAATACATAGCGAATTAAAATTTAAACCCTTCAGAAATCCGAGATTAAATAACCATTTTAAGATTTATTCAATTTATTCAGAAATCCGAGCTTAAATAAACATTTTAAGATTTATTTATACAAGGTCTAAGAATCTTATATAACTCTGTACAACCTAATTGGAGGTCCGAACATAAGGAAGTCAGTCCACAGTTTTCTCTGATTACTCCAATTGGGTGATAACTGCCATTCTCGGAGGTTCTGAGGATCGTCATGGCCCTCTGCTTACTCAGCGCATTTACTGCGGGGATTAAGTTTCAAAGAAAGTCTAAATTTTAAATCGAGATTTCATTTGAACGGTACACTTTACTAATCAAACGATATAACATCATTCTTATGTATTTGCGGTCTATCAACTCGAACACCAATGAAACTTTTAACTTGCACGTTGTAGGTTTTGTGTTAAGGACCTTAAGAGCCGTAAGGTATAACACGACAAATATGCCTTTAAACTCGCAAGCGAAGAGACTTATGAAATAGCTAACAGCGAAAATATAGTTATTATTATATTATCATCAGAAATTGCCTTCTCCTGCACTTCTCTGGACTATGGATATACGCCAAGTTTTTTGTAAAAATACACCTGCATCTTACTGACGTACGATTCTTTTTGAACAAAAATGTTTGGTGAATATAATCTTTACTTTGAATGAACAATGATAACCAGTGAATAAAACACTCATACCGTTAATACTAATTAAAACTAATATAGTAATGAGATAATATCAGTACCAGTAATTAATATGATTCATTGAGTAGCTTGGAAAAGTCTCCGATTTCATGCTATAGTGCCTACCGGTTTATTGGCTGACGCTACACAAAACAAATAAAAATGTTCTGCATTTCTAGCAGAAGTTCTTTACGATGAACGTGCACGAAATCTATTCTGTAAATTTCGCAACTACAAGAAATGGGTAGTCTTATATTTTATATTTCCAGGTTTACAAATTATTATCATATTTTTTATTTTTTGAGAAACTAGAAATTGAACAGCATTTTTGTGCCCAGCGACCAAATAGTTTCTGTGGTCATTTAAGGACTCAAACTTTATTCAAAAAGTACAGAAATTTTTATTATCTTTCACTACGTCTAAATTAATGAGCTGGCCCTTTTAATATATTGATTGGAACAACTAAATATCTCGTTGGCTAGTAAAGTAATTTTGTTTCCGGTTGAATTTTCGGATTCCCTTAACTGTCATGTATGTTATCGTAATACCCTGAGAAGATTTGTCGTCCAGACAGTCATCTCGTGCCTTTCGAGTACTTGCTCACAGCAAGAGGCTAATATCTCCGTGTGATTCATGCAGCAGCAGTGAGTACGGATCTCGCGGTGATTGTTACGAGTGTCCAGCATCTCCATTGGACTCTTTTAAGCTCCATTCCTCCTCCGACTAAGGAGCCACCGCGGGGGTTGCATTGAGAGACACTTCCTACTTAACTACTGGATTCTACTGCACTATCGCTACTCCGTACGTATAGCTAAAACTCACTTCCCAGTTATTTTGATCATTGAGAGATCTGCAGTTGCCTCTTCATGAGAACTAAGCATATTGGGAATCAACCCGCAAGAAAAATAGCTGCGGGAAAAATAGCCAGTCTGTCAAAAGTTTGCCATTCTCAAAATTGATCAATACAATCGATCAATCAATCAATATTTTAAAATAGTATATTACGCCACTAGGTAGCGAAAGTAGACTATGTCCAACCGCGTGTTTACCACCCTCGGCTCATATGCTTTTCGGTCAGTGTCATGCAAATTTTATTTCAAGGCAGATGTTTGTGTTTTGGAATTATCACCAGGGACTTTTTTCAATTTTTTTTTTTCGATGTTTTTCAAAAATTGGCATTTGATTTTCTCTTTTTTTCTACGGCTGGTCAGTCGTGCGTGCGTGCGTGCGCGCGTGAGTGCGTGCCCCCCCCCCCCCCCCCCCCCCCCAAATACACACACATACGGACATTTCGTAAAAACCATTTTTCTCGATGTTTTAGACCATTTTAAGTGTCCTAACATGAAAATCTCGAAAAAAAAAATTTTCACAAAAACAAAGCTTCCTCTATGAAGCAAAAATATATAAAAATACGGGCGTAGAGTATATTCGCAAAACTATCAAATCTGCCTTGGGACAACAATATTGCATTAACCGTTGAGATGGTATTACTGGCCAAGCGCGAAAGTAAGAAAATCATCTGACAATTTTGAAAAAAAAAACAAAAAAATAAAAAAAGTGCCTGGAGACATTCGCAAGACGAATAAATCTGCCTTGTAAAAAAAAAATATTTTTTCAACCGTTGAGCTTGTAGAACTGGCCAACCGAAAAAATATAAAAATTGAATGCCAATTTTAAAGAAAAAAAAAAAAAATGAAAAAAGTGCCTGAAGATATTCGCAAGAGATATTCGCGCGAAATTTCGTTCGAAAATCGGCGCCAGTTCTTAAATAAGTGTAGGAAAAATACATAAAAAATTGTGCTTGTAGATAATCGTGGTCCGCAAAAACCTGCCAAGGGGAAATTTTTTTTGTCCTCTGTGTTACATAGTTATGGCTGGTTAACGGTTAAAAAAGAATTTTGCAGATGCAGAAATCTTCTAGGTTAAAAGATAAGACTCCCTTCTTTTAGCTCATTCTTGTTACACGGTCCCTTATCTTACCGCACGATAAGGGGCTGCATCTCCAAAACTGATGCACGTGCGCCTCTGCCCAATAGTTGACGTTACTCGAACTTTCATATGCACTTATCATGCTCTGCTATAGTGTACATAGCGTATGGGACCGTGAGTACATACACACGTAATACATCAGGGCACCACAAGAGAAAGAGGAACGGGGGCAAGTCACGAAAGCATCAGAGTGATTGAATGGCCGGGTGACACTCGGCAGACGTCCCTTCCGGTCTGTCTCGTATTACACCGTCGACCGTCAGCCGTTTATATTAAAGTTACGGCATCGGGCGCGTGCCACCCACCGCCGCTACTGCTATATCGAAGCAGATTTCGTTTGTCCTCGTTACACGCCATAAGCACTGCCTTCATAGCCTTCAGGCCGAGCTTATCAAAATGCTTAAGGGTGACAAAAGTAAGGGTTGTTTCTTCCGCATCAATAGTTCAATATTCTTCTCATCGGGATTGAATTTCATGAGAATCTCTCGTGATATGGTTTAAACGTTGCAAGAATAGTGTGATCTTAATATTAGCCATGATAAGATCCGCAATATTAGTAAACTAAACGAAATTTGGGAAGTGTTGCAAACATAATTTTTTTCACATCACTATTTCGTTTTTTTTTAATTCTATAAAATCATAACAGTATGGTTTTTTCGACAGGGTATACTTTTCAAATTTAAATTTTATAGAAATTCTATAAAGATCTATTGTCGAAAAGTTGTAAAGTCATTGAAAGTTGATAGTCATTGAAATCAGTTGTTATAGTCAGATAGTCTTTTAATCAGTTGTTGATTCTAGCTGAAATAAGATCATAGAATCGTATTCAATTTAATAAAAAAAGACTTACAGCGATAGTTTTGGTCTTAAAAACTCTAAGCAAACACTATTATTTATCGACTTAATCGTCTATTTGAACAGCTTAATTGTTATCGATTGAAGCTACTCAACTACACATCAATTTCATTATATCCAGCACTTGAATAGTTATGGTAACTGGAAAATATAGTTTAAGTATTTAAAAACCTGTTATTAATTTATACGATTAGTACCAATAGCAGATTTTTCACGGCGAGTAATAGTCTAAAGATGAATGTAAAAAATCATGTGTCAACTAATCTCGAGCCTTTTTCATAACAAAAAAATGTGAGGACTGTTGCGCAGCTGTGCTTTGGTTTGCCACTTGGATGATGTATGCACTCTCGTAAATCCGTTGAGCATTGCCCTGTGCCACTCGTGCGGAATTCTCCAGAAATCGCGATCGGACGAATTATGCCCTTGTGTTTCTCGCCGCTGCTCACTCCATTCTACACTCACTCGTATAGGCGTATTTGCTACCACTCGAAAGTGCGAGAGATCTTTGTACCTCATTGCCGGGTACGTATTTGTCTTAAGGGGTCACGAGGAGTGCTGTTAAAATGGGCAACGGGTTTACGTATTGGGCACACACGTTACGAGAAGAAGAGTGAATCTATAGAAAACTACATAGTACTATAGTTTTAAGTATTGCGAGGGGGTTCCCTCTATGTGTTCTCTTTACAGCTCTATACCAGCAATTCGGTGTTGCCGGATTGCTCCTTTATTCGACGGTCGTAGTGGCTGGTACTATTTGCTACCGCCATTGTTAAATCGCTCGCTAATACGACATACAACCCTTTACTACCATGTTGAATTAAGTTTTTCCTGTTTAGCTTATTCTCTTGATTTCTTTATTCTCCCAAGCTTGCAAAGTTGAAAATAATTATAAAAATGTTCCTAAAATTGACGGGAATGTGATTTACCCATGTAACCTTATTATAGATACATTAAGTTATTATCGGTTGAAAGTAAATGCAATTTGTAATAACAAATTTGCATAGAAGTAAGCCTTATTGAACGGCTTACTTCTATGCAACCTATCAACTTTTTCAAATTTCAAATTTTAAATAGTCGTCAAACAAAAAAAAATCGATATTTATATGAGAAAATCTTGCTAACCGACGCGTCTGCGACTAAAAATCACTATATAGGATTGAGCAATTTTGTAGTTTTCAGTATACGATGTTGAGTCACCTGAAAAAAGTCATAAGAAGAAAGTTCTGTGAGCGAATACGCCCATGCTAATCGTCCAGGAAAATCCAGAATAAGTTGACTAGCTCCAAAAATATTTTTTACCCCTCAGTACAGAATTGTAAATTTCTAAGCCAGCAAATATATTATTTATTTATGTATTTAATTATTTTACAGTGTACGGGACAAGCCCTGGAGAATACAATAACATAATAACCTACAAGTATATATCAAGATAAAAATAAATATAAATTACTATAATAACAGTAAATGAATTTTTCCGTTTTTTTTTTCAAATATATTTATGCAGAATGAATCAAAATAATGTACTCATTAACAGAGTCCAAAAAAAAAAAACTGATAGAGGTTGGCGGATATAGTGACAGAAAAATATTTTCTCTTTATACTTCGGTCGAAAGTACGTATTGCCGACAACAATTTCGAGGCGGAAAGCCCAAGATTCGTGCATTGATACAACTACACCGCAGCCCTCGGTAACAGCGGGAGAAAAAAGTTGCTCCCGACTGCCGTCAGTCACTAGTCACTAACCATGTTTACGCGGGCATCGGATAACCTCAAAGCGGCTTGCGTGAAACGACTCAGTATTTTGGAAAAACTAATAAACAAAATGATTTCGACTGATGAATATATGGACGGTGAAAAAGTATTAAGTAATTTTGATACCCAGACGAATTGATTATACAATCCGAAACGTTACCAAAGATGTCGGCTGATCGGTGCTTTTCTTTTTTGGTTGGTAGAGATTGTGACCGTTGTAGATTATTAATTTTTAATTAATGTTTCGGCAACGATGCACATCGTTGCCGCAACCGTTTCTTCTATATTATTGAGTTGAGTTTCGGCTTCGGACGACCAATTTATTGTTTTTTTTGTGGTTACCTTTCGGCTCCGATCGGAGTCCTCTTCAGAACTTACATTTGTTATTGTTACTTCTTTATTTTATGCCAGAAAAAATCTACACAGGAAATCTGACAGTTTCAGAAATTAATTAAAAAACGAATGATTGCATAATATTAATTGTAATCCAATATCCAATCCTATGTATAAACCTAATTCGTTCAAATACATTTGCCTGTTTGCTTCAATTGGTTTATTCCGCGTCATTAGCGAATAGCGAAAACGGAGAAAAAAATACACATAAAAAGACGCTGTTGGAGCGACGAATGAATGAGATCCGTATGAATGAAAGTCGTTTCGATGGGTGCTACTACATACTACACATATAGTATGACAATTGTGTCATTATAGTATACGCGGTCGGCTATATACAACCGAGTTCAAGAACGAAGATTCTAAAGGAGCGAAAGAAGTGAAACCTAGGGGGCAGCTGGGTTGTGGTCGGGAGTTCGAGTCAAGGAGTCAAGCGTTTGACCCGCGTGCCGCGGGTATACAGTCGCGCGTAGTGCCAAATGAAGGAGTAGGAAAGGGTCCAAGACCCAGGATACGAGGTCGCCTGATTGACCTCGCGGCGCGCGCCGGATGCCACAATTTTTCTACCAGAATTGACCGAACCCAATTGAAAGTGTCGCGAGTGCGTTTAAAGGCCGAGCAAAAAGCCCATTGACTTGTTACAGCGCGGAACCCGCTGGCAAGGTCGTCGCTGATGTCGAGAAATTCTCTCTTTGCTATCCTCTCAACTTTTTCTTATATATCTCGGTCTCTTTTCGTCATCGATCATATGAGACGGGCTATTATCATGTGTTAGCCGTTCTTTTAAACTTTCATATAGATATCCTTTAGGATGTTTAGCCATCTTCTGAAAATTAAATAATAAAATTTATATACAAAATGGTTATCATAATATTAAGTCTACTACCTTGCAAACGCAAATGAGGGTTTTGATTTATTCGAAGAATACCCTAATTATCATATTCCGGGCCATTTATGTTCTGCACAAAGAGAAATGATTTCATTGACTCTAAAGAAATAAGTGGATCGACTTTCTTCCTTGATTCACGGAAACGGTTTTCTTTATTCAAAGAACGAATATATTGAAATACTACAAGATAGTCGCTTTCATCCTGCATATATTGTATAACATCGGAACTCTTATAGTGAAGCGTTAAAATTACTTTGAAAACGATGAAATAAAGATAATTTCATTGAAATTGGAAAACTTCCAACTGAAAAAAGGAGTTTAGTTAATAAATGAATATCGCAAACAAAAAATGGCGAAATCATAATCATTCGTATATTATAGTCAGAAAATCAATTCGGCAAGAGTGTGCAAACGCTTGATTATAATATACGAATGATAATTATTTCATAATTTCTTGTTTACCTAATTTACTTATTAATTAAACTTTCTTATTTGATTGGAAGTTTCCTTATGATTGGAAAAAAAAAAATTTCTTACACAAAACGCAGTGAGAAATTATTTTTAATCATTCTCACCGCTGCAACAAAAATGTAGTTTTCATATTTCTTTTAATTTGCTGTAATGGATATTATTTATCAAATTTTCGGCGAATCGCTGAAATACACGAATATTAAAGTGTAATTCTATGATTCGGGAAAGTTAATGAAAATTTACACTCTTAATGAAACATATAGTACAGCCGTTTCAAAGTGTCACAATTTCTTTTTAAAACCGTGCAAAAAGGTGCTTTTTTATAACGCGGCAGACCTTATCGATAACGAATCATCCATGATGGTTCTTTTATCTTGCTGAAAAATTGTGTGATGCTCTCATCGACCATTTACCGGTCCATTAAACGCTTCCGGGACTATACACAGTAACTTCTATATATTAGGATAGTGTATTATATACACAACTATTGTGACGTTAAGAGGTAATTATTTCATTTAAGACAGTGATAGTTTTTGCTGCGTTTTAGAACAGCAAAAAGGAAAAAAGTTTCATTGAGAAATCATCTCGAGCGTAAAAGGGAGTGGTCAATTGGTTAAAGTTGTCGTGGGAAACAAAAAGGCTTTTTATTCACACTTTTTTATGTCAGCATTTCTCTTCATCTATTTCTTTGTTTCGCGTAATATTTTAAATATCAAGAAAAATATGTTGTTGTTTATGACATTAATCGAACTAATGAAGACAAATCAAATATTTCAGCTATAGTAGATAAACACGGAAAAACATCTTTTTAGTAAAAAAAAATCGAAATCAGATTCCATTCGGTCGAAATATTCTGACTTCGTTCAATGATTTCATTCGAATATTCTTTAGCAAAATATAATTTTTTTAGTATAATGAACCAATAATGAATTATAACAAAAATATTATATAATTAAATGTGAACGTTTTTTACATTAATTAATTTAATTCACAAAAAATGATCACCTAAAAAAACAAACCGATTTCTTATCTCCAGATAAAGCTTTTTATCTCAAGTATTCATGGTCCCCCATTTTTATGAAGATCGATGTAGTGCAATAGTAAAAATGTTTTAAGAAGAATAGAATTATTGAGCGATATGCTGAGGGAGCTCACTATGCGGAGACAAATTAAAGTCGTCATGGGAAACCCCAAAAGCTCTTACAGTCCACCGCACTTTGCGTTCATTTGAACCCTGCGGTTCCTTTCTCTTTCTCGCCATTCTCCGCTGATTCCTCTCTTCATTATTCCGAATGATGCTTCGCTGCTGGTCCTGCGGGGTTTTGATCCACCCCATCATTGCATGTCACGTGACCTGTAAACAGTTTAGCGTCGAAAGAGTCCCCCGCAACTTCGCCAGTGTGTGGCTTCACTCCTGTGCAGAATACATACGCAACCCTTGTCCTTTTCGATCGCAAGATACTCTTTACATTGAACCCCCTTGTTTTATGTTTATTCGTATATTTCGTAACCGATAGAAATGTTCTTCGTTCGCCCACGTAAACGTGTGTACATGTGTAGACGTCTCGTGCGTGCACACATGAGTAACGGCTATTCTAACTCCTTGTGGCATCGCAAGTCGTTGAGAGAAATTACGACTAGGGAATACCACAATGTGCACTCGGTGAAGATTCGATAATTCTGACGACTACTAGTGACTGTTAGGTCGGGGCCTCTGGCACGTAAGTCAACTCTGGTAATTGTTGTGTTATGTGACTACTATTGTCTAAATACTTTTTGCCTACTATTATTCAATGGTATTTAATACTTCATAATGGTAAAAAAATGTTTATGTTACTATTATTCATTATATCTAACAATTGTGGACTTGACCGGTGAAAGTTATACGTACTAAGATTATTATAATTTTCCTACAAGTATTTTCAAAGATGTAGAAAAATCTTAGTAACTCATCCATTTTTATTTTTCGAATAACTACTATTATTCAATACTACATAGCACATATTGATATTTAGTACTTAGAAATAATTAATGTAGAATCGCTAGGGAACTAATAACTTACACAGTTACTATAACTGACAGCTGGAAAAGTAAAACTGACTAACTTGACGTTTAAAAAAATGATAATCAATAATCCCAGACATTCCTGCAACTATGAACATTTTTCGAAAATTGCAACTATCCTTTTACAGATTATCCAACTTTATTTAAATATGCTTCAAAGTTATTCAACGATGAATAAATATTCGTTACAATCACATACAATAAAATAATATAGTTAGCAGCAATAATTTTTTTTTCAAATAGATTTGTTTATGCCATCAATTATTTATAGTAAGAAATGCAACTTTTCACACTCTGAGTCTGAAGTCAAAACACATCGAAAAAATCTCTACTAAATACCCGAACAAGAACACAAAACTTTTGGGGCATTATCATTTTCGTAATAATTCTTCACGCGAATTGCACAATCATTGTTCAGTGAACTGTTGGAGAGAAGGGTTCTGAAGAGAGTTGGGGGCTTAAGGGGGCCGGCACTTGTGTGATTCGTCTATCCCGTTTTCGTCATCGAAACTACTCTGTTTGTCGTATAGTTCCCGTGGTGCTGACTGTAGTGTTTCCACAGGCACAGTTAGACACGTATAATGCAAGGACGGAATCTAATCGAGAGTTAAGAGCGCGGCGAGCCGACCACTTGGTTGGGGGGGCACGCGGTTCTCTTCTGTGTGTACACGTAGCGTTATAGTGTACGAAGCAATGGGCCACTATTCGTGCAGCAAGCGAAATGTAAAGTCACCCTCCGGTGAAGCGGGTACCGTGACTAATCGATGAGCACGCAGTCGGTCTCGTTCGATCAAAACGAATGCACGATACGCGCTCAAAAATTTCGTCTATAGACGACATGTAGCCTTCATAGACATAACCATAATATGCACATAATGCATACAGAAAGTGCTACAAATAAATCATAATTTAAATTCGATTGACTATCAAGTTTATTTAGTTCACTTGCTTGCATATTTTGCTTGCATCATGAACAGAACCAAAAACATTTTTTTCTATTTATATTTCTACCTCATAGCAAATTCATTATAAAAAGTTATTCACACCATTTTTAATACCCTAGTAAACCTCTTTTTGAAGAACCAATGACTTTGTAAACAAACGATACTTAACGAATACTTTAATTATTTTTAAATTACTATGTTATATAAGCATTGATTACAAACTTCGGCTTTTGTAATTCATGAATTAGTATAAAAATTATAAAAAAAACATTACTTGGCTAACGGATTATGTAATGATAAGTTAGCAATGAGACAATATAAATATACACGAACAATTGATGAATATTAGATAGGTCGATAGATATATTCATTATGCATATATAAGAAAACGATGGTTCTTAACGCAGGGAATCAGTATAGCACATAGCTTTAAAATAAAACGATAAATGGATATACAGAAATTAACAGAATCTATCAAGACTGTCTTAATGCCGCAATATATGTGCTCTTTGAAAACATAGTCTACAACATCGAAGCTCAGAGCTCTGAAAACATCGAATGACTTCCCTTCAAAAGTTTGTCAGGCAGGGAAAAATGATTTTTAAGCGGCACTTATGGCCAATAGCACGATGAAGTTATCTTCGTTTCGGTATTCACATGAAAAAAAAATCCAGAAAATGTAGCCTAATTATTGAATGAATGAATTAGAATTAATAAGTAATGAATTACTGATAAAGGTAAACAATACATTTTTCATCCCTTAATTCAACTATATTATTAAATATAATATGATAAATTATTTAAAATATCATATTTCTTGATTGCTCAAAATTATATATTCCAAATCTTATAGTGCATTAAGTTCTTTGTTCTCATGCGATATTATGAAAACATTGTTTGCAAGCTGCTGCAACTGACGCTCATGACATTATTACATGTATTTGACATATAGTATACGTATAGCGTGTTTAAAAAGAGGGGCGCCCACTCGCAAGACGCTCCAGGAAACGTGCGCAGGACAACAGGCACACGCGAGGCTTACACGATGTGTAGACAGTTACTTATGTGCCCGACATAACACGTTCCGATACGGCGCGTGTACGTACTCTGTACGCAGCCGTGTTATTGCGTGTGTATACGCGTGATACGCACTCACTCTTCGTTCCTCATGTCGGTTTCATGAGCGAAGCGCTCGGTATACATACCGAGAGCATGGAACAAGTGGCTCGTTAATGCATTAAAACACAGACACGAGTGGGGCAATAACATACGTGACCCACGCTTACTTCTTTGGGGTTCCGGCTAAATCCGGGTATTACCGCACCTTCTGCACTCGATCTACCAAGATCTTCATTTGCGATATAATTTATTGCAGTGAAAACTCGAAAGATTTTTTCAAATAGTCTTTCTCTCACATTTACCACAACAAAAAGTACACTTTCAGAAAAGACTAGACGTTTTTACGCTGTAACGTCGCAAAATTGCGCGTCCCATAAATTGGCATCGTCCTCCTCGCTCTTCGACTCAAGGGCGATCTCGCAGGGTCAGAATAAGATTTTTACGACCATTTATTAATTTTTTAAATTGTACTTTGTTTATGTGCGACGACGTGAGATAGACCGGTTGACGACGTAAAAGAGAGATGATAATTTTGAGGGCTTCGCGAGTTCCACCGGCGTCCCGACAGAAATCGGTGAACTTTAGGAGCAATCAGTTCACCTAACCACAGTCAATATCTCCACCTACGATCTGCGAACAATCAGACGCCTAATGAGAAATCCGTTCGCCTTTGAAGAACATCTACATCGCAACATGTCTTCGTATTATCCGAGCTTTTCCATTCGGAAGCGCCTAGTGTATGGTCGATAGCCTTGCCAACTACCGAACCTTGATATGCACCGATAATCGTAACGATTATTTTCGTATTCATCCAGCGAGGCGTCAGGTCCCGAAGTATGTGCGAGCGTTCTTGCGCTTACCCCCAATTCCCGTGTGGAAATCTGTTTGGGATAAACTGGTTTGAACCTAGCGTCTAGCTAGTTTCTCTTATTAAGGTTTTCTGTAAAGGGACTAGATATAATCTAGCTAGAATACACTTATAGATGGCACGGCTATCTAGATTCTATCTAGTTTTCATGGCGCCGGTTATTTGACGAGAAACTAGACATAATCTATCTAGCATACACGTATAAATGACACGGCTGTCTTGGATTTATCTAGCTTTCATGGCGCAAGTTATCTGACGAGAAACTAGACATAATCTGTTTACCATATACGTATATGGTCATCTAGAGTTGAACCAGTTTTGCTTGAATAAAATCAGAGTTGTCAATCCCCATTAATTCATGGGATATAGTTTGCAGTACAATTTGTTTTTTAATTGTGATATAATAATAATGTGTAGTGATTATAAAATAGAGTGTAAACGTTTGAATAGCTGAGAAAAATAATAATTTTCGCTTTAATATTGGAAGAAATAGTGAAAAAACATTAAAGAAAAATTGAATGCATTAAGAAAATAATGCATTAATTATTTCTTCTATTTTTCCACTATATCTTCCAATATTAAAACGTAAGTTAGTCTTTTTTTTACCTATTCAGATGTCAAAAAGGACTTTAAGAATACCGTGAACAAATTTCCCTTTAAAATTTAAAAAAATGAGGGCAAATTTTTATGCACATTTCCGAGGAGGCGGTACGCGCGGTCGTTCCTCACCTGTTACTCGGTCATGTAAAAACTGAAAAAAAAAACATTTTTCTAGCGGCCAGGGTGGCCAGACCTCTTAATACAAATTCATTTTAAATGCCGAATGGGAAAATTTATGTTTTATATCAAGTTCCTCGGTGTTCTTCATGGCGGGATTGCGCATTCACTCATAAATGTGAACGAAGCGAAAATGACTATTTTATTTTATTGACATTATTACCTATTTTTGTTTTGAATGTTTTTATTCATAAAGACTCCCTAATTGCAAGAATTCCTTTTCTTAAAAAAAAAAGCGATTGTTCGTAGTATATTTTCCCTGTTATGTGTCATTAATCGAAATAAACGTCATTAGTCACACTAAAAGAACGTATATTAATTCTGTTTTTATTAATCCTGAGATATTCCTTAGACAGTTTTATTCTATAGAGTTGGGCTATTTCCGTGCTGGCTAATCAGTAGCCAAGTTTACTAGATGTATTAGTAGATTCTTATCCAGGTTCTAGATAGTTTTCTTATATAAGAGCTGGACAGCGAGAAATTACATATAGCGATCGGATCTATCTAGTTTTCTCACCTAGATCTTGTACAGCAAATATGAAAACTTGTCGTTTTCTAGCTATTGGCGAGTTTGAATTTCCACACGGGTTAGGGCATTTTTGGAAATCGTTAGGTGGCATAGTACGCGAGCGAGATCGATCGCGATGACTCAAGGCTTTTTGCTTGGATAGTTTGAGCGAGAAGGACGTGCCGCAGGATTTATAAGGAGGAATTGGAGAAGTAACCTGTGGAACCTCCGTTATTGAGGAAAATTGTCCGAGAAGTAATCCAAAAGGCCTTTCTCTCGTCCCGGTGAACGTTTTCGCACTTTATCTTTTTATTTTGGTCTCTCAAATTGCATTTTTTTATTGCATTTATTCGCGAGTGAAAATTTTATAATAGAGTGTGGTCTTGCCGTCCGTGTTCGTCTCCCCGCGTGGAGATTATAAATCGTTTTAGATCTTGAGGATATTTCGTGGGCCCTTGGGGATTTTTGGTTGGTTTCGCGAGTTATATTTGACAGGGGTTATTTCTCGAAACGTGTGAGAGTTCTTAGCGTGAGGCTTCGAGCCATATTCTAAAAATGTAGAGTCTCCGTGCTTAATAATTTGTATTTCCGCAAACTCAAACGTTTGTTACGCGTCCCTCACGGTCACGGTAAATTGTTTAGTTGATAGTGTGTGTGTGTGTGCGTGTGAGTGACATATCGCGGTTTGTCGGGCAATTCTTGAAAATTGTTAAATAATTTAGTGGCCGAAGTGTGGAATTTTAATATAAATTTTTAGCTAAATATACATTTTTATTTTGTTACACCTGAATATAATACATTGAAGTTATGCTATAAATGAATTTAATTGACACGAAATTCTTAATTTAGTTTAATAAATAAAATCAGATCTGTATGAATACAAGACAAAGCTCTGTAGCATTGATTTATTGTGTTTCTTCTCGTCATAGAGGATTGGCAAGAAATATAGTAAACCTCAAAGCTACAATACTGCACATATTTGAGGATCTTTCAGGAGTCGCTGGCGTGCGGCGACGTTGTATAAACAAATCATGATCGAGATTTGTACCTATTGATTGACTATATTACTTAGGTCAAAACCCAACATTTCTTATAAGATTTGGTTGAATGTAAAATGTAATCCCTCAAACGAATGATTATGCGAAACCAACAAACCAAAAATAGAACCAATAAAGGACGAATTGGAAAAACTAAGCACTAAATTTGCACAAAAAGAGCTAGAGGCAATAAAATCACTCTGCATAACAACCCATAAATATATGCCACAAGGGTCAAATTCGCAATTTCCACAATGTTCGAAATCTTGAAAATATTAGAAGGTACTCAATAACACATCCCGATTTTACTACCCGGAAGTGTAACCCCCTAAATTTAATAATTGTATCGCTCATAAAAAAAACAAAGCAGGTCAGCAATAAAATGGGCTGAAGGCCCTCGGTCAACGGCCGATTTTTTTATTACCCCGAAATTTAATGCCCTAATGGATTTATTTTAATGTGGTTGATCATTTATAAACGAACCAAAGCAGGTGAACAATAAAACGGGCTGAAGGACCTCGATTGATGACCCATTGGTTTTAAACACAAGTATAATTAGTTTATATACTCGCAAATACGTTGTAAACACGAAACCAATACAAAACGTTTACCACTACTACTACTACTAAGATGTATTTAACTAATATTAGGTTCTTATTGACTTCTATTTTGTATCATCTGAGTATCTGTTAAACTGATAAAATTAATTTATTCTAAAAATTAATTATATCGATACGGAATTTTAAATTGAGTTTGATTACTAAAATCAGAAATGCATTAAAATTCGATGAAAGTCTGTAACTTCAATTCGCCGTACTTGTCATTGTGATAGAGAATTTGCAAGAAATATAGTGAACCACAACGCTGTGTTACTCCACGGGATCTCTGGAGAGTCATCGGCGTGTTCACAGTAGGAATTAGTTGGTGCAGAGCTCCCGCCGAGCAAGGAACGAAAGAGTTACAGTCCGTTCGCACCTCGACCCACCGTTGTGCTCTTTATAATTTTAGGCACCCACTCGCCGCCATAAAATAAACTTCTCCTCGAAGATTATAATGTTGTGCCTCCCGCTTGTGTCATAGAGGAATGCAACCGGGACGAATTTTCCTGATCATAAGTTCCCCTATATGTCTTGCGATACTTGTGACGGGAATTCAAAATCCAGTTTTTTTTTTCTACTTTATTCGCCAGAGGGAGATGATCGTGAATGAGGCTCTGATTGAAACTGAAGATGTAACTTTTAATGTAAGCCTAAAACAAATTACGCTTGGACTTACGAATGTAATTGCACATAAATGCCTTATCCGAAAATAATGCATCAGATAAGAATTTAGAGTGTTCGCGTCTAAAGAAAAATCATTTTTCCAACAGAGTGCGTAAAATTTGACTTCACACCTTGATATTCCGGGTGTAAGGTGCTACTTTTTTCAACACAGTACGCACACCCAGAGAAATGGATCTGACGGGTTTATTTAAATTGATTATCGGGTGTATTTGAAATGAATAAAATTTTATTTAGATGAAGTTTAGTCTATTTCGATTAAATAAAATCCTATTAGGCTGGCCATTAAATAAATAATTTACTTAATGGCTGGGCTAATAGTATTTTATTCAACCGAAACAGACTCTATTTGAATGAAATAAAATTTCATCTGATCGCAATATCTTTTTGATTGAAATGAGATTTCATTCATACGAAAATACACAACATAATTGATTCAAATAAACTCATCAGACCCATTTCTCTGGGTGCAAAAATCGATTTCGCAACTTGCGGGCGTTGAAAGAAAAATTCGGTTTTTTTGCGTTCAGATATCCGGCTCGTACAAAGAGACAGAAAACGAGAAAATCCTTATCATACTTGCCTAATGACGCATGCGCAGATGGTAGGTAGTCATTAGACAAGAATAAAATCGGACTCTTTCGTATTATTTCTCTTTCTATCAACCGGATGCCTCAAATTTTACCTTGCCGATTCTACCGATAATATCGCTATAAGTGTATCACTATTTCCATTTATAGCAATGTATTCCGTACCGCTTTATCTATCGATGATACACATATATTCTTGCAGTTGAAAGTTAATGTTCACTTTTTTTTCAAACAAGAAAGTATTTTCTTTTACGGTTGAGGGGCTTCCCCCCACCCCCTCACGTGGGCGGCTTCACCCTATGTACTCTCAACAGGGCCAGCAGCAATTATATGTTTATATGCACGTTCGGTACGACAGAAGTTTGAGAATTATTTATTAAGAATGATTAAGCGTTTTAAATTTCAACCTAAGTAACTACTCGAAAATGAAAATCTAGAGAATATGACCGAAAATTGTTGAATTTAATTTCATACTTACACTGACGTTCGGATGAAAATTCAAATTTTAGCTTTATCTCAAATTCGATGAAAAAATTACCTTAACTTTGAATAAAATCTTAACAACGAATTCGTGATTACACTAGAACTTCAATTAAATACTAAACTTATCTTTAGAGTTCATTCTTTGGGCTTGAGTATTTAGATTTTCGAGGCGAATTTTGGCGTGTAGATTCCAGTGGATGATTTGAGATTACTATCTCGGCAGCTGTCTAACGAAGTTACAGTTTGATGGTCCTCGACGAATTCGAGGCTTAAGAGTGGAGAGTCACCGGCAACCACTAAATAGGGTCGAGGTCCAGTTATTCGGACAAGATCACGACTTTTCGGTCGTTTAATTGATTAATCGCTGCTACTGCCGTTGTTGCTCGTTGGAAGCGCGTTATTACGTGATTATTGCGCTCACTCTCGAGGACTGTATGTGCGGGGGGGCTGACGACCAAGAAATAGTGCGCGGATCAAGCGAAAGGGAATTGTTTTTATTTGTTTTATTTCTCTTCTTTTACTCCTTCTTCTTCGTCTACTCTTGAGCATGACTGCGGTGACAAGGGCGACTTCCTGTCGCGTGCCCCTCGCGCGCTTCATCTAGCTTTCTCGTCTCCCTCGTCTCGAATTGACCTTCTACATTGGGATTAAAAAGCGGATATATTAATTTGCTCGTTTCAGAATGTAACCAAGCGCGTGCTTCTTAAAACCTTGTTTTACAGTGTAAGAATTGTCAGTGTAACGAGTTCATACGCAGTTAAATATTGGATTGTTCTTTTATGTGAAAGTTATCGAATTTATTTCATAATATTTATAAGAAAATTTTTTAATTTCAATGGAATAACGTATTTGATACACAAGGATTTGGCTGTAATGTTGCCGTTAATTATTTGCGGCAGAAGAAAAACTTATTGGAACTAACTAAATCTGCAGTTGCGTTCGACCAAGCAGTTTTGTGATCAATTAAACTTAGCAAAAATAATTCTGCTTAATTCATCTTAATATGTAGATGGTCATAATGAGAAGGTTCGATCTATTCAAATATGGATCTCATGAAATTAATTTGCACCCGATAAATTCGTGTTTGATCTAATTAGCAAATCCATCTGAAGTCAATTGAACAGCGGTTTTTTCAGTCTATTTTTGGTCATTTTTGATTATCGCATCTTATATACCAACTTGAATTCAGGTAAGAGGCATTAAATATTGATATTTAACCAGACTTCTGGCTCATTAAACTACAAAATTACTTGTTTCAACTTCAATTCGCATCGATTGACCAAAAGATGTTCAAGGCACAAATATTTTTGGTTGATTTAATTGAAAATTTTAGCCGATCGTCCAATAGTACGAGTTTAGTCCATCGTAAATTTTTTTTTTTACTTTAATTGTTAAATAGTCCCAACAAATTAACGAATACCATTGACTTACGGGTATAATAAGCTAAATGTCGTTTCCTGATTTTAAGATCCTTGCAGTTTTTACTTGCGTTTCGCCATGGGTATTGAATACAAACTTTCCTTTTTTTTTTGCAGATAAATGGTCTTTGTCGGCTAGTGAATCGCCGATTGTTGCCGTCGATGTATGGCACGACATGAAACGTGGATTTGCGATGGACCTTTCGAATGACTTTCTGAAAAGACGAGGAAAGTGGGGTATTTGCATCGACGGTCATGTGGAGAATAGGAAGCGAGAAAGTAGTTGTGAATAGTTTATAAAGAACCTGGAATAAACCTAATTTCATAAATATACATATATTCACATGAATATACAAATGTTCACTTTGCAACTACTCGAAATATGTATAAAAAAATCCCGAATGATTGAAAAATTAATTAACCGTCGATATTTTTCAATCTCTATTCTGAGTCTCATATAAATTTACGATAAATTGGAATACAATTGTTTGCCAAGATATATTAAGAATTAATAGCACCGAGATTTCATTATTTTTGTGTTATGTCGCTTAACGAATCTAGATTTCCGAATTTTGAAATCGGTGAGAAAAAAACCAAAATAAAAAAATCGCAGAAGGAAATATCTTTGAATGATCGACGAGGGAGTTTCAATGGAATATTTTGAATTTGGAAATACAATATGTAACGTAATACAAAATACCTCCAACCAAACCTCGAATTCGGGCCAACAAAATTTATCTTAGCATAGCTAGCAATAGCTGACACCACTTTTGGACCTGTTAGACATCCTCGAACAAATACAAACACTTGAATGATAGATAGATATATAAAGAAAATAAAATACAAAAAAAGTATACAGGAGGGATAGACAGGTGTTTTCTACTATTTCAATTACGAATCAAAACACGATAGCCGGAGGCTCCTTTCGTCTTGTCTGTTGCATTGAAAACTAATCGTCACAACGCGCTCAATAGCAACAAAATAAATGTATACCGACATCCCAATGAAGCGCGCATTGCGAAATTGCTTTTGCGGCTACATACGAAGTTCTTGCATTTCGAAATAAGAATTATCCATGCGACGACTGTCAAGCCTCATGCCACTTTGTTGTTTATTGTAGTATTCACGTGCGGAATGGTCGACGAGCCGCGAGAGAGTGAGAAAAAGGTCTTCGCCGCTCAAGCTGCCGAGCAAAAGACTACGATTTGCATACGAATGTACCCAACGGATAAAGACAGAGTTGAATGTCGTGTGTAACTAATCGCTCTGCCGCATCGCCTCAGACGCTGAGGTCGCTTTGTGGGAAAGACACGAACAACAAGGTCTTTTTCTTCATCCTCAACAGATTCTGTCATTCAACGAACAGTCGACGCAGGGTTTCTCGGATTGATTAAGGCAGTTAAGCGGTCAAGATATAGGTGTAAATTTGTAAATCGATTCAGGTCAAAAGAGTCCAGTTGAAATATAATATATTCTTTCATGGATACACGGAGGAAACGGCTTGGTCGTGAAAACTACGTTTTTAATTTGTATTCGAGCCTTACGAAATTAGTAGCAATAAATGATCAATTTATTGCCACAACTACGCCGAATAAGAAAGACATCGATTTTCGATCAGTTTGCCCAAACAAAATCAACACAGGAAATGCAATGCTTGAGGCTACCATCAAAAGTGCACGGAAAGAAAAGATTAGCTGCTATAACCACAAAATGAGTTAGCACAACCAATCGATCATTCTATTTCCCTTACAACGCTAATGGCAACGACTCGAATTGTAGTGCCAACGATCCAAAATGTCGACGATTCAAATGAAAGGCCCGACCATTGGATTGTTTAGGCTGACTAAACAAGCTGACTTGCGAAAAGTAATTGTGTACAGTTAAAATGACTCCATATGGTTGGGATACCTCATAGCCGGCTCAACTCCGCTAGATGGCGAACGACCCAAAGCATTTCTCGCAAGTGATTGTTCGCCGTTCCGTGTATAAGTCCGGGCTGTCGTAAGTCATCGGCCGTCCATGTACTCATGCAAAAGCAATACAGTGCTGCATTAGCATGAGTGGCTGCGGACAACACTCTCAAGGGCCTCAATGAAGGAAAGAGGTGAGGGCAACGTAAAAGCCAGATTAAAACATACTCGGGAATATTCCAATGAAAAAATGAATATAGAAGAAATACTTCAATTTTACTTCACAGAGGTTATACAATCCAGCGCAGGTACCGTAAATAATACTACATTACTTTCTATGCACAGCGCTTGAGATTTTACGAAAGAGTTTGGAAAATAAAAAGCCAAGTGGTTCATAATATTCAAAACGCATTGCTTATTTTCAATATACCAGTATTGTATTTATCCATGACGAATGTATCTGAAAACTAATATACGGTATATGCATCGAAACTTTATATACCGGTATATTAATTTTCCATCAAAATTTTTTCACAGTGCAAGTCAAGAGACTGTCTTTGGAATTTCGAGCGTCCGACGAGAGTGCCTTATACCGTGCGGTGTTATATGGACGCGATTGTCAGTTGAAACACAGGATGCTGCCGCGCTGTACACGCGTGTACAAAAGAACTTTGATCAATTTCTGCTCCGATCCATCTACCTTTATACCAACAAGTATGTACAGCGATGGTAAGAGGAGTTCGAAATGAGGGACTCGATGCTGTGTGTTTCGGGCATTCGTGTCACTCGGTAGGACCTCGAGGCTTCTGAAGCAGCTTCTCGGCCTCGTCTTGAGTTCTCCTTCTTCGATATCCGATGAAGATTCCAACGGAGATTGTTACTCATTTCGAATTAATATCGATGACATGGCGCTGAGCTTTCGGAACGCCTAGTCTCGTTAGATTGAATCGAATTGACGTTATGCTTGATAAGTAGCTGTATTACCGTTACGTGTACGACCGGAGAAAGAGAATTTTGTTAGCGGCTCGGTATAACCGGAAACTTCTGAAAATATTCAGTAGTTCGACGTAAGGTCGTCAACATACATCTAGCAAGTCATCTGTCTATGGATTTCATAACAATTGGCGTAGAAATTTTTTTTAAAAAGGGAAAAACCTACCAAGAGAATGTTTCATTGCGGAGAGTTGACCAGTGGGAATTTTTGTTAAAAACAAAAATTGTGTTGACGAAAACTTTTCTCAAGAAGAAAATAAAATTATAGATAAAGATTTTTCCGTAGAGAAAAATTATTCATATGATTCTTCAATTGCAATCATCATCGATAGTTTCTTCCAATCAAAAAATTTGATGAAGTTGTTTCCATTAAAAACATTTCATCAAAAGTACTTTTTCTTGAACACAGTTACATCGACATTATTTTTCCTGAACTGAGTTCCATCGACATTGATGAATTAGAGGATTCCGTATTTTTTGAATAGTTAAGTTGTACTTTTTTTAACAACCACTTTTTTATCTTATTCTCGAAAAAAAATGTAGTACTTTTATTATGCAAAACTAATGTTGTCAACGTCTTTAATGTGGTTGATTTTTTTAAGATCCTAATCATATATCGAAGGTCACCGGAAATATTATAATTGTATTAAAGAGTCAACTTGCAGCGAGGATTGTATGTGTAAGGCATCGTTACGATTACCTTATGCGATGCATCATCGACATGACAGTTGGTTATACCGGCCGACTCGATTGATACCCGGTGAATGCAATAGACTGGTGTAAGGACTAGATTAGTTGGGACAGCCAATTTCAGTGGTCGTGCCTTCCACGCTCTTATGGAGCGAATTGTTTGTTCCAACTAACTGGGAGCTGCGGGCAGCCATAAAGGTTTGCTTCACAATTACCGCTATCCGACCCACTGGAATGAGTCCTGCCAACAGATTAATTTTCTGGCGCAGATTCGTTCGGAAAAATGACTCCCTGCAACTACTTTTTCCGTTGTTCCAACCCATTTTTTCCGTGTAACAAATAGTTCGCACAGAAAAAATGATCTTGCTAGGTCAGCAAATCTTTTGCTAAAACAGTGATGATAGTGAGTTATTTGCTAGCCTAACTATAAAAAATGTTAGCTAAAAAAATCTGTTCGCCGAGCTAAAAAATGTTTTTGCTAGACTAACAATTTGATTTGCCAAAGTAGAAAATAAACCAATGCTATCAATATTTCAAAAGAAGATTTACTGGCTCAGCAGAATCGTTTTTTCCGTACGTGCCAAGGAGAAAGGTGTTTTTCTCAAAACCTAACTTTCACGCGAAATACAGTTTAAAAAACTTCCAACTTATCGTGATCAAATTCTGAATGCATTCTTCAATTCATACTCCCTTCCATGAACCTAAAAGTAAAAAAAATATATGTGAAACAATGTTTCTATCTATTTTTTTAAATTAAAAAATATGACCTTTTTGTACTCATTACTGAATGTTTTATTTGCATAATTTTATAACATTATTTCACCCCACTTTAACGTTGTTTCCAACTCTAAGCAACAATGTATCCTTACTTGTAATTAGATACACTCATAATTTTCATTGAAAATATTCGACAAAAAACTGTTTACTCGATAAATCCTTTTGAGCTGTTCTAAAATATATTATTTGATCAATTGATCATATTATTTATTTATTCATCAACTCCGAGATCGACGAATCCTAAAGGCGGTCGCCCACGTATCACTGCGTATTAAAGAAATCGAGATTCTGACACTTTCTTGCATGTGATTTTTCGGTGATGGCGTCGACGAGAGTATCTGTACTGATTTTCGAAAGGGAATTCTCGTTGATATTTTTTAAATCTTTGTAAAAATATTTTCGCATCAACTGGAACTGCAAAAACCTTAAATAATCCACGTTAATTTTCGAGAAGCTAGGGTTTCGTCGAGTTTTTTTTCAAGAATATTCGGTTATTTAATATCGATCTTCACAAGAATTCTAGAAATATAAATAAATTATCCGATGAATGAGGATAGATTCCTAACAAAATGCTACCGAAAGCTAATGCTACTAAGTGAAAACTATAAATCCGAAGAAGGAGAGAACTGGATCACAAAGCTAAAACAAGATCTTGATGCGCTAGGGTTCAAACACATGTACGACCGTCAGGATACGATGATCGTAAAACAGACCAAGAGCGTTTTTTGAAATCTTTAGCATTCAATCTAAAAAATAAAGACAACGAACGCGTAAGAAACTCTTCGTACTCCTCTACGTATAAAGACATTTGGATTGGGAACAAATATTTATTTGCAGATATACACTTGAGACAACTAGGAAAACTAAGTCAGGTGAGGGTAGCTCAAGAAAAACTCTATTAGCAGGGTACAGCCTTCGTCTTCGACTTTAAATGTTTATGTCAGTCGTGTAACAGCAAACAGAGAGATTCACTCGACCACTTCATAACGTCATGCCCAGCATACGAAGGTTTCAGCAAACTATTTTTAGCAAACTACCCAACAATGACAGACATAACAAACATAAACTCGAAAGCAAAGGCGGATAGACATCTATCTATCTAATATCGATCTTTAAGCGAGATGGTTAAATTTATTTCGTGAAAGATACTCAGAAATTAACCGTGTAGACATTTTTATAGCGTTTATAAAGCATGTGAAGTTTATTTGCCGACCTAAAAGAGATCCTTAAACTATAATTCTTAAACAATTCCAGAAGAAGGGCAGTCGGTTAATTTTTGAATCAATTTTCAAAAACGAAAATAAGCCGGCCTGCATTAAAATTCGAAGAGAACTATGAATCATCATAGGAATGTATTCCCAGAAAATGTAAATCTTTAGAATTGAATGTTAATTAATCCTTCTTAAAGGGGCCCGCATTCAATACAAATTATCATCTCAGACTGTCATTCATAAAACGAAACTTGACAGAAAATCTCAAAAAACTGTAGCAATGATTTGAGTAGCCTGAAGCGACTCAATCTCCTTAAAACGCAAAGGGACTCCAAAGAGAACTGAAAGCAGCGTAGCGTTCCTGGGAGCCACTTGTTGCTTGCTCGGGACCAGACTTCCCGCTGGTTGGTCGTAGCAAGACTTGGCTTGCTCCATCGAGTCCGAATGCCACAGCAAACCGACTCCCTGCCGGAATCGCGCTCCCGAACCGAACGATAGTCTAATCGCTTGTTCTTTATTGTCCCTACATAATCGATCCGCCCAAGCGATTCTTCTCCACTCGCGCATGCCACGATGCAATACGCCGATTCTCTTCTTCACGTTTCTCTTGCCTTGATCGCATGCTTCCCGATTTCGTATAGTAATTCCGGAAGGGAATTAATCAGGAGGAATGAAATCAGTGATTCCAGAGTCAAGAGGGATGTGAAAATATCTTCAAATCGTTTCCCAATCCGCAGTCCAGCAGCAGGCAAAAAACGATGGGATCTATTGTTTATCTATATATTGTTTAGTATTATAGCAGATTAACATAAGGATCATATTTTTTATACAATTGGATTTACCTATAGGTTTTCGGGAATTTCTACATGGAAATATAATGTGTACTCTGTTAAAAGTTGAAGGTGTCAAAAGTTGCTCATGTTAACTAACACCGAGACTATGTATGTGTATGCGTAATGAGTGTGCATATGCAATGCGATTTTCATTAGCCCCACCAAATAGAAATAAACCGTTTTCCTCTCAAGAGAGTAATGATGATACTGAATTGAATATGCGTACGAGTCATAGTTAAAAATACTAGCGATTTTACGCCGGCGTTACGCACACGAAATGAGGTTATCGTAGCAGTAACTTAACAACGCCTGGTACAAGAATACAATATGAACAAGTTTTGTGACAACGTTAGAAAACTCGTTTCGCATAACTAAAGTGGGTTATTATCACCTACTATTTTATTTAAGTCCGTACGAAAATTCTTTGTGCACTATAGTGCATAGTAAGAGTAAGGAGTAAGAGGGATTATAATATATTACAATCCTTCTTATTTCACTGCACTTTTATACTGGATTCGAATTAGGTATTTCTGCGATTGAAGCGCCGACAAACTTTTCTGTAACAGGATTCCCTGTATCACAAAGTTGCCTAATCTTGCCAACAATTCTGTCAAAATTGAATTTTGAAGGGCGGCTTGTCATGGGAACTTCATAATATATAGTACATAGATACCCTCAATGCGACTAGATCAGTGAAACTAACTGAATCGGTCATTTGTTTGTTTTAGCCGGCGTCCCAGACATTCTCGAATATATGCCTGTAGTAACACCCCTAGCTTCGCGCCACGTTAAATTGGCGTGAGGAAAACTAACAGTGGACCAGCTCGAACGAAGGAAAAAGAAGCGGCACTGGCTTAGTCCTGAAGACTAATTCTATCATGATCACTGTCGGCATTTGTCGGCTTGATTTAATTTAATTAAGGCATTATTAATAACGAACCTCAGGGTTTAATAGGATCGGTGAAGATGTCAGTCGGTGTGACTTTCTCATGTCTCTGGGGACAGTTATGGCTCTGATTACACTTATGGATATGTCAAGCGGGTCTCGGTGACACCATTCACAATCACACGGGTTCCCATTGTCCTACGTTGAGTTACAATAAATGAAATCAGTGGTGCGGGAAATAATTCGTTTTTCACATGACAAAGTAAATTTACAAAATGTCATGTAGAATTGTTATTTCTTGACTCAGCGAATTTAGAAACTTATCTTGACGTAATTACGACTAATAAGTAAATTGGGCCATTTTTCCACAATGCGAAGAAAATTGATAGTTCATTGAGTATCAATGACCTCGAACGATAAACGAACTCGTACTGAGAAAAAATGTTTGAAGTATACTAAGAATATCTATTTAAATAGTTTTAGTCCGTGAAACTATTTTTATAATTACGGTAACTATGATAATAGTTATCGTAACTACTTGATAGTTGTAAAAACTATAGAAAATTTGGTCGTATGAACTAAAAACGAATATATGTCAGTTTGTAATTATTAATACCATAATTTGTCCTTAGCATATGTCTAGAAGTACTCAGCAATAACATGGAGTTAGTCGTTGTCATAAAATCTATGGAATATCCAAATTCTAAAGGGTACTGAAAAAAAAATACGAGCTGTAACTCATGAAAAATTCATGTTCTTCATCATTAAAGTTTCTTGATTCAGCGGAGTTATAAGATTTTTTTTTAAACTGTGAGAAAAAGTCGTGTTCGGCTGTTTTTCAACAATGCAAGGTAGAATAGGGTGATTTGTGAACGGCCGATCGGGTATCAATGACCCCGCAGCGAAGGGAACGTTCGTGAGCGGCAGGAGTATCGATATCTCGATTCTCGCGCCCTTTTCAATCGCATATACCGTTGTCTAGTGCAGTACAGCTACTGCAAACCTCCCTACACTTATTTTCAAGTACGCCCTCGATATCTAATGACCGGGAATGCATCTGTTCGCGGTTGTTCGAGCGATAATATACCTGCATAAGTTTCTATTCTGTACTTATAGCGTTTTGATCCTTTTCGTGTGATGATCGATGTGAGGAATCAAGAGGCCTGGGATCGGAGAAATCATATAATAATAATCCTACTAAAAATAACCGATCATAAAAAAAACGGGATTCCCTTTAATATAAGGGCATCATCTTTTTCTTTTTTTTTTCAAGATAATTTCTTATATAATAAAGAATTCTTTCATTAAACGAATATGAGTGGTTCTTTTATAATAGAAAAAATACCATCCGCAAAACTGATATGCAGTTAAATAGTTCATTTCGATACGAATGTAAAATGTGATGCCCTTATATGCGAGTACGTCGTTTTCAGGACGAAACGTAGACTCGTGTGGCTAATACCGAGACTACGATTCGTCCTGAAAACGACTTACTCGCCTACAAGGGCATGAATTTTGCCTCAGTATCGGACATTATGTTTTACAACAAATGCATGAAAAAGTTTGACAACGTGTATCATGCCTGGGACAAGTATCGCAAGTAACACAATCGAGCTCCAGGGGCGAAGCCCTTCGTGGGATGTAGGGGTGAAGCCCCCCTGCATGAATATGTGAATTTTTATGAATACAAAGCAGCCTCAAATACTCATATGGATATTGGATACTTCTTTGCTTCGTTCCAAGCGATGAAATTGTCATAACTTTTTTTGTAACATTTTCGTGGGTTTTGTGACAAGAGTTTTCCTACCAACACCGTACTTGCTCCAATTAGTTCGGGTGTAGCTTGAGGATTCGAATAATTCTCTCTTGAGCTCATTTTCAATTATCATTTTGGCTTTTCTCGAATCGAAATAGCGTCCATTATTTTCGGAAAGATGCCGACTACTAAGATGGCTTGCTCACGCAAAGCATAGGGACGAGTTATATATACCTGTCAAAAACTGAAGTCCGATTTGGCCGAACTCACACATGTCCCCTCGCCTGTAGGTGTATGTCCGTGTTTGACGGTTTACTCGCAGAGTCACATTTTGTCTACTACCAGATTTAAGACTCCAATTATCTGGGGTAATACATTTTTGACGTTGAATGTACCAGTGCCAATATTTGAAATTATTTTTTTCCTCTTTTAATTACGACCAGTCACGCAATAATTGACTTCCGCTATGCTGATATTCATAATGATTGTAAGTAAAATAATTTAGGTTTTTTGTATAAGCACTCGCATATTTCTTCATTAAAAAACCCCTCTTACGTAAAAAAGGGATGTGGAGAATATTCTTTTTTTCTTTCTCTCTTTCAAATGGGATCCCCCACGAGAAAATCTGGTGCTTTAATGTTTTAATATTTGTAATATTTAGAATCGTCATCTCGAGATGAATATATATATAAATATATATAGATATAGTAGCGTGTGCGCAGTATGTGAAGTAGTCGCCAGCTGTTATTCGTTCTGACCGTCAAATGTACCATTATACATTTTTTATAGAAAGAAATTTTACTCAAGGCCTTTTTGACAATGCTATGATTTTAAATGGGTAAATAAATCATTTTTGAATAAAAACTCAAAAAGTAATTGGCAACACTGAATCCAATTTCCACTGCATGCAGGATTGCCACACTCTAGACTAGAATGCACTCTTCGACAGATGAACTAAGACTTCGAACATATAGTGTTCACTGGTCATTTCATCATTTATTCACTGGTTTTACCTAAAGGCTACTACAGGTTGAAAACTTTACTTTCTGTCTCACACCATTTTGGTGCACTGTTTGTCTTCATAAAATTGCAAAATTATAATGCTTGGTACTCAATGAGGTTTAAGTGTACCATTTTTTTTAAAAAGGCTACCATTTAGAGAATTTTTTATTCTCATGACTATTTTTCGGCGTCTCAGGCTCCTTAAGAGAGACGAGTCAGTAAAAAAAAGTATTCTTGCTCATGACGACACTTTTCCCCCATGAGCTGAGAAAAAATTCTAAATAATGTGTCCTCCCTTCAGGATGACACCGAAGGATTTTGTTGCAAATCGACCAACCAAATTGTTTAACCGGTTACTTTGAAACCAGTTTCATGAGTTATACACAGAGTGCATGATCCAGAGAACAGCGCTTCGAGGATTGGCCTTCGCTAGTTCTCTCCGCAGTTGCACTGTACACTTATCAACAACAGCTTTTTTTTAACGATCCTTTAAAAGTCTCATTTGAAAGAAAAAAATGTAAAAGTCATGGCCTAATACATTTAGCGCCTGCGACTTGTTGCCTGAAATATTTCGAGTTGCAATTTCGTAGCAGACGAGATAGGGTTAACTTCGCGTAAATAAGAGTTGAGTCGCTACTGCGACTCTTTATAAAATACTTGAAATATACATGTACAAGCTATTCGCAGTGACTATTGATACAGGGAATGTGCAGTCAATCGGACACCAAGTTCCATTGACGGGCTTAATCTGAGAACCACTGCACGCAAAGAAATGAGTAGTTGATAAAACTGAAAAATTGTTTCTCACAACCACCCGGAATAGCTGTGATGGCGCGACCTACTCAGTTAGTTGAAACGTCTACTTAGTTGCTTAGAGGAACTGAAATGTCGTTAGTAGAATATCCGTAGTAACAGGAACCAACAGAAATAGTAACCCGAGCTATACGCTTAGTTAGTACATGCAATCTCTTTTAGTGCAGCTCTAGGTTAGAATTTAGATTTCATAACTCATCGTATTCGCCCCGGCTACTATAAAACGAGGTTACACAATGTTATGGTTACAATAAATGGCTCAAGGCAAAATGCAGTTCATCGCTATGAGCGAATTAAAGGAGCCGAGTCATAAAAAATCTGTATATATTAATGATCAATAACTCTACTTAACAAATATAATAATATCCCTACTAAAAATAATTATCAGAATACGTATTCAGTATTTGATGAACTATAGCCCGCTGCAAGCTGCTTTTTTTCCCTTTACACTTAAATGTGTCCACACGTTCGTCATATAACACAATAGCGTTGTTAGCCTCTGTTATTCGCGAACTAAAAAATATTAGTTACCCGAACTAACGGATTAGTGTTAAGAGGAAAGTGATTGGTAATGAAAACCAACTCGTAAGGTGCCGACAACCTTCGAATCGTGTTTACAACTAATTGCCGCCGGTAGCTGCATCACCTCATGGCTGTTGGTAAGGACAGAATAATAATTTGTTGTCGGAACCAAGTCTTCGGTCTTACTTACTATTTTTGCTCACCAATCACATATAGTTGAGGTTACTTTTTTAATTTAGTTTCCATAACTAATTTGCGGCACAGCATATGCTGTAAATGGTTATCACGACTACTTCTTTTTTTCCGTGCATTTTTCAGTTAGTGCATTTTTATTTGACGCTGCTTTGGTTTTCGACTCAATGTATATTCTTCAAATTTATTATAGGTATTGATGCAAAGATGCATTAAGTCGAGAACAAAAATCCATAACCAGCTTGATCTTAATCCTACTGCAAGTGCTTTTCCATTTAGACAATGGACATTGTACCGGGCAATGCACTCACTCCAATGGACAATGTACCGGAGCTAATCGCAGGCACACCAAGTCTTTTGTAAAAAACCATGTTCATCTGCTTAACATCTATCAAAAGACTCAACTTGGCTAATAGGATTCAGGTTAATATTTTTCCAAGATATTTTTTCTAACAAGATTTTTCAGCAAACAATTTTTTGTTTTCAAGTTTTTCTTTCCTATGAGATGGTTATACTTTCAATGCTTGGCGTACCATTTTTTGTTTGAAAAAACAAGAATTTCGGGGACAAAAAGTGTCTTAAACGGAATAGAGTATTCGATAGAGTGATCGACGAATTGAAAAAATGAAGCAACATCTGCGGTTACAAAAAGAAAATATTAATTTCAGGTGAATTGATTGTTGTTTCAATTGTGGTATGTCTTAATAATTGTTACCGCAGTGATATATTTGTGAAAAACAGGATTCAATTATTTCCAATTACTATCTTTTCCGTTTTACGTAGCGAATCTTTTTATTGGCCTGTAAAGGCTTATGAAAAATGAGAGTGAGATCTATTCAAGTCAATATTTAAATTGCGTATATTATATGGAAATTCAAATAACCCGTGTGTACCTTCAAATATAGTTATTTATCCCTTCGAAAAATGGTGATATACACATTTCATATTTCAAGCATGAGGGATGAAATGTTTTTGTACATGACAACTGTCGCAAAGCCTCAGGTTTAGTTTTTTTTACACGTCTGGCGAAGGTGGGTGGCACGCGTTAATAAAGCGGGAAACAAAGAGGCACGCGGTGTAAAATCAAAAGATGTATTTCGGATAAGCCTTTTTGTTCAAATGATTATCGGGACACTTTTTTATTTGTATCATTGAAGCTATATTTGTGTATACAACAGCAGTCCCTTTATTCTAATTATGCTAAAAAATGACAAGGAATTTCGTTGTTACTTTTCCGTATCCTTATTTTTAATTGAGCTTCAAAAGTTTGTCGAGTACTGTAAATCGCAGTAAGCTCTCACTTTTAAGAATGGCTATTTGCGTCATCGTCTGGATTGTGTAAATCATATAATATATTGTATGATTGTATTGGATATATTCTATTGGAAATCAAAATTATTTATATATACACCATATACATTATGCTGTGTCACAAATTTTTTTTTCCATTTCTAATTTTCATATGAAAAAGTACTATCTGAACGCTAATATTGTAAAACGAGAGCGAGGGAGAGAGTAAAACTTCGTACGATGGTTTTGGTATTGCTTGTTGTATTTTAAATCATATTAGTACATAGAGAATCTAAAACATTGTTGTTTTTTTTTTACTTGTCTGAACTCTTGAGCGTTTGCTTGACCAGCTATTATAATTTTTCTACACAATAAATTGTGTACCTTCTATTCAGTGCATCGTCGAATATGCGGCGTTGTAAATGCCTGATATTTATGAAAATAAAAATGATGATACGATACGCTGTATAATTATGTTATAATGATAGCGAATATAATATATTATGTGAACTTTTCATTAGCTGCGAGATCTATGAATTTTCCATCAAATTTAACGGAAATTTTCTTTGAGAACATGGGGAAACAGGAGTAATGCATTAGGAAAGCGATGGAGAACCGTTTTTTAAATTTTTCCATGACTTTGTTTAATATTTGGATGGAAATACGTTTTTGTTGTAGCTACTGTTGAACGTTTACACATAATTTTATAATCGGTATAGGTTATTATTATGAAATTTATATTACAAAATCAATTGTCATGTGAATACATTTTTTTAATCAATGGGAACTTACAACTAGGCCAATATATTGATTTTCGCGTAAATGAGTAATTACTCTTTCAAAAAGCGATTACCTGAGATAAACTGTCATCTTCCTTAGTAGGAACACTGTAAAAATATGTATAAAATTCTCCAAGTACATAGAAAAACTTCACATTATTTAGTCTCATTTGTGATTATTACTACAACTTTTTTGTTATACATCAGTCATAAAAATATACATATATAAATGAACAACACATGTTATTATTTTCTCTCTGAAAACTGACTGAAACAATTTTGCGAATGACAACTGTTGGAAAGCCGCAGGGTAGGTGTTTTTTTGACAAGCCTGGCAAAAGTGGGTGGCGCCTGTTGATAGAGCGGGAAATAGAGCGGCACGATGTGTAACGAAGTCGTGCGTGCTGATGCCATTGCAGCAGACGAGCGTTTGATGACGACGGTAGCAACAGAAGGGTTGCTGACGTTTCAGTGGTACATATGTCGTTGGTGACGAACACGCGACACCCTCGTACACACATATTCATCGTATGTACACCACAGCGTGAATAGGACTAGAGGAATGAGGTGGAATTCAACAGAGGACGATTTTCAGCACGTGTAGGTTTTTAGCCCTTCAATTCTGGCGACTACAAGGCGCTTGATAAAAAAAGATCAAGATAGTAATTAGAGGAATAATAAATTTGTGTACAGTAAATGAGACCGAAGTTTTCGTATATAAAATAATTCCTGCAAAGTATGGGCTCAGAGATTGGTATCTTCCATTACTCCAGTAAACGTACTTTTTATTAATTAAGAAAAAAAACATCTTTATCATATATCTCTGTATATTACTTTTTTTCAATTTCTTAGTTTATTCGAAATTCTCGCTGGTCAATATTTCCCGACTACTGCAAAGTTATTTATCGAATATTATCAGTGTACATGTTTTCTCTCTAACGCAGAATTCTCTTTTGTTATCTTCTCGTTATAGATATAAATATGTCGTTCGATTAAATATTAAATATATATATTTTAACGAATGGTGCGCGCTAAGATCAGGTATATTGGGGTTTTGGACCGAGCGCGGCACGCTTGATGACGGTATGAACGGTAGTATGTGTGGTATGTGTGGTAGCATTTGATAGCTTGAACGATTATCTTCCATTGTATGTATTGTACTAAATCTTTGCCTACATAGTGTGCGCAATATTCAATTTTGCGTAATGACGTGTTTTTGACTTTTCTAAAAATCGTTTGTACAAGACAAACTACCATTTTCCTTGGTAGTAATACTGTAAAAATTCATACAAAATTCGTCAAGAACGTATAATAACTATCCTCCATACAAATTAGCGTTATTTGTGTTGATTATTTTTATTATCTTTATTTCACAATAAAAAGCTTATTAAAACGTCTAACAATTTTTTTGAATCCGGCACGGCCAAAAATCCCTTTTTAGACCGTTAAATTGAGTCTCGTAACAAGTGAACACCATACGGATTTTTATAAAAGGCGACATGAAGATCTTCATCTCTTGGCTATTAGTAAAAATTTATTATAAATCGGGTGGGAATGTGAATTCATAATGCTACTTCTTGGAAACATTCACACGGTGTTCGCTCTTTACGAAACTTTAGAAATATTATAGTATAAACCCAGAATGTCGATTGTGTACAGAGAAATAACAAAGAATTTTTAAGCATTTCTATAAGCATTTCATTATCAAATGATAATAATAAGAATAATGATTACAAATTCATTATATATAATGAATTTGAAAAACAGTTAATTATGGAATGTTCATTTCAAATCAATGCAAAGATAATTTTTTTAATGATTGTAATATTCTTCACCATAGAGTGCCACTTGAAAAAACAATGGTGAATAAATCACAACATAGAAAGACGGAAAAATGCAAATTTAAAACTAGAAATGGCTCGGCATCCTTAATTGGGACTCTCATAATTAAAGCAATCAGAGATCGTTAGCTCGGGTGGTGAGGCAGTGCGAGTGTGGTGTGGGGCACAGATGACGATCTAATTCGCCTAACGGCTTTGGCTGGCTCGCCTCAAGGGGACCTAACAACTGCGCGCGACTCCGCTATACTATGGACGATCATATATTAACTGCATGTGTGTGTCCGTGTGTAAGTGTGAACGATAAAGGGCGTCGAGATATGCGCGAGATCGTTGTAGACTAACGCCTAACATCGCACGGCTAATACCCCAGCACTAATACGGCCGGCTAATACCGGTGCGAGGTACTGCCAACTATAGACGGAGACGAGCGTGCAGAGTGCGATTGACGAACGAAGGTAGATTGCCAGAGTGGATAAAGCTCTAGCGGGCGTGAAACGCCCTCATTACACCAATTACTGGTCCCTATTCCTATTATCAACTCTCCCCACTGGTCATGGGGTATGGGGAGGAATATACCACCGCTTTTTTTCCACCGGCACGTTGCACAAATTAGCCGGCTGTTGACAATGCGACACTGCCTTTAGCTGATTCCAACACCTTTTGACAACATAGCAGGCTTATTAAAAAGATTGTAGTGGTTAGACTGACTTTTCTGTATATGGAATATAAAAACTGTTAAACTCCCAGAATTTGTGTTAGAACGGAACTGTTGAATAGGTAGTAACGATTCTTAGGTGAAGTTTGATTTTATCATTTTGAAAACATTCCTTTGTGACTATCAAGTGACAAATAAATAGTCGACACGAATGTTACAAGAATGAAATGTAAAAAGCTACGATTTTATTTCATTTGTTACCGTAATAACTTTAGGAATCGCCAAAATTATTGTTCGAAAATGGTTGAGATGCTTCACGAAGTAATTCATACAGGTACATGTATACAAAAACAATTCATTATTCGCGTACAGAAGATACATAATTTACGGAGCTCTCTGCACATAACAATTTCTATACACCATCGATACTACATGCGACGATTCCGAACGATTCTCAATTAGACTACTCTACGATCATTTCGCACAGCGCGAGGTAAGCGGCTCAATCGCAATAACATTTTGTTCGGTACTCATGCGAAAAAGCTTTTCCCATCACGTATGATTACAAAACTCGCCTTCGGTACGTGTTGCAATCTCACACTCGTTAGAAAAAGTTTATTCGCTCTTGTATCGAAATCTACTAATTCTGCACAATCTTCGATTCAACATTCGATGACACTGCACAACCTTTCATTAAAAACTACCCCAGTGTAAACATCCTTTGCGTTAACACTAGGCGGTTGAGCAGATTTTCTACTCAACACATGGTAACCCACGCTGATTGAATAGAATATTCCCAATCCGGCTTGTGCGTCTAAGCGATCAGGGTTGTATTTCTGAGCACCCAGGTTTGTTTTTCTGAGGCATTAGAGTTGAGTTTCACGGGAATTGTCATTCTAGACAATTATAATTCTAGACAATTGTAATTTTAGAGAATTGTTATTTTGGACAATAGTTATTCTAGAGAATTGTTATTTTGGACAATAGTTATTCTAGACAATTGTGACTCTGAGCACTTGTTATTCTGGACAATTAAAATTCTAAACAGTTGTTATTCTGCACTCTAAAAATAAAGCATGTTGCCAAGTGTGTTGTTTCCTATCATTTATATTGCGCCGACCTTCCATTCACTTTCAAGCATCTTGTTTATCCATGTTAACGATACGTTAATAAAAAATAAGCTGGTAAGTGTTTAGAAAGTCGTCACAATGTAAAAGATAGGAAATGAAACCCTTATAATACGCTTGGTGTTTACAGTGTAGACAGTAATGTTTCTAGGCAGTTGTAATGCTAGGTAATCGTAGTTTTGTACAATTGTGTTTTTGGCCAGCAGACTCGGTTTAAGGAAAAAATGGTGAGCTCTTATTTCAAACCAGGCAAATATCATTCGATTTACTTTTAAGACGGTCTCGTATATTTTCAGGATAAAGATATTTTTTAACGTAGTTCCGTCCCTATTGAAACAAACCGATCGGCATTCAATTCAGTTAAACGAAAAAATAAATTCCTTCGGTGAAATATAAAATGCATAAAAAGTGTGGTAATTCATTCTCTCGGATTTAATTTACAAATCGCACACTATCAGAACGCTGTCAAACTCAATAATATTTCCGAAACAAATTAGTCTAATGCAAAAGATGAAAGGACAGTCGTGTGATTAAATCGACAGATTCAATCACCTGTGAGATTAAGTTGGATGCTGCGGACCAGGGAGAAGGAACGCCGATGAGATAAGATGAAGTCCGGCGTGTACAGAAGAAGCGAGAGCATCGCCCGGAACGAGGCCTGACGTACGGTGAACGTTTGTTGAGCCTAAAGCTAGATAAAAGTTCAAGTGTAGAGGACTCGTGCTTCGAGATATCTCTATATAGACTTGGACAGCTCGATGATGAGCGCGGCGTTCCGTACAGGCATTCTTATATGCATACATATATATGTATATATACATCAATACCGTACGCAGTTCCTCTCATACTGTATAGCTATGTACCTATATAGTTGTATTATAGTATTTATAGTATGCAAGATATAAAAGAATAATAACAACAACCGATAGAGTTATCCAGCATGGCAGGAGGACCAGGCACATTGGCGCTTTGACGACGCGGGCCGCTAGGTGATCCATCTTAACTGCCAGATCAGGCGGACGGCGGGCGTTCGCTTCCTCCCCGATCAAGTACATCAAGTCCTCGCAACTTGTTCCATCGCAGAGTCACGAGATGTCCCTCTGCTCCGTTATACCTGTCTTTCTCGATTATTGCTCGGTCTTGCGACGATTTATTGCTAGGAGATGAGATTCACAATCGACCTGAGCGTTTCAGATTCTTTTTTGGCAAATTACAGATTAATAATTATATTATTACTTGCAATATAGCGTAAATAATCAACAACTAGATTAAAAAAATATATTTCGACATTGGGAGACTATACTTGAAACTCGAGATTATCAGCTGGTCTTGCTAATGATTTCTCGCTGAACGATGCAAACAAGTGATCATCAAAGCATTTTAGAGTATTTTCGGGTATCTGACACAACTATATATAAAATATTAACAATATGAAAAAAAGCTGAACAACGTGAATGTAATTACAAAAATGTCGAATACTGAAAAAAAAAAAATTATATTTCACCTGTATTAAGATATTTCAAATGCATGATGATGACGTTTTAACTTGTAATACTCCTTTTTAGCGTTACTCGGTACATGGAAAAAAAAAATGCATTGCCACAACCGACGCATTTTCGTAATTCACCTCAAACTCAGCTTGGTTATGACAAACAAACGCTATTGGTTGCACGGACCAAATTTCATTGGTAAAAGCCCTGTCAGTAGCGGTAACTATCTGTGATTGTCACCTCACGTTATTGATCGTAAGTATTGAAGGGAGATGGGGCTCAAATACCGGTCTACTTGCATAATGCACGTTGCGTTTTTGCTTATTGTACTAGAATACGCAATTTTACTAATTATGATGTTTAATATTGTAGATCATCGCGAATCGCTATTTATCGTGAAATTATGCTTAACCGATGCAATTAAGACTTGAAAAACATCATTTTGGACGTTATATGGAAGAGACACGCATCAATGTCGATGTTTTACTTCATCAAACTTGATTTGAAAGATAGTACTCTGGAAGCAAGAGTAAAAAGTGGAACATTTTCTTAAGTGAATTGTAGCCAGCTGTGCAAATATATCTTTCATTTTGCACTTGTCGTAGAGCTCTAGTTTAGTCACTAGAGCAAGTAAGTTTCGCATGGTCCAATTTCTTTCGAAGGGAGACTCTGCGCGGTTCTTGATATAGGAATTCTCATTGCAAGGTGTTTCGCAGAACAACTTACGTGACAACTAGACTAATTTTTTTCTCGTATCGTAACCTTTTTTACCGAAGTGCTTGTTACTTCTGCGATATACATCACCATTCAGTAAAGAGATTTCAATCATTCAAATCTTTCTTTTAAAAAAATTCTTTTAAAATAAGTAGAAATTCTTTTTAAAAAAGTAGGGGAGGGAGTTCTAGTTTTCGCAGGACCGGGGTTCTAACCAACTGGTGTCCGGAGCTATATATATCCAACCTATACTATAAAAAAATATCCCTCCGGGAACTGACACTCTGACGCTTCGAGTGCTGATGCTTTCGGGGGCTGACGCTTTCAGAAACTGACGTTTTCGGGGGCTGACGCTTTCGAAACTTGGCACTTTCGAGGGCTATGGAAATAAATTTACAATAATCGAACAAACGATAAAAACACATACTTACGGAATTTTTTCGAAACATTATATCTGAAGAAAAACATACGTAGATCTTGCCAAGCACATTCGAAGTGGTTACTTAAAATAAGCGATGGTTCCATAGAGCGAGTACATCTTGCAGAAAATTGGAGATCAGACGATGTATGTAAAGATATTTATCGGACAACCATTGGTTTGGAGGAAAATTTGTCAAATAAAAAAATTTTGGCCTGTCACAATGACGATGTTAATCGCTTATATGAAAAAGTACTTTCAAAAATCGAAAGTTTACAACATGTCTATTACAGTACCGATACAGCAACACATAAAGGAGTAGACCAGATTGATAACGGCATTCAATTACAGTACCCTATTGAATATTTGAATTCCATTATACTATCCGGTTTTCCAAGTTACAAGTTAAAACTAAAAACTGGGGCAATTGTGATATTATTAAGAAATCTGAGTACCAGGAACGGATTATCTAACGGAACTCGATTAAAAATTCGTAAATTATTTGAAAAAATAACATTGAAGTCGAAATTTTAACAGGTGAACACGGAGGAGATATCGCATATATCCCAAGAATAAAGCTGCAAGCCAGTGAACATGATAAACTCCCATTCATCTTACATCGCCACCAATTTCCAATTACACTATCTTTTGCAATGACTATTAATAAATCGCAAGGACAAACTTTGAACAAGATATGATTATTTATTAGCAAACTGTTATTTAGTCATAAACAACTTTATATGGCATTATCAAGATGTACCTCTCCAGATTGTATTAAAATACAAATTGAACTGAATGATACAAAGGACATTGACAATATCGTATGGAGAGAAATATATTAATAGAAATCCGTACTTTACATGTACACAAAAAAAAAATCGAATATGTGTGTGAAAACATGCTGAATATTTTTCTCCGTATTTTATCGTAATATGTATAGTTTTGATTTTATCGTAATTAACGTCATATTGATTTTATCTGGGTCACATCCTTTAATTCATCTGCCGAGGGTTTTACTTCCCAAAGACGAATCACGTATCACTGTTGCCAAAATGATGTTACTGAATACAGTCTCATACGAGACTGGAAAAAAGAAAACTTCGTAAATTTATTCAGAAACTTCTGTACTACCAACCGAGAGCTAACAACTTTGATGGTATGGGTACGATCGCATTGATAATTGCAATCCAATATCGTGTAAAATAACCGATCCAATATCTATTCACAATAGACCATCGACGGCTTAGAACCGAAAAAAGTCCATTCCCCTGCCGTCATGTTGCTCTATTTCTCCCTGCCCCTGCTGCCATTCCAAAAACTCCAAATTTACTCCGATTTTGCTCCATTCCCCCACTGATCCTGGATACGAGAATGTCGGAACCAGTTATACCACGACGAACTTCTGAGTGATGAGACCCGATTCTTCAATAATTGTTGTTAAAGTGCAAATCATCAAAAAAGTATTCTCGATTTTTTCTGTGTTCGATCTATAACATTTTTTAAATTTCAATTTATTTACTTTGAATTCACATGTTCACGATATTGTTAAAAAAATCATATTAAAGTCGAAATTATTTTTTATAATGCATTTCAATTTGTTTGTGTACATATTGTACTTATGATCGAGGGAGGTTAGCGCGAAGCGCGTAGGGAGTGAAGCCCCCCGAGTGTATATATAAATATATATATATATTTAAAAAATCATTTGATGATTATTCAAACCATTGGATTAGAATTAGAATGAACTGTTTAATATGTATTCTTTTAATTCAGTGATTATATTTACTCTAAGTCAGAAGTTATATCAGACTTTTGAAGTCTTGCCTTTTTTTTGTGCACCCCAGTAAATTTTCTCATTTGATATGTGGTGTGAATGATGTGAAAAGTGATGGAAAAGTGACTGCATCTTTAAAAAAGTGTTTATATTATGTGATGATTTTGATGTGTTAATAAATTCAGTCATTCATTTTTATGTGTACGTTCATGATGAGTCATCAACCATGAATCACTTTTGGTATTCATATAGCTGCTAATTTTAATAGTGTAATAAGGTCCAATTTTTCATTTGCTTATTTTTGATGATTGACTTACAGGCTTCCCGTACAAGGAAAAAACTAGCGGAGTTCCCAAAATATTATTGAGACCCAATATTTACTAGCTATATTCAATAGTGGAAACTATTAAAGACTTATATTTGTTACTTGGTGTGAGTAATATATTGGCGACTCTAATAGTTTGTTTCTGTAAGGGTTTCAGTGAAAAACTCTTGATGGAATCGAATAATGAGGACTATAACAGAAATAATGATAGTGTGTTCTTCAATGTACATGCATTGCATCTCTAAATAGACTGAATAAAATCACTGATTATCCAGTGATTAACTAAGATTTGCATCATCAACTTTGTAATGCAACCTTTTTTTTACTGCAGATTCTCAACATCGTCCAGCCATATTGTCATTTTAAATACTTAATTCATCGACTTTCTATGTTTGTAGGTTAATGAATCACGTTGAAACTTCCAATGTTATATAGTAGAAGTAAGTTGCTTTTATTTATTTTTGTTTAAGCATGATTCAATGGTACGCAAATGCCCAAAATAATTTGCTTAATTTTGTAGAACGCTTACCATGTAACCGGCACGTTGGTCAACATTTTTTGCAGAAACTTTGTTGTTCAGCTTGTAAGTCTGCATTTAAAAGGGCTTACAAGTTACAATCTTAACTCACACTGTTTTTCATTTGCTCATAAAAGAAGCTTTGTTTTCATGAGTTTTTTTTTCAAATATATTAATGTCAGTACACTTAGAATGGTCCAAACGTCGAGAAAAGTGGTTTGGTGTTTGTACGTGAGCGCGTGCGTATGCATAATGCGTGTGTGCGCGTGTGGCTTCGAAAATTCAAACGCTTCTTACTGAGTAATAGTTTGAGGGAGCGGGCTCAAATTTTGCAGGCAAGTGAAACAGTTGTTCCTCTTTGGTTGTTGAATTTTTTCACTAAATATATGTATCAATTCTGATTCTATGTAATTTTCAACATTTCGAAAGAAGAGCGTGGTCTTTTTAACTTTCGTACAAGTTCGACGATTTAGCTAAATAGTTCTCCATAACTAAGGACACGTTCAATTTGATTAGGTAATGAATTGCGACGAAATCGGTAAAGCAGTTCAGATTTGATAGAATTATGAATTTCTAAAAAAAAAGACATTATCAATCTATTATAACTTTTGCAAAACTCGAGATAAGGAACTCAAATTTTGTATGTAAATAGAACAATATTTAGCTAATATGTATGTATAATTCAATGACGAACGATAGGTTTTTTTTTTATTTAATGCAATATTGAATTATTTTTGAAAATATAACGTTATCATATGCACTTTCGGAAATGCTCCAATAATAACGAAATAAGGGAATAACGAAAAAGAAGAAGCGGATTCACAAGATGTTTATTGATATAATGAAAACCAGCATGCAAAATTAAATTATTTGGGTTAGGTGTTATTGTATGCAACGATTGGCGGTCAAGTTTTATTTTCGATGGAATTTTTGCGAAGCACATCTCCGGTTTGAGACAGTGATCGCTAGATTCTAAGAGCGTGAAACTGATGCCTAATTCAAATTTCACTAATACGAATCTCTTGACAAGTTTCGATTGTAGCTGCTTAAAATGTTCATTCGATATTAACTTTGCAAAAAGTAACCGAACAAAAACATAGAGTGTAGTATAAACAAGTACGGTCACATGAGTGGGATCCGATATTCCTTCAAAAGATTGTTTTAGTAACTTGAACAGTAAAGCTGTGCACGGGTAGGAAAAGTTGCGAAATAAACAGACAATTTTTGTTTATTTCACGATTTCTGTTTATAATTCTGTTTATAAAAAGCTTGCAGTCGATGGCAAAGAAATTGAAAGTGAAAAACAATATCTTGCAGTTGAAATTCTAAAATATAAACTACACAAATTAAAGAACAAAAGAATTGGTGAAACAAAACAAGTATTTTCATTATGAAAAAAAAAAATAGTGTACTTGGCGAGTTCAAATGCTAATCTGAACATTTTATGATGATGAACCATGTGCCATACCTTGCAAATTCGCCAAGTAGTTCGATATTTTCCTTTCAATGCAGCTTAAATTTTTTATTTTAACTGCGAGAATTTGTTATGAATTCTAAATTTTTTATTTGTTTCTGAAAGAATACTGTCTATATATATAAATGTTAAAGAGCATGTACTTCACACGCTGCAGATATTATCTGTTTATTTCACGACTTTTTGTACCTATTACTGCTCAAGTTGCCAAAACTTTGTTTCGGAGGCATATCTTCGGAAAAGACTTCGACACAATGAAAAACGTAGTTGGCCTAACCAATATTTTTTTTTTGTGTACTCACGATAAGAAACGTAGTTAAGACTTGTAAGTAATTTTATAATTTGTGCAAGATATCGACAGATTCCAAATTCCAGATTCTCTGGGAATTCAGAAACTTATTATGATATTACAATTCAACATTGAAATTTTCGAACTTCGTTCAAAAACTCCTAGGAATCCGCACATTCACATAAATATTCAATTTTTCTATCTCTACATATGATCACGTACAATAATATATTGCCAAAACTACCATATATACTTAATCTAATTCAATGGATAAGCAAAAATTGTTAAAATTAATATAAGCAAAAATTGAACAACAATTTGTATTTAAGTTCCAGAGAGGACATCGCGGTGCTAAAGGGTAGGGGTAGACTAAGTGCGAAAACGTATAATTACCCCCAAATGAAATGCACTTACTCATCCTTAATTTATTCCATAAAAATGCAAAAGTATTATGCGGGCTTTGTTGATTATTTAATTTGTCGGTACTCGAATTCACGAGCAGCTTATACGTTGCAAAGCATGCAGTGTGGGGTACGAAGGGTGCCAAAATACGTATGAGTATATTATCATATATATATATATATATATATATATATATGTTGGTAGCGCACAGTTCACGCGGACGTGCGTGCACTTGAGGAAGGACAGAAGAATTGAGTAATGCATTTGATATCGTTACGGGGGGGGGGGGGGGGCACGCACGGGGGCCTCGTCTGTGCCATACTCTGCACTTTATCGGCAATATCAACAGATGTGCGGGCTGTGCACCGCCATTCGCTCATCGTGAGCGGGTAATTGTGCCACATAGACCGCCCGTTTAATTGCACATTCCGACAAAACATGTTGTACTGTAGGTATTATTGCAAAACGTCTGTTGTTAATGGCACATTTGAGGAAAAAATTAAAATTGATTGAATATTTAAAAAAAAACAATAAAGTGGAATCTATTAGAGGGTCTCAGATATATAATTAATAGTACTGTTAATAATTATTCGTTAATTTTGAATAAACTAAAGTGCTCATTAGAGAACAATCGACTCTATGTGTATTTGAAGTGTATTCTTTTTTTTAGTTTCGTACTAATTTACCCGAGAAATGTGTACAGTCAGAAAAAATGTCGTGTATTCATCCTAATGTTTTAGTAAAATTGGATAGTTCGATCTATTTTTTTGTTGTTGTTGTTAGTCGAGACGAATATACCCACATTTACCTGTTTATCATTAACTAGAGTTGCAGCAATATAGCCAGTACTTTCTACTCCGTTTATGTAGCGGCAAATTCCATAATTAATATAATATTAATTATTGGTATACAAATGATTAATCGAAGTTTCCCTTAAAAATTTATCCCAAGATTCGGTGGTATTGCCCGAAAAATGCCGTTGAATGTAAGTGCAAATCTTCAGGACATTGATAAAATGCTTAAACCATTTTTTATCAATTAGTTGAAACACATTTTGTTTAAACTGAATGTAAGCTACTTAGGAGATAAATGAAGAAATTTTATTATAAGAATTATCATTACTAATATTTTTCTCGAATTAAAGAATGCGACAATTGAGTGCAAATTCGTTTTCAACTTGACAATAAAAAATAAAAAGGAAAATTATCGACTGACCCTTCGTTTTTACTAGTACAACAAATTTTAATTATATTTTGTGTTGCTAAAAAGCGGAGGCCAGTTGGTATTCATTTTTTTAAATATATTTTATTTTACTTTGTTAAGTCGAGAATAAATTTTTAGCTTGAGAGGACCCGGCCACAAATTCAATTCCTCCCAAAATATAATTTTTAACTGCATTTTATATTTAAAAAAAATCATATCTTAAGAAGAATTAAGTTTACGAATCGATTTTTTAGGCTAAACAATTCGATCTAAGCTTGACACATGTACAGAAAAATTAAAAGGAAAAATATCGAATGATTTTCGTTGTGTTCATACACAAAAAATTATGGAATAATTTTCCAAAATAGTATTTTAACGCCCGTAATAATTTTCTTCAATCTTTTTCGAAAAGACGAAGAAAAACACCAAATACGGTTTTTTCGAACTTTCTACGATCAACCCTGCAGAAAAATCGTCGAAAGATTAAAAAAATTTCCGTGAGATGTCTCATCTATGGAATTTCTCGATGAATACCGAATACCGATACAATAAATTTAATGTCATTTTCATCACAATGAGGGAGTAGGGACAGGTACGTAGTGGCAAAGATAAAATTCAAAATCAAACAAGAAAAGAACGCAGGCAGCGAGGTATGAGAAAGGTAAAGACTTTGAGGATTTTAATTACAGAGAAGTGTACACGCTATTGGAACAGTTCATTTCTTCACACTTCTATTGTTCGTTCCATTAAAAAAATGTAATCAAATAATGCAACATCAACTGGCTAATAGCGCGGAACGTGTGTATCTTAATGTCTAATAAGAAGTTGGTGGCGATATAAGTCGAAAGTTTTACTATGGCGCGTTCGAGGTTTATATTACCGTCGGTTTATTTTTCGTATGGTTGGTCGGCACTGTCGACTGTCACGATTTGGGGTTTATGAAAATTTTGCATGTCAAGGTACAAGAGCGCCGAAAGACATAAAGGCGCGTGCGGCACCGCGCGTTATGGTTCCTAGTCTTTTATAAAAAGGCTACATAAACGGGCAAGCTTCTATAATACTTTTTGTGATTAAGTAAGCGACTGTATACATAATATAGCGTTATTATTCCAAGTGAGCGGATTCTTAGGGCCGACTGGTGCACTCTAGTAGCATCAATCCGTTCGAGGGCGAGCCACGGGAAGACCAACTGTACAGAGGTGCGCTATGAAGTAGGACGCAGCGTGCATGCCAAGCCGCTTCCGGTTCGCTTCTTTCTTTGACGCGGGAAATCCTCTTTTCGAGGCTTCACGTTTTTCTCGCTGGCTTCCTCTCTAACCAGGAGAAGCAGAAGAAAGAAGTTGAACGTCCGGCTCGTGCAGCTCTGAAGAAAGAACCCTTCGAGGCTAATTACGATAAACATTTGACCAGCCGTCCGCAACCCTTCTGTATTCTTTTTTTTGTTGTTGTTGTATATGCTCCTCGTCTCCAACGCTGCCTCTCGCTGGTGTGACCAGTCGCGCGAGCTAAGAAGATAAAGAAAATGGTTAAAGCGAGCTGTGTACAGTCGTGTTGGGCCCGAACGCGAGCCAGTTTCAAGGGAAAGGGCGAAGGAGAAAGAAAGAGAGAGGGAAAAAGCCCCCTAAGTGGATAAGCGTCGGAGAAGAATGAGAGAATGCAGTGATTGCTTGGAAATTTGCTCTGAAAATCGGATTGCTCGAGAAAGCAGCACAGGCACGCGGACAATATCAACCCCGTGCACTAATCTGTCGCCTAATGGGGCTGCAAACAAATGGTAAAGCTTAGTACCTTCAGGCTTTACTTTACAGCTTGCCGCTCTGGAGATATATATATATATATATATATATATGTATGTGTATTGGCTCTCTTGCTATTTAACTAGTTCAGCTCTTTCGAAAAATCCTACAAATATTTTTCCTAATATTTTCGAAAACATAGTTTCTGCGGCTCGCTGGATTCTAACTGGTATTGAAAGCGCTTACGAGGAGCGAGAGGAGCGTGCTGCTTTGTTGTGGACGGCTGCGGCGTGCCGCACCAGAACACTCTAAGTTCTTGCTCACGAAATGGTCGGGTTATGAACGAGAGCGGCGCGCCTTTGACGACGTCGTGAAGCCTTCCTTTACTTATTTATTCCCTTCTCGACAACCCTCCTCCAGACTATAGATATAGAGATCTATCGTTCTCCCCTATATTCTCAGAGATATTGTGTCTTATTAATTCGAGGCGCGTTGAGCTTTACGGCTTTTCTATCGTGTAATCTTGCATCGTTCTTCTTCCTCATTTTGGCTCGGTAATGGAAAAATCAGGTAATGTTTAGGGCGTTAAGCAGCTGAAGTTTAAATAACCCCAAATGTAGAGATTAAGTATATTTGAAAATGGATCTCTAGTTGAAAGATGTTGAATACTTTTAAAATATAACTTCCACTACAGGAAGAGTTTTTTCATTGGATCAATCCTTAGAAATGATTTTTATTTGAATAAAAATAATATGCATGTATGGAGATTGACAGCTCCGGGACCGCAGTCTGTGCATGGCTTCGGCGTTCTCCCATGTTATATGTCTCCCATGTAAACTGTCAATGAGATAGTTTTTCTGAGTTTTTGATGTATTCTTATACTCAGATATCAGTAAACATATAGTCGTCTGTATTAACTGACGTTTTTCACAGATTCTATGTACACTCACCAATGTGATACAGTAGTCTATTCGGGAGGAGTGACCGCGAGATCTCTGAGAAACCCAGGGAATGGAGGGAGTACGAAAGGATATGGGAGAAACATAAAAGTCTAAAGAAGGCATGCGTGGAAAATAAAAACACAAAAATAATATGCCTACACGGTAGAAACAAAATTTAATTTCAATTATGTTGTAGTTTGGAGGACTAAGAACTGTTACTAAAAGCAGTTGCAAATAAATAAAATTGTAATAATTTGAATTTCCTTTTCTCCCCCGTTATCAATATAATTTTGGAAGAATTTTTCCAGCTTCGCCAGCGAAGTAAATTTTTTTTTAAGGTTCTTACAGAAAAGTTCTAGACAAATGGATATAATACCAATAATGATGCTAGCTTCTGAGACATGAATCTTTTAAAGTATGACTGCTAAAAAAAATTACTCCACTTAGTCTATGTGTGGTAATAAAATAAAAACTACGAAGGAAATAAGACCTAGCGAAGACCAATCCTTGGGTCAGAGCCCTCAGCATCACTTGCAGCGCGTAAAGCTCATGAATCTGATTTCAAAGCATTTATCTCAACCAATCGATTGCTACATTTACATTTAAAAAATGTTTTCTAATTGCGTCGGTACAACCTTATTCCTCGCAAGCGAATAGAGTCGAAAGCGGCCGATTCTTGGCCGCCGACCAATGTACAAGCGTAATCGGCCGCGCATGCGGTGCGCCGGTTTATTACCTCCTTCGGGACGTAATCAGAGGGAATAACGAAATTCTGGCTGCCACGGGCGCTATGACAATTTTTTCCTCCTAAAATGTTGCGCTGTTTTTTGCTTTGTTTGTTGTTGTTATTTTCGGCTTTTATTGTATGTTGGTGTATTCTTTTGGGTTTTTTTAATTGCTTGTTTTTTGTTGTTTTCTTTTTCACAATTACTCTTTTTTGGTCTCGTGCTGTCGTGGGGGGGGGGGGGGGTCAACCCCCCGCCCTCTACCGGGGCTCTGCCCTTGGACCCCGTGTCGGCGACACGTTTCTATCGTATCCGGGATGTCGAGCATATTCAACATCGTCGAACACATTGCGTTTGGCGTCTTCGGAATAGAGGTTATTTCCACGCAGTTGAAAAAAAGAATCGTACGCTACACGGAAGGGGACCGATTTTCATCTTATGCGAGTATTCTCTCATAAGTTCTCTCACTTCCATCTCGCTTCACTCGAGCAGCAACTTCGCCCTCAAGCAGCAGCACTCGATGACAATCTGGCACTCCCTTCCCTTCTAATGTAATGTACCATTGACTACATCCTAAGTGGAGGAAATGATTTCAAATTCTTTGTTCGGTGAGGAGGAGAGTTGTCGTTATAATAAAAATGGAAAACAAAGTAATTCCAAATAGTTATTCACAATAACAAAGTTGATTTTAATATAAATGAAATACCTTTGATTTGAGATGCCTTTTTCCCGGTTGTTATTGTTGTTATTCTGTAACGACCAAAATTCAATCCTTCCACACGGAATCCCTCCGTTGAGTCGCAGTACTGCAAAGGATCCAAGGATATATCTTTCAGTATCATATATCGTATCATGAAAATCCGTGCGGCGTGAGAGCTCGACAAAGATGCTAGGGGTCGATAAAGAGACGAAGGAACGAGATACGAAGAGTCGGAAAGATCGGTAGTGTGAGACAAGAAACCAGGCGACGTCGTATAGTAAGAAAAAAAATCCTAATGGACGACAAGGTACAAGATAACCAAGCGAGGTAATGGCTGTGCCTACCGGGTTTTCGGGTAAACAGTTCATTTGTCATCGCGACCTAGTCCCCTAGCTCATCCTTTTTTGGAAAGGCGAACAGGAGCGAGACGAACAACTAAAACGAAGACCGCTTGTTACATACAGCGCGGGAAAGTCGTCACCGGTGGATACAGTGATCTTCATCATCTCGTCACGTCGTCGTTCAGCAGTGAAGGAGGAAATCTTCACTGACCGCTAAGATAGATTGATGGGTTCATTGGATCGGGAAGATCGCGGTTGCTTCTGTGGTCTTCATTGAATTTAGTACAAAAAATTGTCGAGACTGAACTTACCGTGAATACATACTTTTGTACCAGTGCAAAAAAATGGTCTGTCATAGAACGACAGTAGATTGATGAAAGTATACGCGGACTTTTCCAAAATCTTATCTAGCAAATTGAGCTCGGATTTGGTATGTGAACAATTTATTCAACAACATATTCAGCTATGATAAATATATAATTTAGTAACCGACACTGGCGGTAGTATGGTCGGTGTACGGATCTGGTGATCCGGCGAGTATAAGGGCAGCATTGTTTGTGGCCATAACTTGGACAGCTTAGCCGTCCACCGGCTGACTCATAAACCATCTATGCAAAGTCAGTTCTTTTAAGGTATCGGTGTATATAAGTGAGTGACTTTCCAGTATAAACCGGGAAGTCAGAAGAATATACGGCCGTCTGTACCGGCACGGATTTGCCGGAGTTTCCCCGTGCCCGTGGCCGAATGCGGCGTAGGGTAGCCAAAAGTTGGCTGCGGACGCATCGGAAGTTAGGTTAGCTTAGCGTAGTGTGAGTAGGGAGCGATAGGATGAGAAGTTGAGGGGGGGGGGGGGGGGGAGTAAAAACCCTCACGGACGTACCTCAGAATTGGAACTGAGCAAATAATTCAGTCGCAAAGGATATGAAATGTTTAATTTTAGGGAATTTTGAATAATGGAATAATCGCATCAACTGCGGCATAACATAAGACATCGATACTTCACTATGTGAACGAAATAATACGTACGCAAGCATGATAGATATATAATTGAATGATGAATGGTGAAAAATGTTGATACCTTGAAATCTTTGTGCATCAAAAATCTAACAGTATCGCATTAACTTTTGCAAAACTTCAGATATCAAGCCCAAATTTAATATGTGAAGAAAATAATGTCATGTCTTGATTACTTCGATAATAATCGGGAATAACTCTTTATTATTATTCAGATCTCCCCAAAATCCCTTATTCGAGAGCTATTGCCCTCTCCCTCGAATTACCTCGTAACTATAACGGGATCGCAAATTGTGCCGGTAACATATTCGAAATCTGCACGATCGCCTCCCTCGTATTGTTTTGTTAACTTGGCGCCGAGATTACGCCTGACTGGGCCCTCAAGTGATTACCCTATCAAGCCCTTAATAAACTTCGACATGGAAAGCTAGAAATACCTCATCATGGCCCCAATTGGAAGTGATGTGGAAAACCCTTTCAGAGTGTCGATCTTAGAGCCCGAAAGGGCCCTAGTTTATCTTAGGGCATCCCTAATCATTTTCTTCACGGGAAGGCTGTGCGGCATCGGGGTTGAAAGCTTATTTGATCCAAACTGCAGAATTACGAGATTCTGAGACTCGAGTATTCGTTGCGATTAAAAAACCTCATAAAGGAGTTTGCAGTCAGACTTTGAGTCAACATGCATCAACTTTCGCTGCAAAAAAGAGCGGTGTTAATATAGATGCAATTAGAAAAGTAAGAAAGCCGCAGGATCGACAGAGAAATCTGGCACGTCCGTCAGATTTTACGATAAAAAGTTGTGGAAGATAATTGCACTGTTGAAGAATTATTGAATTAAACTGTTATTCTGGCATTTATAAATAAAAATAAAACTGAATTTCTGGAATATCGATCTCTGCCGTAACGGATTTTAAATAACTACATTCTCATTTTGAGGAAGATCCGCGTAAAACAATTAAATGATTAAGCGAACTTACCTGTAAGTGAAGTTCTATCATAACTGTATGAAGCGCCTCTTCCGAAGGAATCAGACCCACCCTATAGACTCCCTTTTTAATGTGTATCTCATTAAAAACCCTAATAGTTACGGCAACACTTTGAATAAATGAACATCGGGCCGCCGTGCACGGACGTGGCGACAAATGAAAAAAAGAAAATAAGAAAAAAACTGACAAATTGTGGCGATATCGGTGCATAGTAGGTACATTCTGATTCCTCCGGAAAAGGCGCATCATAAAATTATGATAGTAAATCACTTTCAGGTAAGTTCGTTCAATCATTTTATTATATCTATAGCATGATAATGAGTTGAATAAACGTCTTCCTAAATTTGTTTTTTGCATTCATAAAATAATTAACTGAACTTCCATTGATGTGTAGGTGAACAGAGGCTGTAGTAGTGTATGTGGGAGGAGCTTTCGCTGGGTCAACAACGGGTATGAACGGTTCCGTAGTAGGCTCGACCGCGGAACTTAGGTTCTTTGGGTAGACTCAAGGGAGGGTCTGGGAGGTTCTATGGTAGGTTCTATGGAGGGTTTTCAGGGTCTGCATCACCCGCCGTGACCCTACGTTAAGTCGAAATGTCTACTTTCTGCTATTTGCGGAGTCTGGTACACTCAGAGAAACATATCGTAATTTAATAATAATAATAGTTAGTCCGACGAGAATCTAATTATAACGTATAGTTGTCAGGAGGAACGATTATATTTTATGGTTATAGGAAATAGAAGAAAATAGTTGGATCAACAATTTATATAATGCCGAGGAGGAGCGTCTATATTTCATGGTTATAGAAAATATAATTATAGTAGCAATTATCAAAATGATAATAGTTCCAAAAACTATTCTAATGTTTTCAAATATGCCGTTTTGTTGCATATACAATTTCAACGTTTGTTTTCAATAAACTTGCAAGTATCGTTTATTGATCCAATTATCATCACTTCAACTATAAAACATTGCAAGCCTTCCTATATGCTTTTTATCATGTAATATGCTTTTCTCTCTGTGTAGGGTGAAATTTATATGTTCATTTATGTGCATTACCCTCCCTGCACCCTGCAAACTTTCTTATTTACCCTCCAGACTACGCTCGTAGATTTCAGTTATTTTAGGTCACAAGAAGGGTTGAAATTTCGACTCAGGTTCCTGCCTGATTTATCGGCATCAGAAAGGAAAATTGGATTTGAGCCGAATGGACTACGCTCAAATTTTTCGATATACTGAGAGAAAACATTTCATTGATGGCAAAGAAATGGGTGGTTTGATTATTTTTTCATTGATTTTAACGAAATATCTATTTGATTTCATTAAGATAGTGCACTTAAATTTTAAAGAGAACATTTCATTGCCTATAAAGAAACACTTACTTAATGGACATGAAATAAAGTAATAATTTCATTGTTTTAAAGAAAAGTTCTCATTGATTTAATGAAAACATATACTTGATGGCTAACCTCACTTTTTTGTTTTTCGGTTCTCCCGAACGAAAGGCTTCGAGCTTCAAGGATCCAGTAGTTCCCACAAAATGTAATCTTTATTTGCCGAGTATCTTAGGAAAAAATAGGTTTTATCATTTTGAGCTGTGGTGGGGGAAGTGGGGGAAAAGGACAGAGACGTTTCTTGGTTTAAAGAAATGTTTCTTTGAATTAATATCACTTCTTTTTATTGAGTTTGAGGCATTCAATGAAAAGATAGTATTGAAATTTGAGTATTTCATTTCATTGGCACAGATTTCCGTGAATCAATGAAATATTTTCTCTCAGTGTAGTTTTACCCCTATGGCCATTTGGGTTTGAATATCGATTTACAGCAACTTACGGATGCACGGTCGATACAATGATTTAATATTTCCTCGGCGCTTCATTATATACATTTATATATACTCGGCGTTTATGTCAAGCCCGACAGCTTTGCGACAGACTATAACAACACTAAAGAAAACTACAAGTAATGATGTTGGAGACAATTCTAAGCATTTTTTAACATCTTTATTTTGTCCCCGTTTCCCCTAAATATATATCATCGACGGCTTAATATACAAGATCAAGAAATATTCATTTACATAATACTTAATAACAAAACTTTCATTTACGTCTCACTTCCGCTGAGGTTATTTCGTGATAATTATACTATTGAAATAAAATTATATATCGGCGTTCAACAATTGATAGATAGATTATTTTGTTGGCGCGTGCAGCCAACGTGTTTCGATAATTTACGTAACTTGGCTGGTTCCATGAGTTCGATATACGGGTACTTATAGCCGTAAGGTATCAGGACCTGGGATTTTGATTTGACGTGAGTGACAACGCAGCGCACTGACGGCGATGCCGGTCATGGTACACGGTACGAGAAGACGTTGAAGAAGTTGAAGAAGAAGAAGAAGAAGAAGAAGAAGAAGGAGGAGGAAGACACGAGATAGGTGAATCCGTCGCAACGTCAGCGGCGAGGTCTGGTATCTGGTGTGCGGCTGGGCTGTGCACGAGAGCTCCAGCGATGAAGTCTCGTCGTGCCGGGCCTCAAAGGTGCCGCCGTGGCTGTTGGAACGACGTATCATCGAACGAACCAGTGAGTATAGAGCAAGAGATCTGGATAGTGGCTGCTGCACCCACGAGACACGAGAGTCCCCGACATCTTCACTTGTCTGTTGCCTATTAGTAAGAGCCGTCACAACCCACTAATGACTCCTTTCCCGAGGCTCTATAATACGTCTGTCTGTCTCTTCTTTTCCATCCTGGCATTCACGAGAATGATTAAGATAGTTTCCTACAAGCCCGAAATCATACATAGCGTGATGGAACTGGGGAAAATGGCTATGAACCTGCTGGAAACTATCAGAAACCAGTACATTCTGCCTATACCGACATTCTAGCAAATTTCGCTCCACAAGATATCGCAATATTTACTATCACACATAGAAATAACTTCTATATTGGCATGCGGATGGAAAATAAAATAAAGTTTTTATTTGATTTCCCTCATATTTTAAGTAAAGTGTTAAAGGGAGTAAAGATTTTGGATTGGCATTCAATACTAAAAATAAGGTGGACGCCCTAATTACTGACCGCGATCCAATTAGCGTCCGTTCTTCCTATTACTCACGATAAAAAAAATTTTTAAAGCGATATTTTCTATTCATTACTCTCTGCCCAAAATATCGTAGAATACGTCTTAGCGAAGATGCTGTCAGAAGTGGAGCTCATAATTTTAATTCTATAGTTAATTGTATAGTTCTATAGTTATGGCATAATTTTAAAAAATATAGTATTTATTGGTATTTTTGCGAGCCCCGTTTTCTCCGTGTAAAGATCACTAACCTCAATAAAATAAGCAATGGTTTTTATTATGTCAATAAAAATTGGATTTAATCAGGAAATAATTAGTATGCTCTCAAAAACGAATAATAGTTATGTTTACTCTTATCCCTAGTCCCATATATTCCACTTGCGGCAACTTACGTCTATTGTACATGGGTAAAGAGTGCGTAGCGTAGCACACGACGGTCGAGGAATGATTCCTAGACCGTCTCAGGATCTCACATCTCAATAGTCTGAGATTCTCTATATTGTTTGGCTCACGATTAAGCAGTTTTATTTCACAGAACTATACGACTTCTCCGCGAATTCTTTGTTTTTTACTATTTACTTGCTACGCGCTAGTGGGTGGTCAGAAAACTGTGCACGTCGTAAAACTTACGGGTAAGCTCGTTATAAGCACAATTTGCACTGATATTACAAACGAGAGTCTGTGGCTGAACCCCAGGCAGTATCGGGAGAACTGATGTCTGTATAGATTGGCTATTTATTTTGTTTCCATCAACAGCATAGGACACAATCCCAGACTTCAGACTTGTGGTTCACTTACTAAACTGGCCGTGGATAATGCCTAAACATTTTTGTGTGCTTTTGCCAGATTTTCCTCTCCTTGTAGAAAAATAAAGTTCTTCGTTTTAGGGTCGTTCATGAATAAGGTAATTTGAGATCCCCCCCACCGATTCCTTATTATTGTAAATTCAAAGCCTTCCTCTCCAAACGTGACGACAAGCGGTCTCGCCCGACCCTCCATAATGTTTAAATAATTTCAATTTTTTATAATCAATAAATTTTTATATATTTTTCAGGCCGATGTATATTGTTTTCTGGATGAGATATGAAACAACACATTTGCAACAAGCTTGATTTTAAAGTGTATTCTTATCAACTTTCATTTAAAAAATTGATAATGTAGGTGGCGAAAGGGTTAAAGTTTCTGTAATCCTCGATCACCTTCGCCGCGTCATAAACACATGGAGGAAGAGGGCAGATGATCGAGGAGTCGAAATAACTTGCGTGTGAGAAGACCGAGAGAATGAACAAAGACGAAGATAAAAAGCGAGTGAGAAAGAAATAAAGGTAAAGAAGCGAACCCCCCGTAGCTGGTTAAGGGCTTACGGTCCGTCGGACTCGCATATACGCGACGGGCATCTACTCCCTTCTTCTCTCTTTATTTCCACGTGAGTGTTCACCTGGTATCAGGTATGCAATCACACGGCGGATTAAGGGACTCACGAAAGTGAGAATGAAGTGGAGAAGAAGCGCGATGCCGGGGCGGGAGGGGGAGCGGGGTCGGCGTAGCAGCAGAAAAGAAGAGGGGAAGACATTGCGGAGGTCGAGGGAGGTGGAGCGTGAGAGTGCAAGACGATGTGGAACATGGGTTTGTCTTTATTTTCTTGACGAAGATGAAGAAGACGATGACGATGACGATGAGAAGGTCGGCGACAGCGACGACAGCGACGCGATCTCCGGACATCGCTGAAGGATTATTTTGCGGGGACAGGAATGTATCTCTCTCCCTTTTTCTCTCTCTTTCGCCGATGTTGCGTGCACCACGTCATCATTGAAAGACTTTGAAAAAGGGCACGAGAATCCCGGAGCGATTGTAAAACTCGACTTCCGTCTTATTCTCTGTTACATCTTTCCGCTATCTTACTTTCTTCTCACTTTGTTGTACTCGATGGATTATCTTAACTGCATTGCTTGATTTTAAAAAATTCACTTACTCGTCGTGGCTGTATGATTGAATTTCTTAACTGGACAAATATAACGTTTTTGTTCCGGGAAAATTTTTTTTGCTCTATTGCATTTTGGGTAATACGGATCTGACAATGAACTTGAAATAAATGGGGCTCCGAGAATGAAATATCGTCCGCGGCTTGTCATCCAGGGACAAAAAAAAATTATCGATTAATTTAATCACGGCACATATTCTTAATCGCCTAATCAACTGAGTATGGTGTTGAAAGTATTTATTATAAATTGAAAGTCACTTATGAAGGGACTGTTAAAATTAATTAAAACTATATATCGCAAATAAGGGTGAATAAAAAAATGTATGCAGAAATATAGATTTTATAGCTTTTTACATTTTCTTAAAAGGGGCGTGAATCCTCAAATTTTTGTAACGCTTACGATACTTGAATAAACATTTATTCATAAGTGCAGGTACATTTAATGTTATTTGCCATTGAATTTGACCGAAATGAAAAGAACGGTTTAGATTCTATGGGTTCTTCAAATTTAGAAAACCTTGACGTTTTTGCATTGATTTTAAAAATTTGAACGATCGAACTGAAGTATTGTACGTGACCATAAATAAATAATATTCAGTGATGATACAAACATTTTTTTTCTGTTGAGATCAGTAGGAGCTTTCGAATTCCAATAAGTATCCGGATTTTCTAATATTATTTCTTGCTTATAACTTCCGTTTTTTAAATCCATTTCAAACAAGAATGCAAAGTAGAACCTTGAAAATTACTTCATTGTTGTTTTAAACCTTCTATACAGCGTTCTTCACGAGAAAACAAAAACTGATGAACGCACTTCCTCGATGAAGTGGGTGGGTGTTAAAATACCGAATGGCTAATATGGCGCATTTCAAAATTATGGTCGTCTCAATCTAGACGGGGCATCGTTATGAAATTCGATATTTTATCCATTTGCTATTTTGAACTTTATGCGTTGAAGCAGATTTATAATAATGTAAAAATAATGAAGAAGCTGTATGCAGGCTTCTAATTTTATAATCATATACCTATTTAACCAGCTATTTAACTCTAAACTATTTAACCTGATGAAACATCCGATGAGCATTGAATGAGGGTTTCCATACATGAATGTCTTCCTGTTTTTAATGAGGAGTGGTATTAGGGAAAATTGATTTGATTAAAATTCAAGTAGTGAAAACAGCACTTAAAGCTTAAAACGTAACAAAAGTAGTCAAAAACCCATTTTTTTACAGAATAATAATTTGGTATAAATAACTATGATCGGAATATCAAATTTCAACCGTCATTTTATACCGGACAAGGCTGTTAGAAAAAAAAAACTACCATTGTGTTCATAAAGATGACGTAAAATTGAAAAATGGTAATGTGGAAAAGATTAATGCTAACCAAAAAGAATATTTTGCATGTTTCTTAACATTTAATTAAAGAATGAAACCTGAAAATGGAGATAATAACTATTATTGAAAGAATGAATACAAAGGTTTTGTCGAATCAGCTTTAATGAACTACAGCACAGTTGTAGCAAGGCACAGTTTGGTGAGTTCATGTCAATTGACAATTTTTGGCGTCAAAAATTAAAACCATAAATAATGGAATCGAACGTATAATAATTTTGGCTTTGTTTATTATAGGGGAGACCAGGGCTGAAAGTAACAAAAGTCAGGTTCGATTTTTTTTACTGAAATCCAGAGTACCTTGCGTATCCAATCGCTTATGATGTGCCTAGTCTCGTGTACTCAATCAAGTTCTGTCATCGATGATATATTTCAAGCTTATTTAGAAACTCCTCATAAGTCCAGTCATTGATCTCGGTAGAATTTGTATAAATTAAGGTCGATCGTAACAGGTGATGAGGTGATAGTAACGTATCAGAATCAGAAGTAACACGTATTCTTTTTATGCTTACTTATCATGCTGTTATGAAGCTAATAAGTGTATACAACGATACACAACCATTGATAAACAGCATTATTTTATTATTTTATTTCGATTTTCGGCTTTCAGATTTTATTTGTGAATAAAAAACTTTGTTTTTCTTTACGACAAAAGTAAATGCTGTTTACCACACCAAACTATATGGTTCAAATAAATATTTATAGGATTAGATTCAGCGTCACAATTATAACGCCATAAGTGTATTATAACCGATTCCACGAACGTGTTACAACTCGTCTCTCATGACATCCGTATATAAAATGGAACGGTACTATTGAAATATTCATTAAATACTTGAATATTTAATCTTTGAATGTTCAGAAAAGATGACATTTATTGAAATTGCAATAAGTTATTGGAATGGAATTGATCTCTATTCGCTAATCAACTTTTACAGTGACCGTAATAGTTTATGTTTTTTTTATCTAAAGTAGTGTTTGTATCTACAATGATGTACAGCTAAATACAGCAAATCTCCGTACTTGCAAGTATTTTAAAAATCATTCGTTACAATCAAGACGTTTTACTTTCGGCCCCGGTCTTCCCTAGTACGAAAAAAAATAACGTGGAATGCGCATTCATGCTATGATAGGTCGTCAAACGAAAAAAAAGAAAAATCAAAACGGCGCCTACAAATGTTTAAATTACAGAGTGATAATCGACATTTGATAGTTACGACAAAAAAATACACTTACTTACATAAAACACTAACGGGAACTCAAGAGTGTAGTCGTTTGCGGGCTTAAGAGCACTGCCAAACCGTCCCGTATGTATACCAGCCCTCAACCGAGGTTACGACAGGTCTGCCAACTTCATCAGACGGGTCGAAAAAAATTGTGGCTGTAATCCCGAGTCGATAATGTTAAAATCTACTTCAGAAGAGCCGTCTGAATATCTTCTACGGTCGCTGGTGACCCGGTACATGAGTTTTAGGGATAATTGAATCAATTTCACTCGTGTGACTGCATTAGAATAATTTACAAGCTGCATCTGTCTCTGGAGTTTCCGGTATCTCTGCGGCTCGTAGTGCTACATGTGTCTCTTAATTCAAAGCCTGACCAGATAAAACTGTAATGGTATATATAAGGGATTAGACACGCTCGTCAAAAGTCCCAAACTTGCGATGATTGGCGTTGCCGCGTGAACATCTCTTTCTCTCATCGATCGCTTTCTTATTCCCTCTCCCACCCCCACAACTCTCTTTTGATAGCATTATACTATGTAACATTTATTTCTTTCTTCCAGGCTCGCATATGAACGTCAATAGCTGAGAGATCTATACGATTGACTGGCGCGTATATAGATCTATGTTGGCTTCGAGTGTATCGACGGTTACAGGCGGCTAATGGATTTATCGGACAGGCAAGACTTACCATAACGCGCCCACCGTATCTAAAACCATCGCCGTACAATAATAATGTGCTCTGGCTAATATACCCTACCCGGACTCATATGTGCTGTGGCACGTGTAGCGTCATCGCCTACGCTAGATGCTAGGTGTAAAGGTCCGTCGATCCAAAGGCCTCGAAATCATTTTGAACGAGAAGAGAGTATCATGAAAGATATAAAGCAGCGTCAAAGCCATGCTACACCGAGATAAAAGATTTCATTGACCCCAAAGAAGTGGATGGATCGTTCGTTTTTTATTAATTTCAACGAAATATTTCTATTGTTTCAATGAATAAGTGCATTTGACTTTCAAAAAGAACATTTGATCAGCTGTAACGAAACATTTACTTCGTGGGTATATTATTAAGAAATCGTTACATTGTTTTATAGAGACATTTTCATTGATTCAACGAAACGGTTTGCTTGATTTAAAAAAAAAATATTGACGGTATCAAGTGTTTATAGGGTTGTTTCTCTCACATCTAACCTCACATTTGTATTTTCTTGTGCTCTTGAACGAACTGCCATGCGATTCGAGGGACCAGAAGCTGTGAAGAAGGAATCAGAAGAAATGGGCTACCATTTCTGCCGTACTTCCGCGAGTTTTTTCGATATTTGAGCTTTATCTACCGAGTACCTTACGAGATAAATAGGTTTCGAAATTTTGAGCCGTGCTAGGGGAAGTGTCACTGCCTGAAGTCCAATGATAAAAATATACTTGACTCAAATACACATTTTTTTGAAGTTAAAGAAGAAGGTTTCATTGAATCCTAGACGATTTTTTAATAATCAATGAAAAAAGTTCATTGGTTTGAGGAAATGTTCCTTCGATTCAATATCACTACTTTCTATTATCTTAGAGATCTTCGCAGGAAAAGATAATATCGAAACTCAAGTCTTCAATTTCATTGGCAACGGTTTCCGTAAATCAATAAAACTTTTTCTCTCGACGAATTACTTTCGAATTCATTTTGTATTCTCATTCATTTCATAACTGAAGATAAGTTATTGAGTCAAATCGATGCAAGAATGCAAACAAAATGATCCTGGTTATTGTTCAGTTTTTAGAAAGCTCTTTGGAAGTATCTTCATCGAATTTGTCTCCCTCATAACGGAAGCTTCGTGAGAAGTAAAAAATAATAAGGGATCAATGTGTTGAAATATCCCGTGCAGAAATTTACTCAGGGCTACATATTGGGCCCGTATAATTTTTCTTAACTAACTGCGGGGCCCATCTTGGAAATTAAACTACAGTCTGTATTGGGCGATCACGCTTTGAACTCTTGGGCCTGTATAGAAGGAATGTGTGCGTCCAGTACAGGAATCCATGACTATTTCCCGAATACGTAGAGAGGCCCCTTACAGTCCTGGTTATATTCCAGGTGTATTTTTCAACTTTTTTTCTATTATATAAAAAAACGGTTTAAGATGTGGAGTTAAAATAAAACGCGTAGGGAGTCGCGAAAAGGTTCCACCCACAGACGGTGGAATACCATGAGGACAGCAATTGAATTAGCTACCGAGCAAGGACAGTAATTAACAAAAATGGTCGAATCAGGGCCTCACGACTTCAGGTTTGTCTTTAGAACAGCAGCGTGGTGCCTGTGCCAAAGAGGGTATATAACTCCAAATCCACTGAGTTACGGGGAAAGACTCCCTTAGGGCTTGTGGCTCGGATTTATGCTGCACAGCATGTGTCTGTACTTATTCGTAAAAAACTTAAATGATAAAACGCACAAAATGAACATTACTGTCGATGAAAGAAATACTTGAAAATTATTTTGTAGCATTTACAGGACCTAATGAGGCGCCCCCTGCATGGTCCTACTTAGTTGAGCCAAGTTTGACCGAGATTGGAATCCCTATCATGGCTGCCACGAGAGCCCCCAAATATTGTCTTGTCGACGCTTCGTTGGGCCAAGTGGGGACCAAGATTGGATTCCCTATCATGACTCCCACGAGATCGCCCGGAATTTAGGTTGTGCAGATTTTTGTTGGGCCAAGTGGGGCCTAAAACGGGGTTTCAATCTCTGGCTTCCACGAATAAGCCTATAATGGGCACGTACTTAGTCGTGAACGCCCGTATTATTTTGCATGGGATATTCGAAAACCTAAAGTTCAACGAAATGTACGTCTCCAACGAATAATTAAGGAAGGCTTAGACCCCATAAAAGCTGAACCGTTCAACCGACCTTTACTAAATTATGCATTTAGGATGACTGAATATTCGTCCGTTTGCTACCATTTCAGGGTAGCGTTGCTTCCCCATTCTCGGCCGAAGTTATCATCCAGCAATGGGCCAGAGCGGGATTCTGTTGTCGCGCCATTACTGAGAGACTGGCCGCCAACATATGCCCAACATTAGGCCAAATGAATACTCCTACATAGGAAGGTTCTACTTTGCAGCGGTTTCGTAAATGCTACACGGATAGAAAAAAATTGGTTTTACAATCAATTTTTTGTTTTGTGTACTTAATACTAAAGAACGATGGCGATTCCTGAATTTTCTCTAGGAAATTTGGGAATTGAATTGGTGCGCATAAATCTACGGTGGAGCAATCTTTAAAAAAAAAATCCTACAAAAATCCAATGACAATTCAAACGGTACCTCTGTATCGTCGGTTATTCTTTATTATTCCCCTTACAATCCCCAACATCCATATGATGCAGTGATGACTCTGAAACGTCACGAGTGACATCGACTTCGGTCTAAAACTCGACGTGTCGCGCTGGGCGCAACAAACCGAATGTCACGCGAAGCATAGCGAGCATATCTATGGACGACAGTCATCACGAGTAGAAAAAGAACGCGTTAGGTTCAGTCGTGGTTAAGTATTGTGTCGTGGACGGGTTATACAGACACAGCATTATTCCGAGGGATAAAGAGACGTGTTTTATTAAAACGCGAGCAAGTGTGACGATTCTTGACTCTTGGTCCTTTTTTTTTTGGACCCAACGGATCTCCCATGATTTTGTCACGCTTGTGACGCAGTATACACTAGAGTTCTGTTGCTCTCAATCTCTCATGATATTGTGTATGCGTTTCAAATGATTTTGAGATCTGCCTGAGTAGAGTCACCTTTTCACCTTACGTCCTGCGCGGGCAATGACGTTGCACGTGTTAGAACATCCATAAAGTCGAATGGTACAAGCAAGGATAAGCAATATTAAAAAATTATTTATGGAGATAGAGAAAAAAAGCTACGTATACTCATGAAGCGAGTAATAATAAGATTTGTCAATTACTACAATATGTCATTGCAGATAGTAATGATATTTATTAATGATCACAATATTCAACTGCAATCAATATTTAGTCTTATAAAGCACATGTAGAAAACATCGTATGATTTCACTAATTATTCAGTATACATCACGCATACATTTTGTATTAACAGATTGTATCAATGTGAAATTTAGACCTCTAAATGTATAGGTTAGGCAAAAATGAATATTTTTTTAAAAACATATTTCGGTTTTTGTACCTTTTTTTTAAGTGTATAATTTCGTTCAGTTCGTCCGTTCATATTTAAGATATTTTAGTTTCCATTAATTTCTAGGCTATTTTTATGACACTTCGATTAATTATGCTGACACTGCTTAGGTTAACGTATAATCCGTATGCGAAGCCATATTCGAAATTGACGACTGTACAGCCATTTTTTATAATACGGAAATTTCAAATGTATACATAGCATTCTTGAAGAAATGATATAAATTTGGAAATATCAGTACATTTATTACATAAAAGAAATAAAAATTCCTCAATATTTAAAATGACAAAATTTCATAATTATCTAATGGGCCTGAGTCACCTAAGAAAAAGTCTTAGAAAAAAAATCTGTGAATTAACAGCTTCTTTTCAAAATTTTACGTTTAAACTCATAAAGTACATACCCAGCATTACAATTCTGCAATTGATTAAAGACATACATTGCACCAAAATGGTGTGAAGAAAAGAATAAAATTTTCAACCTGTCGTAGCTTTTAGATGAAACCGATAAACAAATTTTTTGTAACAAGTGCATCGAAAGTGGCGTCTTTTGTAGTGGTTTTACGGGGCGGAAGCGGCTCATACCGTAGCGATATCAAGAAGACAGATTTGCGCATACGCAGTCGTCATTGCGCTGACTTTCGTCCCTAAAGCAAAATTTCGTTCACTTTCGTTCCTCTCTGGCTGTACGAAAGCGACTATATTGACGCGTTGAACGCATTAAACAGTTCTCATAGTGACCTTATGTTTAGAGTAGTTCTCAGCGGACGTCTGCAATGCGTGTTCCTCGCGTGCGTCAAAGTCGATCGTAGTCAACGTCAAAAAACAAAAAATAAGGAATCCGTTCTATAAAAACTACCGTTTCTATCGAAACGTCGAGTGAAATTCGCAAAGAACGAAATCAATTGCTAGCAGAAAAACCAAGAGAAAAGTATAACCCCACTTACGCGAAATTCCTGGAGTGGGGAAAGACTCAAAGCATGAACAACATATCAGAGCATGCAATGTCAGCTTATTTTCAAGAGTGTGTTCAGAATATGCAAGCTTCTACGCTAGGATCAGTTTTCTCGATGCTGAAAAGCACGTTAAGCTTGAAGCGTAACATCGATATCGGCAAGTTTGTCTTTGTTACATATTGTGTAATCAATTTTTTGTAACGTTTAAAAATCAGATTTTTGTATTGAATCCTCCACTGGGGCTTTGACCCCAGACCTCGTGCACTGGTTATAAAAAGTATCATGTGTGACCCGGCCTTCAAGTTGCTGATCCCGACGAGTGTGAAGTTTGCTGTTCAAACAAAACGGGATTTTGGATTCTATAGATTTATTTATAGATTTTAAATATAGCTTTGTCAAAGAGCCGTTAGAATTCACTCTTCGGCAGATGAAATAAAACATCGAAGACTAAAGTTTATTCAACTATTCGATCTGCGTTACGACGGATTAAAACTTTTACTGTTCCTTTCACACAATTTCGATGTACTGCAGTCTGCGCAAAATTTACGAAATTGCAGAATTATAATGCTTAGTACGTACTTAGTGAGACTTAAATGTAAAATTTTCTGAAAACACAGTATCATTTACAGAATTTATTTTCTTTTGCAGCTTTTTAGTTGCCTCAGGCTCCTAAATCCGCAAGTTTTTAATGAACCGAAATCTTAATTCGAAATATACACAGAGAAAACGGTTTTGCTATGCCAGCAAATCTTTGATAAAATAGTGATAACATTGCGTTATCTGCTAGGTTAACCATTTTTTTGCTCGATTAACATATTTTATTGCTATAAAAACAAATTTTTTTGCTAGTACCACAAAATTGTTTGCTAGGTTAGCAGATAACGCAATGTTGTCACTATTTTAATAAACGATTTGCTGACATAGCAAAACAGTTTTCTCCGTGTACGTTTTAATAATTATGAGTGACAACCATTAATTGTGACCACATCCATTTATTCCCTAAGATATTTCACAAATTAATCTGTACAACCAATTTTAGTAAATTGTATCTAACAATTGTACTGGGATATACGTCGCTTAAATATTAAGTTCTTAAAAAGGCACGAAAATGGTGCATATGACGCAGCTAATTTTAAAAACTGACAGAAACAGTAATAGGCGCACAGACGTCGAGAACTGGGTAAGATCGGTTTCACTTCCCGCGTTCAATAATCTCATTCCGTCACTCAAACTCTAAGCAAAATGCTCGACGCCGCCTCTTAAGTCCTCAAGCAGCGTTATATATTACCGAGAAGTATCTCATGTTTCGCAGTGCATCATGGGGCGAATGTTTTCCACGTCAGTCTCTAGCAGGTTGCTAGAAAACTTTTCCTCGAAGAGTTCAATCTCACTCATCCTTTACAGTCTGTTGTCGGTGTTTTTTTACAGGGAACGAAATGTAGCGAACGAAGATAGAACCTAAATGATCCGACCGATAGAGCGAGAGAAAAATGGAGGGTAGTCGAAGGAAGACAAGTGAGAATATTGGAGCAACCCGGCCAGCGAAAAAGCTGGCAGGGTTGCGCCAAATGAAGTCACAACTCGGACAGCGGGTGGCCGACAGATATCTGTGTGTGCCTTGGAAGAAGGCACACCAGGAATCGTGACGAGTGAGCGTTTCTCGAGGTCCAACAAACACCAAAAGGAGACTGAGGACAAATCACGAGGTTCCATTGTCGCGGGAACGAGGGCTAGAGGCGTGGGAGCAACCAGTGTCGGCTTCTTTCATCTCGTCGAACCCCCTAACTACCCTCTCCCTTCTGCTCCTCCCTCATCTTTGCTCCAATCTGCCTCATTCATTATTTCGTTCTCACTCGCGCTCTCTGCTTCTCAATTGCACTTCTCACTTAATTTCCTCTCACTTCGCATCTGACGTTTAAGACTCAAAACAAAAAAAAATCTTCATCCGCATCGGTATCCCATACGGTATATTTTGTTTTTCTATCCTGCTCAGTATTTTGCCATCTAGCGAATACATCACAAGAGATCATTGTGCTGTTGTCACCCCCGCGGTGACACACACATCGCATCACTGCTTCTTCTCACTTTCCACCGGCCAGTCTTGATTCTTCCCATAATATAGCCGCCGCAATCCAACGCAGCCAAGGACTAGCGATGATCTGGTCTACTGAAGACATATTGGGGCGAAAAATCCAAAAAGGACAGAGGACTGGATTGACAGAAGAGGGCAAAAGCACCGACAGAGTCGCCGCACGTGAAGTGGAAGTGCGAGGTATTGAACCCGCATGAGCGAACTTGTCTTTCAACCCAGGGTGTCAAAAGCGCCGACACCTGATCGCTCAATGTCTGTTGGGATCTTTTTTTTTCTAGGATTCATTTTTTCCTTAGGAGCCTGGAAGCCAGCGCGAATGATGCACTGTGCACAGCGTAACGCGTGTCAATGGCATTTTATAAAGATTGCAGAGCAAGTGACGCAGTGCAGGAGTATAGATAAATGACCCGTTGAAGCTTCGATGAAAGAAATTGAGGTGTTCAGGGGTACGTTTGCTCGCTTTTTTTCGTTCCATTTGGCTCACAGAAGCCGACGACTGTTACGAAAATGTCGGTGAAGTCAACACTTAGTTTGTACCTGAGACAACAACGACTTTTTTTGTTCCCATTACTATTGTGACGGAGTTTGAGGCTACCACTATAAAATTGTGTGAATGACTTGTTCAAGAGAATAGTCGGCCAAAATGTCTCGAAAATATTTTCGAAAACTTCTATCAACAAAACCTATAGGCTTACTTGATAGAAGTGTTCATCTCGGGAACTCGTACAGGTTATTAAGAGGACTTATAGTGCTCAAGAACACCTATACAATATCAAATCAACCCATAGGACTACTAAATAACGGTTTTTTTAATAGTTAGTTAGTTAAATAGAATATTCCGGAGTGGTATTCCTACAATGAAGTGAAGGGAAAAAAAATCTTCGTTTAGACTCTAAGCGGTAAAGCTGATTAGGCCAATATTACGATACTTGTTTGAGGCAACAAATCACTTGGCTAGAGTGACCAATCAGTTGGTTGGGCCATTAGTAGGCGACCAATGAATTTGGTGACTAAACCAACTAGTCCCTCAGCCGAATCGCAAAGTGGTTAACTGCAAAATTGATTGAATTCTCTAGCTCTGTAACTTCCAGCGTATTTAGTCATGCCAGATGGTTAAGGAAACCAATAATTCCTCTTTGGGTAATCACCATTATACTAAAATTTTAACAAACATATAGGCTTAAGAACAGGTCCTGAGTTTAACGGGATACAATATCTGAAAAGTATTAACTTGGGGGAACCTGAGCTTATTTAGCTTAAGGAAAATTCAGGTAGCCTCGTGCAATTAGTTATCTTTTTCAGCCATAAAGAAATCCAATAAATTCTGAGTTTTGTTGAATCGATAGACAAAAATACAGTATAGAATTCATGGATCTAGTTTGTCTCATTGTTCCTTCTTAAAAGTCAAGTTAAAAGCAGTCTCTACAGTCCTTGTAATGCGAAATGTATTAGTGAATACAAAAACCATTTGTTAAAAACTAAGAAGCACTACAAATGAATACCAATGATGAGACGACATTCCATTCTGTACTTCCTTGTTGTTTCTCCCATCCCTCATCTTCCGTAGCCTCATCAGTGGAGCATAAATGCGAGTCACAATATTGATTCCGCGAGATATATGTACACGCGGGCCTGAAGGAGCTGTAGGCCATTGGGCAGAGTATTGATAAATGGTGAACAGATCCGCTGAACGGATCTCTTGCTGTCCCCTCGCGTCCCACTCATGCACGAGATTCCCAGCAGCAGAAGCAGGCAATGCTACCTGGACTCGCATTTTAAACAATGATCTTTCTCTGCGGGTGGCAATTTTTTTTCCTGGAACTCATTAATTATCTGGCACTTGGAGTTTTCCTGTCTTATGGTGTGTCCTACTGATGCGAGACGTATGCAACACTTTCTTCTTCTCGGGTCGTTCGGCCCTTCGGCGATATGGCATGTTTGACCTGTGAGAAAGCTTCTTGACTGTCACTCCTTCTCACTTTCACTCTTGAAATCTCCGAGCCTCTTGATCTCTCTTTCCTCGAGGCCGGAGGATCGACCAACTATTCTGTTGCGTCGACTCCCTACCCGCCGATCAGATTAGGCATCCGAGTTTAGGCATCTCGTCGCGCGCCTCGGTCAACTCTTCGTGGAGGACGTCGTATTGTAGTTATAGTATCTACAGTGGCCCAACTGGCGGGGCATCCATCATTTCGCGCATTCCCACACTTCTATCGAGTCACTGTGGAACGAAGCGGCACGATAGGTCCCTGATAACGAATCACTGGCATTAGAGAGACCTCTCCTCGGTGTAGTTGTTGTTCATCTTCAGAATTTCTTCAATTCTATCGTCCACTATTCTACATTAGCCTTGGGTTAGACCTGACAACTAACCTAATATGAATATGTTGTTATTAGTGCAACGACCGTTCAACAATCTTTTGCAAGCAATTTTACAAATACTACGTCGAGATAAACATTGCGTTCATATCCGTGGATAATTTTACGCTAACGAAGTGAGATTTGTAGTTGACGCAATATTTGTCGTAAAGTTACACAATTAATTAAAGTTTTAATATGAAGAGTCTCGTTAAATAAGATAAATCAGGCAAAAAGGTTTGCATATTTCCCCACTTCTATCAAGTCATTATGGAATGAAAAGACACCTGTGATAGCGAGTTTCAGAGTGTAGAGTTGGGGCCGTTCGTGGAATCGTTTGATTGATCATTGTTTTGTTTTTCATGATTATTTTTGGCACTCCCATCAGAATTGTTTATCTTCAGATTTTCTTCAATTTCGATGTCGATAATGCTCCATTAGTCTTGCGAAGTCTTGGCATCAAACCTAAAATCTTTTTGTGTTGCAAGCATTTTTTACAAATACTACGTTAAAGTAAATATTGCGTTCGTATTTGTTATTAATTTTACACTAACTAAGTGAGATATTTGACATAACGTTTGTGACGGGGTTTTTCACGTCACAAGACAACAAATTTCAGACTCTCGTACCGATCGGCGCGAGGAGCGACACTCTTCCTCACAAGACGAGTCCCAGCAAGGCGATCAGACATGGTTTTCGAAAGATATTATTTTCGTAAATATTTGTTTTTCCCCGATTGTTTTTATTTTTGCACGCATTTTTCTCCTGAGCGAACGACGGTCGCAGTCGACATCGACGCGTCCAGATCGTCTACAGTCGCAGAACGGGCAGCGAGCTATCGTCGTTCCAATGGCCACGGAGAGTCCCGTCTACTACGTACCCCGTCCACTACGTACCACAGCGAGAATCATGCCTCGCAACCTCCCGACGTAAATGACCGACTTACGGCGCTCAGCTTCTCATTTTCATCTCCTGAAGCTACAGCCTCCCCCACATCCTAAGCCATCGGTCTCGTCACCGCCACTGGTCTCGTGGCTTTGCCGCGTCGCAACATCTGTTTGCGTCGGCGGCTTGTTATCCGTAACCGATCAGCCTCCCATTGTCGCGAGGTGCGAGTTCTATTTTAATTTCGGTAAGATCAAGAAGGCAAGGGTTCGTTTAAACTCGAGGGTGGGGGGAGTAAGATTAGTAAGCGCTAGAGCATCAGAGTCTCAAGGACTAAAGCGTAGGATCGCAAGGAGGAGGATCGTGGCTTTCGTTGCCGATCGGTGCAAATCGTTAACGCGAGAAAATCGACATCTGCCAAACGCGACTAAATGCTAAATCTCTGCACGAGTTGATTTCGAGGTACTTTGGCTACTGCAAACTAATCCGATAAGATCGTCGTTCGTGTCCGATTTGAGACTAGAGACAGCATATGGCAAACCCGACGCGATATCGTAGTAACGGCATTTTTAGTGCCCGGTCCATTGATTTCTGATACGGAGGAAGAATTAGTAATTATATTGGTCAAGTCATTTTATCGTATTGATTTTTGTAATTAATCATTTCGGCTTGTATCGCTTTGCATGTCTTGTAATAATTACTAAGTTTCATTAGCCAGAGAGCCGCGTGAGAGTCCAGTAGAATCGTTATCGTTTGATCGCGAGAAAATTAACGGTTCGCTCAAGGTCGAAAGATCATCTTTGAATCGCGGGAGGCGAAGCTCCGTTGGGCTAATTTATTTGGTCTCCGGTTCCCGTGATTTGGCGTTCTCGCATTATCGCAAATTTATACTATTAGCTGTGTTTTCGTCGATAACGTCTAGCTATTAAGATTATTATTGAAATTATTTAGAGATTTTCAACGCCACTGCAATCAGCTTGTGATGTGAGTTTCTGTTGTGTGAATTTTTATAGTATGAGCCTGTACGTTACGATCTCTGTCAACTGACAAGATTCTGTAAATCATTTTGAGAATATTGCGGGCGTATTTGTCGATCATATCTCCAAATTATACTGTAACTAAATTGTAATTACAAATTTGAGATAATATTTTCGTAAGATTTAATATGATGTAAACGTTGAAGGAAGCGTAGGAAGAAAATCAAAAGATATCCAACTATTCATTTTCCGCTGGCTCTAAAACATTATGAAATTATCTAGGTATGAGTACTGCCGATTCATGTTCGGCGAACAAAGCTCGAAGTATAATTAACCCCAGTATCCGGTTTTCTTTATTTGCCTAATAGAGCCTAACGATGTGAAACGTCGAAGAAAGTGGATTAGAAATAAATCTCTGCATGTATATTTGAATTTTCTTCTTAATTCTGAGGCTTATGTTGGTGGGAAATATCTGGGATTGAACATTTCCTCAATCTGTTATGTGTTTTAAACTTTATTAAATTCCGGTATAATTGAAATTTTTTTTTATTCTGCAATCTCGTGCAAGCAACGAAACATCGGTTTGAACCAAATTTCATAAATCTATTGAAATACAGGAATAGATGAACGATTAATTATGACTAATGTGTAATTTGGCGCAAATAATTTCGTTTGAATTTTATTACAATTTTGTTTCTTTACTAAATGCTTTCAGCACTAATTGAAAATTCTAATTACTCTATCTCCAATCTTCTATCGATTCATTAAGATTTTAATTCAAGGCCGCTGTTCAGGTAACTCTCTATTTTGTATCCTGATAACGGAAGTGTATCCATCGACAAACAAAATTCGAATTTGCCTTCAAACCTTTTCTCAGCCAGCTGATTTTTTAGTGCGTAAGAAAATTCCCATAGACAATTCACATGAATCAGTTACAAATTTTTAACCAATAGTACATACTGTTCGTGATACTCAACAAATCAATAAACGTTAAATCGAATTGTGTTACAAATACAATATGGCTCAATTTTTATTCTGTTTCGATGTATGAACCTATCGATCATGCTGATCCTAACGTGAAAAGAGCAGCGATATCGTGTCTGAGTGAAGCCCCTTGGAGTTTCTTCTTCTTTTTCTTCGCTTATGTACGGTACACCATGGAAGCGTGCGTCGATCCACGATTGAGATAAGATTGAGCGCACAACATACTTATAATATATACATGAGAATAGCTCTTTCCCGAGTGAGAGAAGCTGAAGAAGTGGATGAAGAGAAAGGGAACTCTTTCTGGCATCGAAGTAGCTACGAAGCAGCAGGTCTCGTCCTGAGCAGACGTTTATGAAGAGTATGAGAGCCTCGAACACCATTATAATGCATATATGTACAATTCAATTTGTTAATAGCACTATCGATTCATCGAGATGGATGTATATCAGGAGTTGGCAGAGAAACAAAAGGGGCGGTTAGGCTTTGTGTTAACAGGGTTCTACTATATCGATACGAGGCGATCGATATGTGTAGCCACAGCTTATCGAAATACGACGTGCCATCAAAATTCTAAATCCTTTTAGCGGACAAAGGCAAATCATCGATGATCCGCCTCATATCTTAAATCTATTTTGTCTTTCACCTTCTCGCTCTAATATTTCAATTTGCAGTCGTTCCGGTTGTCCATTGAAATTAAATAAATCTATTGCTGGAATAATGTTCGTAATATCTAACACTTGCGCTATTAGTTATTCCCACAACTATTTTTGTTGTATAAGAAAATAAGAATTAGTTTTTCTAGGTTAACTCGTTATGTTTTGTTCTATGATACTATCATTCATGTAGTATCAATTCTATGTTTGGATTGAAGGTACGTTTCTTTACTTATTTAATTAGTATATCTTATAACATAAAAATCCATTTTAACAACACAAAAGACTTTGCCTCAAAAACAATGAGAATGTCTAAGAGTGTTGCCAGATCATCTTCATGTAGACTTCATTGAAAATAGTAGAGAGTAGTGTTACCCAGATTCACCGAAACATTCACATTCTGCATCGTTATAACGAAAGCTCTGTTTTCATGAACATTTTTTTTCAAGATTATGATGTCAGATCAATTAGAATTGTCCATAACATCAAGAAAAGTAGTTTAGAAAAATTGTCGGTATTTATGTGTGGGTGTGTATGCAAGGCGTCGAATTTGAATTACCTATACTCAAAGAAAAATATCGTTATTTAATAATGAAAATAGTTAGTCCGACGATAATCTAACTACAATGTATAGTTATAGTTAAATAAAATATAATCCAGAAGGGAAGACTATTTTTTGAGGTTATAGTAAATATAAGAAAATAGTTGGAACAGACATTACTATAATTCTCAGGAGGAATGTCTATATTTCATGATTATAGCATATATAATTATGGTAGGAGCTATCAAAATGATAATAGTTTCAAAAACTATTCTAATAGTTTCAAATATAACGTTCAATTGCATATACGATTTCAACGTTTGTTTTTAATAAACTTGCAAGTATCGTTTATTGAACCAAATTATCGTCACTTCAACTATAAAACATCGCAAGTCTTCCAGTATGCTTTTTATCATGTGAAATCGTTGAATCAACGATATGCTTCTTTCTCAGTGTATAACTGAAGAACAGTCTGACCGATTGAGCTGGAATGAGGCTCACAAGTGAAGCATTAGCCCGACTCGGGTTATTCCATTTCTTGACAAAATGTATGCCGCAATTCAAATTTTATAGTGTTTTGAATTTTCTGAAAAAAAGGCGTGACTACTCTAACTTTCATAACGATTACAACGTTTTTCTAAATATTTCTCTGGAACTCGAAAGTATTAGATTTCGCGAAGATTGGAAAAGAAGTTCGGATTTTAGATTTATAGAATTTTCTAAAAATCAACGTAATTGCTGCAACTTTTGCAAAACATGAACTAACAAAACCCAAATTTTATACACAAACAGAATAATATCCAGTGATACTAGATACATAATTTGGTGGAGATTCATAAAAGCTTTCAGATTACATAGAAATTTAAATTTTTCTATATGACTTCTTGCTGAATAGAATTTCGATTAACTTATTTTTTTTCATTTACTTGAAATAACACTGCACAGTAGAACATGTTGTAAATCGCTACCTTATTATTATTTTTTTAACGTTTGTCGAAGCTTCCTCTATGACTAAGTCCAAATCAATGCACTTGCTTACCGTATCTACCTCAACTCGAATTTTTTAAAAACTGATGGCGCTGCCAAGTTATAATTTGTATTCCAGGGTGTAATTTAGCAGTGCTGTTGTGATGGAGTTCTCATTGTGCTTAGATTATTTCGCGAGTGCGAGGACAGCTAAAAGAATAATATAAAGTAAAAAGAACTTTCTGAAGAGAAGTTCTCGTATTAGTCTGAAAAAAAAACGAGGGGGAACGACAAGAGGTTCGGTAGCAGGGGCCAGGAGCTCGCGGTGTATTATTCTGCTTAGCACAGGATAGAAAAGAAAGTACTAAAAAGAAGAAAAAAGGAAACGAGGTCCTTGTTGCTTACTTGCTTGCACGTCGCTCCCGCTACCCAGGTAACCTGATCGACTTATCAATAACCGTGTAATTATAGTACTAAAGAGTTGGTAGAGCTCAAAACAAGCCATAATAAGACGTAGGCGTCTTTCCCACAAGTAACCTTATATCCCTGTATCGTGGCGGGAAGACCGTCCGCCGCGCGTCCTCGCCCCGTCTTTCACCTTTCAGCTTTGAGTCGAGCCTCTCTGTTTTTCTTCCTTCCTCTTTCCCTCATTCGTTTGTCTCTTTTCCTCTCCAGTTCTCTGTTTATTTTTCTCTCTCTATCTGTTCCTCCGCAATTCTCTTGTTTCTCTCTATCTTACCGTTCATTCGTCTTTCTCCTTTCCTCTTACATTCTCTCCCTCTCTATCTATCTATCTCTCGTTTCATTTGGCGTTCATGGATCTTGACATGCAAACTCTGCGTGGCTCTCCGTCGCAGAGCTCTTCGCGGATCCTTTCTACGGTCCGCGAGAACTGCGAACTCAAAAGAGAACTGCAAGCCACACCGCGAACGAACAACTCTCCGATCTCCACCTTTTCTTTCTCCGCCTGTGCCTCACTCTTCTTCTTCTCGCTCACAGACTCCATTCAGAGCCACGCTCTGTTTTCCTTCGTTGTTTTGGCCTCCGTATGCCCATTGTTGGCAAATTAATTTATTACAGCCCAATTATCAAGAACGCGTTGCTCTTCGCTGTTTGGTCTTGGTTCTCAGCTCTCCTCAACACTCTTCACCGTGTTCTTCACCTGTTACGGAGGATGGAACACTTCTACCTGGTCAAATAAAATTTTGGGAAGTTAAAATTTCTTATTGAGACGTATGAATAGGATTCGTGGGATGTGTCAGTATTAATAGCAATAGATTTGCCGAAATTATTTATTTTTATCACTTTTGTATTTTTTATCTTTTAAAATAACTTTTGAAATAGGTTTTTTTGAACTGGTAATTATATCAATTATTCACAGCCTACAGATTTTTAATACAATTTGGATACCGTTAAAAAATAGTTGATTTATTCTAGAATTGGTGAGTCGCTTAATGCATTAAGGTTTAAAAAAAAACAATTGCAGTATTATAGCATCTATTTTACGATCTTCGAGCGTTGAAACGCCCTTCAACAGATTTTTGCGAATCGCTATCTGCCGTGAATGAACAAGGATTTTTACTTTTTTTAATAGCCTAATAGACTGCCTGACGAACCGTTTGCTTGATTCTCTCGATGATTATCATTCGTTTTGTCAGATGCTAATTTTGTTATTGATTTGTCTTGTTGATTAGCATATTCCACCTCGGGGTTTCGTGAATCTGTGTTGGCTATTGGCTCGGCCGCCATATGTCGCGTACAGTCGTGGATATCAGTAAACGTAAGACATCCAGTTAGGCAGTTCGATGGTCCGTTCGCGAGAAGCTCAAGTGTCAAGCCATGAGCCTGGGGGTTGGGACATGAGAAGGGATATGAGATCGTATAGCCGTTCGCCGCGGCACATCAAAGCCGTTAATGCGCGCACCACATCGCTCTGACTCTCTTTTTTTCTTTTCGTCTAACCTGCATAACTGTGTCTTCATTATCCTCCCATGACACGAAGCGACGATTGTTTTCCAATGTTTTCTCAAGTGTGACGAACTTTGGGCCTCCTCACCTGATATAGGACATTATTATTCAAAGGTTTTGACATTAGACTATTCTCAACTTCACATAGGCTATCTAATATTTTTCTGTGATGAATTTTGTCATTCGATGGCAAAATATTACGTATCAGATACTGTACTTTTATCGTGTTGAAATAATATAACGAAAACATAAATTCCGCTTGAATTGTCAGTATACAAGCAAATTAAAATTAAGAACAATAATAGTATGTGTAGTGATAATTCTAAGTACCTAATTGAAAATAACAACCATGACCGAATTTATTGCTTTTGGAGCAATAAATTCCCAATAAATTTGCTTACAATGTGAGAAGTTATAGCGTGTAAAAATGATTAACGAGGAGGAAGTTCGTATTTTTTACCTGTTTATTCAAAACGTCGTTTCCGGGATTTTTAGATCAAGAGCCTGAAAATAATATAAAACGTCGAGAATAAGTGTAGAAAAACATTTTTGTATGAATGTTCGTAGAATGTGTAAGAATTTTGTTATTGTTGTTCCTGCAATTATCCAGGTATTGAATTCTAATTTCGTACCCAATTTGACTATGAGAACCGGTACAGGGATTTTGAATTTATGGTGTTTCCAATTTTCTGATGAAAGTTTTTTTCGCTCTCTGGCTCAAGTAATTTTGAAGATATCGAGCTAAGTTTATATTATGAATATAAATACAATACCTTCAATTTTTTAATTTTCTATACATTTTTAAAGGTAAAATGGCTGCAAAGTAAAATCTTGCATATATCTTTCCAGCTATTTTATACGTCTCAAAAAGCTTATGCTATAGAAAAACCAAAATCGATCACCATATTTCCTCTAGGCTGAAGGATTCCGGTCGATGGCTTTTTGACAATTAACGTTATGTTCAGTTGAATATAATATAAGATATCTGTCATGTCAGTAAATGTTGAACCGCTTGTAAACCTACTGCCAATAAATATCTTTGTAATACTATATTTTATTTCTAGAGCTTGGAGGTTTGAAAAAGTGCGAAAGCAATTGGTAAGGTTTTGGAAATCATTCTGCGGTTTTTACAGATACTAATTCTTACACTGCGAATTGCAAGTGTAAAACTCATTCGCTCATATTTTTTCAATTTGCTATGCCATACATAAATTCCATTTATTGTTATTCTCCAAGGATTCATATAAAATTTTTTGCCAATTTATTTCCGCGCTTTTCTACACCGATTATTTTCATCAAACGGTAATGCTTGCACGAACAACACTTCTTCGCAAGAAGAATTTCTTTCCAGTGGTCGTCGCACAGAAGTCGAGCATTAAGCACCGGTTCCGAGAGTTGCCCCTCGCCACCAATTACTCGCCGTATCTTGCGATCGAATCTCGTGTTACTCAATTTCCTGAATCTACAAGCGAAGCAACAAACACGTAGTAAACGTTTCGAGATTTAATACCAAACACTGCGTGGCTTCCTCGTGCGAAATCGCAGCAGCAGAAAGCATCATCTTCGCAGTTTCTCGCTCCTCTTATGTTGCGGATAATGCGGCAGCGTGATAGCCAAGCCGGAGCAGAGAATCTGCAGGCAATACCGCGTGAATTCTCTCTCGCACCCAATAAATCTGTTTGCAATTAGCCATCTCTACACGCGACGCTTACGCTGCCGCATATCGTAGTGCGAGAATAAATGACGTCATAAGGAACGAAGCTCGACGACCGCCCGCGGCGCGAGGAAGCCGCCCCGGGCCCTCCGGCTCAACTCCAACTCTCGCACCACGCCGCCTTTAATAAATATCCCGCGGGTCTTCGGGGGCCCCCCGTGCCCCGCTGCCCCCGAGCGTGTAATGGAGATATCGGAGTGCCCCGGGTGAACGACGCCATCTACTCCTTCCTATCTATGTATATTCATCGAACGCTTGCTCCAAGCGATCCCCTCAGCTTTATGCAAATCAGATTGGCCTTTACACGCCAAGACTCGTTGTAATTGGCTGCTTATTCGCTTCCAGCTTGATACTCTCCAACTTAGCACTTGAAAATCTCAAACACTCACTGATGAGGCGAAACTGAAGGTCTTAGCAAGATGAAAATATTGTGGCGGTTTTCACTCGCCTACAAAGTTCGGCCCGAAAGGTTCTTCAGAGTAGAGCATAATCATCTCTAATTTACATCAATTTTGCTTCCTGATGAAGGAAGCTTTAGTTTTATGAGTTATGTTTCTTGAGATTTTCATATCAGGACGCTCAAAGTGGTCCAAAACGCCGAGAACGGTGGATAAGAAAAAATGTCAAAAAACGTATATTACATATAAATTGAGATTCGTTCAATGAATTGAATTAGGCAAATGAGTACAGCAGTAGCCCGAGATTGTGTGTTGCAATTTTTCAATAAACGTATGCAGAAATTAAAAATTAATAGCTTGTTTATTTTTTTTTTTTAATAAAAAAGGGCGTGATAATGTAATATTCGTCAAACTGGCAATATTTTGCTCGATAGGTATTCGTAAGTGCAGGTACATTAAGTGCTATTTGGCATTGAATTTCACTAAAATCGAAAGGAAAGTTTAGACTTTATGGAGTATTGATATTTTCGAAAAATTAACGTTAACGCATTTTTGTACAATATGACGTAGCGAACCCAAATTATTTATGTGAATGGAATGATATTCAGTGAGGCTAGATACATAATTTAGTGGAGGTCCGTCAAAGGGTTTGAATTGTAAATGAATTTATATTTTTCGTCATTATTTTTTTACAACTAAAATTTCGCTAAACTTCCATTTCTCAAATTTATTAATAATAAGGTGACCAATTAAAACCTCGCATACTGCTTTTTCATTATTTGTTGGGAAGCTTCAACCGTGAAAAAGCCAAAACCCATGAACTAGTCTTGGTGTGATTGGTTCACGTCAAGACTTGTTGTAATTGGTTGCTCATTCGCTTCGAACTAAAGATGAATCAAATTAGCACTTGTTGTCCTTTCTAACCAATCCTTGTTCACTTGAAATTGGAGATTTTAGCACTGTGAGCATATTATAAATACTTTTGCGTAAGGAGGTCTTAACAATGAAGTGATCTATATAGGCAAATCAATGTCGACTTTTTAAAACCCTCTTTACAATTTCAGGAACGCGATTCCCCAGTTCTAGAATAATAGAAAAGGGTAAATTCCAATTATGACATGTGATAACTAAATTTTGTTATTAACTTGAATAATAAAAATAATCAATTAAATTATTTATTCATGATTAAATTTACAAAACGAAACTGCAACTTACTTAAAATTTTTAGTGAAACAATAATTCATACTTTTTAATTCACTCAACTTAACCATATGTCCACACATAATTCGCTGAATGTGTGGAAATCAAGCGGAACAAAAGGCTGTCATGTGTCTACAGAGCGTAGAAAAGATAAGTATACCGTACGTTGCAAAGGTTCATCGAGACGTGTTCATTAATTATGGCTGTAATGAAGATTAATTTGTAAGGATATCGCGTGTGTGTTTCGAGCCCTCATGATCTGATGACTCGCACCTTTTCGAGCCCTCTCTCTTTATAGACAGCCTATTTTGTTGGTGCCTATGGCTACTCGTTAGCAGGCCCGACGGTAGGATCCCCAGACCAGCATCTTCACCAACACCGTAGAAAATATCATAATCTTCTCGGCAATATGTGTTCTCTTATTCAATAAAACACACGATGGTCAGTTCCAGAATCTCGCGTATCACGATACGCTTTAAATAGATTCCGGATACATGCACTACAAAGAAATATATATTAAAACTTTATTATACCCAACCTAATTCAGTCAACATCAGTTGGTACAAGAAAAAAAAAATTTCATTTTTATTTATTGACACTTTCACCAATTACTTTACAGTGTCATGATTTATTTTTATTTTTTATTTTTAACCTTCGCACTTATTACATTAATTGTTCAGTCTAATTGTAAACAATTGTTTACGGGGAAATAAAGATTAATTTTGGCGACCAATTCCAGCATATATGTTGTGTCATGCGGTAGTCACTGAAACTAAATCGGAATCGTAGCCTCCATATTATTTGATTGATACGAACAAGTAGTACGTACGACAAATCGACAATAGTGGACGTGAAGTCGGTGAGTGGTTTCGGATGAGAGAAATGAAAACAGGTTTTTTTTTCATTAACACAGCGACTCCCTTTTTCTGTTTTTGCAAGTGTTTCCAGAGCACAATATTGCCAGCAGACGTAATTAGCTGCTTTTAAGTCCTACACATATGATATTTTGTTATGAAGAAGCTTTTTGTTATCACGTTTGTCGTAACCACCAAACAGGAATGTAATTTACATCACAATGAACCTTTTAAAAAATAAATAATAAATGTGTGGCTTCGGCGGTCCCCGAAGTTAAGCAGCATTGTTGTTGGCCATAACGTGGATGGGTGACCGCTTAGCCGTGCATTGATTAGCCCATCAACTGCTGAGTGAGACGCAGTTTTTCTGAGGTATTAATATATTTTCGTACAGTAGAAGCTCAGTAAAAATGGAGCCACCTGTATAGGCCAGATTTTCCGAAGTTGCCCTGAGCCCTTCTGCAAATGAAGTGCATTAGGATGAGTGGCTGCGGACTACTCTCTAGGGGGGTGTCGATGTAGAAACAAAGAAAAGAAAGAGTTGCCACAAAACGCCTGGATAAGACATACGGAAGAAACATCCCCCCCCAAATAATACGTACGAAAAATGACTTGATCACTGCAACTATCTTGGCTGCTGTCGAATCCAAATGATTCGTTGCACCAAGCAATCAGTGAGTTGAGGTTATGATCGCATCTGTTCATTTTACTATCGGTACTTTATCAACCAGGTTATAGTTTTTTTATTAGACTGAGTAGTTAACACTATTCTCAATATTTTCGCTGCATGAAAAGAAAGACTTGATTGGATTAACCAATAGCTTCGTTGGCCAACTAATAATTTGATTGGTCTAACCTATATTTGGTTGGCTTAACTTGGTTAGACCTAACCAAGCCTTTTTTCCGCGGGATTGTCGGGACCAACAATTCTATTTTTACAACTAGTTTTTTCATTCCTTGTCTACATGAGCAACGAACCAGATAAAATATGCGTCGAAAAAGATCGCCAATTGTAATATGTCTACGTGGCCTTAAGTGGTTACGTGGTTTTAGGAAAGAAAAATGTTACTGGGATAATAATTTTTCCCATGTTTTTGTTTGGGCTTACCACAATACCAGATAAGCCACAATTTAAATACATTCCGAAAATCAGCAACTCATTGATTAATGCGGAAGTGAGTAACCGACGGACAGTCAATACCGGTTTTCAGATCAAAGCTTACAAGAAATAGATTAGCATCGATTATTGCAAGAAAAACTGCGATTTTATTTCTGTCAAATGCTTCAAGGAATTCAGAAGCGTTAAACGCCTTAATTACTTATTTTCGTGATGTCTCTCTGCCGATCTTCTCGCGCAACATGTAGAGATCAAGGACTTACGATTCAGAAATATTAAAAAAAAAATAGCAGAGGGAATCATTTTGATCTATTAGAAGTCACGATCAGCGAAGAACTTGTCCAACACGAGGCTGCAAATTGCTCAAACGTTTTTTTTCCAATGATCGATCGGATCCTCGCTGGCCGATCCTGCAGCGAGATTATTACACCGGCCTGGACAACATAGTTATGTCCGAGTGTTATATACGCTTAACTACTTGGTTGCCTGTTCTCTTGGTTCTGCCTTGTGTCTACTATATGCACGAACGTTCCACACCACCTTCTAGAGACTCTCGTCGTATGCACGACCAGGTGGTAGTTCCCGAGCGACGGGGGGCTTCTACGTTCACCAGCACAAGCACCAACGACTCAACGATCATTACGAAGATCTATGTATATGGGAACCATCAGGGGATTAACAAGTTGCGATTATAGCATTCAGTATGTGATTATATATTTGATAGCATAAATGCACTTGCCTGTTCTATAAAACCTTAATGTACTTAATTATTGAGTTAAATTATTCAATCATTGTGAGTAGGAGTCAAAATTAGCAAGACAGCAATATTATAGTAGGGTTTTAGTGTCGATAGAAAAAGTGCTGTAACCTATTTGATAGAACAGTTTATTACCAACAAATTGTTGATTGAAAACTTTAATACTGCACTCAAAAAAATGTATAGTCGATGCTACTATGCGGTATAGTTACCAGAGAGGACAACGGTGTTTTTATCCTTCCCACAACAATGAATATTGTACTGGTAACTAAATTATGGCACTTGTGACTATTTATATACTAGAACTCACTTTATTCGGCATTGTTATCGCGCTGTTTTTTCCAGTGTAAGCTCAATTCTACCGTCATCTCTGCAATCCTTATTATTTATAATTTACTGGGTGATTCTATAAAACACGAATGTGCTTAATAACTAAGTTGAATTATTCAATTATGGAAAGTTATAAGAATTATCAGTGGGAGAGAGAAGATTACCGAGAGGGCAATGAGAAGCTCGATCAGTGTCAACAGAAGACGTGCAGTAATCTGGACAATAAAACAGCTTCTTAGCAACAGATTGTTTACTGTAGCAGTAATAACATATTGGATATAACGGTTATTTCCAATTTGTCGATTGGAAACATTATTACACAATTCAATTTTTCGGTTACGGGGCTAAAAAAAATATTGAAAAGCCAGCGAAAAATGTGTTGGTTGAGTGACAGCAAATCCAAACCATGGGAGCCTAAAGGCTTATTGTGACAGTTGAAGATTTGTTGGTTCAGCAACAACATTCATTTGAAGCAACCATTTCAACATATGCCGCGTCGCGTGTTCGTCCCTGAAACTAAATCGTAATACTAGTTTCAACTTTTTCCGATTGGAAGCAAGAAATAGTACGCATGACCAACGACTTAGTACGTGCAACCATCACGGCTGCTGTACAATCCAAATGATTGGTTGCACCAACCAATTGGTGAGTTGAAGTTATGATCTCAGCTGGTAAGTGTTTTGCCAACGACGTTATAGTTTCTTCAACCGACCGAGTACGCCAAGAAAATTGTCGCCTTAGGTGGGAAAATTATTATTGATTTGTTAACTTGGCGCCGAGATTACGCCTGACTGGGCCCTTAAGTGATTACCCTACCGAGCCCTTATTGAACTTCGCTATGGAAACCTGGAATTGCCTTATGAGAACCTTATCTGGCAAAATGATCATTGATTTGTTTACTTGGTGTAATGTTTAAGCCTGACTAGGCCCTTAAGTGCCCTATCAAACCCTTCGCCATGGAAATCTAGAAATCCCTTATCAGGGCCCTAATTGGAAGTAATATGGAAAACCCTTTAAGGGTGTGCACATTAAAGCCGCAAAGGACCTAGTTTATCTTAGGGCAATCCTAATAATGTTCTTCACGGGACACTGTAAAATACAGTACAGCACTCTATGGAGAAATATATAAATAAACTCGAAAAGCAGCCTACACAGTGGAAAAAAAATTGATTGAAATTACTACCCAGTGTAGGAAGCTTCTTTACACAAACAGGTATACGAAATTTACTACACGATTATAACGTAAAATGAATGTACCATTCATCCAAATTCATTACGAAAGTTGTATTATTTATGTACAGTATGCCAAATTCATTACGGAAGACGTATTAATTAATGCGCAGTATACTAAATACGCTATGCGAGTCCTATTTCTAATATCTGTTCACGTTAATTTTGCAACACCGTAGTCCCCCGTTGAATATATTTAAGGTAAAATGACTACACGTGTGCAGGAACCTTTTTTACAGAAACGAGTATAGAAAATTTTCCACCCTAGTGTAACGTAAAATTGATGTACAATTCTCCTCAATCCGTTACAAAAGTCGTTTTAGTTAATACACAGTCTTCTGAATTCACTAATAGAGACATGTTTTTGATATAAGTTAAGTTCAATTTTACCTCACGTACATTAACTTTTCATTTTCTTTCGTACATTAAATTCAATTTTATATACGAGTTTACTAACAATACATTACACAAGTTTGATATAAATGACTATACAGTATATGAATTTTCCAAATATTTCTTACAGTGTCGTTCCCTATGCTAAATTGAGCAACGATTATCAGATTCTTCTCTCCTCGTAGTTAGAGCTATTCTAAATATTCCGGTTGGTAATCAGGACTAATCAATCCGTTGGTACAACTATGTCTTTTCTTTCCTTGTACATAAACCTACTTTGAGCCAATCAATTATTGATTCCTTCGAACAATTTTTTTGCTATCCGTCTAAATAATTTACTTGCAAAACATAATGAAAAATCTTGTGCCAGTCAAACACTAGGTATATATAAAAGAAGTCGCCGCCGACGACTTGTAGTACGTGCTCGCAGCACGTTCCGTCGCCAAGTATTTTGATAACGCGGTCGGTCGGTTAGGCTTCTGTTCCTCCTCGTTTCATCCGCATTGTTGCACGTCGAGTGCCTAATATTGGGATTTACATACTTAGATTCTTATTATTTTTTCAGCTCTTAACACAGGCGAAGGCTTCAGAGCAAACGAGAGATTTCCGCGACACGTGCGCAGGGAAAACAAGAGTGTCGACCCAGCCGTCGCTCTTGTTTCTCTGGTATTGCTCATATGCTGTCCGGGTGAACTCTCAGCTTTGTATCTGTCGTTCCCATGGCGTTGGAGACGAGATGAGACGAGTGTGACCAATTTTTCAGATTTCTTTTGACACGTTCCTGTCAATCCTCCATTTTCAATTTTTTCAAACTCGTACAAAATGCTTTTCGTATCTTCGACAGTATAAAGCAGTTCATTGAGTGAGTACTAAGAAAAAAATATATATATATAGATCCAACTATACCGATATAATTCCCAGCAGGGAACGATCATATCGATTGTTACTGGATAGTATGTATTTGATAAGTTCAGCTATGATTATGTTTGCAGCTATGATTTTTTGTTATTGTCGTAACTACAATATCCCCCAAGAAGTACCCTGCGGGTAAAAAACTGAGACAAGTAGATTTACGTGATTTAACTTAAAATTCAGCAGTATACTTTCTATATATGTATGTGCAAAAAGTTGTGAAATAATCTGAAAACATCTATAGCATGTCATGACAAGTACATGTATGTAAGCTTAACCTGTTCTGAACACCAGGACCGACACTTAGATAGTTGACTATCCTCATACGCGAGGAGTTTTTTAAAAATTTGAACGTAGAAAGGTTTTCAAATGAAGAGGATTTATTTTTTTTAGTGAAATGTATTAAAATATAATAAAATAATGATAATAATGACAATTTAAAAAATTATAAAATTCTTGCATTGGGAGAAAAAGAAATATTGAAAAAACGGAACAAACAAAATTGAAACTAATTTGATAATCCAATTGCAAAAAACAATTTGCCATCAGCACTTGGCGAGTTAATATCATTACATTCATATAAAGTAATGAAACAATTTAGTATATGTCACAAACTATACTGCTGAATTTTTATTTAAATTACGGTGCATTTTGGGGCAGAATGCCACTCACATAAATGTACTTGCCTTAGTTTTTTTTACCCGCAGGGTACTTTTTGGGGGATGTCACTACTTTTCGCACAGTTTTTTAAACCTCATCCATCCCACCATGCCAATGAATGAATATTGGTTGATGTAGCTTTCTGGATAGATTCCAATGCTACGACAAAAGAAAAAAGTTGCAGTTGTTGTTGATGCTGTGGTCGCAAGTATGTAAGGTGGTGTGGGTTAATCGGCTAATGGCAAAGAAAGTTACATTTTATACTATAATCTTATGGTGCACCATGACATTTAGATCAGTTATTTCGAAACAAATTTAGAAAATGACTTTAGAATTGAATTTTTTAAGGGGTTAGAAAGAAAAGTCAGAGAAAAATAAATTTTAGAAAATTATATTTTCTATTCCTATCAACCGATAAATATGAAATTTGTATCTCACTTAAGGACTGAAACAAAGAATTTTTCTGCCAGTGTTCAAATCAATTTTGTTAACCAGTTCCATTGTAAACCAGATTTGGGCTTTTTCAACTCGTGCATGATTAAGAATTGAGAACTGAAAGGATTTTGCTTGATGATGTCTTATTTTTTTGTGACAACAAGTAAGTGGAGGGATTTTTTTAAGTCTCCAAGCCAAAGATATCCACCAATTTATAAATTAAGTACTTTCTAAATTTGTAACTTACTTCTAAAACGATATGTCAATTTCATATTCATTGATTGACTAGAATAAGAAAATATAACGCTCTGAAAATCATGTTTGTTGACTCCTCCCCTCCCCCCTTCAAGTCGGTACCTTCTAAAGTGTTTTGCTATTTTTTTTTACTTGCAGCATTTATAAACTTCAAAATAACATAATTTTTTTACACTCAATCAAACTTTATTTACAGCTTGCACATTTTAGGTTAATTATTATATTACACCAAACGATGCTGTATAATAAAAAAATAATACACACTGCACCTCTTAACGTATTTGAGGGGTTGTTTTATATTTTAAGCCACATAATCTAGAAAATTATCATCTCACTTATATACAAATAATATATACAAATACCACTACATCGCTGCTCACTGTAACACTCCACTAATAAACTCCGAAACCCCGTTTTGGCTGGAACCTTGATTTATTTGCTAACTATCACTATACATACATACATATATATATATATACGTTCCTATATGGCTCTAACCGCTAGTAGGCCTACTACTATACCAATATTTATATATTATATCTCATTGGCTGTGCCATGTACCGCATAAAGTTAGGAGTGTGCCGTGTACAGCGTGAAGTTGCGCGCGTGCCATGTTTTAATTCAGAAATTCGAAAATATAAACAACCATATCTTAGTAATAATCAATAGCTACAGCATTGGTTTTAGTCTTAATCGTGGTATTTTAAGCTAATCTATCTCACTGCAGCATGAGATATCATCAAAAAAACTCGAAATTCGTTTATATCACCATATAGCCTATTGAGAATGTGGCTATAATGAGTTGGCTCCAGAAAGAGAGTTTTGTAGCGTTCCGTCTTCTCGGTCGGTAAGGAGGTAAATGTACTTGTCTCAAGAACGCTACCGTGTCTCTTGATCTAATCGTCTCTCCTGGGAATTATATTGGGCATTACAAATATAGTAAAAGTATCGTATTGTTGCTGCAACAGTGTCTTTTCCTCTCTGTAATCATGTTGGTGCATGCTCTTCCTCTTCTGTACAGGATCTTCATCTTTTGTGGCATGGTGTGATTGATCCGCAATTTTTCAGTACTCTTTCGGAATTTCGCTCCTAATTTATCATTTTTAATCACACTTGTACAATTTGTTTTAACCTTCCTCAGAGTGTGAACATGCTTATTAAGTGAGTTTTCCGGCGATACGTGCTTATCCCGTTCTGTACAGCATTTTGAACATTTTGCCATTATTCTTTCATTTGCAAAAGCATTGCGACGTGTTTTTAAGAAGAGATCCTGTTTCTGGATAAGCCTGCAGGGTTTGCAGTGTCCTAGTATAAGAAGTAACCGATCCCTTTTCGCAACTTGAAGATGAGGAACAGTGTGAGGATCTTCATTGGCTCACCACGTGCCTAAGTGGTGTGGAGGTACGTTGAACACACTCTTCAGGGTCCCTTGATACCCTTCCTAGTCCTCTTGGTGCGCTCGCGCCAATCCGGAAACGGAAGCCACCTCTTCCCGGGAGAACCCTGTAACAGCAGCAGCCCAACGCACAAGAGGGATCCGCAAAAGGTACTTAACCCTTCGAGAGGCTGAACCGATCTGAAATACGATCGTGCTGTACCCTCCACGTTGCGAAATGTAAAAGGATTTTGTCACGAACAGATTGGAGACTTAGGAACCAAAGGTACATTGTCAATCAGTGAATCAATTTATTCATAATTCATAGCTGTTAAAAATTCCATACTCTTCTACGATACATGCTTTTGACAAAATTATAATTTTTACATTCACTTCTGGCATAAAGCTCATAAATTCAGCATTCATAATTTATTCATTTAATCGTACGAACGATAATTAATTAATGTATATAAGAATATCTTACTTACCTGCAGGGTTCAACTATTAGTAAATGACTTATAAACATTCCGATCTCCCAAAATATTTTTAACATTTATTCGTAGTCTGCGAAAGGGAGAGAGAGTTTTCATTTTATATTTTAGAGACATAGAATAAACCAATTAAATCCACCAGGTAAATCTCCAATAAATTATATCCTCTTACGTCCCAAACATTAGTTTCATTTCACCAACAAAAAAACCACATTTTCATAGGAATCTTTACGTAACGTACTTAATTTGCTGAATGATTTCAATGCTATCGAAAATTGGTTGTTTTGTTGCATTATTTATCATTTTATATTTACATTGCTGGTAGACTCATAGGTGATTGATTTTCGCTACTTGGCTGATCGTTATCGGATTATGATATTCGATAGTTGAATAAAACATGTTTGCGTGCTCGCAATCCGGATTTACCTACAGTTACAGTTACAGAGGGGAGCGGATCATTAATACGGTTTACCTTTAGCGTTATGTTCCACGATCTATACGATAGCGTTTCTCCCTCGATCTCTCCCAATCTCTGACTCTCTTCCTCTTATTTCATTCCCCTCAATCTATTTTCGAGTGATCCCTCGCGCAAACCAACAAACAGTGACAGCTGTTGACGTCACGAGAGACAAGCCGCTTGTATCCGCGTTCGAATTAAGTAACCGCTGCTGCCGCAAAAGCTCAAATCTACGAAAGAATAAAATATGTACAGAGATGCTGCGCAGTTTGTTTTCAAATATTCTACAGTAAAAGTTACATGAAAGAATCCTCAATAAACTAAGAGCGACACAGTAACAAAATATCTAAATATGCTATTGTACGTGGTGATATTTAGTTAATTACTTTTTTCCCAACTAAACATTAAGCTCAATAATTTATCACTTCATTGAATGGCCTACTTATTTCATGATTAGATCAAATATTTTAGCCCACACGTGCAATCGCATATTTAGTCGATCCTACTAAATCTACAAATCTGAATGTCAGAACTCAATTCTTGTCGATATCAAGCCGTAGACAATAATTGTTTTAGATACTGTAGAGAACAGGAAATATGGAAAAAGCTTACTATTTGAAATGAAACTGATCCATTCGCATAATTTGTCAGAAAGCCAATTCCTATCGGAACGGCTTCATAGCGATTGAAGCTACTCAAGAAAGGTCCACAAAAGCTTAGAAAAAGCTGTGGATTTAGCGAAGCAATATAAAATACTTTGATGAGATTCAAAAGAAGCAAAGATGAAGAAGAGACCGAAAGAAGTACCGAATGAGTGGGGAAACGATGCGAAAGAGATGCCAAAGAACGTGGAGGCCTTCGTGCCACTGGAGACACCTGGCCACAGTGGAGAAGAACGTGAGGTTCAGCTTTCACGCGAAATAAGATCACTCGTCGAGATTACCGGCCATTATCTCCGGCTAATCGGAAAGAGTTCGAGCGCGGTGGCCAAGCGCTTCTGGATACTGGTGCAACGCTGGTAAGGGAATATCCGGAGGGACAGATGCTGTGCCATGTTCAAAAGCAACAGCAAAATACATACGCCGACGTGTGTGTACATATAGCATAAGCGTGGTTGTCGCTGGTGGGAGAAAAATGTAACAGGAAACCGAAGGGCTCTGTTGGCTTCGAGTGAGAAGGGCTGGAAGAAGAGAACCTATTGCTTATGCTGAAAGAAAGAAGGGAAGAGACAGCGAAGCCCAAAGAATTACTGCAAAGAGGGTGGCTAATCTGAATGGCAAATATTTGGATTGTCACATTGGCCGCTATTGATACTTGAAGTATTCCAACGTTCTGGTTTGACAAAAATAGAGAGATGAGGAATGGGAAACTCACACAGGAGCATTGGGAACATTGAAAAAAGACTGGAAACGCGAGGGAATATAGCAAAAAGAAAAATGAGATATCTCAATCGACACGGTAAGACGTGTTTGCTTTGCAGAACCTCTGAAAATACGAAGACAATGTTCCAAAAGGACTGATGGAAGATAAGATTTGTCGAATATCCAGTTCATGGGAATGAACCCGTTTTCTTCGGGTTGTATTTCGATGTTTGCGTTCGTCAAGAAGACCAAATCGCTTAAAAAGTGTCATAGGAAATTTAAAAAAAAATTATATCCGTCGATAAAAAAAATTTACACTTGTACCTCATTAAGTTCATAACATACATTATTTAAAAACGTACAGTGTACAAAAAAGATGTGAGGTCCAAAATAAAAGCTTTCACTTGTCGTAACAATTCTGGATGCAGTGGAAATTATATTCACTAATACCAATTTTTTAGTGATTTTCAATAGAGAAATGTTAATTGCAATTTTAACATTAAAGATATTTGAATTGTTTATTTACACACTTAAAATCATAGCTTTGTCATAAATTCCTATGTTCAATCCAGAATACACTCTTCGACAGATAAAATAAGACATCGAATACTAACATTTGTTCACCGGTTTGATCTGAAAGTTACGCGAAGTGAAAAATTGTACTTTTCACCTCGCATTATTCTAGTGCACTGTATGTCTTTACAAAATTGCAAATTATTATGCTCGTTATTTATTCAATAAGGTTTTCATTCAAAATTTTTCAAACAATCACTTATAGAATTTTTTTTAATGACTTTTTTTAGGGGACTAAGTCCCCTTAAGATTCAAAAAATGTAAACGCTTCGATTGCAAAATAGTTAAAACTTTCGTCACAAGAGAACTTTGGATTTGTAGATTCGTTCGAGGAGGAAGGTAAAGCCGTAAATCCACTTGATTGACAGTGATTAATAAACATGCCAGTAAACCAGGTGTCACAATGGGATCATTGCGAGCCGATGAGCACCGATCTGCTCAACATTCTGAACTCTCGAGTTTGAGATTCCTGGTCTTCCAAACTCAGCGGTCTTCGTGCTGGTGAAAGAAAGTCTCTTGGTTTGGATGGAGAAGCTGGGGATATGATGAAAAGCAGTCGAGAGAGACAGGCTGGTATCCCGGAGCTGTCACGCGAGGATCTCCCGAAAAAGGTCTCAACTCTTCTCCTCTCTTCTCACTTCTTCTGTCTCCCAAAAAGGAGACTTGTGAATTCCATAGGAAGGAGAGCGAGGGGGACCGAAAGATTAGCTTCTTAACCAAATGGGCTCAGCTTAGCACATCCGATCCTTCGTCGTGGTCGCAGGCATTCTCTCTCCCTTCGTCCACTCTTGCAACTCGACCAGTTAACGATCCTGTGATTCGTTCTTTCGGTATGTCCGAAAGAGACTTAAGCATCCGCTATAGCAATATAGAACTAATCTGATTAGTTCAAGTTTAGGAGATCGGATGACGAGACACCATGAAAGTAAGACTTTACTGAAGATCAATGTAGATAAATTTTTCTGGTAATCTATACCTTGCTCTTCTGAAGCATTCACAGTCCTTGTGGTCGGTTGGACTGCATTTGACAAAAACAGATTCGGAAGATTTCTCGCCTTACAGTGACTACAAGTTGAATCAGAGAAGAAAAATGTCTTCGTCTGTTTCACGAAGTCTGCATAAGACACTTTTGATTGCAAGGGTCCCACAATCTTGCAGAGGATTAAGTACGATTGAGGATGAATGGTGATTGTTGCAGTGAATAATGTATCGAACGCTTGATTAATGTACTTATCACATCATTTCATGGTAAAATATTCTGTAATTGAATATGCTTGATGATTTCAATGGAAAATGCACTATTGAGTATTTTACGAGAACAATTTTCCACTTATGCAAAAAAATTGAAATGTATTGGTATCTTCAAATGCAAAAATAATTTTAAGTTTTAAAATATCGTTACTATAAAGTCGTATATTATAACCTGAACTTTCCATTTAGAAGGACAGGTTTGATCAAATATCCAACTTATTACCTATGTCTTGTAAGAATAGGTCATTTGATAAGTTGCAGCTTAATAAGTTTGAGATTTTTCGTCGTATTTTTTTCAGGCTGTTAAGATGACCGTCTTCGCATATTACGTGAGGAGTACGGAGGCTGCCACGATACAACATTCCCACAGTATTCGAAAGAATAAACTACCATTGAAAGTAAATTTGGATACAGCTTGCAGTAAGTAAGTTTAAGCATGAATGACGGAAGTTTACGGAAGGATTATAGTGATCTGTCCGGTACAGATTGAGAAAAAGAGTCGAGGATCCTACAGTTACAATTCAAAAAGATGTTCGTCGACAAATTTAAACTACTAGATGAAAATGAAGGAGTGGTAAATCCGGAAAGATTTCCTTCTTTCGGACTGAAGTGTTTAGACTATTTGTACATGGCTTCTGGAACGATGGGCCCGCAACAAATTTTTTGGAGCGCGTAACTACGTTGACAACTGCAGAGCACCAAATGTGTTCCCACGATCCGCGCACCTTGCAATAAGTTACTGAGCAATGGAACCATTTCCTTAAGAATATTTACTTTTTATTGACTTGTCATTAAGATGTCTATGAAGATAATTTAACACGTTCACAATAACAAATATGTTGTTACTATTAGAATTAGTTTTTTAATGAAGATGTTGGTATCTTAAAAGTACGAAATTTATTTCACATACGTAACTCAATGAAATATGAATTAGTACTTGGGTTAATCCTGACTCGATCTGATTCCAAATAGTCTTCGAGGTTTTAACGTCAGAGAATTGTATTGAATACCGAAAGAAAACTGATTGGGAACTTGCAATCGACTAAATCTGTTTTTGCATAGTTTTTCAATAAATAGCAAACGCAATCATAAAACCAGACACTAGAAGGTTATGAAATGGGTAATTGTTTTATGTAACTTATGTTAATTCGTCAGACTATATAACGAGATAGAATATATTAGTTTTCCCAATCAGAAAAAAATAGTTAAAAATGGTTAGTTTTTCGGCATTCATACAACATCTATGAGTTGACGCTGTATTGAGGACTGTCGAGGATTACCTTTTTGACCATCGCCGGCCCCAGCAGAGATATCCTCGGTAAGGAGAATGGGGGTTGGCGAAATGTTTCTCTCGCTTATTTACCAGGTGGATGTCACATTACCGTCGGCTTAGGATCTAATCGTTCAGCCGCGAAGTTGCGGCTGGAAGGTTCCAGTCCCGTAGAGGTTCCAGCTATTAGTAGAGTAAACAGAGTCATATCAAAGACTCTGTTCAGCTTTGAGTATGAAAGACATTAGGGTATTATCGGATTATTTTTACGTAAACGACAACACGGTGAAAACAATTTTGTGAAGTCAGCAAATATTTTGCTGAAATAGTGGCAACATTGCGTTATATGGTAGCCTAACAACAAAAAATTGGCAGCTGAACAAATCGTTTTGCTGGGCTCACAATTTGTTTCGCTAATCTAGCAAATAACCTAATGCTATCACTATTTTAGCAAAAGACTTGTTTTAAAAGTTTTTTCAATTCCGATTCTGAGGTACACCTGTAAGGGTTTTTACCCAGCCTACACATTGAGATTCACTTCCTATCACTCCGAAGTCACACGGTTCTAACATGACCTAACTTCCAATGTGTCCGCAGCCAACTGAGGTAGACTGTACCGTATTTTCCACAGGCTCGCGAAACTGCGAAAAACCCGTACCGATGGAGACAGTCATTTATTCCTCTGACTTCCCGGTGTATACACAAAAGTAACTTAAGTATATACACCGGGGCCTCAGACAAACTGACCTGCCGTTCGCTGGTTGATGAGCCAGCTGGTGCACGGCTAAGCGGTCACCTATCCAAGTTATGGCCGCAAACAATGCTGCTCAACTCGGGGGATCGCCAGAGCCATATACCGATCGCACAGCCACTAGTAACGGCCTATTTTGGCGAAAGATTGGCTGGTCCAACAAAACCGTTTTTTCCGTAAGCTACCCCAAATAAAAGTCTAAATAACAATTATCGCAAGATTCTGTTACAAAATGAGGAATTATATTCCGGTTAATCGTTCAACGATTAACCGGAATTCAACATCACAATGCACTGTTCAAGTTTCCGGTGTAAAACTTTACTAGTATGGACATTTCAATGGTGTGTAATGAGCAAACCTGATATCACATCGATCTCAAAACCGGTCTGAAATTTTCCAAGATATTTTGTCTTAATGCATTCCAAAAATGTCACTTTTTTTACCAATGTCGATTTTTTAATCTTAATTCGGCATTAAATAACAAACAAAATGGACCATCAATCTTTCGAGATTTGTATATTGTAATGAGGTATTGATTTTAATGAAAACAAAGACTCGAGTATTTCTTTACGCAAAATTTTAACAAGTTCTAACCCAACTGTGCACATACTCAGCGCGTGAATAGGCATTGAAGAATGAACGCCAATTGTACTATTACTAAATTTTTAGCAATACAGAGCTGCTATATCACTGTCCTTATCATTCATTTACCACCGGTCATGTTATATCAATAATCACAATCCCTTAACACTGTTCATTTTACACCACTTTTTAAGAATACAAGTGATGTGGACTCATATAAACACCCTTCCGGTCCCGATTTTAACAACACATTTTTAACAGAGCCTGTGCAGAAATTAAGATGGCCCATTATAGGCTTATTTGTGAAAGTCAGGGATGGGCATATTGGGCCCACTTGGCCCAACAAAAATATCCAAAACCTAATTTCCTAGCGCTCTCGTGGGAGCCATGATAGGAATCCCAATCTTGGTCCTTACTTGGCCCGAGAAAGTGTCGACAAGACAATCCGGGTGCTCTCGGGGAAGCCATGGGATTCCAATCTCGATCCCTACTCGGCCCAACTAAATGGCAGCCATGCTGGAGGTGCCTCATTGGGTCCTGTAAACGATACAAAAGAATTTCCAAGTATTTCTTCTATCGACAGTAATGTTAATTTTGTGCATTTTATTATTTACGTTTTTCACAAATAAGTACAAAGAGATGCTTCCGTAATATGTACGGAAAAAAGTCATCAATTTAAGGAATTTCTATAATAAAAGAGTAAAATTGTTACTGTACATATAAATCGAGCCTCAATATTCCGTGATTTTTATATTGCAATAAACTTATGATACATAAAAATTGTTGTGATCATTAAAAATTAGCACCACTTTACTCTGAAAAAGCAAAAATTATTGTAAGCCGCCTCTCCGTGACCTACTTTTTCCCGCTCACTCAGACCGCGTCTCCGAACAATTGACTTATTACTACGTTAAATTCATCATCTTATTTAATTCATTGTTTATTAAGGTTTGTTTGTCAAGCGAAATCGAGAAAGACCAATACAAATAATCGCGCACAAGCAGAATAGCCTTTTCGAAAGCCGCAGGCACTAAAGCACTTGCGCCACGGGATTTAGTTCCTCGGCTCCTCCGAGAGATGGCTACGGCGTCACAGCGCTTCTCGCAAGTACTGAGCCTTCCGGCTGGCTATATAACTCACAAGGCGTAAGGGAATTTTCTTGTGTTGATTTTAGGGTTTTTTGTTTTTCCCATTTTTTGTGGTTTTTTCCTCAATAAGAAATCAAATTCTTATAGCTGCCAAGTTGTTGTCATGTTTATGCGGGAATGCTCCTAATCGAGTAAAGCATCAAACACTCTTCTAGATTAATTTAGATTCTTCTTTTCCTTCTTAAGGAGGGACAACTAAGTCGGAGATTCGGGTTCGCTCCTTATCACTCGTGCTAGGGCGTGTAACTCTGATGCCGGGCATGAGAGTCTCACTGGTCGGGGCGTAGGCATGGGCCCACCATCCCCCTTCTTTCTTTCTTTCTTTCCTAAGGGAATCTTCTTCTGTAACGCGGAGGATTGGGAGTTCCACACCCTGTTTGGCATAGGCACCTCGTGCTAATTCACCGTTCTCACGGTGAAGACACATTCTACCGTCTGTTGGTAGAACCTTCTCGCGACTCCCTTTACCTTTTATTTAAACTTCACATCTTAGTCCGTTTTTTTTATATAATATGAAGGATTTTTGAACATATGAGAAACCTGTACGGGGTCTTTCTACGGATTCGGGAAATAATCATGGATACCAGTACTGACTCCACACAATTCGTCCTATACAGGCCCAAGAGTTTCAAGCGTGATCGGCCAATACAGGTTGTAGTTTCAATTCCAAGATGCGCCTCGTAGTTAGTCAAGGAAAATTATACGGGTCCAATATGTAGCCCCGAATAAATATCTGCACGGGTATATCGCAGCAATAGACTCAAGCACGTTTATGTAAACATTTAATTGTGATATTCCGGCGGGGTGCATTGACATCCACTCAGTGATGTACATCATCCGTAATACCATCGTACTACATGTCAACACTAATCGTTATCGAATCCCAGCAGAGTACCAAGACCTATTGGAATGACTGTAATGTCAATAACGCCACATTTTCACAGTGTAAATCTGAATTCCTTGTTAAGATCTTACAGATTTTGAACTACTCCCAGTGATTATAAATGCATTCAAAATTTTGACAGAACGAATAATTTGAACACAATTACTTGCTTGAGTTTAACGCTGCAAAAGTGTTGCACATGGATCGAAACTATTTGAAGTCAAAATCTTTCAACTTCAATCATTTAGATTTTGGACCAGATGTTTTTTTATGAAATCTACTGGCGATCAAGAACATTAGTCTGGGTGATCCCCCGTTGTCTGTCTACACGGTGTAGGTGCTGGAGTGAATAAATTTTTAAATAACTAGAATGGAACTGCCACCGGGAAAATTTGAAGGCAGAAAAGCAAGAAAATAAAAGTGGATAATTCCTAGTTTGTCGTACGCCGGGGCTGCTAAGCTCCATGTCATTTTATCACCAATAGCAGTGTGTATATGTGGTCGCTGTTGGCTGGCGCGTCTGGTCACTGGCGATACTCGAGAAGGCAGGCAAGTGGCGATTTCGTGACGTCCGTCGAGCGTTCCTCCTCGGTGAATCATTGATGGATCCATGATGGGGTCGTGGGACGTCACAGCTGTGATCGGCCCGAGACTGTCAAGTCTTTGCTCGGCGTTCGACCACTCAGACAGGGGAGTTTCGCGTGCGAGTTTGTCCTGTCCCTCTTCTCTTCCTTCATAACTCTCTTCCGTTATAACCCTAATAGACCATGCAAAACCACCACGAATTATGCTTCTATTGCCGATATCCGCGGTTTACCGATATCCATACATAAGTCCTTACATTATGTATAAGAGCGTTTCAGCCCTGCTCAGTTTCTCGGAGAAATAATAGAATCTTATGTCTTCCTAGTATTGGCTTTCGTATTTATTGATTAGGCTATGAAGCATGCACAATGTCTCAGTTCCAAATAGCCGTATTCCCAAGACTTTGACCTGATAGAGTTCTTACGGAAACCGACCAATAACTGGCAAGAAAATTTTTAAAACGTACGAAAAATTTCGAGATGATTAAAATATTGCTAATAAAATCAAGTCTTAAGGACAAATTAATTCGAGGACATAGTTGATGGAAAGTTAGAATAAAAAGTAAAATTTTTGTTGTATGAACTGATATATATATATATGTATATATATTAGGGTGTGCCAAAAAAAGGGGATACACTTTTTTTTTGGTTCCTCTCCACCCAAAATATCGTAGAATACGTCTTAGTAGAGACCCTGTCAAAAGTGGAGCTCATAATTTTTATTCTCAGAGGTCATCATCGCGTTTGAAGTTTTACCATTTAAATAACACAGGAGAGTGATTTTTTCCCCATAATTTCTCCCTGCAACCTAAGAAGACATTTTTTTTTTCATAAAACCATAAATTTATTTCATAAATTATATATATATATACTTATTAACTTCCACGTAGAATACTCAATATCATACTTTTTCAAAAATTGTGAAATAATCTCACCGGATAAAATGAGTACTGGTAGCCCCGATAAGTTCGTGTGACGTCAGTTCAGTCAGAAACGAACGGACTTTTTTTAACTTAAATATTTTTATTTAATACTTGTCGTCGCGACGCCACCGAGTCTTTCGATTACGGAACATTTGACCATAACATAAAGTAATATTTATGAGAAGTCAATAAATCCGATAAATTAACAACAGTTCAGTAAATTGTTCACAGCAAGAAACCTGAATTCACCATGTTGATATTTGTAAGAGAAGACTTATATTATGAGCTATTACAAAAAACTCAACGAACGCAATGGAAACAGAAAAATACAAGACTTTAAGTTAAATTCCCGTATGCAATTACTGTGCGATAAAGACCCATAACCGTGGTGTGGCTTGTGAATTTTCAATGATAAGATGTACTTATATTTTGTCAATGATAATGAAAAGTACCCAGTGAAAGGAACCCATTACTTCCTTTCGTCATTGACTATTTTAGTTCCTTTGGTAGCATTTTTGAACGAATCTGTGTGCAATAATATATATGTCCTTTCAATAAATTGAACGCTCCATTTTCAAACCCATCGAATACAGTATCTCTAAAAAATGATATGGAAATATTTATGAATTAACACATATACTGTGGTAAGAAGTGATTGTAGCGCTGAATCGCATTCGAATGGCAGTATCGTTCTCATTCCAGCATTTACTTGACAATTGTATATTATTTTTATGCTATTGAGTAAGAATATTGTACGTAAGTTGATTATTCGTGACCTAATAATCACGTTTTTTTAACCTGAAGGACGGAGTAAAAAATGTATTTCAATTATCTTATAAATGAGACAACAAGGAGGGATAGGGAAACGTTTCGCTCTTCTGAATAAATGCAGAATAGAGTTCTGCTATAAACAAAAAAAGGATGCAAAGAAGAACTTTGCATATTACTTTGTCATTATTTCTAACACTTTAGAAATCCCCCTCTATAAGAAAGTCCGTTGGTGAATTCCGGCTTCCTCATAGAGAAACCTTCATAAGCAGTCGAATACATGAGGAATGCAAGCTTCCACTTTGCATTTCTGTTTTAAATCAAATTGAAAAACTGAGGATTAACGACATTTTAGTTGTCAAATAATAATGAGAGAAATAGTGAAATATTAATGAAAAATTGAAACGTCTATATGATCCAAAGTCCTCAGACGAATTGTGTATCGCTGAATGTCATTTTGCCTACGTAAGATATTCCGACTGACTAGTTAATGTTTTGCTAAACTTAATGCAAAAAAACATCAGTACTTTGAAAACTTCAAAATTCGATCAAACCCGAACCACTCATCCAATTCCGGTAAAATTCAATCTCCGGACAACCAGAGGAGCAGTAGCCGCGACGGGCTGGCAGGCATTTTTGAACATGAAATATTTTTCTTTTTAATACTTGGCGTCGCGACGCTACCGTGTCTCTTGATATCAAACGACCTTGAGTGTACCAGTAGTAATAAAGTAGTGCAAATATTAAGGCGAATGCGCCTTTTTCTTTATTTAAAATGCGATTATTAAAAATTTTCAACGAAAATCGACGGCACTGGGAATCGAACCCGTTACCTTCCGATGCTCTACGCTAGAGGCCAAAACACTAACCACTAGACCTCCGCACGCGTCAGATTCTTCACTTATACACATTTCCATTTTCAACACTCGCACAAAACATACATACGGGCATTTTTCCTGAAACACTATTCTCGATGTTTCGGACCATTCGCAGTACTCTGCCACGATAATCAGCAGAACTTTGTTATCCATTCACTTAATTTTCTTTCTGTAAATTGTCCCTCTATAAAGAAACAAAGAAAGAAGTATCATGTTACTAGGTGCTTATTGGTCAACAACCTCAAGAAAATGTGGATGTACAGACCGCATCAATTAATAAAGCCCTGATGATTAGTGGTAGCTTGATATAATTTTCTGCTGAAGCATCTCTTCGAGTTCCCTAATAGATACTTTGGACGTATTCTACGTGTGCATCGTTGGTGATCCGATCAGGCACGACGTCGAGTTCGGTGTAGGTATCGGAATCTGCATAATTCAATAGCTTCGGGCTGGCGTCAGTTCGCAGGTAGCCTATGCGGTCGTAGCGAGGGCAAACAATACCGCTACGTTGGCTATGCTGAATATATACTGAGTTGCTGGGCTATTGTAGATATAAGGAATATTTCCTGTCGGGATATCATTCGTTGCCGTCTTCGATTACAGTTTTCGATCGATTTCTTACTAGAACTATGGCTATAAGCTCTTTTCAACAAAACTTATGTTCTGCAACAGGCAAACCACGTGAGAAGTTCCTCATCAAAAATGAAATTTAATCTAATATTCTTTGTTTGCTTGACGGGATCAAAGTCTGTTGGGGTTGGCGAAAGGTCTTGTGCATGAACACATGGTTAGATCCAACTATTTTTATATTCTTAAAGAAATTTTTACTCATTTTTTATCACACATAACATTTTCATGCTTTTGCAATCATACCAACAACAGAAAGTCATGAGCATAAAATTACATTTTATCTCAAATTAAACATAGTTTGAAGAGTTTAAGTTAAGGTTGAAGTCTATTGAGAATAAGCCTGCCATGAGACTCGCAGTTTATATAAGTATTCAATAATTTTCTTTCAAATGAATAAACAAATAAATGAAATATTTGATTGTTGGAAAAAGGCGTTCATGTTACTGAATAATTCATGGTAGTCAAGCTTGAAGTAAAATGGTACTTATTACATCTACATTTAGTTCAATATCTTTCGTTGCCTGACTAGATTGAAGATTATACCTGCTAATTGGCTCTTGGGATATCTCTCGCGATAAAAGTCAATTTTCATGAAACTTTTCTATCAATTTCTCACTACGAAGTTGACTTTGTAGAAAAAATATTTCTCTTGTTAAAAAATAACCCTAAGTCTTTATACTTCATTGTCTAACCAGATCACAGTTAAGTGGAGCCCGTAATTGATTGTTAAGAATTCGCGGACGGAGATTGGTGTTTAATTCCAGTTTTCAAAAAAATGACATTTTCGGATTTTGTCAATAAAGCTTTCATGCAACCTCAGTTTCCTTTAGTCAATATTTCCTTTAATTCAATAGTCTTCATGGCCTAACGTGATCAAGGTTGATTGGGGCTCGTTCAATTTGTGAGAATGATCTCATGATTAGATTCCACTCTTAATAATAGCTGGACATTATACGTGGTTAAGTTAATAAATATTTATTAGATGTTGTATCGTTCCCAGCGTTGAGATGCACCGAGTGATCAAAGAGTAAGTATGAAGGCGAGCTGGGTTAGTATATGGAATAGGTTCAGATAGATGTCACACAACAGGAGGACAATGTAACTCGGGTTCACCGCGTTATTCATCTAATCGGTTGATTCAATAAATCCGTGCGCGCTCCGAGGGTTGCGCCCGTCGAATCTCGCGCCCCGACCAATCTCATCTTGCGCGTATCATTAATTCGAATGAATTAATGTGAACCCCGCGGTTGACACGGAGAGCCCCATGAGGTCAAGTCTCATCGGTCCGAGTTGTCGAAGTCCATATTATTTGTCCCCTCTTGTTCTTGTCACTATTACGCTGCGAATACAGTGAGGATGAAAAATAATTAACAGACGAATATATTGATCATATTATATAGGGATACTCCCCTCTCCTCGAATATCTACTTTTCCTTGGCAGATCAGTTTTACGATTTTTTTTATCACCTTAATACTGAAAAAAAAAACAAAAATGAAACTTCGGTTTCTTCGAAAAAAGATTCCATAGGAAAACACAAATAGTTAATCTCAAACTTCATCCATAATGTGCATAAGAATAACCGAAATGTAAACTGATGATTCCTAGATTAATTCAGGAATAGCTGCCATATTATGGTAAAGCTAATTAGATGGTTGCCCGATTAGAAATTTGGAGCGTAACAATAACTTGTGGAGTATGTGGTTACGGTTTGACCAACTTTTTTTTTGTCAAGGAGTTTGGATAAAAACTGGCAAAGTTTTTTCAATTTGTGGTGACGTTTGAATCCCATGTATAGGCCCTCTTTAAACCATTCATTTCACATAAAAAATCAATGATGTACGAGTAGTTTTTTTTGTGTATCTTCCTAATAAATTGTCAATAATGAATTGTATAAATTAGAGCGTAACACCAGCGGTGAATCTGGTAGTGTTGAGGTCCTGTCAGAATCCGATCAACGCCCTGTCAGGCCTGATTTGAGTCTGATCCATCGCAAAAAAAATGCGTACTTAGGATGGCGAAATCTCGCTTATTCGTTCAGGTAATACCACTTTAAGTAACAGTGAAATAACTAGATGAACAATATAAACAATTCTTATAACAGATTTCAAAGCAGAGAAAAAGCGTATATACTATTCCTAAGAAAAATTCTTCGTGAATCAACACTAACCAAAAACAGTGTTGTAGAATAGTGCCGTAGATGGTTGATGGTGATACAGATATTATGAAGGGAAAAGATGGCATAGGCAGAGTTTGGAAAACGTTGTATGAATTTAATAAAAACAAACACAATAAATACAACGATAACAGTAGTATGAGGAGACCGATGAATTCACAATAATAATATTAAGGAGACCGATGATTCCACAACAATAATATTGAAGAGACCGATGAATTCACAATCCGGAAAAGATATTGTAGAGCAGTCCGTTTGAGTAAAACCACAGCAAAATAGCTATTATAAAGCTATATTGCAAAAGCACACGTGCCGCCTCTTGTTGCTCAATGAACCGCACAAAGATCCGTCGTTGGTATTTACAAAAATCCGTCTTCACTTTATCCTATGAGAAAAACTGTATGTGATGACCGTGTAGGCATTCATGAGCCGACCAATGTACACTTCTGAAAAATGAGGAGACCGAAAAATGTACTACCGATGTATAAGTTATCCGTTTCGCGACCGTTAGCAAAAAGTGATTAGTGAAAGAGATACCGGAAGCGCGGCGTTTTGACTCGGAGCGCCCGCGCGCATACGTTAATTGTCAAATAAGGAGAGACCGTTTAGCGTCCAGGAGGTGCTGCTAATGACGCTACTTTCATCGAGCGGTCGATCAAGCAATCAATTAGCAGGCTATTGAACCATTATAGATTTGGCATTTAACTTCCTGCCTTATCCCTCCACTGTAAGTGGGTAACATTTTTTTCTCCTACACCTATTTTCGTCACAAATTTTTGTCGTTAGCCAATATTGTTGATTTTTTAATTTTGATAAACATAAGTTATTTAGTTTTTCTTAAAACCCATTTTCCTGTATGCAGATCATATTTCACTCAACTAAAAATAGTTCATTATGCAACATGGGTCGAAAATAGGTGATTGCGATGAGTGTAAGGTCTCGCTTCCGCAAACACCAATTTTCGCCCATGTTGCATACTATTTTGATTACAATAAGTGCATGAATAGCGGTGCTTCAAGTGGTGGTTTTACAGAACGAACAGTGGAAAGTGAGGTTACAAATTTTCGAACCTAGGGTTAAAAGTGAAATGCCTGAAATAGATAGGGCGAAAGTAAATTTTTAGTTAACTACGCTTGCGCCAATCTATCGTTACAAAATGTATCTAGCATACGGAGAGTTTGTATTTTAGTTTTTACATTCGTACGGTGTGTGCATTTTTCAAAAATAGTTGTAAGACAAGCGTATTGCTAATATTTTAGCAAGTGAAGCTTGTAATTAGTACTGCCGCGACTCTGCACGTCGTTCCCAGGTACGTGACGACGATAACGCCTCACATCACGAGAAGTGGCATGCAGCATGTCACCCAGGAAGCCGTAGTAATTCTATATTCGAGTCACACGAATTCTTGGCGAGGCTTTTCCACGACGTTGTCTTGTTGATAATGGTCGAGGCCGCGCGTATGCTATGACGGATAGCTAACTCGCTGGTCTGACAGTGTATGTGTGTGGGACGCTGGGCCACTTGATCGCTTATTGACCACTGTTGACTCGTGTTGACACCGCAGACCTTAGTTAGGTGGATAAATATTCCGAAGAGGCGCGGGTCAAGTGGATATCTGCACTGTACGCGCCCACGCCAGGTTGCGGAACCACTCCCCTCTCCCCCAATCATAAATTCCTTACGTCGTCGGCGCATTGCGATGCAGCGAGATTTTTGCAGATATAGCTAAGCGATGCAAGACCATTTTGAATAGATGACTTTCATTGAAACTCATGAAATAGTTATTTCATGAGTTCTGAAAAAGAAAGATTTCATTACACCTTTAAAATCATAACTCCGTCATAAAGCCCTGGAATAAAAATTCCTACACTCATACTAGAATGCACGCTTTGATAGATAAAATACGATATCCAACACTAAATTTGTTAGATACTTTCGTGTGAGAACTAGAACAAGTTAAAAATGTTACTTTTCCCCTCACATTATTTTAATGCACTGAACGTCTTTACAAGATTGTATAATTATAATGCTTAATATCTAGGTGAGAATGATCTAGGGAGAATGGAAAAGATTGGAAGTTTTTATGCATAAACTCGTCATCGAAATTTAATAAACAATTGTGGTATAGAATTAATGTACTTTTCGAGTAAAATTAAAGTAAATTATTAAAATTCAAGTACTTTTACTGGAAAATTAAGGTAAATTATTGAATATGCTGTACCGTACATTAATTTTACATTACATTTGTATACTCAATTTCATATCCTAGTTTATGAATAAAAACTTCCAGTAAAAGTACACTAAATTTCAAGTAGATTTTTTTTACAGTGTATGTGAGAATCGGCACAACATGATTCGACCAATATCACGGGGATCTGTTGTGTGTAAATTGTTAATGCTTAGTGCTGAACAATAGCTTGAAGTGCAATTTTTATCCCAACAAAAATTGCGATTACAAATAGTGCAAAAAACATTTTAACAAATTATAGATTCGGACACGACTGGAAAAAATATTCGCTCACCGGAAAAATCGAATACCTTACTTCACATTCCTCGACAGCCAACATTTTAGGTATTAACTGTTAGAGTAATTATTGATGTAATATTTAAGTAAGTGAGTACATTTTTGTTATTTTTAGTTGGTGCAATATTGATAATTACAATGAATATTAATAAATTATTAATAATTACAAAGAATAAGATTTATTGGTAGTGGGGTACAATGTGACGTTTAATTATGTGACTCCATATTCCCCTCTTGGACTTCTTGATGTCGGAACAACAATATAAAAAGTTGAAACTGGTTTGAAATAGAAACAGAACAACTTCGAAGGGCAACATTGAGGAGAAAGAGACAGGGATGTGGGTTCGCCGAGTGGTGAACGAAGACTAGTTTAGATATAGCATAACAGGCACTGCTGGAGATAAATTCGAATCAGATGACTCTTCATCATGTACCAACAAGAAAGTGTTGTAAAATCTACCAAAAAGATGAGAGTTTGCTTTTTTGCTACTCCGTGGATTATTTTTTACATCGATTGTAACATTGTGCCCCTCCATTTGTCACACTCTACCCCACTAGTGGGGCACCATGTGACATGCCGCGAATTATTTTCGATCGCATTATTTTGATGTCATCAACTCTGTTCAACTATTCGTTGTAGCTTTTTTGTATACACAGGCTTGAAGAAACCAATTCTGATAGAAATTTATCCGTAACACTATGCTAATTTTTTTTTATTCCAAGAAAAATAGTGTCACCGCTGTATCCCACTCTCCCCTACTCATTGGAGTTGACATGAAAGTTTTCCTTAGAAGACTGATATCGTAATGTAGGAATTCAAGCCGCTTGAAGCCGCAACACCATTATACTAAATCATCTTCGGCTACAACCGTATCGACATTAGAAGACTGATATCGTTTTCACTTATTTTTCTTCGTTTGATTTTTTTTTCAGATGACTGGATCCCATTAGCCAATAATTAATGACAATACCCGGTGTCCTATAAATAGCCTGCGTATCTTTAAATGAGCATCAGCGGTGAATTTGCGGTGTAGTGAGAATTCGGTAGATAATGCTAAGCTATGGAAAACTATTTTTAATGAATGGATAGAACTCACAATCAGCAATAAGTTTATTCAAATGGTTGGTATAATTTTCATACTCCGAAAAATCGTGATAGCCCTGGCGATTATACGAAGCAACTGCTATTAATTAATACTCCGTGGAATTGCTTGCATAAATTAATATTACCTTTTTTTCATTTTATTGCTATTATTTTCATATCAGATAAAAGTTTATTCACAAGACTCAAATTATTAAGAACCTGAGAGATGTCACCCAATGTGTTTTTAAATAATTTAACACCTTTATGCGTCCAACAGGAATTTAATTTTCATAGGCGAAAAATCATAAATTTAGTGTTATTTCCTACTTTGATTACCAATATCACTCTCCGAAATAGAAATAATAGACTCCTATCAACGAAAAAAAGAAAAAAATCGTATCAGAAGACTTACGATATTGACATCGCTGGTAATGCGTGGTAGTCACCTCAACAACCAAACGCAGCAACTAATCGTACACAGCATTGAAGGGAGCATCTATCTATTTGGATACTTAGCGAAGTCGCAGCAATTATGATATTTGTCCCCATTAGGTGAATTGGGGTGGCGACTTGCGTGACCCCAACTGATCGCGACGATCCGCTAACTCGGCCAATGGGCCTGGGGTCAAATATGACTGTCTCCCTCCCGTCATATGTCTGTTGCTCCAATGCGATTCTCCCCTTTAATCGGCTTTATCTCTCACTCTATCATCATTCTTCGTCTCCCTTGCATTTCCGTTTTTTATCCTGGCCACCCACGTGGCTCTGTCTCCTTTTCCGCATTTCTCGCCTCAACCGCATCTCTCTGTCATTCATTGATGATTTTTTTTTTTTTTTTCGTTCCACTGAGACTCCCATATCTCGCGTTATATTTTTCCCAACGCGCTCGTTAAATGTTTCTCCTCGGTGCTTCTGGGTTCTTGCGATTTCATTGAACACCTACGCACAACCAACTTTAGCATTGAGCATCTCGGCTACAATTAACTGCACGTTCATTGCGGTGCAGTATTTTCGTTCTTGCTACTCTTCAAATATACTGGACACTTGTTAGGCTTAAGAGAATGACGAGACAAACGTGTATACGTGAATGAGCGTGGCAGCGGTGAGGATGCATTCCTCTCGGTAACTATTCTTTTGTGGATGTGTACTGACGTGTCATAAGAGTTGGTAATCCACAACGAAACTGGGTCGAGTTGCGCGTGAACTGGACAGAAGCGAAACAAGAGATGACGGTCTTGTGTTATTACTGTGAATATAATAAGCATGCGTGACGCTGACACTAATGAGTTCTAATGCGTAACCGGAGTGTTAAGCAAATAATCACTTTTTGAAAGCTGTTTGACGAAAAATAACAAAATATTGAACCAACGGCAGTGGACGCGTGGTCGGTGTGTGGCTCCGGCGGTCCCCAGAGTTAAGCAGCATTGTTTGCGGCTATAACTTGGATGGGTGACCGCTTAGCCGCGCACTCGTTTGCGCGCAAATTGTTGAGCGGAAGGCAGTTTTCCTGGGTTTCTAATGTACTCTAATACAGTAGAAACTCAGTAAAAATAACGCTGCCTGTATCGGCCAGGTCTTCCGCAGTTTCCCTGAGCCCTCGTGCAATAAACGGGGAATAAAGGGAAGGGGATAGTAAAAGCCAATTGGCGTACTTGAGGAATGACCAATAAAAAAATATATATTGATAATCAGTTTGCGTCACAGATTTCTACAGTAAGACCCTAATCAACGTATACATCCTTGAGGAAAAGTTTGATTAGAATCAAGTTCGAGAAATCTGCAAGAAGTGAAGGTCATTAAAAAATCTAAGCTGCTACGTTACTTACAATAATTCTTATTGATAATAACAATGGAGACATTGCTAATGTAACCTAAAAGTTGAGGATTCTGAATTATTGTTCTGAAAAATATGTGATATCAAAAAAAAAAGTTGATACATCTATTTTCTGGGATTAGGAAATTGAGTATAAAATCGAAACTTTGATCGAACTATTCAAGACAAAATATTCGACTACGTAATATTGACAGTAGTATGTCTCCTATTTTTACGTATAATTAATATTTCCGAGCAAACCATGTTTCGAAGACATGATTACCAAAATTCATACCAGAAACTACAAATCGTTAATGCTATCGGTATGGAATTTTAATCTTGCGATAAAATCAGATGTTCCATTTGAGCAGATTTTATGCTGATAAATTGAATTCAATGTACAATTACTGAATACTTTCAATTTCAGTTAGTTATTCAAATTACTGTTATATCGAACATGTACGTAAGATTTAATAGGCAAACTTATTCTTGAAAACGTATTAAGATATGAGATTTGATCCAGTCGTTTAAACTTACAAATCGGTATTTTCCATCTGACATTGTTCAGTATAAAAACCTCTTGTGAGTCTCCATGCTTATAAACAAAATGCTGTTCATCGGCAATCAAAGAAGTGGCTTGATTTTGGTTTGACCGATATGCTCCGCGCATGCGCAACTTACTCATAAAGGCAACACCAGCAGTAACAATAGGCCCTATCGTTGGCTTAGTAGAAACCGGCCACAAACCGTTAGCTGCCACTACGCGTTATACTCTATACCAGTACTAGCTCCCCGAATTGGCCGAGTAGTGGCTGTGAAACATTGGCTGCCAGTATTGGTTAAGTGTCAGCGGCCATTGCTTCAGTTCCAATGTGTTACCCAGTATGGCAACCAGTTGTGGGCAGACATGGACGCGGCCATTATCGTGATACCAATGATGAAGATAACCTTAATATCGCGCACCGTCGGCACACCAGCGACCCCCATATTCCCTTACCTACGATTTGAACAAGCTTTTGCACTTGGGCTTTTTTGGTTCGGCTATTTTTATTTTTTATCTTGGAGTGTACGTCGATAATTAATTACCGATTAGTTAATTTAGATTAGTCTCAACAAAGATAAGTACTTAGTTTTATTAAAAAATGAAGTCACCTTTTGAATATAAGCCACCATATCTGATTCGCCATATTTTCTTTCCGAATTTTGAGTTCAGGTTTACAACCGGCGGCCTGAAAAGGGTCTATATCATGTTTCATACGAATTATATAACTTTTCGCCATTTGGACCGCCACATTCGATCCTACAGTTTGAATTTCCAAATTCTAACTTAAGTTCTTCAATCAGTGGCTTCAAAAAAATGTGTGTGCCAGATTTTATCAAAATTAATTCCATGTCTCTGTGATTGTTATCGTAAATGTAACTTTTAGGGAATAAAGTATAAGAAATCCACACACATACTCGGTTCGATGTAGTAATTGGCATATTGGTTAAGTCGTTATATAGGTAGCTTAAGTAAGTCGTGTGGTAGGTCTCAGGCACAAATATTGCATCACTTTCCCGCAACCTATCGAAGGAATTATGTATCTGAACGATTCCCTTTATTTTTTCTTTAATAATAATAGAATAAAATTATTTTTTCTCGACTGCGCTGGAATGGCGTGTTTTCGACCCGAAAAACCGGGAAGTAAGTCGCCGATAACTGACCGCGGGCAGTGCGCATGCGCGACGGGCAAAACTACGAATCAAAACTCTCTAGTGTATCTCGCCAACTTTTTTTGCCTGGCACGCAGTTCCCAGCGTGACCGCCGCAGCGCTCGGAACGACACAGAGCGACGCCATTGTGTATAGGTGAGTGGCCGGCGGTTAAACGTCCCCCGTGCACTGTAGAACTGCAAGAACAAAATGTCGGAACCAGAGCAGAGCGACGCGGAGAACGATATCTGGGGCACGCCTCTAGAGGTGCTCAAAGCTACTTTTTGCTAATCAGACCACATTGAAGTGTATTATGTGGAACTTGATCGGTTTAGTACTGTAGTCATGTTCATTTTACAATTCAAATTTTGTACGTGTACATTAGGAGGTCTGCACCCCCCCCCCTTCCTGGACCCCATACACAAAACCCTACTACATATACAACAGGCACAGCATTAACGCTCTTACTTGCCCGATACTGGCCGTGTTTGTTACCATTTATGAACAGGGTCGGCCCCCAGAACTGAGCCGAAATACAACTACCAGGCCTCGGCCCAAGTTATGATCAAGTAGTTACCCAGCAATGAGCCGGAGCTGGTTTCTATTGACGCGCCATTACTGCCAGTCTTGCACAATCAATTGCCCAGTACTGGGCCAATTGGACTCTCCTACATGGGTGAATTCTTCGAACCCATTGGTAGCTCACAAGTGCTTCTCTTCCGCAGCGTTTTACTGTATGATTATACTATTTGATACATTTTCCTTTGTAAATCCTAAGGCCTCATGGGACTTTTTCTAAACTGACTTTACAACGCAACACAGAACCGAAAAAATGTTCAATTTACTGTAAAACAATTTACTGGCGCCTGAACGACGTTTTAGATTATCCATTTGATTAACACGTATATGAATGCGAGACTTAGCAAATGGACGTCAGGATTCTCAGTAAGCTGCTCGCATTCATATACCTGTTAATCAAATGAAAAATCCAAAACGTCGTTTTGGCACCTCTGAATTGTTTTTTTCGGGTCTCAAATTTTAACTGGTATATTTTAAGGTTGAGCTCGAACATTTCATGATAGTGCCGGTGAAAAAATAAATAAATTTTTTTTTAGAGACACCCTCATACAAATACTGACAGTTCTTACTGCATAATCTGGTATATTCTATTCAATATACAACCGGTATGTAAATTTAATGTATGGTACAGTAATTTCAGTGATATAAATTAATTTAAATATAAAAGTACTTTTATGTTCCCAATTTGCTTGAATTATAATAGAACAGTTCTTCGATTATATATCACAATTGCACATTAAATATCATTGGTGAGATAGTCACGAAAACTTCCGGTCTTTGCTAACTGTGAAAGCGAATTCACTGCGAGAAATGCGAGCGAGTGCGCGCGTTGTAGCGATTTTAAAGCTTGGTGGACGAAACGCGCGGTGAAAGGAGTAACGGGGATCTGGTAGAGACGTCGCACCGGATTCGTGCACCTCTACCGCAGATCCGCGGCTGATTCGTCGATCTCGATTGACGGGGGCGGCGCACCCAGGTATTCATATCCGGTTTGGGACGGACCCGAGAAACTCCACTGTTGAAACCGCTCGTCCCACGTTTGCCTCCCGTCGTATCGAGTTACAGCGCGCACCGTTCGCGCACCATCGCGAGTCTCTCCCAGGAGGCTCGATGCTCCGCGGAGAGTGTGATATCGTCACGTGTCACTGCTCTCTTCCGCGCAGTACCGAAATAGACATTGACGAGTCAGTCTACGTGAAGCATAAAGACCATTTTTTTCGTGTTAAAATAATAACAGGCCTAAAATTACACATTGTGTTAATTATTGTATTATTTTTGTATAAAATTTCAGCTACTTGAGGCAATTGAAATATATGTGGGTGATTTTGTCAAATATAGACCAACCGCTGTACCTTACGTTGTCGATTTGCCTGTACCTTTGTTAATTTTGGATATACTATAAAAGATAGTTGCTTGATTTTTTAAAGATTTCTTGGGGACGCCTTCAAAGTTTCCTACGGGTGTCAAATAATAGCGATTTTCCAATTTTTTCCCTTAATTATCTCACTACAGGGTTAATGATCTTGTTTTTTTTTTTGTTTATTGGGATATTTTCTTCGGTATGCCTTATTCAGGTTTTTACGTAGCCCTTGTCCCCTTTTACCGTTTCTACATAGAGACCCCCCTAAAATTTTCGCCGCAGCCCCTCATCCTAATGCACTACTGTATCGCATTCGCACGAGGGCTCAAAGAAACTGCGAAAAACCTGGCCGATACAGGCGGCCTTCATTTTACTGAGTTTCAACTATACGAGAATACATTTGAAACGCCGAAAAACTGCCTCCAGCTGAATAGTTGATGCACTAATCAGCCGCGCACTAATTTGCACTTGGATGGTTGACTGATTCAACCATCCAAGTTATGGCCTATAAGCCACGAATCGACCGCGCGTCCACTGCTGTCGGTCGTTAATGATCTTTACAATAAAGGTCAAAACATATTTTTCTTGATCCCCCAGCCGAAAGTACAGTCTTCCCAGCCGCATTTGATTCTAGAAACAACGACTTTTGTGGCCTGGTTGAATCACAGCGCGCTCTAGCAGGCCACGAGTTTTTTGTGGCTTATTATGGCTACTAAATTCACTACAGCGCTTGCTCAATTAATCTGTACGTAATTAAATTTTTTGTATATGTTCAGATAATGAAAGTTTGAGTTTAATTCATTTCATATATATTCTTTTCTTCTTTTATTTGTCTAGTTCCTATGCAATCCGTTTATATTAATAAATACAAAGCCAAATAGATATTTTCAGGCTGAAGGACTTCGGTCAATGGCCATTTGGCCCCTAAACACAAATGCGCACGATTGTAACAAATAACACTTTTTCTATATGCATAATGTAATGCGGTCAATAAAATTTCGTTTACTACTACTGAACGTTTGATATCTACAGTGTCAATCATTTTTTATTTCTTTTCTTGCGGTTATTTTACGATTTCATTTAATTTTAAATTTTTTATATAATATAATATAAATAGGAATTGATTAACTAACTACTTTCAGATGTGGATACAGAAAAATAGTACACGACGCATGGCCAGAATGTTGGATGCCCGGCGTATTTATATCACATATGCCAAGAACTCCAACTTTCGGGCTCGGGTCGTAATATACTATTTACATAAAAAGGTTTTTGCTATCTGAGGAAAATAGTGTGGTTCAGATCGGAAAATGTTGAAGTAAAAATCGACTGATAACTTAATAAACTGGGTATCAAAGAGTTCCCATTGAGCAGTAGTTTGTGTATTTTTGTTGACAAGATAACTTTTTTTCATTTAATATGTGTTATTTTCGGAGTGAGTCATCAATGGGTCATTTGGATACATGTTTCGTTGCTAATTTCGACGAAGAATTCAGTTGTATTGACACACACGAAATGTAAATCTACATAACCTATCAATGATCCACTTTAAAAATAACATATATTCAGTGGAAAATGTTCAGCTTGTTAATAAAAATCCACAACAAGCAAGTAAGCACGAGGATCTTTTTCGACAGCTGTTCTTTAAGTTATTAATCGATTCTTACAACATTAACACTTTTGTATCCAAATGACAGTAAGTTTTTTGGAAAGCTAACACTTTTTCACGTAGGAATATGTCTTCGCATCTTTTTTTAAATAATTAATACTGTACACCAATAATTTTCAGAACGACATGGAAAAATCGCAATAATTTAATACCCTTAGGAAACCTGCAAGACATCCTCGAAATAACCTGAAAAATACAAGCGTCTGTCCTTCACGTTTATATTCAACATTAACTAAATCACAGCCAAATCGTCAAGGTAAGGTACAAGCGCTGGTCGATAATTGGCGAAACCACCTATATTTCTGAAGAGGACTCTGATGTGAGTTGCAATGCTAATAAATAAAAATTACCATTCATATTCCCTACGACCAAGCATTGCAGCAGAATATTCATGTATAATTCTGAAACTTCTAAGTACGATTGTTTTAACAAAATTCTAAAAATCGTAAATATATTTTTCAGTACAAATATAGCATCAACAAATTATATCAGAAACATCGTTAAAAAATCCAACGGTATTAACAAATTAAAAGAAAATATTGCAGCTGATATAGGATTTCATTATTTATTAATGTGTGTGATCTTGATCCAAAACTGTTCCTTAGTATTTCTAGTTAAGGGACTTGAAAAGATAACGGATTCTTCTTATATTAATATTACAGTTTATAGAAACTTGCTTCCAGGTCTTGTGAAATTTATATCAAATTCTGTCAATTGGAAATTTTCGGCATATTGCGTACGCTTCACGTCTTCAAAACCCTAATTTTCTCACCTTGTAAAGTATAGTTTTGTACAATACTCAATGAAAAACCTTTTCCCGCATACGTATAATAATCAATTATTTTTGACTTATCGGAACTCGAAGGTGCATTTGAATACATCCTACCTAAGAATATTTATTTACCTTCGTCCCTACAAGAATTTTTGTGAAAAAATGTTAATCTGACTATTCCAAAAGTGTAGCAATATTTATTTATAATTATACACAATGATGAGTTATAATTATGCAGGTAAATAAAAGTTTATTAATTTGCCATCGAAATTGTGCTGATTATACGAATGGATCCGAAAGTTGTCATCGGCAAACTCGCCGTCGGCTCGACGGCGATCCCGGCCAGCTTGAAGTAAAATATAGTTTGGATAACGGTAAAACTGAGGGCCCTTGTTTTCCCGGATCCCGGTAGAAAGGAAAGTCGTAATTCACAGTGTTTACATCGGTAATCCTCTTAATGAGGGAATCATCCCCCTCGTGGATATCGTGGTTTCCAACGTGAAAGGGCAACTGAAGAAAGAAAGCTAAGCAACGAGGGGTCAACTAAAGAGAAAGGAAGAAAAGCATCGACACAAAAATAAAAGAAATGCAAGAGTGAGCTGAAGCGAGAGAATAGTAAATGTTGAATCGTTGAAAGAGAAGTGCACAAAGGCCCTTGTAGAGAATGAGCAAGCAGCGGGGGCGGAGCACCGTTGCGGTTGCATAGATTAGCGCCTGCGCGCACAACACTCATTAGCGGATTTATTACCCGTTTTCCCGCTAAATCCCCAGTACGGTATTGTAGCCTCGACACGCCCACGCTTCGTGCCTTCCCTACAGAAAGCAGCCGCTACCACCTATAATAAATGTACTGTTTTGCCTTATTTGTGTTGTGGCTCTGCTTCGCAAGGCATAACACGAAGCAGCAGCAGCCGAAGCACACTTTAGTCTTGGTATTTTTTCATTTAACAGTTAATTATTACGGCAATAAAGAAATGAAAATATATATATGTATATATATTTCAACGAGATACTGCTCCACCGGAACAACGACAACCAGAGTGTTATTTACAAAGCCATCGTATATCGTTAACTAAACGTGTGGCTCGTTTTTAATAAACAAAAAGTGAATTTTTTTTAATTTACAGGGTAGGTTTTATTTTAATTTTTATATGACTTGCCGAATTCGTCTACCATATTGTTGTTTCCTTTTCGTGAGATTCCAAAGTTATATTCTATTGCAGTTTTAGAATATTCTGTAGATATATAATAAACATATGAGAGACACTATCAACTATAATAAATATACTGTACTTGATTATTCACGTACTTGCTCTGTTTTGTGAGACATAAAATGAATAAGAAGGTAGAGTTAACCACCTTTTTAATCACCAATAAATAAATCCTGAATCCGTAGCTATGGGAAATAAGTATCGCAACGGGATCGTGCTTCGACGAATCAACGACTCACAATTTTACTTAAAGTCATTGGATTGCGTCGACAGACGTAATGCTGTATTTTAAAAAACAAAAAGTGAAGTTTATTATTGTATTTTGAAAATATAAATATAAATAGTTCCTGCTCTTCTTCACCTGTCATTTCACAATCGTAGCGGCAACAATTTGGATATAACGGCGACAATTTGAATTGGAAATTGTGAATCGAAATGCACGTTCAAATATGAATGTCATAGCTAACAATTTTTTCTTCAGTGCTAATAATCAGCTTGAAGAGATCACCGGTGAATGCACACGTTTATGGAGCTGAGGCAATCTTTTATTTTGGTTTCTTAGTTGACAGGACTTATAATACTAGACAGCGTAAGCTCCGGAGAAACATCTTAAGGGGGGGAATCAAATTACTGATATACATTAACAGATATCTCACTAGTTCAGTTACTGATGTCATCGAAAAATATATATTCTTTCAAACCCTGAAACAAAGATTTTTTTATCATTCTATGACGCATCTAACTATTGCAAATTTGCTATAAGTAATTAGTGGGTTGTTAAATTTTTTCATAATTTCCTAAGATAACAGGTGAGTCAAATTTTAGATAAAAATTACTTAATTCTGGAATTCTTCACGTCAATTGATTATGGCTTTCTCATAGAGAAAGTTTTGTAAAAAGTGATGCGAAAGCAATTGAAAAATCTGCATTTTCGTGAAATTTTCATCGTCATGAAGCAATAATTAAAGAATTAATATCGTACTTAATCCTTTCGTTTCAAAAACAAAATCAAAAAGCCAAATAATCTGAATAATCTAAATTCCACCTCGCTCAGTCGAACGGTTCCTGAGATATGAGTGATTAAAGATTCAAAGTTACAAACACAATATGCATAAACTTTGTCTCAGCCACCTTCCTGCGTATGTTAAACCATTATGAGTGTTCTAATGTAAAAATCACGAAAAAAAATCAAATAAACAAAGTTGAAGTTAACGATTCAACAGCCCGAAACTCTTTTTCTTGCTGTCAATTACGCTATCTCGAATTCTCACGTGCAATGCTGCATCTACGACTCACAAATGTGCCGTAGGCAAAGCGTACCGAGGGCCGTCAGAGTTATAAATCTCTCTGCGGTTTCACTAGTCACATTTGTTTGGAACGACGATGAAGAGGCTTGTGGTCATGTCGCATACGGTTCGTTCACCCAGCCGCAGTTGGACGATTCCGTGGGAGCTCCACAGCAGTGGCATGGCCAAGTAACGCTCGTAATCCTTTATATTGAATCGAGTAAGTCGGCGTATCCCTCGAACTGGTGTATGCCTTCCGGTAATGGGTATAGTATTTGTAGTCGTCGGTCTGAAGTAGCCGCAGTTACTCGAAAACTATACGATGAGTACTAATACCATCGAGAAATTGCCACCATGACCGCTATGCAAGTCGTAAATTATTCTTGCGGTTTTTGCGACAAAGCTTACTAATACGACGTGACGGCAATCGGTCTATCCTGCGGCTTCTGTTGGGGTACCACGTGATGGATCAACCTAAGGCCTCGTCAAGGGTTGAAAAGCAAAATTGGAAGTCTTCCTCGGAGTAATCGTAAGCCACCGTGATGACGGTGGTGTCGAAGATGACCTCCTACTCCTCCCATCTCTCCTCCTCTTTTTCATATTACCCTTTATTTCGCCTCATTTGTCCCCAGTGGGTCTACTGGAAAATTATAATCCCTTAATGAGCACGATGCTCGTCGCTTCGCTACTGCTCATCGTGTTATGTCGTATTGTTGAAATGTTGAGGGATTAAGACTTGTGTTGTCATAAGAGGTGAGGCGGGGCTAGCTGGAAAATTTTGAGGCTGTGCAAAATTTGTAATCCTGTTCTCGCAGTTTTCAAAAGCTAATGTAATATTGAAGTAATACGTAAATAGTGACTTAAATGTATCTAATCGTATTGAGCTAGAGTAAGATTGATGTGATTAAAAACCCAAGCTGTTGATTAAATTTTATTATGTTTAAATATCAATTAACCAAAGTCAAAATTATTGATATATTGAGGAGTCTCGTCTTGAGGTCTTCAAGCTAATGGATATACGCTTCTCCAATTACAATCTTATATGGGTGACGGGTGACCAGGAAAGTATACGTTCACAAACTATATAAAATAATGCTAGATCTACATTATAAGACATTTAAATGTCCATCAAAATTGTATCGCGCTCCACTTAACCTGAAGAGGAATAAGTGTCTTTCAATTCCTACGATTGTTAACATGTCATCACCGCCATATCGGAGATTGACGAAGAGTCGGACCCGAAGGGTAGACATAGGTTTTTAAACAACCAGGGAGAAAAAGAAAACAAGAAAGAAGACCCGATTTTTGACGAGTTCAATGTGACAGCACAACAGTCGTCGATCTAACATCTCAATAAAAAGGACTTGAAGAAACATCTGTCACTCGTCGTCATTTTTTCCGTATCATTACACTCGTTTTGTATCACAATCATTCGCTCATAAATATAAACCCAGGTCAACCGAAATGCGTCCTCCAAAGTTGCTCACAATATGATTCGGGTATAATAATTATATATAATATCAATAAAAAAACGTTATGGGGATCTGAGTGACACACTGAACAAAAAAAGGAGTTGTAATAAGTGCCGAACCATTCACAAAGTTTCGAATAAAAAATTCCAGATCAGAGGTTGTTTGAAAATAGTAGAATAACTAACTTTATCATTCGAAACCTTATTCAAATTTCCTGGAAAGCGCGGCATGGTATATCAATCGATTTTTTTTTGTGAATTGCCATGGATCAGGTTTTTTCTGAAACGTTCAATCTTTATTTTTCAATTCACCATTCTTGGTCGACCAAATACATGGGTAATTGAAATATAATGTCTCTACAAGTAGTCGATAGTCCATTGGTTAGCGTGATAGTTGTTAGGTCGTTAATAAGGTTGATAGGTAGGTAGATGTAAGTCAGTGAAATGAGTATCGACGTTCCTTGCGACCGCGCTCACGTATTGAGCATGAACATAGTCAATGAAACTTTTGTATCTTCGAATATTTTTTGAGCGAAATCACTTATTTAGTATTAATAGCATCAAGCACGCGTACTCAAAACTTAATCAGATAATTTTCGAAACACCTGGTTAAAAGCGCCGAACCCAACATAATGAGAATAAAATAATTGAAACACGAGTTTCTATAATTATATTATAATATTCGCTTGAATAGGAGGAAATATATAACATAAGTTGTCAAGTATTCAAAACATCGAGTTAGGAAATTTGGAAGTCTCAGATCGTTATGACATTTAAACAATAAAAAAAATTGTTTTTAACGTCATGATTCTTTTAATAGCTAAAAAATTATGATTTAATCATGAGGACATGGTGGATTTTTAATGATTATATTGTGGAAATTGGCTGTATGTTTTCAACCATTTGTAATTCCATTGCAAAAATAGTCCTAGCCTTTGTTATTCATATACATATAATTCAAGGAAATCAATTCGGCTTAAATATAGCGAGATTTTTGTAAAAAAAAAAAACAAAAAAAAATGATTTGGCCTTAAAAACAGCCAACGACCACGAATTCTGTTGTAAAGAAATCTTAATAATTCGTTATTCATATAAAGAACTTACAAAAATACCTTTGGCTGAAAATGAGCGGTTCCTTCAGTGAAAAAAAATATATATATAGATATGTATTCCGGAAAGTTTGAATTAATTGGTATCGAAGTCTCCGACAATTCTGTCACGACTCGAGTCCTTCAAACATGGAGAAGGTTCCCATACACTACGCGGAGATTTTCCATGCTGCCGGAATATTTTCAATTTGCTATGTTGTATGGGGTCCTTTTCCACGTTTTTATAGAGACTCTAACCAAAAAATTTTCTCCGTGTATGTACGATGAAACCAGCTAAAGATAGAGACGTTTGGATGAAAAATTTAAGATATCTTATCAGATTTCAGTTTTATCGAATTGAAATTTCGAGTAGTTTTTACAGCAACAAAATCCAACTCTTTTTTTTTTTTTTTTTTTTAGAAAAAGAAATTTCAGTGGCTACATTTTTATGGAACCGCTCATACACATTAGCTGATATTTTTTCATGTGGCTTAAAACAACTCTCTCTCAAGTTACATATTAAATTATGAGAGATGTAAGATATTAATTCGGTATTTCAAATTTCAATTACCCAGCTCGGTACTATTTCTATTTTCGAGGTGTACATTGCCGATATTTCCTAAAGTTTAGAACATCCATCTCAAAACATCTACTAACTTACAAGCAATGTAGACTCTCCAAGAAGCCGGGATATTAATTGTTACTTACAATTATCGATTATTTGGCATTACGTCACAGGATACTAATTCCATTCCCAATGTTCACATTGGCTGATATTTTGGAATAGCGTTTAAAACATTGATATCAAGATATCTACCATCGTGAGATAGCAGTTCTAAGCTCAATACAAAAATATCGGCCAATATATACCACGGGAACCGAATGAGTATCATGAAGGGATAGCTAAGTAGTGAAAATTTGCAATAAACTATTGACATCTCGGCTTCGGGCGGTGCACATTGCTTGTTATTTTCCAGATTTCTCGAAATGGATGTTCTGAACTCTATTCAATAACAATTTCAGCACATACTGTGACGCAAGTTAGTAACTGAAAGTAATTCGGAATCGTAGTCTCAACTATTTTCGATTGGTAGCGAAAATAGTACATATGATCAACGACTTAGTTCCTGCAATTATCACCGCTGTTACCTAATCCAAATGATTGCGTGCACCAAAAAACCGATGAGTTGAGGATATGATCTTTTAGCTGGTCATTCTTACTATCGGTACTCTTTCATCGAGCTCAACTAATACCTATTATCTATCAATTAGTTTTCATAAGCAATTTTTTTCGAGGAGACCCAGCCTCCACACCACCCAATGCTATATCTGTTACATCTTACACCGAACCAGTTTCAATGTAAAATCATACATGTGCAGTTTTCTACATTAAAAATTTCCTACATTGAATAAATTTCCTTAAAATGAGCATAATATAATCTTACACGCGTTATATTCTACACGTGTAAAACGCTAAATAAGTAATATTCTATATGTATGAATCATACATCGAACGAATCCACTTCCGATGTACAAATCCTACACAAGATTCCGCGGAAGAAACATTCTACGTGCGTTATATACTACATGAATAAATCATACAGCAGACGTATTTAGATTCCGTGTAAGATCCTACACGCGTAACATTATATGGATGGATTTACATGACATTATTTATTTATTCACATGTTTATCAATTTTCATATTTAGAATTTTCCATCGAAGCCAAATTCGTTTCGTGTATGAATTACTCATGTCGAATATTATGCATATAGAATTTTACTTCTGTAGAATATTACACGTGTAGAATTCCACATCTGAGCCAAATTTGTTCGCTGTATGATTCATTCATGTAGAATGTTAAGCATGTAGTATTTTGGTCCAGTAGATTCTTACGAATGTACGATTTTATATCGGAGGTAGATCCGTTCACTGCATGAATTATTCATGACGAATATAACGCATGTAGATTCTCACCGCTGTAACATATTACGCGTGTAGGATTCTACTCCAGTAGAATATTATGGGTATAGGATTTCATGTTGGAGCTAACTTCATTCGTCGCATGAATTACCCATGTAGAATAACACCCCATGTAGGATTTTGCTCCTGTATAAAATTTGTATAAAATCCGTGAAAGGCCACAAAAATTATCCTTCAAACAATTTAGCCAAATATTCGTATTATTATTGTTCTTGTTATTTGATGATGTAATGCTTACTAAAATGTCTAATAATTTTTTTGTTCTACCATGCAGAACCGACAATCCCGACTTATATAATTAAAAAAAGCCTTGTGTAACGACACCATCTTTAAAAGTTTACCAAGAGTTAGCAGGTCGAAGAATTTACATCATCACCCGACTTATTTATAACAAAATGTTGCAAATCGAGAACATGAAAATTCTTAATGCCAACTCTTACGGAAATGGTCACAGTGTTATAAGACTATATATTATGGTATAAACTGGGATTTCTGGATTTTTATGGGGCATTCCATACCGATTCGACCTGGGTCGGAACCTCGACCTCTCGGATTTGGTCGAAAATGTTTCATATGATTGGACCAACTCCAAAAAGTAACGGAAATTTTTTTTAGTTTTTTTTTTATTCCAATTTTGTCTTGAAGCGATTTTTCAAAGCTAACATACCGTTAGCACAGATAAAAAAATCTGTAAGAATTCTCGAAAATTCTGCATGAAATAACAAAATTTTTGAGCCCAAAACCAAAGTGGGCCGCGTTTTGCTTCTGTTTTTTTCTATAAAAAACTATTCAAAAATTTGGTACGAAAGAGGGAAACTTTTTCGATTTTAGAGAGAAAAAGTTTAATTTTTGATAACTTTTTTCCTGATAATCGATTGAGGCCGATTTCGATAGCAATCTACTTTAGTGATCATTCGACATGTGTCCCAAATTTCAGCTAAATTGCCGAAAATTTCAGACCATTTTCGTGTTCACGGCCTTTCACGAAATACACACCCATACACACACACGCACGCCCACATTTGCACATATCTATGCACCGGACATATTTTCCAGATATGCTCCTTTAACGTAAAATTCTGAACATATTTACTATGAATCGCATGTTTTTTTACGAAAAGATAGCGCTTGCTGAAGAAAGTGATACTTTGGAAAAATTTGATAACTTTTCCTCTTTCGTTTCTAAATTTTTAAATAGTTTTTTATAGAAAAAAAATAGAAGCGAAACTCGGCCCCCTTTCGTTTTAGGCTTGAAAATTTTGTTATTTCATGCAGAATTTTTGAGAATTTTTTCATATTTTTAAATTTGTGCTAACGACATGTTAGCTTTGAAAATACTGAAAAAAATTTAAATAAAAAAAATCTGAAAAAAATGTTCAGTACTTTTTGAAGTTGGTCCAATCATATAAAAAATTTTCGACCAAATCCGAGAAGTCGGGGGTCCGACCCAGGTCGAATCGTTATGGAATGCCCCATATACAGTTAAACGTACTAGTACAAAGCTTTTCTTTCACGAAAGTCAGGTCGAGGGAACCGACCTACGTAGGTTTTTCGTGTGGCACGAAAATAGAAGTAGTTTTGCGCTTAGCAAGTCTAATGACTGCAACATAAATTATTTTCCTATTGTACGTACTTGTGAGAAAGTCAATTAAAACCTCTTTAACAGAATATGAAATTATCAGAGGTTTTTGGTAGCAGGTCCGCGAATAATTGGTAAATCACTTTCCCCAGTCTGCGATGTTTCGTCCTCCATTTTAATTTCAATGTGCCATATAGGTTGCATCAAATCCGCCATACTTCTTGTCAATGGTTGTTTATTTGAAGAAGGTGATAATTATTTCTTAGTTAATGCGAACGCGGATCTCGATTTATTTATGACAAAGGCTACCTAAGGTGAATTCATTCATTTTCTTTGTGTCTTAATTTTTTGTAAGTAAGCGATTAGCAAAATTAGTTGAAAGATTTTCCAATGGCTGCTCCAGATTCTCTCCATTCACACATCAGATCGACTGTGCAATATAAACCCGTGGCTTGTTGTCTCAGAACTGTTAGAATACAATAACACGATTGAACCTGCTCGTTGGCTAGCACCTACGGAAGCGTACAGCCAATCAGAGAACGATCGCACATTGAAAACAATACTCATATTGAAAACGCAACATATTTTATGCACTGAGTTTTTTTAAGAGGAACTCATCGTTAATTCGACGTCGATACGTACGTAGGTGGAGTCGAAAGTTCGAATCCTGGTACAAATTTTTTTTTTTTTTTAACAGATAGAATTATTATCGAGTACGCCCAATAGCATGGCTTGAATGCTCGCAACGTTTATTTATGTCAATTTCGTGCGTAACGTGAAGGAGAAACAAAGACAAAGTTTTTTTTTAAGCCAATACAAAATTTATTGAAAACAGAATACAGTTTTCTTAGTGTTTCTAAAGATAGAAATAGCTTATCTATTCATTAATAACTTTTTTACAATATCTTTCAAAATAAATATTCTTTATATCCGCACTGACATCGATTTTGAAAATTGTCTTTGTATTAAGCTTTTGGTTAGAAACGTACGTGCAAAGCATTCTCAAGTGTAGAATCGTCCAGGTGCTGATAATATGATTCACCTCAACCTTTTGATGACATATTACATTAACAAAAAGAGGATAGGATCAGAGTACCAGACGCTGAAGTGTCGAAAATGGGAAGTGGAGATTGAGAAACGCAGGTAATTGGTAATTGCGAGCAATTGCAGGACGTAATCCTGTTAGCTCGATCTCGAGCAGCCAAGAGAGCGAAAGTCCCTGGGGAGCGAGTGTATATAGTAGTAGGGAAGCTAGCGAGAGTTTTGGAGGCCGAGAATAAGGGGTCCTTCTGAGTCCTTTGGAGTACTCGGATGGACTTGGAACTGTCGAGCGACCCGTGAGATCTCCCTCGATCCTGCCACTCGAAAACGCGACTCTCGTGAAACTTACTTATTCATCCATAGTGCCTCGTACCTATATATATATATATATATAACCATAAGCCAATAGCTTACCAAACGTGGCTATGCCAAACCAGTACGCCAAATTAAACGAAGCGTTATTCGCTTCAAGGTGGCAACGCGGAAGTAATTGAGTCTTTGATTAAATCATACATTGCGTGCATGCATCTTGAAAGACTAGAGCGCATGTATTGCTATGAAGTCCTCAAAAGTGCAACGGTGAATCGGACTGTAATTTCACAGTCGTAAAGTTTAATTGCTTCAGGAACTCGAATATTTTGCGGGCTGATGAACTGCTAAGTAGATTTGTGAGAAATTGCTCGGGTAGATTTGTGGGAATGTTGCAAACGGACTTGCAACTTGGGCCTTAGCTTTGAGAACGTGGGGCAAGTTGTGAAAGCCCTCTTGGATAACGAAGTAAATTTCAACCAAATGTGCTCGAAAAACGATATGGTCCTTGGGAAAAAACTGAATTTTGACTTAATTTCTGCAAAAATCGGTACAGCCCTTTGGGGTGAAAAATTGAATGATTCATTTATGTATATTATCAACAATAAACAGGCCAAGGTCTAATTACAGGTGAATGGGCTTGGTTACATCCGTCAAGCTATCATAAGCAGTCTTGAGAGAACGCAATTATTGTAAAGAAACAACTTAGTTTTCCCGAGTTAAAATTTAGACCCTTGACAAAATCTAAATGTAGTGTACATACAGGGTACACGAAGGTCCCTCCATTCCTTTGACTCTGCTCAAAACCTCCGAAAATGGCAGATATTACCCAATTGGAGTAAACAAAGACTACGGTGGACTGAAACTATTATGTTTGAACCTCCAATTAGGTTGTACAGAGTGAGATGAAGTTTTTAGATCCTTGCATAGACCTTCAGAAGTGGCATATTTTACCTATTTTTATTTAACGAAGGGTGTTCGAAGGACTTAAATTTCGACTCGGGTTTGAAAAATTGAGTCACCGGGCTACCAAAAAGATCGAGCACCCTTGCATGTTGGTTGCCTTTTTGTATTTGTATAGTCTTGAACAAGTATCTTCAGAAAGCGTTGTTACCGCCCTCCGGGGAAAAATTGCTTATTACGAAATGTCCTCAAAAAGCATTACGGTCCTCCGGATTTTAGTATTGAAGACGATGAAGCCAGTTATAAGACCTCGGCACATTTTTGGATCAAAATTGAGATAAAGTCGTTTATGAATTCTATTGGCTTGTAACGCCTTGAAAATTGTGGAAATAGAAAGACATTTTATTTTGGGTATCAGAATTGCAATACAATGCTGTCTTTACTTAGATAGATTAAAACGAACAAAAATCCACATCATTTCTTTTAAATTGTGACGATCATTATCAAAAATGTACTTTTATATGAAAATAGAAAAAGATCCCCACTATATTCGGTAAGTTTGATAGTATTAGACAATTTTTCAGTATTCATTTGGAGTGAAGTTACAAAATTATCATTATTCAAAATATTGTATGTATATGGTAGTATGCAGATTTTGACAAGCTTGGGAACCACCAAACATTTCGTCTTAGTCTTTTCTGAATAAAAAAGAAAGCACTATTTTCACATCTAAAGAATTCTCGTAGACGACCATTAAATCAATCATTTATGTCTTATGGACCCATAAAATAAAAATAGACAAAGGCAAATACATGAAATGCAACGTATGATATGATTCTACATTGCACGCGAGTTCTCGAAACTGACATTTTTCCTGACAACATCAAAGAGTTTCATTATTGAGAACTTAGCACATCACCCTAGTATCCATTTTCAGGCTTATGATGCCCAAAAAAGCATTTATTGTTGATCAATGATAATCTTAGTAATGCACCTATAAAAATTTGATTGCTCATTTAAAGCATACCTCTACAATTCTATATAAGAATACTACGTACGTTTCATTAATGGTTTTTGAATTAGCCGTTTTTTCTGTTGATGCTGATGATGCGAAATTTAAAAGTACAGCCCTAATGCTCAGTAACCTCGTAGGTTGCCTTTCATCTGTGCCTCTCTTCATAAATCCATGAGATGACATCAATGATAGACTGAACATTTTTACACAGGAGTTTAGGAGGATAAGTCTAAGCGGGTGCAGTTTCTTGGCTTTTGGCTGAGGATTAGTTTTTTTTTCCGTTTCTTATCGCCTTTCTCAACGCAACGTGTTTCAACGACACAAAAAAGGGGAAAATTTGTCGGCTTTGTAGAAAACCGCAGAAAGAAATAGTGTGAGATTGCGTTAGAAGCCCCACTTCTCGAACCTCCAGAACTACGTTTTCAGGAGCACTTCAGTTCTCGTCCTGTTCCCGTCGGAGCATACACACCGCGTTTAGGTTCAGCTTTGAGGATTCATTGGATCGTGCTGTGTCTACTATAGCCCTTCGTATAGCCGGTCGTAATACAGGAACGACATCGAGCGCGATGTCATTCGAATCTCTCTTGCCTTAAGCTCGTACGTAACCGGGAGCCTTTCACAAGATTTTGACGCACAAAGACCGCGAGAAGAAGGCCCATTATACATCCCTTCGTGCACAGGTCGTTCGAAGCCGCCACCGCGTCGTTGCCGGCGCACCAATGCACGGCGCGTGAGGAAAGGGCGAAAAACTGAGTGGGAAAGGTGTAAGTCCTTTGTTACAGCACTTGGGGGTGACACGCATGCGACCAAGACACTTGATATATAAAAAAAATCTGCGGCTCTGGGATCTCAAGGGACTACAATGAGTAGAAAGAAGCAATGAAACACAGTAGCTGGAAATTCTGGGCTATTTCAATCAAGCTGAAAAGTAGAATAACGCTATTTTCGGATTTATTGACACATTAATCGATGTCACCAAATTGGTGAAATTGGAGTGGAAGATATAATAATTTATCTAACTTAAATTAAATATACAGAGCAAAAACTAAATCAACTACTTAAGAGTACATAAATACGCTTGGTTGAAAATATATATTTTTAACAAAGAGTTAAAAATATATATTTTTAACCACCCACCGGAATTTTTCGTTAATTCGACAGAAAAAGTTTCGATAAATTTCTAAGTATTCGTATGTAGTTTAATAAATTATTTTTAAACTTTTATAATGTTATAAATCAGGAACTTACTGAATATTGTCAGTAAAATAAACATCAAGTTTCAATGGATATATATCGACAAAAAAAATTCTCTGAAAAGTACAACAATTGAAATTCACCTTTCACTGTGTGGCAGTCTGAGAATTCGGAACGAATGTAAAAGGCTCTATCAAATTTATGATAATAGATGTTCGCCTGTATGATATTTTATGTTTCCAAATATATTTCGTTTCTCTGCCCTTCAAAGTTCAAAATTGAAACAAAAACTATCTATATTAGTATAGTAATATCACAATTCAATTTTCCGATCAGACTCATTTACATAAACAATTTTTATTAGTACTATAGATCATTTGACCGCTAGTAAAATATTACTGTATGACATGCAACAAGTGTGACATCATACTCGGAATGGAGAATCAAATAGTGCCACAATGCAAATCAAAAGTAACTATGAAATAAAAGTAGACTTTAACTGTCAAGACAGGGCAAAGAGTTACAGCGGTCTAGGTTATACATACAGTCACAATCCTTTCACTAGGTAGAAAAAGATTCAGAGAAATCTGTATACACTATGAGAAATCTTATTATAACCGATTTGTTCGAGCTTTTCGTGAAATATAATAAACAGACGGTCACAATGTAATCCCCAAGATCAATGGAACATCCCTGTAGGGGTGCTCCAACTCATTGGTGTATTTACCTCCTACTTGCTCGCTTTTTCATAGGCCCTACGATAAACAGGCTTCGAAAAACGATTTTGGCCAGCTATAACGACACTTTTTTTTGCAGGTATATGAGAGCCCCGGAGCTCAGCATTGTTGTCTATTATAAATAGAGTTATCCGTAGCTTTCCTCGTATTTTTGTAACTTGCTTCCCACACAAGTGAACGTAAGTAGCGGTCTGTGGCTCTCGGGAACCACAAATATTTTACCCACTGAGGGCTCACCTCCACGTTTCAATCATTTCTGGGTTCCGACAGTTCTAGAGGATACGACTATAGTGACACACAAAGTGAGAAGGGGATTCGCAATTTTGGATCCGTGACTCGATTGTCCGGAAGGAAGACCTAGTCTTCACCTGCCGTTACTTCAAAAGACGAAATGGACCGAAACTTAAATTTTAAAATTCAAAACGTTGAGTCTAAGAATAAAAAATATTGATAAATGAAAGGCCAGCCACTATTTCTTCACGCACTATACGATTGTTTATTTTATGTCGTTGGTATTCTTGCTAAGAAATCTTTAATCTAAATATAGTCGTCGAACTCGAAATATTTTATGGAATGGGACAACTCGATTTCGTACAAATATTTTAATGTCAAGCATTTCTTCCTTGATTTCTGGATCAACGCGAAATTTTTCGATTTTTGCGATTTTTTTTAACGACAAATATGTTTTCGAGGACTTAAAGGCTTTGTAAATAAATCAAACTAATAATTTGATAAGCAGCTTCGTCGTAACTTCTTCATCGGTAATAAATTGTAGCACAAATAATGATAAGACAATTTTTAACGGGAATCATAGAGAAAACTAAAGTTTCCTTTTTAATACAAAAATATGGAACTTTAATTGAGAACGAAAACTGTAACACAACCAGCATTCCAATTTTTTGAATGGGAAATATTTGTTGTATTTATCCAAACAATTAATTTACAAATTTAAGAAGTTGTCGACAAATTAGAAACTAAAGGACATTTCCATTCCATTAAATTTCATTACTATAGCAAGTTTTTCATAGAAACGCTTTTCGCAAATTGGTTCTTATGCCACAGAAAGTAGACGAAATAGTTAAATTCAGAAGATTTCATCGTCAAAAAAGAAAACCAATGAAAGCGTCAACGATGGACACTTTGCTACTGATTATTGCTCAGTTCGCATTTTTCCTCCGTACTGGACCCAGTACATGGAAAGAAAAAAGTAGTTTTGACAACCATCAACATGCTGACCTGCGTATTAGTGACTGAAACCAAATCAGAATTAAAATCTCAACGTTTTTCGATTGGTAGCAAAAAAAAAGTAGCGCGTACGTATAACAACTTAGTTCTAGCAACTATCACGGTTGCTGTCCAATATAAATGATTCATTGCAACAATGCATTGGTGGGTTAAGGTTATGATCGTAGCTACTCATAGTTACTATCGTTACTGTACCAATGTGATCAACTACTGTGTAGTTGGCGATATTCTAACTATTCCATTTGCTTATGAGGACCGATATAGGGTTTTTACAGCAACTCTTTAGTGCACATGTGCCGAAAAATAAGTGTTATTTAATATAGTAAGTAAACCTTGAAATGCAAATGTATTCATTGTTTACGCCAATAAGCTTAGCAGTGAAAGAATTTAATTCCCATGTTATGCAGTTGCCTTACCATAATACATTTTTTATATGATCGGCTTCTCTAAAATGGCAAAGGGAAAATCCACGTAATGATTCAGTTCATAAAATCCAGTCATAAGAAATAACAACTAAACTATACATGACCGTTGAACTATTTCCTAATCATTAATGTCTTGTTTTTATTTTGCATCCTCATTTGAATCAGTGCCGAAAAAATACGACAATCCACAAAATGTTGAATTTTAGTGAATTGAAATACATAAATAATGTAACATCTGGCTACCTCCCCCTCCGAAGTAAGCCAACTCCTTTAAGTACACAAATACAAAAAGAACACGAGAGCAAACGGGAAGCATATACATATATAGACGTCACAGCCCGGGGCATCCTAGAGCGCTATGTTAGTAGCCCCCCTTAGAGCAAAAACGATGAACCAGTCGCTCGATGGTGGTCTTGGTCCTCGTCATCGCTCTCCCCGTAGTACGATATCATAACACCGAACGCCTATTTGTTACGCGATAAATATGTAACTGGAACACAATGTTGGTCTCGGTGGTTCGTCTCCCTTCGCCCTTCAACTCTGTACATCTCTCTACGAATAGTGTGTGGGTACTATATTTCGACATGCCCTACGGGTAACGCTAACGTAACTGCGGGGGGATTGAGGGGCGAGGTTGGCCCACAGAAACTTCTGCACATACGACGAGGGGTGAGGGTTTTTCTATGCCGAAATATTAAATCAGTCGAGGGCACGCGGGACCAACACCCGACTCCCAAACTAACACCTATCTTCACGAATCTCACACTCTGTAATGTAACGCGTTGTTTCTTTGCCCAGTGTTGAATTTGTGGTTATTTGTGTGCGAGTAAAAATGTCGGGCAAGTAAGAGTAAAAATGACGTTGTGACATGTGTTGGTGTGTGTATTGCAGGGGCTCCATGAAGGTACGCATATAAAGACATCACCATTATGTTTCGATTCATAGAGAAGTGTTAGGGTATCTGCTTCAATGTATTCGCATATTGTCATGTTTCTATGTGCGTATGGGTGACGCGACACGTTTCTCTACTTTGTGTATTGTATGTGTCCACACACGATAGGCATGCAAACGGAGTTGAAGGTAACGATGAAGAGGAGATGGCAGATGGTACAGCCGTGAAGTCAAAAGTGCTCAAATAAGGGCTTAGTTACAATAACATCGGTCGCATTCAGAAAATTAGGCCATGAATGTCCACAGCCCTCAATCTTTTGCTTTCTCTTTCTGTCTCTCTTCCAGAATTGACACAGAGAGAGGCTATACCGTCTCGAATGACGCCTCGTTGTGAAAAAATTGTTTCGGGTCTAAGAGACAATGGACACTGCGGTGAAAACTCGAGAGGAAGCGTTTATAAGAGCGGGTCACTTATGTACATACTAGATCCGGTTCACGCACTTTTTCATTGTTAACGAGATGAAAATTTGATTTGAAATATGTTATATTATCACGTGGGAAACTTTGCTATAAACGCTGCGATTTTTTGAAGTTTTTGCTGATTCTGACAGTTTTCACGTCGTTCGAAGGCGGAGGAGGTAGTCAGGTTAAATCAGTCATCTTCAATGATAGACCTCAACAATCAACTGTTAACTTGACGACAAAGGCATCTGACTATTAAGGTTCCCTTTCAATAATTAATATTTTGCATACATTTATACGATAACCAATACGTCAAATATTACAATATACGTGGGCGCCTTACCAAAATTCAGCTACGAACTTTTTATTTATTTTTTCTAAAAACAATGCCCACAAATCGAGTATTGTTATTGTAAAAACTTCACCAAATTTCAATACGATAAAATAGGAATCCGGTGAGATATTAGAATTTTTCAATTTTCCATTCAAGTGGCTCTATCTATGTTGAAGGAAACCAATATTCGTTTGAACTACGCAAATGCTATGATCATTGCCAAACAATACCGTACTTGTATTGCGGAATTAAGAATAAAAATAGATATTTTTCGTTCCGGTGATTATTTATTGGGACATTGCCAGTAATAGTGAATGAAAGGTAACGGTTTCGGTCGAAGAAGAATTGTTCCTGCCTATATCGAGATTCGAACTTATGACCTGCCTACCTTACTTTCGAAAAACGCTACGGCAACCGACTGTGTTACTGAGTACTTGCTGATTTAAAATATTTAAATGGTATAATAATAGTGCAAGAATTATTTGCACAACTGAGAGCACTTTCGAAGACGTACGTTTGGTTGTCCTTACTGAATTGAAGTTCAAATCAAATAAACGAATCATTTCGATGAATGATGGGGAATGGTATAAAGTTTATCATCGTACCCACTTCGTATTTGACAAAATAATTTGTTAATATAATCCGATATATGTTTGTTACAAAATACAGAGGCTTTTGGAAGACCTATATATTTTGTGGACACATGTGTGGTTTTAACAACAACATTTTAGGTTACTGTAACATAGAATTTCGTTTATCCAAACCAATATACAGATTTACGTGCAAAATGATTTAGTTTTATAGCATCCGAAAAATATTACATGATTCAATCAAACCACAAACATAGCCAAATGTATTTTCACATCCCCTTTAGAAAAATATTTCGTCAAATGAAATAAACGGACAAGACCGTGCGTTTAATTCAACAAAAACTAGCATTTGTTGGAATTAACCAACCGTTATTGAACTGAACTAAATTCATATCTGTTGTTCTAACTAAGCGCGACAATTTACCCGGGTCTGAGCGTCAACATTGTTCATTTTATTAATCCAACTAAAGTTTATTAAATTCAATCAAACGTTTGTTGACTTGACACGTTTTTAAAAATCTATTATTATTATTATTCTTTCCAAGGTACGGCTTCTATTGCCTTTTACCGCCTTTCCCTTTTTTCCTATCACTCCCTACCCGCACTTCGCTTAACTAGCCTAACCCCCGATACGTCCGCAACCGACTTAGCTACATTGTATCGCATTTGCCATGGGTACGGGAAAACTGCGGAAAACCCGTACCCATACAGACGGCCGTACATTCTTCTGATTTCCCGGTGTACACACGAAAATTACTTACTTAAGTATGTACACCGAGGCCTCAGAAAAACTGACCTCCCACTCACTGGTTGATGAACCAGCCGGTGCACGCACTGAGAGAAATCGTCATACTACATAGTTAACTATAAAGTGACAACTATTGATTTTTAGTCCTTTTATAGTTACGGTGACTATAAAAATAGTTTTGACAACTAATTAAGTCGTAACAACTATGTTTGTACCAACTACAAATGAATAGTTGTCACTTTCGGGTTACTAAAACCATAATTTTTTCTCAGTACAGCTAAGCGATCGCCCATCCAAGTTATGGCCGCGAACAATGCTGCTCAACTCGGGGGATCGCCACAAGTTTGCCGACTTAACAAAATCTCCTATCAACAAAACGCATTTAGTTAAATCAACTGAATTTTTTTCTCGAATGCCTATACAGAACTTTAAAAAATTAATTTGGCTAAAAAGTAGCAGTGTCTTTAGTGGACATCAAAATAATATTGATGTATTTTTCGGAACATTTTAATTAATTCGGACTCAGATGTCCCATATTAAGCTCCGTTAATTTTTTTGTTGTAGGTCATAGAATTCTACACATTTCCATTTTTCAGAAATGTATATGCGAGGAGACCGTCCCAAAATAGAGCCATTTGATTGAAAAATAAAAAAATTCTACTATCTCATCAGATTTCCATTGTATTGTATTGAAGTTGAGTGCACTTTTACGATAAGATAACCCTATCTTTCAGAATTTTTTGGCGAAAAATAAAATATCAGTGGCTGAAAGTCGGTGGAATCGCTCACGTATATATATCTTCACTGAGAGAAATAGATGTTATTGAAAAGCAGAAATATATTACCCAGTAGCATATTAGATATTTCGTATAGGGATCGCACTCTTCATTGTAAAGGTAAGTATCTAAGATAATGCAGGAACAATCCATATTGCAAACATGATATCACATATAGTACGTAATGAAATCTGGATAGGAACTAGTACTATCAACATTTTTACTATAATAGATAATTAAAATCTTACTATCTATTTTTCTCTGTGTTGTCGTATGTAAGGAATATATTCGTAGGTTTTACTTTGAACACATTGCCCGAATACAGTACCCGACCAAAAGAAAATTAAGGCCCTTGCTTGTTAAATGTAAATCGGCCAATATTCGAAACCACAATTCCACAATACGGTCTTCTCAGAACTGACCGTATTTAGAGGATTTACTATGACAATACATTGTTCTATGCATTACTCAGCCAAGCAACCCAATAACTCGATTTTATTATTCTACTTTGTTCTTTCAAGTTGAGATATCTACTTCTTCAAGATAACTCCAATAATCGCTATAAATGCCTGCAACGTTCTATAGAAATATTGTTAGGAATCAACGAACTGTCCGGGTTTTCGAGGATCCTATTAATTTCCCGCCCCTCTTTCAGTCCCCTTCACACTGCATAATCATCCACGCCGGATTATTTTGATTCCTAGTAACCAATGCATTCAAACTGAGCAAGCATTACCCACTAGGATATATCGTATTAGCACTCACCTCACCTCGGCAATCCTGTTCCATGGATATTTATGGCATTGGTTTCTCCACGTCTTCGTGAAGGTACGATTAAGTTCCGACCAACTGTCGAGGGCTTTAAGATTTCTAACAGTTATCCTTTCATATTCGTATTTATAATCCTGTATTCAAATCCTCATTTCCTGCACTACTTATCATTGTATAGAATCATCATCATTCGTTCAAACCACCGATTGTCTACACCGTGAAAAATGCGGTGTTACAATCTACACTAAAACGGTGCCTATATATAATCTACGGTGTCTACACCATTTGTGATTATAACACCTGGTGTAGAACATTTATTGTTCACTAGTTATAATACTCATATAACACTAATATCAATATCATATTGGTTAAAGTTTTGTAGGAGTGGAATTGGTGTTATTTTTTATCTGTACACTAACGCGTAGTATTTGTACATTTTAATTTAAAATCTGTCGAATGAACGGGACCATAACAATGACATTAAAATTCGTTTTTCCTGATATCAAAGCATCAGTACAATACACATATTACGACAGTCTACTGTGCGATATTGTTATTGTTCAATGCACTTGACCTGGAAATTTAACTTGTTTTATAGTCACATCGAGAATGGGTAGTATGGATATGGTTAGGAAAACCACATACACGCAATCAGATTTTGTCTTTAATCTACTTATAAATAATCCACTGAATCTGCAGACAAACGATGAATCTAACAGTCTAAAAACCAAGCGTATTGCGAATGTGTTATTCTCTATCTTTTACTTTGTGAAGGCTTTTTACGCATTAACAAGCGTGTTACATTCATGTATCGTCACCATGGATATAAGAAACACACTTGGAAGTGTATAAAGAGGCGTCACAATGTAAAAGATAGGAAATAACACACGTGTAGCACGCTTTGATTTCCAAGGTGCAGCCAAAACATTCAACGCTAATCCACATGCTTTCAGATTGACATTTAATCTAATGCTACGACGGACGAGTGATTTATACCAAGTAGTGTTTGTTCGACTCAAGTGCCTCTTGAGGTGACTAAGTGGATCGTGGAACAAATAAAAAATCATAATGTCAGTATTGATAATTGAAATTGGCACGAGAAAAATGTTAATGAAACCGTTCGTATCAATTTCATACTGTAAGGAGTGTTCATGTAAACCTCAATGGGTAAAACCATAAAAAGTCAACAGGAGCCAGATTTTATACTGTCGATTTTCACACTTCATCCATGATCATCAACTTCACCGATCAAACAGTCCACTGTAAAAAATAAGCATATCACCAAGTATTTTAATGTTGAATAGTGATTCGCACTTACAAATAGTTTGGTTTTTCATATAATTATCATGCAAATGCAACATGCTTCTATATGTGGGAAAAGTGACTGCAATTTAAAGGATAAGGAACAACACATTTTGCTAAGCTAACTTGGTTTTCACAGTGTTCCCGGACGACAAAGTAAAGTACAGTTGTGATTCACCTCCGGAAAACAAAAGCCAGAGTAACGTGGTTTTAAAAATGCACTAACAAGTCTGATATGTAACTGCAGTTAAGCTAAACGGTGTACCATGTTATCATATATGAAAAGTCTTAGCGACAAAAAGCATCTATTCGGTTGCCACCTTTGGTGGGAGCCGGGCACGTGTGTCCCCAAGAGTATTATATACAATACAATTGAACAGAGCCTTGTAAAAGTATTTTTATGTGATATGTTAGTGTATAACGCGAGCTGTAGACTCTGTCTGTTATAAAGAGGAGTAGTTGTGTTCCATACGTGGTATCCGACGATACACAACGCGTATTGTTTCGAAACTGTCATTACGAGGGTCTTGGTCGTCGTGGAACGTGCAGTCTATAGCAGGCGTTTAAGCGGTTTCTACCCTCTCTGGGACAAAATATCTGCTGGATATCGTTAGACTGTAGGTGTATCGCGGTTTTGTGCGAGGGTGAGGCTTCATGCGTGTCGCTCTATACAGGGAAACCTCACCTAGTGAACACGATTTAAAAATTCAGAGTATTAAAGGCGATTAGTGTGCTCTATTCTGCCGATCAAAGGATAAGTAGACTGTGAAAACAAGCATGTTGTAAAGTGTGTTATTTTGTATCTTTTAAATTGTAATATTCTCAAACATACTTACAATCCTATTTCTTTGAAAAGAAGTATCACTTGCAGCAGGAAGGAAAAAGTGTCACGTTTAAAAGCTATTTTTTCGAATGACTCAATGATCGGAGCTTTTATTTTTAGAGAATGAGCGAATTGATGATTGATATGAGGAAGTATGCTCATCGATTTCGGCTTCCTCATAAAGAAAGCTTTGTAAAAAAGCAAAAAAAAATAGTGGTAGCAATTCAAAAGATTTTGCTTTGCAACTTTTATTGCTTTATAAAAATCGTAATGTCGAAAAATCTGGCAGGAATAACTAATTATGACGAAACTGGGTACATATTATTTCTGAACAGCTGCTTCACTTATGTGCTAAATTCTAGCTCATTCAGTTAAGGTTCTTCGGTAATAGGTAATTAAAATATACTTTCCTTAATGTCTCCCACCATTTCGACTATTCCGACATGAGAATCGCGAAAATAGATTTAGTAAAATACATATTCATTATTGTGGAGGTCTATTTATAGCACATAACATCCAATTTTTTCGTGCAATGGGACAACGAAATTCTGACGGGTGTATCACTCTCTTTTAACAAACTAACCATATAAAATCAACAGGTTTGTAAATATGTTAAAAAAATAATATAATGTGAAGAATAGGTATCAATACACTTGACAACACGCTCATGTTTTCAGTGTGTCGACCAATTTCTTGTTACTCATTACCACTTTCACATTTTCTGATTCTCATAATTGAGGGTGCGCAATGTGTCAGCTCTCGAAACTATGTAAACACTTATGTTAAACGTGAGTAAACGAAATTCAATAATTGTTTTTGCAATCAATGCAGAATTATAACACAAGTGAATAACACAAATTTTATTGATGTGAATGATGAATTTTATTTCATTAATGTATTTCTTAGTAAAATCAGTTTGAAGTTTCAACGTGATACTGGAAATTGCCACCAGCTGTTGCTGCACTCTAAAAACCAAGCGTGCAGCAAGTGTGTTATTTTCTATCCATTATATCGTGACGCTTTTTTACACACTTGCTAGCGTGTTTCATTTACGTATCGTTACCATGGATAAGTAACACGCTTGAAAGTGTGTAAAAAGACATCTTAACGTGAAAGATAAGAAATAACACATTTGCAACACGCTTTCGAGTAAACGCGACCATTTCCATGTTGATTGTCTTATATTAGGTTTTATTCGAGCCTTTTACGGTATACCTTTACTTAGAGACTATAGAAGTTTGTTTCTATATTCCTTATTAAGCACTATTTCGAAATGTTGATAGAAAATGAGTCACGGTCGAAAAATGTAAAATCATCTAAACAGTATTATTGTCTTCTGAATGATTTCATTCGTCAGAGCCATGAAAACGGAACATCCGTCCGGACGGCTATTTGTATGTGATCGACTTTCCACATATTTTACATGTCGTGTCACGTAAGATAAGTGAGGTTCGACTGTATATACGAATAGTAGCGCATTAAAAGTTTCGACCGATGTGCTGGGAGCTTCTCCACCTGCCCTGACCTACCCGTGGTCATAGCACGGCTATGGACAGCAGCGTGACCACTGCTCTCACTCTCTTTCTCTGCATGCTTCCCGGCGGCCATCTCTCCTAAGTATACTGTGCGAACGAGCATTCGTCGTTTACACGACTATCAATAGCCGATTAATTATTCAATTAGCTTGGAACAAACGTACACAACGTACTTGATGTGTATACCCTATCGAGAACATATACATGTGCGAATTGCCATCAGACATGGAACGTCCAACACGCTCTTGTGTCTCTAGATGCACGTATTCACTATTAAGTGTTGCTGACGTTTTTAGTGTTTCACAACAATGAATTATATCGTCCAGAAAGCGATGAACAAAAGTTTTCGAACAATTTAGTTGCTGCAAGTATCATGAAAAATATTGTTTTTTGCTTTTTAATGTATGTTTGTAGTCCTCTTAGTTATTCGTTTTTTTTTTTTTTATAATTCATACATTGTTATTGTTTGCATATTGTCATGTTCCCTAAGTATATGGGAGGCGTGACATGTTTCTGTCATACTCATCAATATATTATACCGGTCCGCAAACATAAATTCCCCCCTCACTCATACTATATACCATCATCTTGAAATGTTTAACAACGACGAATACGTGTAAAAATCTAATCTAATCTAAACACCACTTGAGTGATAACCGTTATAAGATATTCTGGAATACAAATAAAATATTTGAAGCAAGGCTGAACGACTCCGGTCGATGGCATATTGGCAATACGTGTACGCTCAAAACTATAGATATATTATTTAAAAAATAAAAAATTAGACAAATGTACAAGGAAAAAATCTGTAAACGTATTGTCAATGAAACTCTTTTACTACTACTATTATACCGGTCTAAAAGCAATGCACATAAGTTTTGGAACAATTTAGGTGCTGCTAGTATCCTTAAGAATATTGATCGCTGCTTATTACTGTATATTTTAAGATGTTTCATTTATTGAAGTCCTTATTATTATGGATTGTATTTAAGCTTCATAGATAACGGAGTTGTAATTTCATCAACAAGTGCACTATTTTATTGTGACTCATATGACTGAACGACACTAACGCTATTTGTCACTTATTACGATAAATTGCAAAAGAAAAAGGATTGCTTGTGCCGATTCTATTAACATTTCAATCGCCAAGCCTCTTGGCTGCTTTTAATAGCTCTTGACTGTTAAAGCGTCAAGAGTCAAATGTTAACTCTACAAAAGTTTATTTATCATACTTTCCAAAAGTTCTTACGCGGTAGTGTCAATCATGTGTCTTTAAGTGTCCGTTCGAATACTAATTATCGCTAACAAAATTTCTCTCCATGAATATTTTTTTCTTTCAAGCTTACATATTTATCTATTTGAATCAGTACCAGTTCGTGATGTCGAGTGAATTTTATTCCCTTCTCTGAGTGTAGTAGTGGCTTATAAACTCGCGCATTTTAGATTATTTACAGCGCATTTTTGGTTAAGACAAATTCTCTTAAGTGCATACGCGAACTGTTTTCTAACACAATTTCACTCGATAAGTGTACTTCTTTGAGATTCGATATTTATCCGATTGGCTTAGTGCCGATACGTCGTGAACGGAATAGCCCTTCCCAGACCCTTACCAAGCCCTTAACAATCTTCATTCTCTTCTCTGGCTGTGTAGTGAATTATAAATTGGAATTTTAGTTTACTTACAGCGAATTATGTAGTTAAAACGAATTTTCATAACTACATTCGTGAAATAATTTTCCCAACACACGATTCTCTGCATAAGTATGTTACTTTTATTTTTTTAGGTTTCGATATTTATCCAATCGGATTAGTGCCGGTACGTGGTAAATCGGAAAAGCCCTTAACCATATTTTATTCCCTACTCCGAGTGTGTAGTGGCTCATATATTCGCGTTTCAGATTCGTCACGCTACCCCGTTCAGAGTCTCGTCGAGTTTTCGTCGTACTGCTCGTTTCACGGCTCTTTCTCCATCGCTTGAAGAATCTCTCTCACTCTACCTGGGCCTCACTCGGGCCCGCTTGTGCAAGCAGCTCGGGGCTTCACGGTTACCAGGGGATAACTAATATTATAACGTCTCAATTCACGTTTATCTCCGAGGCGCTTCGAGTGTGTAAAGAAATAAGTAGGAAGGCTGAGAGCAGGGAGAGGCGAACGCCGAGCGGGCTGGTGCCCTCTGCCTTCGATGCACAATCCTTCAGCGGCACCTTTGTATCATTTAATATTTAAAAACAAGCCATAAATATGTCGGCTCGCGTGCTGTCCCGCTTAAAACGCGACCGCGCGCGTATCCGCGGATTAGCGCGGCTTCTCAAAAGCAAGACGAATGCTATGTTGAAACTTTAAGGTGTTAATGATATCGCGCATCGTCGCGGCTCCTCGTTCAAGACGAGAGCGAGAAAGCTGCAACATATAAGCACACGGCAAATCGGCCGATACTGCGTCTCTTTTGCCTCTTGTATTCGCATTAACTCGCTTTTAAATATTCATTCAAACCCACGAAACTTCCACGAGTCTCAACACAATTTTTCATAGTCGAAATTCGGAGCGAAAGTGCCAGCTCAAATACGAACGGCAAGAATCGTCTTTTTTTACGGTCATGCAAATATTTAGATGTTTTATGGAAATCTCGTTCAGGCCGCGTGAAGGTCCTATATTTTCGACAAAAAATAGTAACAAATCATTACCGGTTAATATATATTCAGGATCCTGACGTTTTTGGGAGTATTTAGTGAATATTACGTGCGTTCGTTGTCTTACTTTATGGGCTCATCGGCTATTAAAAATAACCGTATCTCATATGGAAAAAATAAACAAGGACAATTTTTTTTTTCAGCCCAGTAATATATATATATATATATTTTTTTTTTTTTCACGATTATATTCAATTCGATTATGACTGGTAACTTTTACAAGAGCAATTTTTCAAATTGCAATGAGTGAAACGAAAAATGAATTTTTTGGGAAAATATAATGAATATTCCGCATTTAAATATTTCACTAGCTTCCTAATTCTTAAAAATAACTGTAAGGTTATAGAAAAAAAAACGGAATTTAATTGCATTTATTTCACTAAATAGTAAAAATTTAGATTTTCACGAATGAATTCTATTAAATTTTGCTCAGTGAATTTTACAGGAGCAGTTATCCAAGTGTCCAATTTCTTTATTAGAAGGTTTCAATTTTTTTTCTATTAAGTAAAACACTAAGAATTTATTAACTCATAAAATTGTATGTATTTTGCTTATTCGCATTGATATTTTTGGTATTGAATTTTTTATTATCCATGAATGAACAGCTCATCAATAGTTATGCAGATGAGCCAGTGATGAGTCATTACTCTGTAATGACGACCTAATGGGCATATACTTTATTACCTGTATTTATATGGAAATCGGAATATACTCGGTCTAGGAGAGATAAGAATTAATCGGAACGACGATGATTAAATCAATTAATAAAAGAAGAGTAATGGCAGTATGTATTTACGTGTAGGGAACGGTAATTCAGTAGCCCCACTTTGAAAGTTCAATTATAATACACAGTATTACCGCTGTATGTGGTACGAGTGGAAAACGTCACCAAGGAAAAGTGATATTTAGTGGAATCGGTTAATCTAGAATTCATGGTGTGATCAGCGAGCCTGCGGGTGACTGTAATATTAATGCAACACGCGATGCGCTACCATAAAGCCATATTTAAAACTTTGATCGTGATCACAATGCAGACGAACGTAAAAGCAAAAAATAAAACGTGAACGTCCCGATGACCTATGGACGCATCGACTATTAAATGTTGTCGGCATATCGAATGCTTAGCAACGATAAATTATTTTACTTAAGATGCAAAGAACGAGAAATTATAATGATTCAGTCTATATCCCTAGCAGATCCAGCCACGGAACAAACCACCATCGAAATCACTAGTGGTTTTCTACAAAAAGTTCACTTAGAATTTTGAAAAAACCACCACGAAAACCACTACTCCGAAATTCGTTTAAATCGAGGAGTGGTGGTTTACTAGGTGGTTATGTCAAAATTCTGTCGAAACCACCACGTAAACATCCATTCCTCGATTTAAAGGAATCTCGGAGTGGTGACTTACGTGGTGGTTTTGTCAAAATTCTACGTGAACTTTTGGCAGAAAACCACCATAGTGGAAACGACCGTGATTCTATGGTGGTTTGTGCAGTGACTGGTTTTGCTAGGGATACGCGCTGGGACCAATATTAATGCTTGAAATTCCGTTTTCAGTTTTGTTTTTCGTGTTGTCCGATTGTTGAAATCTAGGGTGAATAACGCTATTGTCAAAAGTTTACCACATATGCGAACTTTCGTTCAAAATTTACTAAAGATCGCTTATGACTAAAAATGTTTTTCTAATATTTGATGAAATACGCTCTTCAGAAAAAGACGGTTATTGTGAGCCATATTATTTTTGAACCGTTTATAATTATGAAAGTTGTAAGTATCGAAATTGTATACCACTGGTAAAATTTGGATTAATGTAGGCGAAAATAAATAAGGCAAAACGCGTCAAGTGGGCGACTTTTTTTCGACTGTCTTACATTTGCGCCATAATTCATCACATCAAAATAACACTGCAAGGGCTCCGCCATTAATTTTTTCAGATTTTTTTTTCTCAATATTTTCGAAAACACAATTTTTTTCATCTTCACATATCTTCAAAACATAAAATTACGAAAAAACGTTTTTTTGTTCTCTACAGAAAAGTTGTGGTTTCATTTTATCTTTTAAGTAAAATATTTCTAATTGTGATGCAACTTTAAGACAGTCAAAAAAAGTGGCCACACCCTAAGTTGAATTTATATTTATTGAGTGTACAAAAACTGTCCAGTATAAGAGATATCTCTAATGATGAAAAATTAAATTCACTTTATTCTAGATTCACTGATTTACTAATAAATTGCCATGGAAAATTCTACTAAGGTTATGAAAAACAGAAGTATCGTCATTCGTCATGAGTGTGAACACAGTGTACCAAAATGAATAAACACGAACGAAAGGGTTCTGACAGAAACGGAGACGTATAATACAAATGAAGTTGCAAAGAAACACACGCCGAGAGGTGGTGTAGCGCAAAACGATTTTTCCACCTCGTAAAACTCTCTCCGCAACTCACAAGTTCGTCGCGCTCAATCGTTTAATGGAGAACCCGTTAGACCGGATAACAGCAAAGTAATGCACTGCACAACGCACTCTTTAGCTTCGTTTTAGAAGCTTCCTCAAAGCCACGCCCACAGATGGAGCGCGAGCGCGCGCGACGATATAAAACTGGTTAGTGCCTCTTCACTAGCGATAATATCTTATCTCGTATCTGAGATCTGCCTTGTAACTACGTATGGCAACGGTAAGAGCTCAGCTCGCTTCATTCTGGTTGGCATACAAAAAAAAATAGGCTGGGCTTATGAAACACAAGGTGGTAAAAAATAATGGAGTGCCGAAAATTGCTGGATCTTTTGGATTAAAATATTTCTGCTTCCCTTATTTTAAGGGACTCTAAAGGAGATTGGTTCATATTTCGTTTAAAATTGTAATCAGTGATACTCGAGAAAAAGAAAACAATTTAAAAGAAAGATTATGTCAAGTTGAATTTAATTATGTTTTGTGAATAATTCTGATAAATTGGTACCAAAAAGCAACTGCAGCTTAAACACTACGGGTTAAGTATTTAATTGTAGCACTCATGCAGTTTAGACACTACGGATTGAGTATTTAGTTGTAGCACTCATGCTGCTATTATGGTGTATTAGAGCAATGGAACTATCATTTTTCTGTGAATTACGATAATCAATAAAGCATATCTTTTCGACATCATAAACGACCTTTTAATTCAATAACTAAAAATTGACTAACCAACAAAAAAGTTCGGAATGCCCTAAAATTTTAACCGGTGAATCAATCATAATTTAAATCAGTAAAAACAAGACAGCATAAATACTCTACTCCTTTACCGGATTTCAGTTCTATTAATAACACTGTTCTTGCGATATAAACATTTTACAAGCCTGCAGTGCGCACCCAGACATTTTTAATAATATAAAAATTAATTTTTAATAATATAAGTATAAAAATCTCAATTTCTTTTTACTAGGGATGTACGAATGTACGAAAACGTAGAATATTCGGCATCGAATCAAATCGAATAATTCGATTCGAAGTTCGAATCAAATATTCCATGACGACGAATATTCGAACTTCAAATCGATTATTCGATAAATTCGAATATTGAAATCGGAATAAAGTTTGAAATTGGATAATTAATAAGGATAAACGAATGAAATTGAAATCACCAGTAGTATTATGGAATACTTAAACTTTACTTTAATTGACTTAAGTCAGGTTTTTGTACAGAAAAATTAAGTACTCAACGTTTTCGGGAAGAAATCTCGTACGTGCATCAGTCACAATACCGTCGGCAGAAGAAAACAATCTTTCGCTCTCGACCGAAGTTGCCGGTATAGACAAATATCGTTTTGCCATTCCCGTGAAGAAAATTATTCGGGATGCCCTAAGATAAACTTTAACCTTTAAATGGGCCCTTTCCGGCTTTAATGTGGACTCCTTAAAAAGGGTTTTCAATATCACTCCCAATTAGGGCCCTGATAAGGTATTTCTAGGTTTCCATGGCGAAAGGTTTCATAGGGTAATCACCAAGGACCCAGTTAGGCGTAATCTCGGCGCCAAGTTAACAAATCAATAATAATGTTGCCACCTAAGGGTCTCAACAGCCCATTCTAGGTTTCCATAACAAGTTCAATAAGGGCTTGATTAAGGTAATCACTTAAGGCCCAGTCAGACTTTATCATGATATCAAGTGAACTAATTATTTATAATCTTGCCAAATAAGGATCTTATAAGGCCATGATGAAGTTTAATAAGGCCTTGATAAATAAATTAATGAAAGGCTCAGTCAGACTTAACCATGGCATTAAGTATACACAAGTCTTTGTCCGCGAGCGTCATTGGCGACTAGCCGAATGACGCTCAGCAGCATTCGAATGCAGTGCTCTTGCGCGTAGCGACGCCGCCAGGGGCATTTGTTTTCCGGGATAATTAAAATTGGTTTTAAAATTCTACGATTTTTCGGTTTTTTACATTCTTGGACATTCCGAATTTCCGAATACTAGAATAACCATTTTGAATATTCGAAAATTTCGACTACTCGAAAGGTTTTGTCGAATATTCAAAATTTTCGAATACGCGATTCTAAAATCGAGTCGAATAGTACTATTCGATTCGATTCGATTCGATTCGATCTCTATTCGCACACCCCTAACTTTTTACACAAAACCGCGATCTACAAGAAACCCGAAAGTTTGTGTGTATCGACATACAACTGAGCTCTTAGATTCATATACCGTATAGAGATGTCAATTCGGCGTCTCCCCACTTCCTCTCCCATATATGTAAATCCATACATACCTACATATATTTGTACATATTTTAGAGGACGACGTTTGGTCATGGGGCTTCTCCGGGCACCCCATTCGAGAATGGCCGAATTTTTAACAGTGTATACTAAAGCGGTGTACGACGAGAAGCAATAGGTGCCCAAAGACTGGGCGCAGTACCCACCGTGAAACCGCCCCACCTAAACAGTGCGTTAACCGATGATTTACGATGTGGTGCGCGGTGCTGCGGTCCTCTATAAGCGCCCGTTCACCCCGTCATCGTAGTCGTCGTCGTCGTTGTCGTTCTCTCCGACGATACCACCCCTTTCCCTTTCCCTTTCCCGTGAAGAGCTCGCGACAAGCTATAGTCTCCGTCCATACCAGCGGCTCCACCAGCCAGCCAACCCATTCCATAATGCAATATACGATCTAGATCTAGTTATAAGCCCATTGTCGACACCCCTGATGCTTATCCATCACACATGCTCTCGCTTATTAAAGACCTACCCGCTGTCCTTCCGCTCTCTCGAACGCATAACCCCGCTTGCGGCACAGGCCACTTCCGGGCTCATATACCTTTCGTTTAGCCATAGATATTCCCTACAAATTGATGTATAGGATCGAATTTCTTTGAATACTCCTTTCAATCGTATTTCGTGACCGGGCTGGTAAGTGTAAACAAAAGACACTTGATCGTATTAGGCATCAATGGATTTGAGAATTACAGGACTTCGAGCGAGCGGGTAATTCGTGAAGAAATCATTGACAGCGTATTAGAAAATACACTCAGAGAAAATTATGGTATTACTAACCATAAAGTGACAACTATTCATTTGTAGTTGATACAAACATAGTTGTTAACACTTAATTAGTCGTCACAACTATTTTTATAGTCACCGTAACTATAAAAGGACTAAAAAACAATAGTTGTCACTTTATAGTTAACTGTACTATGACGATTTCTCTCAGTGTAGCACTGAGAAAACATTTTTAGATGGTGTTTAAAAAAAGAAAACACTGCGAAAACCCGAAAAAACTGAGGATTACAGGATTTTCTTTTAAAAAATTATTTGTGGAAACGGAAATTGGTTTTCTTAAGTCGATCCTGCCAATCGCAAGATTCATCACTTTTCGAAAATTGTAGGTATTGCAATACAGTTAAGTGCAAAACAGTTGTTAAACTTGAGTTTAAAACGAGAAAGAGAAGTTCAACACACAACAGAAAGGAAAATCATCGTCGTTAAAGTGATTCAGAACTACAATCTGCACTGTTATGAAATTTACTGATAGATAGGTTGATAGATTGTCTTAAACGTAGTTCTCGGTTTTTCACTCTGCGTATGATGCTGAACGAAACTTCTTGGTTGATTTACCACGGCAAGATCTCATTTTCTGTTCACACACGCTAAGTGCAGCCAATATTAATAGAAGGTAGTAACTTGTAAGCTACAATAATACAACTCCTGAAATTGAATGGCTGCGCTTATTAAATAAACAAATCTACCTTAAGAATAAAATAAAAACATTATGCTCCGTCTAGGCGGTGTGTTTTCTCATAGAGAAGATAATAAGATCTTCTGCACCCTACGCAGAGTGAAAAAATCAAAAACTGCGCTTAGACAAAATAACGCTCACGACTAACTCTGCCAAAGGGGAAAATATTCTTCGATCGAGAATGAATAATGTAATTTATTGGTAATTTAAAAATACAAAATAAAATATGGTTGATATTGAATTTTTCAATTCAACTATTTAGATCTGACTCCCTTCCCGTAACAAGATAATTTCGTTCTCGGTGTATCAGACAGTAGAATCTTATCTGGTCTGAATACATATTAACCAACATATATACGAGGTGAGTATATGTTGATCCGGTGTTCTGTGTGCAGCAGCATTACACGTGATACGATATACTAATATCGTAATATCCAATGGTCATCCCGCAATTCGTGTCGGTCCGATCGAATTATAAAACTCGTGAAGCACCGGTCGGACTGTTAAGCCGTCGAGCTATAACAGAAGGGGGGCTCGTACTCTGGGCCTTGTGGCAGCGGAGCAAAAGAAGGACAACGAGTAATAATATATTGTCATTGGGTAACGTCTTGATGCCGCGCTTGCTGCATAATATATTAACGCGAGCGCACGCTTCGCGATACTCACACTTGTGAACCAACACTTTTTTTCCCTCTCTCTCTCTCTCCCACTCTCTTTCTCGCCAAGCATCGCCGGACTCTTCAGCTCAGAGCCGCATCGAACTCGCTTTCGCCGGGACCACGTTTGCAGAGCTCTCGTGCAAACGATAATGCCCCTCGTAAGTCAAAATGATGAATATGCTCGTTCGCTTCTTGTCGCAAGGCCCCCCTGCCCCACCCCTTTTATAGGTCCCGCGCGCACCCCGTGCTACACTGTACGGCAAGACAGTATCTTACAATATAGTATGTAAAACAGTTGTTCTCTTGCACTAGATTAACTATAAATAAATATATATATATATTTATACAGTATATTGGCACAGTCATATATATAAATATATATATATGACTGTGCCAAAATAAGCGATATTTTTTTTTCTTTGCTCTACGTCCAAAATATCGTAGGATACGTCTTAGTAAAGATCCTGTCAAAAGCGGAGCTCATAATTTTGATTCTTAGAAGTCCATGATCGCGTTTAAAGTCTTCCCATTCAAATAAAACAGGAAAGTGATTTTTCTCCATTCTTTCTCCCTGCAACCTAAGAACAAATTTTCTTTTCATAAAATCAATCACCACAAATTATGAATCATTAAATTTCGAACAAAAAATCTTGTTGAGCCGAATTTCTATCTTCAATATTTGATTTATTACAGAGCCTTGAAATTTTTTATCGGATATGCGTAAAAAACCATCAAAATAAAATTCAATGACTCTGTAACTTGAAGCCGTTAGCGATACATAAACTTTCACCCGAATTTTTTAGAGAATTCAATGTTCTAATAAATTTATATTGACTTTTTTGTACTAACATCAGTAGTTCACTTAATAACAGTTAAAAATACAAAAACCACGACTTTGTTGATTCGTAATTCTGTAAATATCAACGATACGAAAAACTCGACAGCGAATTTTTTGTAGTGCGTCAGACAAACGACAAAATTTTGCTATAACCTTTTGTCCTAACTGCAGTAGATTAGCTAAGAAATGTGAAAAAAAAACACGGAGAATTTACAACATTAAAAATTTCAAGGCTCTTTAATAAATCAAATATTGAAAATAGAAATTCAACTCAATGAGATTTTTTGTTCGAAATATTATGATTCATAAGATGTAGTCATTGATCTTATCAACAAATAATTTCTCCTTAGGTTGCAGGGAGAAAGAATAGGAAAAAGTCCCTTTCCTGTGTTATTTCAATGGTAAAAATTCAAACGCGATGATAGACCTCTAAGATTTAAAATAATGAGCTCCGCTTTTAACATGATCTTGACTAAGACGTATTCTACGATATTTTGGTCGGAGAGCAAAGATTAAAAAACACCGTGTTTTGGGCACACCCTATATAAATATATACATATATAACTATCAAGTCAGGAGTACGTGTAAAATTGAATCTGCCTATGAGCGGTATGTGGTAGATCGATTAAGGTGATTCGGAAAGGCAGGAAGAGGGGTGCAGAGTACGGTAATGATCAGTTATATTTATTGATGCATATGTCACTTGTTGAGCTTCTGGTGTTATCGAGAAAATGTATGCCGTTGAATTCTTTCGGAGGATTGAACGTGCTAAGTTTGGTGCGAATAGGCGAGGATGAGTGCGGCGCGTCCGAGTAATGCGCTAGGTTACAACACGCTAAACGAATGTAAGAAATCAGAATCCAAAGCCAAATGATTGTTTATCACTCAATAACGATGGAATCTGCACCCAGAGAAATATGTTTATTTGAATGGATTATAGGGTGTATTTGAAATGAATAAAATTCTATTCAGATCAGATAGAATTTATTTGAATCAGATGAAATTTGATTTAAATAAAATAAAGTCTGTTTCGATTGAGTAAAATCGTATTCGGCTGGCCATTAAATAAATAATTTATTTAATGGCAGGCCTAATAGTATTTTATTCAACCGAAACAGACTCTATTTGATTAAAAGGAGATTTCATTCATTCCAAATACACCACATAATTGATTCAGATGAACTCATCAGACCCATTTCTCTGGGTGTGAGTGCTCAAACTCTTGCATAAAGTATTATAAAGCTATTATTTACAGTTTGTAATAATTATATTCGAGAGTTTTCGGATTAACTGTGCTTGTAATTGCTTCAACTCACTTACATTGTTAAGATATTCAAGGTGAAATTTTAGGGAATACCTAAAAATATGCGAATTCTCAATATAGTTTCAAACGGTAGCAAATTCAAAAAGTGAGCAAAGTTTTTTGAAGTAATCATGTTTACGACAAACATTCACAATTTCTTTAAATTAATCACAGATTTTAAATAGCTTTAAAGAAGAATGGCGTTTGACATAACTTATATATTTGCAGAAAATCTCAGAAACATGCAAGCATTAACATCTTCCAAACTGCTTCATCGAATGAGAAATTCATAGTATTAAAAAAAAATTACCTTATAAAAAAAGTAACCACCTTTTTTGGGTGTAGGGAAATAAGACGAACCTTTCTCGTGATTTTTTTTCTCCGCTTCGGTTGACACTTCAGTTCGGTCAAGTTCCGAATCGAATTTCCTTTCATCCAACATAATCCAGTGGGTTTCTCTAATGGACTTCGAATGGGCCAAGGAGATATTCTGGACTTTGGTCATTCTCTCCAGTCTTCAAATATACTGCAGTCTCGATCGCAATCTCTCTCCACTAGTTGGATCACCGTTAGCCTTACAATGGTACGAATAAGAGAAAAAAAATTGTAACAATACACAGACGTGCGCGTATCTCGTTTGCCCTTCGCTGCCACCAGGTTCTTTCATCATTTCGTTACAATAATACGAGTAAAATCGTGAGAAAATAGAGTCTTACGTAAATCCAACTACCGGGCATTGTCCTCGCATTACAATATCGTCCGCGTATTTGTGCGATCTCTTCTGAAACTATACAATGAAGCAAAAAAATGTCGTACTGAAAATGAGACTTTCTTCAACGGGATGATGTCGTTCGCTCGATTTTTCTGCAATCTACTGAGCGGCCAAAATCTTAGGTAGCGCCGGAGGTGATCGGATCTGTCGATACCACCTGAAATTGCAGGTATAATGCTATGTAACATAATGGTAATACAAGCTAATCGTTTGGTCCTTCAACCGGGCTTGCTCCTTCAAAGGCTTGAGAATTCTTTGGTTCACAATTTTTGCTTCAGTCTATGCTTACTAAATTGCCGTGTAATATAGAGATTTAATACAACTATTATTGTAATATGTTTGGTAAGCAAGAAACAATTTTTTTAAGCAAAAATTCAATCAGGTATTGGAACTCTGAGTCGGCGAAAACATTAATGAATAATATAAAAATTGGAAACAATTAAGTTTGCAATCGTGCGGAGCATAGATAGAAATCTGAACATTCAAGTTATTACTGACTCGATCATCGTTATTCACCGATTAAAATTATGGTAACAGTTTCAGAAGTCGATACAGCGGAGCACTGGTGCAAAGTTGGCTGCCGACGCTGGATTTGTATCCTCGAGCCACAACTAGCCAGAGTATCATGTCAGCATTGGGCGAAGGCTCAAAACAAACGTCGGGAAAAAGTAGCTTGCCGATGTTTGGTTGATGCTGCGCCATTTCTCATTCAATGATAGTAGCTATTGTCTGTACACGGCGAGGAAAAACTGGCAATGACACACAAAATCGCTTGGAAACTATCCACAAGCAGCTTGATAAATGAAAGACAACTCAAAAGTCAGGGATTGCGTCCAGTGCTGTTGATGGGAACATAATAACTGGCCAAATTATACAGGCGTGAGTTCTCGCGATACTGTCTGGGGCTCAGACGCAGACTCTTGATTTTAATATAGGATCAGTGCAGATTGCGCTTATATAGCGGGTTACATGTAAGTGTTACGCCGTACACTGTTTTCGGACTACCCATTGACGCATATCAAATAAATAGCAAAAATCGAGAACTACACGGAGAAATTGTATAGTTATGCGCTATGAAAATGTTGAATTACAAACTGAACAGAACAGACAATCTCGGACTATTGGGATCCCGAGACAAGCTGGGGATCAATCCTCAACTGCCGTGTGCTTCGCTACGCGCTATATAGATACACTCAGAGAAAAATATCGTAATTTCATAATAAAAATAGTTAGCCCGACGATAATGTAACTCTAATGTATAGTTGCCAGGAGGAACGACTGTATAATAGAAAATGTAAGAATATAGTTAGATCAACCATTAATATAATTCCAAGGAGGAACGACTATATTTCACGGTTATAGCAAATATAATAATAGTAACAATTATCTAAATGATAATAGTTTCAAAAACCATTCTAATGGTTCCAAATATGCCGTAAAACATTGCAAGCCTTCCTATACACTTTTTATCATGTGAAATCGTTGAATCAACGATATGCTTCTCTTTCAGCGCATGTACTACAGCCATACATAGTTTTCGGAATTAGAATATATTAGGACTAGGTATAAGAATAAATACAAGTATCATTAGTTTTTGAGAGCATACAATTTATTCCCATATTATCTCTTATTTTCATAGATATAATGAAAACCGCAGATTCTTCTATTGATGTAAGTGATTGTTGCGGAAGCCAAGTCGTTACAAAATAATAATTTCGTTTCGAAACTTGTAACATTCCTTTATCTGTTCAGTTAATATGACGAATGCAACTTTTTCGCCTCACAAACTAAAAGAAATAATGGTCCCTCTTGGCTCGGAATACATATAATGCAGTTTCTAACAATTTTATGTCCTAAGTATTTGATCCTTTTAACCGCATTACGATTTCCTTCCAACGGGAATATTGCGTGCAGTCAATCAAGCCAAGGCTTAAACGATGTTGATGTAATCGGAGTCAAAGGCCTACTTTGCAATCTACACCTAAAATTATTCCAATTAAGGCAATTAATAGGAGAACGCACGAGAACTCACAATACACAGTGTTCGACACCGTAGTTTCCAACAGCGCAGTGTCTCTTCTGCGGTATAGCGCGTCAGTCGAAGATCGCTATAGTCTATCGGCTAGAAGTCCGCGCAAAATCTTCTGGGACATAGTCATAAACTGCGGAAACGCATTACCTAACAGTCGACGGTGCGGCGCCGTACAGAGTCTGGCGCGATTCAAACTCTGTGACTTCTAAACTAAACCAAGACATTTGAGAAACACCTCTACAAATAAAAGTTTTTCCTATTTACTGAGTAGGTGTTTTCATTTTAACTCGCATATGGCGATAAACTGCACACTTCGTATAAGCTGCGAGTAACCTTTGAGTTGTCGATAAGAAATCATCTTAATATGTTTTTTACGCATCGACCGATAACTTTCAAAATGCGTCTACGCGAATTATAGAAATCATTCATATTCTCGTCTGTAGTACAGCGAGATACGAATTCCAATGCTCCACAAATGTTGAGACCTGAATCGCAGTTTCCATCATAACTTCCGATAACTCAAGAGGCCCACCGCCAGAAATTTCGACGCGCAATGCTAAACGCCTATAGGTCTGTCTCTCTCTAACATAGCTCTGTCTCTGTCACACTATTTTTCTTTTAATTCTTAAAAATAAACGGCTATGTCGAATGAGAAACCAGAAGCTTAGCCCAATTCTACGATACTTCTGCGTATCCTCTAAAAGTCCAGACCCTGTCCGTCGTATCATTCGGGAAAAAACAGCTTTCGAAATTTCTGCGGGGGGGAGAGGGTGTACCACTGCCTCTTAACAAGTTTTGGGGAGAATCCCAAACTTTTCTCTCCGTGTACAATTAAGATTATGATTATTCTGTGTATGTTTATCCCTAAGTAACGTGAAAACGTGACGATGTCGACTGTGCGTTTGACGTCACTACGAGTACAAAAGCATTGTTTTCTAAAAGCGATTGACAATAATAAAAGCGAAATGTTGTCAGCAGACGTATCGACGATAAAGAAAATGCGGGTTGGCGATGCTTCGAATTCGCCAACTGGTATACATGTCGATCTTAATAGCTGTGACCTCGAAATCCGCGATGTTGCGATCGATTAATCTGAAGAGATTAATTTATCAGTCAACGTGCATACCTGCTATGTTCAATTTTAGTTCAATTAACTTTTAGCTCGTACAATACACTAAAATGTACTCAGCTGTCCTTGGCAGAATTTTGATTAACACAACAAATAAATTTGTCACAGAGGTACTGGCAAAAGTTTATAGTGTAAGACGAATATACGATAATGTTGAGGACGAGCAGATCGCTGTCGGGGGCAGGCGACCGGATCCATAGAAAAGCGCAGAGGTTTGCAGGCGATTATTAGACTATTGAATTCAAAGTTATATGTTTGTTAGAAAAAAAAGGGGTTCAAAAGATACTTATTCATTAATTTCTCATAATTTGCGGATATTTATGAATGCTAGCTCATATTTTGCAGCTAGGGCAACCTGGTTCAGACCTGAGTCGCGAGCCAGTACCGATTCAGGGTTCGCCTGTGTTGCTCGCCAACATACTGATCCAGAGTTGACGTGTCTCGCACGCCAGTATTGGTTTAGCGGTGGCGCGAGTCGTGGGCCAGTACCGCAGAAAACGTAGTACTAGTTCTTATCCAGTAATAGCTTGGCGTTGGTATCGGATTCTGTGCGGAGGTTACCTGCTACTGCTATGACAGCCTGTGATATTTTTATTTTTATCGAAGTTTGGCAATTCGTAACTCGAGGTCTGAGTTTTGTCACGATTAAAAATTAATTGTTTTTCGGCAACAATTCGTCCGTTCAGATTGCTTTATCAATTTACGAATCGATAAGGCAATTTGATTTTCCTATACAGAAATATCGATAACAACGGAATCTTCGGCATCGTTAGACTCAGACCCCGAGTTACAATTTGCCAAACTTCCATCGAAATAAAAATATCACAGGCTGTCATCGTCGAAGCACAATAACATCTCTTTGATAAATATTCAGCCAAAGTCCAAAAAGAATAATGTTACTTGCTACTATCGGCAGAGAAACGAGCCTCTGGGAGAAAGCATCGGACGAGTACTATAAGAAGCCCAGCACCCAAGACGAGATCCACAGAGCGCTCCGGCAATCGTCAAATCGAACCCTACTTTGGTATAAACACTATTTTTTGAAGTGCAGAAATCGTTTTACTATGAATCTATTTACTTTCGACAAAGTGATTTGATTTTACCTTCTTGAATAAAAACATAAATAAGATCCAAGTGATCAAAAAATACAACAATTACCTACAGTAAGCAGTCATTGAATGACTATTTAGCCGAAATCCAAAGGTCGCATATTCCCTGTTAAAAAATAAAGAGTTCCGACTCTATAATATACCGAGACTGGAAGTTTTATGCATATACTAATATATTTAATTCAATGTACGAAGATTGTGTGAAATGGCAATAGTTTCGCAGTAGACACCATTGATTGATGAACTATTTTGCAAATAAATTTCGAGCTCATAATAAATCGATACCCCAAGTTTTCATGCATGCATTTTTATATCAAGTATAATATACGAATAGGAAGTGGAATGAGAACGCACTTGTGACAAACACAATTTTTATTGCCATTGGTATGCATTATCAGCAAAATACTCGTCCACAGTGCAGTATTATTGAGAGCCGTTATAGTCTCGAGATCTCGATAAAACAATTAAATAAAACCAAAAGCTTCTTGAGTACTCAAAGGAAGAATGATTAAAAAATTCAGCAGATGGAACTTAACCGCACTAACTGTACTCTATAGTATTTCTTTCATATGATGGAATATAAATGTATGATTTAAAGTGCTCGTGTGAGCTAGAGATCGCATATGAGTGCATATAAGAGAACACTATGTAACATGCGTGACGTATCGATGTTATCGTGATTTTCGCGTCACTGTAGCCAGTACTTTTGGTCTAGAGTAGATAACGAGACGATAGGGCACACATCGTTTTGGATTTCATGATGGTGAACGGCGCGCGGGACCCTGGCACTCGTCATCGGCACGAGTGTACTCGGCCGCACGTGCGGGTTTACAAGGGTTCTTTTCCTTGGTTAGAGAGTGCCGGAACGACGCGCACATGGCTTTTCAGGATCGTCCTAGGGGATCATCAGGCAGCAATTGATTTTTTTGAATTTTTTTTCTACTCGAATATGTAATTCTGAAAATTATCTCGTCATCAAGGAATCACGTGGGCTCGAGGTTGATAGAAGGTCAAGTGTCCATTCTTTTAGTTTGATATAGATGTCCCATAGATACATAAGCAAATTCTCCATCGTTTTTCGATCTTCATAATTTCTATTTCCAAGCACACGCACATGGCTTATCAAGTTCTTCCTAAGGCCTTATCAACTGATGCATTGATTTATTTTTGTTACGACCTGAGGTAACGGACGTTGGAAAGGGATATAGTTTTTGAAGGTTCTTGATCGATTAAGAGTTGAAACTCAAATTTCGAATTATCACACGTGCATATTTTTTTATTCGAATAAACTAATTTAAAAGATAATATAACTTCTTATTTATCGCCGGATTCGATAACTGCGTAATACTATAAAACAAAAGAAAAGAAAAAAGATTATTAATATAGGATTGTAATCCTATACATATATTTATTGAATAAAATATATATGAGGATTATTCACTTTCGTACGAGAATTTCGAAATGCCTAAATACATTTGCCTAAGTACAACAGCGTGATAAATGCAGTTCATTACACTGTTGAATTTTATGTTCTTATTTATGTCGATACATATAGAGATGAGATTTTGTCGATACGTACATATCTTTTTGTAGTATCCTGGGTGGGGATCAAAATAGCGAATGTCTAGAATAGCAAAAGGCTAAAATAGCGAATTTGAAAATGAGGAACGTCTAAATGTAGAATGTCCATAATTATGGAATTCGGTTTTTCAGTCATTCGACATTTTTATCGTTCGCTATTTTAAATGCATTTTAATAAAATGGAGGTAAAAATAGCGAATGGTCAAAATAGCGAATGGCTGAAATAATGAATTTCATAATGATTACCATTCTAGATTCAGACGTTCCTAATTTCGAAATTCGCTATTTGAACCATTCAGTATTTTGGTTGTTCGGTTTTTTTACCCCCACCCGTATCCTCGGTATTCTCTTATACAAGAGTCCTATATTCTTACAGCACTGGGAACAAAGACGCTTCGGAAGATATCTTTGTCGAGAACTGACAAAAATATTGCGAGAGGGGGGAGTACATCGGCGAGTGCCCAAAACAGTATGGGAAAATGCTCCACACCGTTGCGCTGGGCTACCCATTGTTATTGGACGCGTGAGTCGCACATATGGCCAAGTGGACTAAACGCTTAGGCGCGTTCACCAAAACACGATGATTGAATACATTGCAATATTTATAAATTGGGAATTTAAATGAAATTCCGAAGACATGCCAAAATGATAGATACTGTTTGACTACTCGTAATGTATGTCTTTGCTGGAATTAAAAGAGTGTAAGGAACTCATGATTTGACATACGATCGCTCAATTGTACGGTCGCTTTCTCGACAGCAACTAATATAATTCTCAATGTGCATTGAGAGGGCCACTCACATTTGGAGAGATAAAAACATCGGTATAACGTCTATTTTTCGGCTATCAGACGTTACCTTACTCATAGTAACAACGCAACTACGCATAGCGTAAGGCCCTAGAAAACCGGATATAATTCGATAGCTATACTGAGTCGAGAAATTATTCGCATATTCTTCTCTCCATGTATGTTTCAACTATTGTTTTCGAAAACGTGGAAAAACCCGAACTTAAGATAAGCGTTGGTTATAAAACCATTTCACCCACAAAGTGTCCGACAATTAATCAAGTCCATTCACAAATACAGCTTAAACATTTTTGAAACGGATTTTCCGAAAGTTAAGGTAGTCCTCCTGTATTTTTTGACATCGCATAAGTTCGAGCGAAATCGAGACAGAATTACGAACTGTTCTCGAAGAGATAAAAATCTGAAAAAAATCAACTATATGAAAGATGCTGAACAGATTAATTCGGCATACTAATAATTGGAAAATGTTATTAACAAATTACTGAAATAAATGATTGTGCAACAAATTGCCCGGCAATCTAACTTTTTTTTGTTATAAATATGATTTGTTTATTTTTCTGAATATGTGTGGATTTTTTTTAGAATTTTATCTGATGTTTGAAAAATGGCCGTTTGTTCGAAGTGTAAAATTGGAACAACTGAAAAAAATCTGAAAAAATACATACGTATTTAGAAAAATAAACAAATGTTTTACATAACAAAGAAAAGTTAGGTTGTCGGGTAATTTTTTGCACTATTATTTATTTAAGTAATTTGCCAACAATATTTTTTAATTATTATTATGCCAAAATAACCTTTTCAGCATTTTCTATACGCTCGATTTTTTTCAGATTTATATCTCATCGAGAACTGTTCGTAAATTTTGTTTAATTCTCCCTCGAACTTATACGACGTTAGACCGTACAGGAGGACTACCTTAAATGGAATCTGGAAAAATTTATACGTCACAAAATGGACAATTTATTTTCATTTTGAACAAACTTAGGCTAACGAGGATTTTTTGGTACAAAAATTTCCATCAATTTTTTAATAACAATTCAGAATCGGTATGATGCAAAATCAATTTTCTTAACACCTTAATAGTACATCATGCTACAAGGGACGGAAACTTGCGCCCCCTCCCGCGTAGCAGACGATACTTTTTGTCTGACTGCGCTGAAATGACGGTGACGTTATCTTATCACATCATCTATACATGTATATCAGTATGTATACTAGGGTGTCATGCAGAAATACATTTCTCTGAAAGGGAGGCTTTGTAGCTAATTTTTTAGAGGTCGCTCACGCGAGATTTGTATATAAATTGCTATTAATACGTAAAGAATGTATTAAATTTACCGAATAGTATTTATTTTTGAAAAATTTATTCCATAAACCTTACCATCGGTCATAGTAAGTTGCTACCAACATTTTAAAGATGTACGAGCGATACATTCCGCCCAAACGTGAGATTCAGAGCGGATTTTGAATACTTGAATACTTCTCTACGCGTTAAAAATTTCAGAAAAATCAAGCATATCGAAGGTGCTGAAAAAATTCATTTGGTATAATAATAATTCCAAGATGTTATTGTCAAATCGAATTTAAAAAAAAAATTTCAATAATTTATACGTCAACCTAATTTATTTTAAAATTAAAATGAACTTTTTTTAAATTTTGTATTATGTTTTTGAATTTTTTTTTTCAGCTTAACCCCTTCACTTTCAAGGGCCCCTATAGGGACGCAAACGTATAGAGGAATACGTTTTTCTGACATTGAAGGGGTTAAACATAAAAATAAGTGCAATATTCAAACATTACACAAAATAAGAAATCATTTTCATTTGAAAAATAAGAGAGGTTCATGGGTAAATTGTTGAACAATGTTTTTTTTTTCATCTTTTTTTATTAACATTTTGGAATTATTATTATGCAAAATTAATCATTTCAGTACCGTCTTGACGAACAATGAAGATCAAAAGCAATATCTTTTGCAAGTTGTTAAAAGCCATGAGCAAGAATGTCTGAACCGAGACAAAAAACTCTGAAAGCGGTTTGAAAAATGAAAAGTGATAATAACTAAATAAAAAAACAAGCATGACGAAATAAAGAAAAATACTTTATATCCAAAATATTTATTTTTACTTCGTAATTCTTGTGCTTTCAATATTTATTATCACTTTTTACTTTCATATTATCACTCACATTGGTAATTGATTGTAATCAACACGTACAATGATTTATTTCCTTCAAAGAATTGATTAAAAAATATTTCGTTTATGTCGGTTCTACCTCTTCTGTATTTCCCATCCTGTTCTTTGACTTCGCCGTACGAGAACAGTGATTTCCCGCTTCGTTGCCATGATGCTCAACGTTAACCACGGTTACTACTTGCTTGGATGGTGTTTAACAGCCAGCTGTGATCGACAGTGATTATTAATATTTTTTTCAAAAAATAGAATTTAGTAGATTTAAATAAATACAAATTTCGCATAAGCGACCTCTTCAAAATTAGCTCCACTCTCCCTCCATCAAAAGGTTTTTCTACATATATTTCAACTTTTCCATCAACAGCCGAAATTTTTTCTTTTTTTCTAATGTATACATGTGCCTTAGTATCTTTTCGATTAAAGGTGAAGTTAGAACGCGGAATATCTATAGTGTACCGACTGCCATCCGAGTCAGTGTGTTAGACGACGTACCGAACGGCGCAAGAATTTGAAAAAGCCATCAAATTATCTTGAATTTGGCAAATTTTCGTAATGTTAATGCTGGGCTTGTAGTTTAATATGTAGTCGGGTCGTGTGCATGGAGCCCTTGGTGGGGTCCAGGGAAAAAGCCCCGGTAGGGTCGAGGGGCAAAACCATATGACCATAGGACTAAGCCGATCAAATTACACACAATACATTTCAATGTGGTCTAATTAGCAAAATGTAGCGATTCTTGTAGTTTATTGGAAGGAAGTGGGAAGTGGAAAAAAGGTTAAACATACGAGAATCCATATTCATAGATTATTTATTGACCGTAGTTATTTACATGTTCTAACCACTGGCTCACCCATACGCAATAGCGTCGATTTGTGTCGTTGCGAGCACTGTGGCGCTCACGCTGGGAACTGCGTACCGGGCCCGATGTCCAAGGAAGTTTTGGTCTATATTTTTACCCGCTACGCATGCTCACTGCTTGCGGTCAGTTATCGGTGACTTACCTCCCGCTTTTTCGGGTCGAAAACACGTTATTTCAGCGCAATCAGGAGAAAAAATATATACCTAATTTTTTCAGATTTACAGCCCATTGAGAAGGGTTAAATTTTTTTTTCTAAACTCACGTTTGACCGGGCTGTACAACTAGGACCACATAAATGAACAAAGCTATGTTGTTGATAAGTTTTTTGACATCGTTACATTCCTGAAGCGATATTTACACTCATCCTAAGCTTACCAAATATGTATAATTTATACATTGTACTTAAAATTACACATTATGAGGTGCGGGTTAAAATAGCGAATGACCAAAATAGCGAATGGCTAAAATGGCGAATTCAAAAATAAGGAACGTCTAAATGTAGAATGGCCTTAATGATGGAATTCGCTTTCTCAGTCATTCGCCATTTTTATCGTTCGCTATTCTGATTCCATTTTAATAAGATGGAGGTCAAAATAGCGAACGGTCCTTATATAGCGGATGGCTGAAATAGCGAATTCCACAATGATCACTATTCTGAATTTAGACGTTCCTTACTTCAAAATTTACTATTTTAACCATTCACTATTTTAGTCATTCGCTATTTTGATCCCCACCCACATTATGTAATGGTAATCATTGTATTGTGTATATATTAGCAAACGAATAAAATTCTCCACAACACGGCTAATTTTTCATTGGAGAAATATAGAATCATTATCGTTTCAAGTCCCAGCAAAAGATCAACGACTACAGGTCACCCACCTCAAAGTGGGTAGCGACATAACACGCAGTCGCTATTTCCGTCGCATCTTCGACAACTCAAGAAAAGAATTCCAGCATTTGAGGGTATCCAAATATTTTCCGAACGTGACTAATTGTCTAATCATGAAAAGGAGACGAGTGGAATGAAAGCTCGGAAAAAGAAGGTGTACAGAATGTCGAAAAATCTGTGGCAGAGCTCGAGCTCCACGATGGTTGACGACTGGCGTCAGGTGCTTATACGTCTAACAGAAACGGGTATACACCAAAACTTCTAGCGTCGCTTTTTCTCCCAAGAAAAGCGTGTGGACGTGTCGCACACACGGTTTACTTTATGACCGCCAACAGGATATCAATCCCGGGCTCGCCTTCGGAGGTAACACCGAAAACAAATCGTAAAAGACCGTTTTGTTATCCCCATGTTACTGCGGGAATCCGCGCTCGTAAACTTTCTGATTTAAGCGACTGAACGAGTCTCTACCTTCGCGCAGCAATTCCGACAGAAATAAGAATTTATTAGAATAACACCAGAAGCGAGAGAGTCTGCGAGATGTAATAGAAAGAAAGAAGTGGGACGTGGATAAAAAATAGAAATAAATATACGTGTGTGTGGCAGTGTTTCGAAGGGAAATTGAAGCTGTTCTCTCAATAGACCTCGATACACTTTAGGGTACAGCCCTTATGAGATCTTTCACTCTTCTTTATCTTTATCTCTTCTTTCTTTTCCTCCGAAGTTTTTCGGGCCGATGCATTATTCGCCGCGTTGCTCACATTGTTGCCTTTTGGTTTACGAGACAGGTTTGATTCTACTGCGATTCTACTGTGCATTACTCCCGGCTCCTTCTCCTCCCTTTGGGTTCTGTGCATGAGTCCCGTCCATCACTTCCGGATGCCTGATCGCATTTAACGTTTGTTTCTCCTGTAGAGCTGTGCATGTGCTCGATGTGCAGTCTGGAACCTTTCGTAGAAGCATTGCGATGTGGAGTCTATGGAGTTTGCTGAGAGCGTCTAAGGGGTGAAATCAAGACAGACTTTTCGGTCTTACAGGTCGTGATAGTGCAACTATTACACGACAACTGATAATTCTTAGTTCGCACAGCGTGAAAGAATTGGTTGCGCTAACAAACTGATTTTTAGCTTCAGCCAACCGATTTGTTCCCGTAATCGACCAGCTTATTGGCCCATTAATTTCTCCGCTCGGAGCTTATCCAACCGATTTTATTTCCTTATATGCAACCAATCTTAAACATATATCATCTTTCCCAACTGGTAAATAATTACAGGAACTATAACTGCAGGAAAAGTTGAGAATTTTTTTCGTATAATCACGTGAATTTCATTTGACGCACAATTGTTATCTCAAATGAATATATTTTTATAGTGATGTTCATAAAATAATAGAAACTGAAGGACTTTTTAGAATATCTCTATAATTATAGCAAGTGAAAAAAAAGCCTGGAATTACTTCATCCGTTGAGACTTTTACTGATATAGTCGTAACAAGAACGTAGAATATTGTCGCTTGGGCTAACAATTGATAGTTTCGCCAATGGTAAAACTGTTATCATTCTCTATGCAAATGAATTTCCTATCAAATGTTTGAAAAAATGACTACATGTTAAGAAGTTACCATAGAGACCGTAATTAATAAACAGTGGGTAAAAACAGTTCTGACTTTTAGAATATTGGTATAAACCAACTAATAATAGTTATCACTTATAATACTGACAGCCATTCTCAAAGTGTAATCAATGAAGCTTGGGAATCGATGTAAAGGTCTTCATATTCCTCTATTTACACTTTTATGCGTGCTAGAACTTCCATAGTATCGACACGAACACGTCATCCCATAGTTCCATTTTTCCCTACACTTCCCTTTTCCATTACGACAATTGAAATAGAAAAAACCCAGAAGATCATAGCACTCAACCATCAAGTCCTAGCTAAAGGTCTGAATGTCATCAAGTATATGTCATCAGTAAAGGAACAAAGCAAATAACTAGGAACATTGACACAACCATGCACTCCTCAGCAGAAGCAAAATTAAAAAAGCTCTACCAATGAAGTAGACTGTGTAGACAAGGATGGATACGTGGTCCCACAGTGGCGTATATTAGAACGCATGGAGGACAGTATAGTAAGGTGTTACCTCTTTTGGCTTTGATTGACAGACGGACAGCATGCAATTATCTCGCCCTTCCCTTATATCTTACTTCATTTCTGACTTTCTCGCTCTTCCCCCTTCGCTCATTAATTACAAAGGTAGATAGTTACACATTGAGGTCTATACCAAAGCATTGCTCGCGACCCGAATCGCCTCGCCAGCGTGGTCACCATTTTGTTGAAAATTGAATAGTCAGAAACGCGTCCAGGTAACTCCGGCTTGTTGATGAACATCCGGAGGTTTCTTTTTTTCTTTGTCTTTCTCACTCCGGACGCACCGAACGAATTAAAAATGCCACATATACCTACGGCTCTCAATTTCACTCAACACGTATATTACTTGACACGCGTATCCGTTCCACATGTTGTTTCTCGACGCCCTCATCTCTTTTATCTCTCTCGCGCTTTTTTCAACCACCAAACGTACGCCATGGCTTTTGTACCTGTCCAATTATTATTTCCTTGTTTTTCTTGTTTCCTGATTCTGGCAACTGCCCACCTTCGGTCTCGCATTTTGCAGCTGAACGCTTATATTATACGTATGGGTATCAACCTGAGGTGTTAAATTCCCAAGTTATGACCGAGAAGCGTATTATACTTATATTTCGAGGATGTGATACGTCAAACTCTGCACGCGTGATCCCAGAGTTCCCGAAAAAAAAAGGCTAAGGCTTGTCTTTTATCCGATGAGGTTAACACGGTCATCAATTGAAATCTAAACACGATAAATAAATGAAGAACCCGCTATTTTAATAACACACGAAACGAGAAAAATCGTGGGTCAACACAACCACAAAATTGATTGGTACAACCACCATTCGATTCGAATGAATGAATGAAGCTTAAACTTGAATTAGTCAAATTCGAACTTCAATACAAAATAAACGAAAATCAAATTACTATTTGGAGAAAATTAATTGATTAGTTGTCGTAAGTAATATCAAAGTAAAGTAAGTATTCTCGTATTACAATATAGCCTTCACAACACCGGAAAACACCTAGTGATTCAGCAAATTATTTATTGTTCCACCTCAACGTAAAGTTTTACGGGAAATTTCACTATTGTTTCATTTCTGAAATGATACATTGCTTCTGTATAAAAAATCTGACATATCAGATTCTTACAAAGTATAATATCAAGATAACATGTAAAGTTCAAATAAGAGATATTGAAAAACAGTACCAATTATTCAATTTTTTGTACTCAGCTGCTTATTTACTTTTATTAGTATTTTTCCGGATAACTTGGATCAATGTAACGAAATATGAAATACAAATTGTTTTACATACTATTATTCTCATTTATCAGTCAGAATGTACCGGCGATATATTTCGTAACCCTTTATTCGTTATTCCGTTGTTGCACTAAGAGAAAAATATAGTAGAATAGTAGGTCCTACTATACCAATATAATTCACAAAAGGAAGGATTATATTGATTGCACTGGATACTATTTTCTTGATTAGCTGCTTTATAATTATGTTTGCATTATGTATTCCTTGTGATAATCGTAACCATCAAATATAAAGATTCCTCTTGCGTATTATACTGTATGATAAAAGTTTATCATTGTTGCTTAAACCATTGTTCTCCCAGTGTATTAATAATGTTTCTGATGCAAGCTATTTTTTAAAAACATTTTTGTAAATCAGAGACTAAACATTTTTTGACTCCTCTGTGTTATAGTCATTTGAAAATAGTTTTATTTATTATACACTTAATCAGCGTTCTTCACGCTCACGGGTGGCCAAGTATCCTTCAGATTCTTCAGTACACCTGTCAAGGATCAGGGCATTAATATTTTCTTACCACAGGAAAAGTCCCACGACCAGGCGACGTTTTGTATGTTATTATGTGACCAAGATGGAAGATGCGGTCAGATTGTGGTTAAAGTCCCATTTGAGAATCTCCAGACCGGACCACGGGGTGCTAATAGCGATCGATTATCGCCCATGTTACAGTCGAGTCGCTGCTTCACGGTTCGATCTTGAAAAATATAATCTTTTGTCTGAAGACATATTATTAGCTTGCGTATCCGAAAGGACCTCATATTTCATTAAATCCTTCTCGTACACCTGGAAACAAAAGTAAAGTCTACGGTTTGAGTTTAAAAACATATTTAAAAAAACACATAAAAATAACATCTACACCAATCAGCCAAGCATTCTATTATACATCGGCGAGAATGTTCACATACTTATATTATGAACGATTCTTGTCGCAAGAATACGAACAAAAATATTTCTATTCTAATTATAAAACTTATCAGCGTATAAGTATAAGAACCATATTCCGTCTATTAATTTTGGTTTTTTTTTTTACTCATAGAGGAAACTTTGTTTACATGACATTTTTTTGTTGGTTCCTCGTGTAAGGATTTTCACAGTAATCAAAAATCTCGTCAAAAATGTCCTTGAAAAATCAATCGCTTATAACTCAAGAATCGTTTTTGACATCGAGCTGAAATTTGATACACAAGTCAAGCGGCAGTCATTTTAATGATAATGATGTCAAAAAAATTGTATTCAGAAATGTAGACTTTTTAAAGCTTGGAAATTTGGGTAAATTTACATTACTGCATAAACTATTACAAGCCTCAATTATGTACGTAAATAGATTAGTATTTACTGGTGATAGATACATAATTTAATTGAGATCGGTTGAAAGATCTCATTGTATAGGGATTACAATTTTTCTGTGGTTTCTGACTATCTTTCACGTTTTTACGAGGTTCCTGAATGAGGAAGCCACAATCGACAAGCATAATTTCTAATGAAGGTAGATTTGTATAAAGTAAAAAATAGTGAAGAAGAAATGTGCGAAGTTCTAGTTTACACGCTTTTCAGATTATTATCAGTATATTGTGAAAGAACATTTTTCTCGGCTCTTGAGAAATGTATCCCACCTGGCATGGCCGTGGTCAATGGCTGCCAGGGGCCTGTGTTTTACTTTAATTTATTTTATATTCTGTTGTAACCGCCAATTAGTTTTAAGAAAAACTAATAATCTGTCTCTTGTGAAATCTATGTATATTCTAGACACGCAGTCGTCTCTTTTGCCCAAGCTAGGGCTTGATCACGACTTATCGATATATATCGAGAAGTAGTGGTCGAAGTTAAAGGCAATATGATCAACTTCGTCATTTACGATGTTTCAACTAAAAACGTAACTCTATTGCAACATGAGTAGTTTATACGACTACACTAGAATTTCATTTTGATTAGCAGCCGTTTGATCAACAACTAAAAATGTTTTTTTTTTCTATTCTCGAGCATTTTTATAGCCTATCACTACATTGGTAAATGATGAGCGATTTTTGTTGAATCAGAGTGAGGATTTGGTATTGGTACAATAATTTATTAATTTTTAAATCCAAATGACGAAGCGAATAATTATATATTTTTTCCTTTTTCTCTCCACAGGCGTTATTTCAATTTATTCCTCTACCAATGGGCAAAACAACTCCATGCAAAAATAACACAAATGACCCTCGGAACAACGTCAATGACTTCGCGTTATTTTAGTGCATGTTGTTTTCTCGAGTTATTAGGTTCTTTCGCGTTCTGTTAGTTGTACATTTCGAAAGTTATTGTCTTCGACAGTGGTTTGGTGATATTTTTATGTATGTTATTTTGAAATGTTATTTCTTCGATATGTTATTTTGACAAAGTACCTCTATCGAAGCTAGCCCAACTCATCCCTCACATTCGTATAAACGAAAAAACAACGAAATGAAAAAACACCATAGAAACAGAGTAGAAAGAGAAGAACTCGATTATTCTGGCGGAAAAGACGTCGTCTAAGAGGATTAAGAATTATCACACGGGCGTAAATTCTCGAGCAGAGGAAACAAAATGGCTCATCCAGCCGAGAAGTAAGAGCAAAAGCCTAAAACTTGAGGGGATTAAAAGTTAACCCGTGTCGACGACGTGCTGCTTGCTTATTCGCTAACCCCAGAGAGAAGGAGACAGAGAAAAAGCGACTCAAAGTAGATTAGCTTGCACCTTGTTGCCCGAGAGCTCTCTTGGTATAACATTACCCGAGGTCGCGCTGATCCTGTTACATCCTGCCCGGAATTAAAAATATTGTCATCCCGCGTAGGATTATAACATCGGATAATATCCTCCTGGCTGTCAAACAGAAATGAAATTTTCGTTGAATTCTGAGCCACGGAGACAGTGATGACGAATCCCGTTCTCACTTCGTCGTCTTGAGCTCATCGAGGCTTAACGGTAGTCGAAATTTCGCCTAAGGGATATATCTCCATTTTCGGTTAGAATTTAGGTTGAATAAACTATTTTCAGTGGTTTATATGGCGGCGAGAGGGGCAACCGACATTGGAGACACTGAGAACTTTTTTAAAATAAAAGTAAATTAAAAAAATTGATAATAAACGAGGATTGAGAAAAAAATTCAAGTAGGTTTGCGAAAACTTTGTACAATTGAAAAAACTATGTATTCGAAAAAACCACTTGTCATTTTGACCATTGTTGCCACTGTTATCTAACAATTTTATCAACAAACTTTCGGCATTTTTTATATCCACTATCAATGTCCTTAGCATCTCGAATGACGTCTATATAACTTATTTCAAATGCTATTCGAATGAAATTTTTTGTTATGGGTATGTGAGAACGACATACATCCTTAAGTCTAGGAGAAGATCAACAAACGCCATTTTCACTCTTATTGTCACACTTAAAGGACCCGAAAAAATCCAAATTTGACCCATCTCTCCGAAAGCTTGTTGGGCCCTGAAGATTAGAACCCAAAAAAACTCTATAATCGTCTTTGTCATCGTTTTACCCCATTTTCCAAACGGTCCGATTGGACATTCCAGTGACATCGGCAATTATTGTGTAAGTAAACTGACAGCGTTTAATCACAATGACGGAGACGTGTGAACGCCGGGTTTTATACCTTCTAGAGTTATTAGTCGAATTAATTGACGGAAATTTTCGATAAAGCACTAGCTGAATGCGCCACTGTGATGATTGAACTCAAGGCGAAGACGCGATGGGTTCGCGCGATTCCTAATTAATAGGCAACGGAGACTCGCACGCCTGCTGCACACAGGGAATCATTATTTCAAGCCGCGAGCGCCGTCGTTACTTCGATAGACATTAATTGTTTTGCCTTGTAAAGGTGAAGTGGCCCTCGTGGAGGGAGAAGCTATTGTAAAGTCCAGGGCAGGGAGCACGCTGCCTTTCGATAGCACCTGCTGCTGCCCATCTTTGGACTATTGTATACCTGAGACCCTTACGTGAAGCTGACCGCAGTTTCTACAAGGTCTCTAGCAGATATTATCTTCGATATCTATATAGCTGTTGTGTACGAGTCGAGTTTTGAAGGATTGCTTCCCAACTTAAGGAGGGGGATTTTTATAGGCGCGAAAACATTGGTGATTTTCGTAATTTTTCTTTTAAACAGGAAAATTTATTCAACCGTTTTGAAACTTCGGAAATTGTTCATTGCGACTTCTCCCTACGACAACGTATTCTTTTCAATGTTTTTCGCGATGGTGAACGTACGCCACTGTCTTCTGATCAAGTTGCAGGCACTCAAGTAAGTCTTGCCGATAAAACTGAAACGGTCAATACTCAGATCATCGCTAGCGAGACGATTATTGACTTAGCAATGCTCGATGAGACCAATGATCGGCCAATTGTTGGTTTCTCTATAATGAAGCCAATGCCCGGCCAAGAATTGACCCTTCGATTGGTGGTTTGTCGGTATAGGACCAATGCTCGGCCGATTATTGCCTTTACATTTGCCGATTTGTCCATTTAAGGCCCATGCTAGGCCAATGATTGATTCGGCAATTGTTGGTTTGCCGTTATGACACCGATCCGTGACGTATGAATAAAAAAAATGATTCATTATAATTTTCTTATTATTAGATTAAACTTCACCACAAAAACTTTCGAAAGCTGCTTAATTTCACATGATAACATTTTTTTTGAGATTCTATACACTTGAGCGTTAGTTAGAACAATAATTCTGATAAAAACATAATAACCACTACTCTTGTAAAAAAAAACTGTGTATAAAACGTCACCATTCTGTTTCGAGCTAAATGAGAAATCAGTGCCTCTCGACACTTCTCAAATAATTTGCGACGGTTCTGTGGAATACACTGAGAGAAAAGTGTATCGTTTACTTCAAGATTTCACATGGTAAAACGAATATAGGAAGGCTTGCAATGTTTTATGATTGAAGCGATGATAATATGCTTCAATAAACGATAGTTGCGAGGTTATTGGAAACAAACGTTAAAATCGTATATGCAACAAAACGGCATATTTGAAACTATTATCATTTTGATGATTGCTACTATAATTATATTTGCTATAACCATAAAATATAGACGGCTCTCCTGGGAATTATATTAATGGTTCATCCAACTATTTTCTTATATTTGGAATAACCATAAAATATAGACGGCTCTCTTAGAAACTATAGTTTATAGTAAGATTATCGTCAGTCCAACTATATTATTTTTTAAATTACCAGATTTTTCTCTAAGTGCATTTTGCACAAACGACAAAATAAACTTTATTTCAACCAATCCTAAAAACCTCTGAATAAAATCCTAGCGCGCCATCTATTCACTTGAGGTTCCATACCAGAGGCTGACGTTGACCCCACTAACTTGTACGCGATGCCTCCCCCGGGGATATACTTGAAGTTGTAGGCACGTTTCCACGAGCCCAAGCGGAAGATCTCGATCGCTGATCCATCAACTTGCATGCCCACTACAAACCTGATGTCACCAGCACTGGAACAGAGCGACAGAGAAGAAGAAAGGGAAGACACTGACTAGACTAGAGGCGTTTAAAATCCCACAAGCATATTATAAGTTACATTGTTGTACGTTGAAGCAGAAGGGGCAGTTCGCTTGTGGGACGTTTATGGGCATGGCACCAGAAGATTCTCGGACAATCCGCGTCCCACCTCCGATTCGCGAGTGTCCATTGACTTCCGCAACCCGCCTACGGTGCAGATGCCAAAACACGGCTCATGCTCGTGTCACATGGAACAATCAGCCCAAATGATCGATGGATCGCTTGCGCGACCAGGAACGGAAAAGAGGAGATGGTAAAAATGAAACATAACGAAAGAGACACGCGAGTCTTCCTTCGGCGGACTCCTCCTTTCGAAAATCAGTGATCTGGCTGTTCGTTGTATTTAAATCTGCTCTGATCTTTTGCTCGGACTTCGACTTCGTAATTGTTGCTTCCATTGTGACAAAATTTTTCCATGCAGAAAATAAGTAAAAGGACACGCTTTTCGGATGTCCACTGGAATTGGTTATGTGGGTGAGGCTGGAGTTTCGAGGCTACAAGAGCACCGAGAGGATTTTGAGGTGATCGATGCAGATTTTCAAAAGTGGATTAGCAGTCTTGTTCTCTACTTTACTGTCGCTTCACTCGACGTTTGATGCACATGTTTTTCTGCTATTGGTACTAAAAGTAGTCGGTATTGTTAAAATACGAATGGGCCGTTTTTCGTGCTTTGAGCTTGAGAATTTACTGGGAACTGGATTTATTTCTGCCATGTGCAACACCGCAAAGTCAAAAAGATACTCAACAATGAATTCGTCTTCTGTATTGTAGTCATGGTGCAGTATACAGGGCCTTGTAAACTATCGAGGATAAAAATTCGTAGCTACTGAAGTTCAGGTCAATTGCGATTTATGTGTTGAAGATGGACTCGTGGAAGTTGTTACGAATTTGTCGGAATTTGTATGCGACAAATTTTCTGGAGTAGGTAGAGGATTAACTGGAGATGGGAACACGGGCGACGAATAATCGTATCTTAGCTCCATCTGCAGTACTTTCATGCCCGTGAATCTTTTGTGACACCCTAAAAACTTTATTCTTCATTCTTTATATAACCTTTTTGATACTTTTTTTTTCAATTTTTAGTGACAAATTTGTTAAATTTTTTGTACTCTGTAGAAGTGAGTCTGATGGCATATTTTAAATATTCGTATTAATTGAACTTCAGAACGTATAACGAAAATTAATTGTATCTGCTGCAGTATCGAATTTGCTGTTCCGAGGATTGTACATTTTAAATGTCGATATCTTTTGCACTTTCGTAATAGATCAGGTTTTACAATAACATCGTACAACAAAAATATACGATTTTTTTAATGCTCACAGTTCTTCAATAATTATTCGGTTTTATTTTTAACATATGGAATACAGAAACATTTTCACAAAAGTTATTATCATTTTCAATCGCATGAAGAAAATCTTTTGTGCTCTCAAAGACCGAAATCCTCGAAGTCACATTTATCATAATTACAAATGCTTATCTATTTAACAACATCAGAAAATTGAAAAATTGAAACAGGAATTTTTTTACGTATGTTTGTGAAATACGCAAAATAGCTTATCTTAAGGTTAGTGAACTACATTTTTTTTCTACACATTTCAGACTATTCTTCACTATTCTGCCTAATTTCTATCAGCTCAACTATTTCTCAAGCTGTCTGTAATTTTCAATGCCTCGTTAAAGAAAATTCTTTTTATTTGTCAATAATTTTCATCCGACCACAGTCACGTTGCTTGAGCATCAACAATGTGAACCTCAGACAAATCTCGAAACACAAAAATTCTCAGAACCTGACCAAATAGAAGCATAAAAACCCTTTTATCCTGTATTCACACGAAAGTGGGAGCAGACTCTCGAGAAAAAAGTCACGAAATGAAATTCGGGACGTGCTGAAAACGTGTGGCTCGCGACTCAATCCTCTGCCTGTCAAAAAAAATGTCTTCAAGATTCGAGGCGATACATCACTCTCGATCACTGCCAAAACGAGCTATGCGCTGTATTACAGTACAATCACAGCTGCATACGCCGTTTTCACGCTCAAATCTTACGACAATGGCAATGAAAAGCGATTGTAGGGTGAGGCATAAGTCGGAGCACCTCCCAGTAGTGGACCAGACGAACAGAGCAGTCTGAAGCCCACAACTTCGACAGAAACAGCGCAAGCCTCCCTCTGTACCTTTTGAATGAGGCACGAATTTCATTTCTTGTTGTCCGAGGAGGAGTGATGCCGATTATAAGAAACAGAAAAGCCACGTCGAAACGCAGTCGAGTCTCGATGGTAACGCTGAGCGTCTCGGTTATCCCGAGGGAAGAGCACCGCTGGGACGTACGCAGAGCGCGAGAAAGACCGAAAATTGTCCCGCGAGAGTTCACCGATAGTATTCCTTCCGAAACAGAAAGATTCAAACCTGCCCGTGCCTTCCTCGTTTCTCCGCTCAGAATTGGCATACGCTCACCTCGTAGCGTCCCTCGAGTTTCACTCGAGTATATATATGAGATACGTAGCTATAGCCATGTCTCGAAACGGTCTGATCATTAATCATTTTTTTCCCGGACGAGAAAGAGGTTTTAAATAGTCGTAAGAAATACAGAAGCTTTAACCTTCCTTAAGATATTTTTGGCACGTTGTATTGGCACATCTAATCATATTTTGTGTCTTTTTTTGTTGCTACGAATCGGTGCCTAAATATTGTGAAGTGGAGCCGGCCAGATGTTGAAGTTGAGCTTCTCATTTGTTGAGTACCTTTTCAAATTAACAAGACACTTATGCGATGTTGTTATTTTTGAATTTTATATATTGAGAATTGTTATTCTAATTGTAATAATTAAACAAATTCATCAATCAGCCCGGGTCATGGCGGAATTTTTTTCACGATTTGTTCGAGATAAAAAAAAATTCGTTGGTTGTGGCTGATTGATGAATTTCTTTAATTTATTAAATAAATTCGTTAAGCAGCTACAATCGACACTTGTAGAAAGGATTCGTATTAGTGAAATTTAAATTGGGCTTCGGTTTCGCGCACTTTGAATCTAGCGATCACGGTCTCACGCCCGAGATGTGCTTCCCAAAAATTCCATCATAATATAACTTGACCGCTAATCGTCGCATACAATAACACCTATAGTAAATACTCGGTCACAGCCTATATATATAGCTAAGATATTATTTAAATTTGAGCTAATTCAGTCGAATAGTTTTCAAGTTACAGTTATATGAAATCTTGGCCTTTTATCACACACAACAAGATCATTTTTTAAACACTTTTCTCGGCGTTTCAAACCATTCGGTCTTGACATAAAAATATCGAAAACTTTTTTTTTCATTACAACAAAGCTTTTTCTATAAGGAAACAAAATGCCGATTTCAAAAACTACTCCTCCAATTTTACGATGCAAGTGTCGTGCATAGTTTCGTTTATTATCGATAATAGCATTTCATAGGTTTTGATCATTTTGTTTCTGGCCTAGAATAACAAAAAAATACTTCTTAAGCAATATATATGTTTGGTTGTTAAGAACTATATTTTTAACATAATTCGCTTATCAGTTTGATTGTTTTCAGTGATCATTTTCATTTTGTAATTGAATATTAGTTGCGTTGAATAAAATCGCCGGATAGCTGTTACATGTGGGATAAGATTTCTTAAAATTATAATTCAATTGAATAATAAATAAAACAATAATTTTGTATCAAATCCTGTGCGTAGAATTATCAAATTTAATACGGACATGGGTTTTATCTACAACCGTAATTATTATTCTTTGTACAGGCATTTTGTTGATTTTCGTGTACTTCCTTCCGAAGATGTGCAGCCAAATGTGAATATAGAAATAAAAAACTGCCTTTTTCACATTTTTCCTTACCTTTACCTCGAATCTCTTCTACAACCCTTTTTCTTGATCTCATATTGCTAAAAAAAACTGTCTACACATAAAATACTTATGAATCGACCCTTATTCTTCGGATTTTCCCCGTGAAATCGCAGCAATTGCAACCCCTTCACCAAAACGTACGATCTGGTAACCATACGTTAGACACACACAATATCAGACAAAGAATTCCCTTTCCCAAAGTCGTAAATATGATTCTTGGTTGTCGCAGTATTTCCGATTCTCGTTGTTGTTGTACCTTGATCGTATCAGTGGGAGCGGAGAGAGCAAAAGTGGCGCAGCAAAGTTGGCTGGCAAGAGGCAAGTTATAAACGTGCACACATCGGCGTTTTTCACGTATATATGTGGAGGTCGACGAGAATCATCATACACGAAGAATGCCCCTCGCCAATGCGTGTTAATGCCTCGAAATTTATTGCCAAGGGAAAACGTATAAAGTGTTAGAAGGTATACCTTGTACCCATACACATATACAGGTAGTGCACATGATGTGCTTCCAACGGCTACCCCAACGTGCGAAGTCGATTCTTTCCTTTTCTCCATATGACTTCGTTTAACACCATACAGGTCTCCTCCTTTTTTCTGTTTTTCCACTTTGACATTCCCCCGGTCTTTCGACATGCATATCGATATTTGATGTATCGAGATTTGTATGAAGGCGCGCCCCAGAAGCAATGACGATCCACCATCGGTCTGCTTTTATCGATGCAATGCAACTGTATAGAAAAACGATAGAAGGACGGGGCGTTCTCAAGAAAAGCTGCAATTTAAGAACGATGATTCTATTCGACCCAACGAAAAATAGGGCTCCGAATTTTGCTTCGCACACTTTCCGTTTTATCGCGGTCTACCCTGCCACGACTTATTGACACGAGGCTCATTGCTATTGATACTATATAGGCTGTGGGCTTGGGAAAGGATCGAGACAATTCGAAAATGGGGAACGAAGACGTTATTTTTTTCGATACTTTTGAGCGTTCGGGAAGTTCGTATTTCACGTTAGTATTTTAAGAAGAAACACCGACGGAATTTTCCTACTGATTTTTCTTAACTTATTTTTATCTTTTTGGTCATTTTGACAATAACAATAAGAAACAATGTTTGAAATCTCTTAGTCTGTAAAAAAATTAAAGCGGAATTTCTGCATGTTTAGAAATCTAATACCATGGCAAGGCTCGCATTGCAAGAGTTCGAAGATATTTTACTGAAATTGACAGAGCTTCAATGCCATGTCTTGATATCGTCAATATCTCTACCATAACAGTATTGCATGTACGACTACATTTTTTTTATTATGGAAAAAAATGCAATGATTCGAGCAAACGTTTTAGAAAAAATTTGCCGTTTCGCAGATTTTCGAAGGTACATTTACAGACGCGGTGAAAAAAAAGTAACGCATATATTGACGACAATTTTACGTAATTTATTCAGTCGGTTACCTAGATAAAAAAAAATACAGAAATATCATTTTTCTTTCTTTTGTTGTCGTTGTAATTACACTTTTTTCTAACTTCATACGCAAAACATTGACACTTAGAATATATATACGGTAAATAATTTAACGCAATCGAAACCGCCATTCATGAGTTAGCATTGACAAGGTACGAAAAAATAAATCGTGGGAAACGACTCCGAAGTTACTCGTAGGAGTCATCGCACTATTACCGTTTTTTATTTAATAGCCTTTCCCGTTGTAGGTGGGGGCTTCCTCGGCATCCAAAACGTCTGCAACATACTTTCTGAAGTTTCTATCAGCAGTCCTGGCTTCCCTTGTTACTGTTTCGCTGCAGTGGCAGCTAGACGTAACTAATTTAAATGCTCGCAAGTCCACACCGCGTTCGGTCCAACGGTAATATCGAGGTTTTGCATGATTAGAGAAAAACAACTGTTGCATCGTTTAAGGTACAAGCCGAAATGTATGTAGCGATTTCAACGGTTGTTCTATCGCTCCACGATATTTCTGCAGCAATTCTTCAAATTTTAGGGTTCAAACTAAAAATAAAAAGGTACTGAAAAGCTTAAAGTATCCTCAAACGTTTAGGCTAATATAATAAAAAATATAAAGAAAACAAAAAAATTATGAAATTTTTCGCATGCCGAAGGCCTTAATTGAATCCAGTTCAAATCGATAACGGCTATAAATACAGACTGAAAACTATAACATTTACAGTTGTAGTTTTAAACAAATGATTCTTTCAGTATCGAGACTTCTTGAAAAGTACTTGAAATAATTCAGAAACGTCATCAATATGCACGTTCTCCACGCGCTCTGAGTCAAAAGTGCCAGAACCTATTGTACTTCTGTTTTAACAAATGTAATATTAAATATTTCTACTAGAGATCTGGAGGAAGCTCGATAATTTATGCAAATACCCCGAAATTCTATCGTGGCACACATAGCGACGACAAGGCAAACTCCCTTGGTGCTTTTTCTTGTCTAGTTGGCCCGAAGGCATCCAAGGCAGTACGAACAAACGAAACGAGTCGCGCACGACTCAGTTGTTTCCCCTTTGTTGTTGTTCTTCTGCGGGATAATCCGCGTGCGGTGGATTTCATTCCCTGCCCAGCATAAACAGACCCTACTAACGTTCTGAGTACAACATATTAAGAGCCGAAACTTTGGGATAATAGTCTGTTTATTTTAATAGCTGCGAACGGTAGTTGAGCGCTAAAGTAACCTCGAGCAAAGCTCCAATACGTATATAGGTACATACGTACTGTTAGTATTGAAGTATCTGACGTCTCATTGAGGCACAATATTTCCCCACACGTCGCTTCGAATTTTGCGCTCGCCTAATCTCGCTCTCGAACCCGCATACATTATTTCGCCTCCATCTGCTCTTACGAATTGCTGCGAAACACCATATTACTGATCTTTACCCACTGTGATTACATACTATGGTCCAAAGAATTCCTTTACTTTTGTTACGAATCTTACTAAAAAAATAATTGTACTAACAACAAATGAATCACTATTAATTTGATAGCTTGCAGATCCACCACGTTTTCTATGTTTTAAAAAGCATTCAAAGGGCAATAATTAGTATTTTTAAAAGGTGAATTCCTTTAACCTACTTTTGTTTAAAATTGAAATATAATTTACTTAGCCATCGCAACAGTCAAGACCAAAAAGAATAGATAAATTAATTTCGGCTGTACTAAATATTTTAGAAAAAAAATGCAGTCACTTCTTTTCTTTGAGTAATTCTATGCGACTTATTTTGTAATCAGATTACTACTAGTATAGGACACATTCTTTCTGGAAGTAGATATCAATAGAGATGTCTTTTTCCTCCATTAAAAAAAAATTAATGTACCAAATGATGTTTTCTCAGAATAATTTTATTTAAAAGAAGCCCTTGAGGATCTCGATATAAGCAATTTTGGAGTAAAGATGAAATCATAATAATATGGAACATCGATTTCTACGATTTTATAACTTATGGATTCATGAGCAAAATAATATTTAACTCCCCGCAAAAGTTATTTAAGCCCATATTGTAATCAGACATATATTCATTCAACTAAAATACACCATCTATTTTCGAGTGCGTAGTATGAAATACTTTTTGAGTCTCTTTCGGCATAACGATTCAAAATCTACAGAATTTTTAAATTGGCATCGTTCCTCATAAGGAAAGCCCTTCTCTATGTCAATGGATAAAGTCTCGAAAAACATCCGATAAAAAAGACCTACGATAGAATTTTTAACGTTTCGTAGTCACATTCTGAACATAGTGAAACTTAAGGATGTTCTCGAGACACTGTGTTGGTTATAGTCTGGATATCTCCACGTCACACGCCGTGTATCATCTATACTAAGCTTATTCTATAATACCCTTGACCTGTTTTTCGATCCTATCCTTGCCACTTTTTGTTTTTGTATATGTACAAATGTCAGTCAAACTTTCGAGCTTGGATGCCATGGTTCGTTTCTGCGCACGAGTCACAATACTTTGGGTGTTTGTTCACGTGCTCCCGCCGTCGAAACGATCTTCTTTTTCTTCCAGCATCTGCCAATCGGTGAACACAAGCGCAAACCCTTTCCCCAGAAAGCCAACGATGTAGCCTTTGAGTAGCTTTCACATGGGACTCTTGAACGATGTTTCAAATAAGCGGTCTAACTTTTAAAGGCGTATTGCTATGATTATCATTCAAGAATGAATCGTAAGCGTGAAAATGAAAACCCCGGTAGTATGCCAAACGGTTATTATCGGGCCATTTGGTGTTATGTGGATGCCCCTCGCGTTTCAAATGGTCTCCACTCTTGGCCTTTTTTGCATTTTTGTCTTTTTCTCTGTTGCGCTGCCCTTTGTATATTTTACCAAGAGGGACACGGAAAGAAAAGTTTAGTTGCGACAACTACGGTTTCAATCTGCTGTACCCACGCTTACCAAAATTAATTGCGACAACTAATCAATCTATTACTGCAACTCTTTCGAATAGTAACGTTAAGGTATGTCCGTCCCTTGTTATTTTCGCAAAAGTTGGAGGAAAATAAGAGAAGACTTCAAATGCTTCTGGATGGTATGAAAATCTTTAGAAATTCATGCATGTTGAAAGTACCGAAAAGAATCATTTCGCATTAAAAAAAATTCTAACATGTTATTAATGAATTAATCAAAAAATAAATTTATGAATAAGTTCCCTGACGACCTAATTTTTTTCATTACGAAAATGATACATTCATTTTTTTTAATACACATCAATTTTTCAGATTTTTTGATATGCTGCAAAGTTTGTGTTTTTCCGCACATTTATTTTATATAAACAATAAGATTCAAAGTGAACAAATAAATCTGTGAAGATAAATACGCACGTAAAAAACGTCTTCGTTCGGCGAACTAACTATTTATTCGACTATTTAGTTCGAGCGACGATCAGAGGCAACCACCTAAAAATAGTTGATCTAACCAAGTGATCGTCTGTCTCTCAGAGCACGAAGTCACTTGGTTGGGTCCAACCATCTTTTCCGTTACCGTAACGAAGTCGTTTTTCCGTGCGTATCCGGAAAAATTAGTAAATCATTTTCATTTAAAAAAAGGTGCCATTAAAATCGACACCACCCGTGGAGAAATTTGTACGGGCGTCCGCGATTAAATACAGGCCCATTATAGGGCTATATGTGGAGGCCACGATAGGGAATCCAATATTGGACCCTACTTGGCCCAACACAATCTCCACAACATAATTTCTGGGCGTTCTCGAAGCATCCGATGAGCGGGAATCTAATCTTGGACCTTTCTTGGCCCATCAAACCTCTCGATAACACTCCTTCGACAAGTCAAACCTCGATAGTCAGTCCCCCATTGAAGTATTGATCATCACATCTAATACGTAATAAACGTCACAGTCAGACAGACGGTCGCACATCTAAGTATTATCTGTCAGGGTGAGGTAAACGGTTACCCATCTTAGTAATGACCATCGCGGTAAACAAGGTACCCAATCAACAGATTATTAGAGTCAATCAAATTTCCGTAAAAAGGACTGAGCATTTTATTATTCTTACAACATCAGACGCAATGATAAATTCTAATCAGTTCTGACTATATTAAATTAATTTCTACACTAATTTAATATTTGACATCAGTCATTCAAATGAACGAAAAAAATTATACAGTCACATGATCCAAATTAGTCAGCTAGGGCGCAACAACCATCTGAACGGCCAGTGTTCGATCCCCGGTAAGGTAAAAAATTAAAATGTTTTTTCAGCGATTAAAGTACACCATCCTGTAGGGAACGGAGGAATATCAATTGAAAATGCTATTGAAGAAGCATAAATAAATGTTTTTAAATGAAATTAATTCATTTTGATACTGGCCCAGTCATATCGTCTGTACTGGCCCAAGGGTTAAAAGCGTGACCGACCAGTTCGGGCAGCAGTTAGATTTCCACGATGGGCCCAGTACATAGTCAGGGAAGGCTATACGGGCCCAGTATATATCCCTGACTAAATTTCTGCACGAGCAATTTGGTGTCTACAAAAAGCCACACCAATTGCAATGATAACGGGTGGTGTACGACAAATAGTATTAAATAATAATAGCACTGATAACATTTTTGTAACATCAGAATGAGTGTTAATTTTTGTATTTCTACACTAGCGCTCAGTATTTGTACATTTCGTTTTAAAACTCCATTTGCATGAATTTTCGCGACAACAATTTTGTTAGCATTTTATTTTATTAATATCAGTTAACCTCAAGATTCTGTTTTCTCAAGAGTCTTCGAGAACGGATAAGATGTACACGGTTTCGGTTAACGATATTGGCACGCACGCTATATGATTTTGTTTTTGTATTTATGAATAATCCACCGAGGCCGTACATGAAAAATGAGATGGAAGCGAGGAGTTTAACGCAAATCAGGAGTTCTCTGGATCACGATCAAGTGATTTCCTACAACATACAAGTGATTGACACCAAGCGGAATTCGTTCGACTCGAACGCGTATTAAGGTAACACTGTCGACCGTGAAATAAAGAAAGAATCCTGATAGCACTGTTGACAGATAAAGTTGACACGAGAATCAATTTAACGAAATTGTTCGTATCAATTTTACACCGCAAAAAGTATAAATATGAGCTCTGTAATAGGTAATTCCATGGAAAAGTCTACAGCAGCCGGTTTTTGCACCGTAGATTTCTAATAGGGTATGTGGGTTTTCCGTTCCTATCTTTTAAATTGTGGCGACTTTTTACGCATTTACAAGTGCATTCCGCTTACGAATCGTTACCATTAGATAAGCAAACTATGGAAGTGTGTAAGAAGGCGTTACGATATAGAAAGTGGGAAATACTACATTTGCAACACGCTTTCTTTTCTCGAGTGTACAAACCTATACACTTCCGGTTGTCTGATGACGTTGTTATACATCGTTATTGGCCGGTCGCTAGCTGTTTACTTATGTGTGTACTAGCGCAGTTGTGTAGTGTAATATTCCATAGCAGGGGTTGTTTTAGTTCGAAGATACACCATATGGTCGAGTATCGGATTACGAGATATTTGTCATCATCAGAGGTCCCATTGTTCCACCATGACCAGCTAAGGGTGTCTTCCCTACATCCATGGACATCATTGCTCGAGTGTCTATCACCGTCACTTTTCCGGCTTCTCACTTCTGCACAAAAATAGTCAACGTGTGACAACTTTTTTGGCCCACAAGATTGCAAAACTTTCACGAGAATATACATCGGTGTATAATTCAATAACACCTGCATGAAATTGAATAGATCTTCGTTTATTTTATTTTTACTTAGTTGACTCACTTTCTTCAATTACACTGGAACAAAAGTTCAGCTATGTTCACTGAATCGACTTTTGACCGAATGGTTGGGTCATACAATTAAGCAATTGTTTTTATCCACAATGCTTTGTATGACTCATAACAACGATAATTCCTTTTAGCATTGACTAAAAATTCAGTCAGCAAGCACAAATTCAGTCCATCTAATAACTACTGTATTTTATCAGTGTACGATTCAAATTGAAAACTAATTTTAATGAAATTGTATCGGGACAAGCGTTTTTCAACAGAATTATGCCTTTCCTCTAATAAACCAGATTAAACTGATACAATTTAAAACAAACCGATCTAACTCACTTCATTTCACTTTTCCTGAATGGTGGATATGATAGTCTAAAATAAATTTAATACCATTAAGAGAGCGTCCACTAAAAATTCACCGGTAACTAGAGAAGCTGACCTATCAATTGTCTATGTTAATATAGGATTTTCAAAGATGAAGAAAAAGCCTTCCGTTGGTATTCGGGGTCCGGGGTATATGAAACCCAGTACATATCGATAAATCAGATCATGCCAGGACGTAAGGGAGGATCCCCGCCGGCTCAATGACGTCTTATACGAGAGAGTAAAAAAATTCGATGGTACCTGGGAAGGCGGTAACACGATACGGGTTCCTCGCTCTAAATCACATCGATCATTACGCGTAATCAAGCGGGTAACCGGTTAAAAACTCGAAAGGTACCAACCACTTCCCCGAGTCCATGCCTTTTTACCTGCCAGGAAGTCTCGCCCGCTAAAACGAAGTACAACCCACTGGGATGCACAGCTGTATCCGCGGGTTTTCAGAATGTTCTCCCGCGAATTAAACCATTTTTTTTTTTGCTTTTTCCACGAGAATTCGAAACGCTTTTAACCCCAATTTCGTAATCCATTGACGTATGGGGCTGCTTATAGCTATACCTGCGTCGATAGCAACCCCACGATTATTGGACGGTAATAGGTTCACAGGGCACGCAATGAATACTTCACCTTCCACACATACTGTGAAATCACAGGTACACCAACCGATTTCGGAGACTTCTGACCTGACTGGTAGATCTGAAGGGGAAAAGTATTTTTTTACCTATTATTAACTACCGTTGTTTCCTTTTTAGTAGGTTTTTTTTTGTTGTCGAGAATGAAGGGTTGAAGGGAGTGAAGGGACGAGGTGGATGTACTTTATCGCTCGTTAGAAATTGATTCATGACTTTACCGGATTTTTAATAACCAGGTATATATGAGGTCAACAATTTTTACACACGACATGAATGGTAGAATTTTTGAGCCATTGAGTCAGTGACAACAGTATTCATAATTTTATAGGGACTTCTCATTTGTTAGGAAAATGTGTATTTCGAACAAATGGTATCACATTTACTGTAGATTTAGTGAATTTATCGAACGTTATCATTATTATTCGATTACTCTATCAACATTACGCAGTATAAACTTACCAAAACTTTCTTCTTTATTTGTTTAAGGTCCGCGTAGTATTTTTTACCTCAACATTTGTCCTCAATTTTATGACAACTGTCAAATTTTTTGACACCATGTACTCTCAAAACTTTAGTTCAAAACAACGGGATAGCGCCACATGATCCCGACCACTAATGGTACAAAGACAATGAAAGCCGATAGCGAACGAGTCGGCAATGAGTGATCGAAGAAATGAATCAAATGCGATTGAATAACACGTCTTATTCCGAAATGAATGCGAAAGGCCTCGAGGTGGCTAACAACATAGCACCGCACGCTCATTATAGCCCTTATCTTGTCAAATACATAATATATTTCATTTCAAAGAAGTTGTCAAAAACTTGATGAACAATTGCGATGCCTACACTCAGAGAAAGGTATAGTACCGTCGAAGGAAATCTGTTTGAGTGAACTAAATCCTGCAGTCAAATGGAGCGGACGAAATGTATGTTTGGGATGACCATAGGATTTAGTTGAATCCCAAACAATGATTTAGTTAAATAAAATCTAATTTTAATTCACTCGAAAACACGCAGATTTTAATGAACTCTTTTTCGGGTAGTTTCAAACCTAACTGAGCTTGAATTTATTGAATGTTTAGCTGATTGTACTCATCAATCAGATGCAGCAACTGAGTTGTAGCAAACCAATATTTTGTTACACGGATGAGGATATTTAGTTGATGACAGCTCTCATGATATTTAACATGCACTCACAACAAATTCATTGAATCTTGCAGTAAACTTCTTTTGACTATAACATTGAAATGAATCAATGTACCTACACGTTATTTCAACAATATGTTTAGTTGTATGGACTGTTTGTCATTTTAGATCCTGACGTAATTATAAGAAATAACGGGTGAATCAAACGAATGTCCCTATCACCATTCGAATACCGATACATCCTATTTTTTAGGATTACACACGCCATTTAGAGAATGCAAAGGTCAAAGGTTAGTTACCAAACTGAGCTTTAGAAGCAAGGAGTAGGAAACCCTCGCTATTAGCTCAATTAACGCCAATTGGGGAGTTACAACAACTGTTTTTTCAGGAACACTGGAAACGAAAGGTGTGTATTCTTATTTTGAATAATAATAGTTTTAATAGTCTTTTTAACAGGACTAAGCCATATTCTTTTTTTTTTGCATTTCTAAACACAGTTTCAAGATTTGTGTAGATGGGTCTATCGAGAGCCGTCTCGTCGATGCGTGAAATGTACGCACGGTAGTACAGATCCTTTGTTTCGTATCTCATTGTTCGTCTGTTAACATCGTTTTGTGCGAGAAGAGCCTAAAATAACACCTGAAACCTAAGGGAGGTACTTCCGTTGAAAATAAAGCTAAAAGAGCACGTCCCTGAATCTCCAGTGATTACACTCTTGATTTTTGTAACAAGAAACATCCCCAAAAATCCCGAACATGCTGATGGACGGGTGTAGCTTATGCATATAATCAGTATTATGATCAGCAGGCAGCGCTGCAAATGCAAGTGATTCGATCAAAATTGATTTTCGAGTTGTAACTTTCCGCTCTACGAACTGTAATTTGCTTTTATAGCACAGTGTGCGTGAGGTGCCTACTTCACGCACACTGCTATAAAAGCAAATTACAGTTCGTGGTGTCGCTTCGCTTGCGTGCGTGAAACAGGCACTTCGTGCACTAGTGGCACAAAATTGTATACGATACTCGTGCGAGAAACTTTTTCTGATCTCGTGTGATTACAACACTCGCCTTCAGCTCGTTCTGCAAACTCACACTCGTTGCGAAAAAGTTTCATCGCACTAGTATCGTAATGCACTATTACGACACCAGCTCAGCAACAACGTGCTCGTTTCGCTCGCACTCCTTTGTGTTCACTTGACCACGCACGCACGCGCGCGCAAGCACGCACACATATATATTTTTTCTAGACCACTTTTCTCGACGTCTTAGGTGATTCTGAGCATGTTAACATGAAAATCTAGAAAAAAAAAATTTCCACGAAAACAAAGCTTCCTCTATGGGGAAGCAAAAACGATACGCCACATGAAAATTTAATCATATTTTACGATTTCTTGTGTTTTCAAAAAATATCTAGAACTAGAACGACGTTAACGCCTCAATAGCATTGATTGCTCCATTTCTCTGTCGAAGCGTCGGTTATTCTTGTGTTTATACAAAAACAACTGTGAAACACGACACCCCGTAGCTATTCGTGAGTGGCCAATGTTACAGGCGCATTCGGTGTTACACTCATAATAGCATGTACGCAACAAAATGTAAGAGGTCCATTGTGTAAAATCGCTCGATCGCTAAATCTCCCGGGCTCTGCTGCCTATGCAACCATTGTTAGGCACTAGACTGCCAGTGTTTGCAAAAATCTCGCAACAAAAAGCGCGCGAGCCCTTCATTATGGAATTACGTAACTGTAAATTGAGCAAATACAACGGTTATACTATGGGAGATGGATATATGAGGGCAAAGGAAGTAGGGAATATAGATGTTACATTTGGTGGGTCAGGTTTGCATCTTTTTCTTCTATTGAAATTTCTCGGGACAGGCACCCTAACGGTAGCGCGCGGATATCGTGTTACCCGTATGCCATGAGAGTAACTCCTATCTCCTCATGACATCTACGAACTCCAGCTTGTAACAATTTTTCTTCTTGTGCTTATACAAAACGCCCCGATGTTTTCAAATCTCCTTTACCCTTGTTGATACACATACGCGAATATGAGCGGCAAAATGATATTGTAATCCTTTGAGGATTGCAGATTGTGGTGAAAGATATTTGGTTCTTTGAAACATTGTTCATCATAATGACAAAATTATGTTGTATTCAACTAACGTCGGCATTTCAAATTGCGAGAAATATAATTTGGCGATTTTTATTGGTATATATAAATGAAAGAGTTTCACTGCATTGTTTTATTTTTTTGCCAAAAAGTCCCGAAAATTGAAATTTTATTATATGAAAGCCCAGAAGATCACATTGAAAATTCTTTGGAAGCAGTTATCTGATCTAGAATTGGAAAAGAGTTGTTTTATTTTTTTCGTTTTTATCAGATGGACGAATTTCTTAATTGTTTTAAATTATTCCTCTACTGATCACCCAGATAGTCTTCAACTTTTTAATTCCAACCTACATTATCATGTGCCCATTGAAAACGGGTAGAAAAAGTAAGAAATGCCAAAAATATGTTCTGTCCATCTCTTTATTGTATGAAATAAGTATCAAACTATATTTATAATTTTCCCCTGGAGGTCTTGATATTTGGCATCCTTTATCACAATCAAGAAAATTATATTGCGCCCTCTTGGAGGCTGGTGTTGCCTGTCGACATTGTAAGCATTAAGAAATTGTTCACATTAAGATTCCCAGTTTTATTCATGAAATAAATGAAAAATTGGAATAATTTTTCCACAATGTGTCTGAAGGATCTATTTTTTTAATGTACAAATTTACGGTTGAACTACAGAGCATCTATTTTAAGGCCAAATCTTATCATCGACAGGTGACATTGTATAGACGTACGGTTTTAGATTCAAGTGGTTGGAAATAAAGAGACTCGAGATGACGGACACTCACTACTTTGGAGGTCTTGAATGTCTCGAGAAACCGCAACAAGGCAAAATCCACGTTAATACGGCTGCTCTGATATTCTTGCAGACTTTACTCACACAATTTGACGCCAGCAGGAGAGTTTTACAATGCATTGATGGAGGTCTGGAGCTTTTAGGCTGACGCTATTCGTCACTAAGTGGAGCATTCTCGCCTTAATATTTGCCACCATTGCGCCATTCAACACAGATTATCCTCAGTCGCAGATTACCGTGGCTCTTATGAACGAGTATTTTTTCCTGCAGTCCTCAATCCACTCCAGACCTTCAACTCTCAAGATACTTCAAGAACGGCCCGATTCGATTCTAGTTTACAAGAGAGTTTGGCATTTTCAGTAACCGTAACGGCAGATTGTTCGTACTGATTCACTCAGTCGAAAAAATGCCCAACTTACTACACTCACTTATGTTAATATTAGTGAGATAGTTTAGTTGCTGAGGAGTATCCTTCTTTCAGGTCAAGAGGCATTTTTTTAACACTTTGGCGCCACGAACCATTTGTTGTGTTGTTTAACTTTTCATTTGAAAAAACACTAAGAAGTCAGCATTTCTTTCAACATCCAAAATTTTAATTTAAAAGAATCGTTGCGAGCGGATTGAAACATCCAAGCGTAAATATTTTCTAAATTATTTTATAATCGTTATTGTGCTTTCATGCTATACAGAAACAAAATTATTTTTATTCGGAAAATAATTACGTTAGGGTTGTCGACCCGTTCATAAATGAATTTTTTATCTTCATTGATATTTTGGATTTTGAAAAAACTTCGACTTTTTATTGTTTTTTTTCGAACGAAAAGTTTGGCAATAACAAAAATCTTCGTGGTATCAACGTGGCAAAAAAATTATCCTCGACCTTGAAATGTAGTCTCAATAACATTTATAAATGTTCCACAAGATTTCCTGTTATTCAATTGTAACCTGCAATTATTTAAATATTGATAAAGGTGAACAATCACAATTAAAACCCATTCCATGGAATATTGACTATTAACATCACGTAGTGAATACACTTAACTATAAATTAGCCGAAATTTCCGGCCACTGCAATTGTTGATTTATGGCAGCCAAAACAATAAAAAAAAACTGTAGGCAATTCATCGTTCAGTAATAATGGTGCCTCTTTACATTGCAATTTCGTTTCAATAATTTTAATTTAATTAATTTCTAATAACCTTATAAATCTTGGAACACTAAGTTCGCCTCAGTGGTAAATAAATGCAAAAGAAATTGACCAATAATTTTTTTTTAATTCATATTCGATCGAAGGATAATGGAAAAATTTAATTCTCTTAACGAAATTTCTTTAAAATGTTTTAAAAAGATTATTTACGCAAAATAAATCTGTGAAAACTTTTTCATAAGAGAAAGAAAAAATATGTTCAGGAATTTTTTCCAACGGCTTTAGAATTAATCGATTTTTTTTTTCTTATACTGACTTCGCAGAGCACACCGAACTATTTTTCAGCAAATTTTAGGTGGTCTTTGTCAGTCGACTTTCATGATGGACCATATTACCAAACTTCGAAATATATGAGCGAGTTTATAGACTGAAAGACTTTGGTCGATAGCCAATTGGCAGTACGTTGAAAAAATGTTAAAAACTTATTCATGTAATGTAATTTGTTACAAATGGAAACTTGTCCCTAGTTTGTCATTGTCAATAAACTCACTTATACTACTCTACCACTGAGTGATTCTTAAATGGACGACCACGACGTTCGTAAAACAGAATCTCCAACATATTTCAGATAGTGAGGTTCATTTTTAGAAGTAAAAGATACAGGCCAAAAGTTTTGAGCGGCACATATTCGCTACGCAGAGTTGTAAATGCCTAATACTTATAGAAATAATGATGATGATACGATCAGCTCTATAATTATGATTTTATAATAATAACATATAGCTATTATAATACGATCATTAAACTTTGGAATGGCTGCAAAAATTATTATTTTTCAATAAAAATTTACGGTAATCCTTTGGAAAAAATGGAAAAAAATAAGTAATGCATTAAGATAATAATGCATTACTTATTTGTTCCATTTTTCCGACTATTTCTTGCAATATTAAAGCAAGAAAACTAATGGGGATTTTCAACTCTGTCGCCACGATTACCCTAATCAACTGTTAACTGCTACAAGGAGCAAAAAAACGGGGTTTTGTATGGCAACTTCACTTATGTAAAAGCACAAACAATTATTCTATTGGTGCCTCTATTTGCTAATACATGTTATTACTTTTTCACTAAAACATCAGAAACATTTTCTAGCTTCCTTGAATACTTTCGATTCTGTCATCTAATATCGTTGGGAATTCGCTAGAAAGAGGACAACAAGAGGTAGACGCACATTGCGATCCAAATAATATTCACATATCGAAGGCAGGCTCCGATTCAGGATGTAAATCGATTCGCCTGTAGAAGTCCTCAAAAACAGTTGCAGTGGATGCGCAGTAACGCGGTGAACCCCAAACAAGCAAACAATGAAGACACATCTCGATTGTTGTGACACAATACAACTTGAATCTCGAACAACAATGTATCCATCAATGTCTAACTTTCGTTAGCCACCCAACACCATCGTTCTCGCCTTCCCTACATACTGCTCCTGTAAATTAGTCCTACAGCCTCACGTGACACATCCTGTAAGACATGCGTGAACGTCATTTTCAGTTAGGGTCACAATGTCGTCATATGAAACCTAAAGAAGTTCTCGGATGATCATTTTTTCGATCAAGTCGGAGATGTTTCCGACTATGACGTTGAAATCTGTTCTATTTCTGTCGCAAAATGATCAGAAACAGATCTCTATTAGATCTTTGAACCATCAATAGATATTTTTTCTACAGTTATCGCAAAAAAAGTATTAAAACAGTACTCAAAAAATATTCAAAAAATATTTATTTTAAAGTATTCAGAGTCTCGCGTATAGGACTTTTTAATACTCAATTTAATACTTTTTTAAGTATTGAAAGTATTTAATGGTATCAAGTATCAAAAAAAGTATTAAATCGTATTTTTGGAGAAGAATTGAATACTCAGTTGATACTTTCGGTCAGAGATTCGAGTATTTAAAAAAGTATCAAATGAGTATTAAAACTAGTATTAAATCGTAATGTTTAATGACAATTTTAATACTCAATTCAATATGTTTTTCTGTGATTTGAGTATTAAAAAGAGTATCAACAAGTATTAAAAACAGTATTAAATCTTATTTTTTCCGACGATTTTAATACTTTTTTTGGTACTTAATACTATTAATAATAAAAAAAGTATTCGAAACTGAGTATTAAAAAGTCCAATACGCGAGACTCGTAATACTTTTTTCAAATACTTTTTCAACAATTTTTTTTAAATACTTTTCTAATACTTTTTGTTGCGCGGGTATGTACACATTTTTCCTGTAAATTGGAAAATCGTTACGTCTAAGTTGTGGGAACCCTAAGCAGTATATGAAATTTCAAAAAGTAGACATCGATGAAATTGCAGAGATACTGTGAGGAATCATATGAAATTTTTTTTTTGTTCCCTGATTAACCACACTGCCCATGTCTTATAGTCTCTCGTGAAAAAAATCTTGAAACTAAGTATGAAAATCATCTGTCAGATTTTTTGTGAGTTTGATAAATCGAAATAAAAGCGAACGAGAACAACTATATAGATAGAACCAAAGAAAAACCCATTGAGTGATAGAAATTATTCTCTCAGCATAAAACGCTTGTGTGAGCTTGGTCCGATGCGTGCAATCATCCTTTTTCACCAGCAAATGGCTCAGTTATAAATCTGTAAAACACCTTGAACGAATAAAGATAAAATCACAAAGAATCCGCACCTCAATATGCCAATCATCGAGCACTATTCCCGCTCCAACCACAGGCTCTTCGTCGACAAAACGGACGCCAGAATGAAGACCTCAAGCGGGTTTCATGGAACCTACCGGAAAACGTGTGCCAAGGAGAGCTCACAATGGAATCACATAAACTGCATGTCACCCTGTTGTGTGTAAACTCGTGGGGCGCAGTTGGAACGCAGGCGCGCGAGCGAGCAAACAACAATTGGTGACAACACGTCGTGACAAAGCGGCGGAACGAGGCAGAACCAGTAAAAGTGCCGCAAAGGAGGAAGTTGCGAAGATTCAGCGATGGATTTGAACGACGTTTAAAACGAGCATTTCCCTGCCGTTCGTCCATATAGAGGCAAAGTCCGTTTTTCATCACTTGTTCAGCGAATCTCCAACGAAACGTTTCTCTCTATCGCCACGTTTGAATCTAGGACCCAGTCATTAATCACCGAGTGTGGCGCGTTCCCTGGGACCACGTTGCCTTTGGCGGGGTGTCAGCGTACACGCATGCGTTCCTCAGTAGTATAATGGTATAGACACAGTGTGATCGTCGAGCAGAAGCGGCGGCATCAGGCCAATGGCTCCTCTATGGGTCCCGAGGCAATAAAGCCGTAACTTCGTGGTGCACAGGCCACATCGGCTAATAGTAATAATGTTAGCGAGGCCTCGATATGTCAATGCTTGGGAATTATTCGAGAAGACGGGGAAAAGAAGAATGAATGAGACTTAGGCGATGATACCTCCAGAAAAAATGTCCTTAACGTCTTACTGTACACGCACTTCCACACTCAGGAATATCAATACAAACACTTACAATCACTAATGCAAACACTTGGGAGCTTAAAAACAACAAAGACATTCTTGCAGTCTCAATCATACAATGGCCAGATTTTTTTGCCACTGGATATTGTTATTTCTACCCAGATATCCCGGGAATATATATACTTTAAATCGGAATACCGATTATTAGTAGCTGCTCGAGAAATTAAAATACACTAATTATACACTAATTCTGTTTCCTAAAATTTATCTAAAATTTGGTGTGGACCTCGACTCATCAAAAGTAAGACATGGCGTGGAGAAAGAAAATGAGTTGAGCACATCAAAAAGTGGTTGCACGGCTTTATTCTTTCTTGACTCATACAGGAAAAGAAAAAAGTTGATCTGGCGACCAAGTCCAATATATGGTCTCAGTTTGCGCAACTATCACAGCTGCTCTCCAATCCAAATTATTCGTTGCACCAACCAATCGGTGAGTTAAGGTCATGATCTCAGCTGGTTAGTGTTCACCAACGTGGTTATAGTTTCTTCAGCCGAGTCAGTAGTTGGCGCTATTCTAACTATTTCGGATGGTTTTCGGGACCGATGAATCTGTTTATACTTTTGTTACCGTGTATAACGACGCGTTTGTGATTTTTCGGACAACTACTTTACGTTGTCTGACCTCACGAAATAGTTATAGTAACCAAGTCAATCGTCCAAGCGACTCATTTATGGCCAACTCATAGAATAGGATTTTTCCCAACTAACCGTTTTTCGATAAAGAAAAGATGTAGGTAAAATGAAAAAAAAACATTATTTCGATTTATCTCTTAATAATTTTCGATCGATTGAAGCTGGAGATCAAGTTTATGACATGAAATTAATTTTTTCAATGAGGCGAAGAAAAAAAACACAGAAGTTTGAATACTGTCGCGTCCGAATCACAAATACTAAAACGACGACCTACACTTACAAACATAAAGAAGAACACGCAGGCACTTATAACACTTACACAGTCACGACGAACCGAAAAGCGTTCACCGTATTCGAGCCTGACAGATCACAGGAGACATTCAGCAAGACCTACTCCCCATTTGTCAACTGGCAACAGCGATGATGGTGTCCAAGGCATCCTGGAGAGATCCTAGCTTAGCGGCACCGGCCGCTCAAACGCGCGGCTACGTTCTCTATAACCATCGCATCTCGCACCTTTTGACCTCTTGAATTATTCTTTCAGCGTGCTCGCTCACAACTTACCCGGTTTCCAATTCTACAAAGCCTTTTGCTTTTTTTCTTCTTGTCACCTTCCTCACCGCATCCTTGCTCTCTATTTAACCAGCAACACGTCCAATTCTCAGGTGTCTCCCGTTATTGATTAACCCTTTAAAAAATACCGTGAAATCTTTTTAAAACGAAATTTTTTTAAAGTCACACACGCGTCACATTATGAATTAACCACATCCGTCAATCTTGCACCCTAAAATATGTTAAACATTTTTTTTCTTCATCACACATTAATCAAAGTGGTTTACCACTAATCTACTAAAACGGTTGCCTGAAAATTAGTGGGAATAGTATATTGTGCAACAAGGGTCGAAAGTTTGCGATTGCGACGAGTGCGAGGGCTGCAATCATATGAGTCGCAATTGCTAATTTCGGCCCATGTAACACACTATATTTTTTGTAACGAGTGCATGAATAGTGGTGCATTGGATGGTGGCTTTGAGGGAAAAACAGTGACACACCGAAGCCATGAAACTAGCCACTTTCGGCCCGAAAAACTGCGATCAAAAGCACCATTGTTCATTCACGTGTTACAAAAAAAAAATGAAACCAATATATAATTTTCAGATAAAAAATATCTTCTTGCGTTAAGGAATACATTTTCTAAACATGAAAGAACACTGGAGACTTATGTCTCATTCAGACTTTATCCTTATATGCGAATATATTCTTAAAATATCATCGATTTATTTTGTTTTCACGAAAAATAATAATTTAATACCACACGGTTAATAATATTATATTTAAGACCTGATCTGTCGGTCCGGTCATTATTATTTTTATTCTACAACTTTAAAAAATATTTTATCATTAGCCCAATAAAGATGATTAACATTATTTAATTTTCACAATAATACTTAGAACCTTCTTTTGTAAGCTAAACCATTTTTTTGTCAGAAATGACATTTATTCATTAATTGCCGGATTAAAAATCATCAGTGTTAATTAGAATTTTAGAGAATTCGCAGGGCTTTACATTGAAAATATTCGAAAAAGTGACAATGCAGACATCGGAGTTCTGAACACGCGAACAAAAATAAAAATATTCGTTTACATTCGAATTCACGCGATTTCATACGTTACTTCTTACGGTAATTTTGTTAACTGCTACAGATTTTCGATGCACACTTTAGTATTATATTGCGTGTAAAATTAAAGAAGTAAGATTTGCTAAAAGCTGAATGAATTTAATTATTCCGCTAATTTTGTTTAGTCTATAAATGAAATTGCAAAAAATTAGTTCGGTTGCAATAGTTATCGAGTCCGTCAGAGGTCATTAAAGTTGAAGGATATTGCAGTTGAACCCCTAGTTCCTTCAAAACTTCGTCAAGAACAAGATTTTTACACAACAAAAATGGTTAAAAAAAATCCTTATAGAAAAAAAAGATGTGAAAAAATATGCAAAAAATACTCTCAATTATAAATGAAATCTGGCTAATTCTAAGAATTTCCTGAACAAGTCGAGAGTGACCGATTCGATAGGCACCTTATACAATAATAGAATCATAAATCGAGACTTTTTTATTATGCTCTTTTTAAGGGGCCTCGGAGTCAATAAAAAAGGTTAGGCCGTGCTCACTAACGCTAGTTGTCTCCACTTCCTAAATGCATATTAGACCACAGAAAACACAGAAGACGTATGTGTCCCAGACGATTATAATAAATAAGAGCAACGTGGACTGCTCGTTTTGCTGCTCATTGTTGTGGCTTCGGTATACACGTGTGGTTACCAAACTTTACAAGCAGAGCATCATACAGAGGGAAGAATCTCGTGCCTGTAATCCATCGAGTGAAATGAAGTAAGAGGGGGCGATGTCGAAGCTTATTCGAGCTCTTGGCGGCGAACCAACGATTATGGGAGACCAGGACACACGATACACTAAATCACTTTTACACGGACGGCCACAGGCTACATGCTAGACAACATGGACTACCCACTGTACTACAGCTCGATACAATATGCCCGATCGAGCGTGAGGGGATGATCACCAGTTTCCCCTTCAAAAATCATCCAACGGGATTCCTTTATTTTTCCACTATGCTTATGTTGTACTGTCCTGTACATACGTGTGTATACATAGCTTTCTGGACCTACATATATATTTATATATATACAAACGTTCATCGTTCTTGGTTTCCGCATGCGGTAAACACTTTCTATTGGCAAAAGTAATGATCGCCCATCGTATCCATTGATTTGTGGCTCCATTAGTTCTGGGCTCGTCGTTCTCTCTGATCGTAGTCTTCTCGACACGGTTTCACACCTGGCATTCAGTCAACCGAGAGTCTACAGCTCAACGAACCATCCAGCACACTCAATAAATCCGCATTACATCTTCTTTCCTCTTCCCCTCATTTCTTTTGGTCTTCTCAAGCTGCAGCAGCAAAGGAAAGAACCACGATGACAGTGGAGAACTTGACTCTTAATAATGACGGGAATGCAGTTTTGGCAAATGGCTATATCATCGTCAGCGTACTGCATTGAAAGTTTTTATCATCCCTTACTCTGACAATCATTCTATTTATTTATGGGTAACGTAACAGATCTATTGCTTATCGGTTTTTCAATATTTATTCACAGTGCTGAGAAAATGTATAAACAATTTATGATAACGCATGAAATAAACATTTTTCTCACTTATTCGCTTATATTGAAACAAGAATACTAAGTAAAACATTGTACATTGCTTCCTCATTGCTTTTCACGTGTTTTACAAATTTATTTCTTTAAGGAAGTATGTTTATCGATTTGGACTTAGTCATAGAGAAAGGTTCGTGACGAGCGGAAAATTGTGAAGAAACCAAGTGCAAATTTATAATTTGCATTTTTGTTTCGAATAAACTTCGAAAGTGAGGCTTACTGAAATTTTAGTCGCTGAGAAATAACAATTAAAATATAAAGTTGTCTCAAAACAAAACCCTGCTATCGATCTTCACTAAATCATGTATCTACATTTGTTTCGTAAAAGTTAATACAATATCGTAATTTCTTCGAAAAATTGTGAACTTCATAATGTCGAAACCGCTTCACCGAGTTTAGTTAAATTAATTACCAAACATCATTGTGTACACCTGCATTTCTAACGGAAAGTTCAACGAAATAGATGAAACTCCACGAAAATTAGAGCGACCATGTTAAAATTTTTTCAAAAAAGCATTAAAAAGAAATTCCTATACAATATTTAAAAAAAAAAGGTTAATTCTCGAAACATTGTAAACACAATGACGATTGTTTCAGCCAGGAACAACTTAAAGTTCAGATTTAACTTTCTGTATTTTCCGATGCCTAAATATATTCCCACTTTTTTTTAACTAACTAAACCTAGAATGAACTCTATACCAAAAATTACGGCGCGATTAACCTAGAGCTCGAAAACTGTAAACGCACTTATATATGGGGCATTCCACGTCAAATCAGCAGGCCATGACCCTCACCCTCATCGATTTTGTTCATTTTTTAATATGATGTTATTACCGACCCATAAAAATCTCTCTCCATTTAAAAACAACAAAAAACAGGCCGCCGACATAGCGTGTTTACAATAGAGGGACTTGAGATAATTGAGGGGGCCCGTCATATCCCGGAGGAGAGGGGGTGGAGGGAAGTATGGGACCTCAAGTCCAGAATATTCCAAGTCCATTAATAGGCCTTTAAGCCCCCATTATTCTAAATCTTTTAATTCACCTCAAAACTCCAAAACTCAGGGAGCTAATTTTTCTAATTTCTTCAAGCGTAGCGCGCGAGTCACAATAACATCCTAGTATATACATATATGTGATATATATATATACAGGTATTTACATATATATATATATATATATATGTTTATGAAAGGGTGGATATGGGGTCCGGGTGTACATTTCGAAATTTGCGTATACGTAGATCTACATTGCGTAATAGATGTGTACAAAACTATTTATTTCACTACGTATATCGCAGGAAACAATGTATGAGCAAATTTAGTTTTTTTTTATGAAAAGGTTAAAAATAGGACCACATATATTTATGGACTGTTTAATCCCGGGACCGCTATTATCTTTGACAGTCTCACGTAGGTTCTCGAAAACTGTCAAGAGACTCGATAGCAGCTCGCCGTCAAATATAATTAGGTCTGAGTGTGTCGATAATTATCGAACACTTATAAACGCTATATTTAAAAAGTAGGAGAAGTGAATGTAATAACACATATTTGAAAAAAAAACGTTTATTTTATCTTGTTACAGCAGCGTATAATAATCTTGGAAAAAAACGGTTTAGTTAAACGTTTTTTTTTATTTGGTTGCTCACCCACGTCTTGATCGACGCTATATTGCGATTGAAAGTGCCGGGATTCGCATCGAGCATGTCTTGAATCTCTTTGAAAGAGGGAAGAGCTTTTTTCTCGATGCACGAACGGAACGTTTTGCGTGCTACCGCTGTTTCCCTCGCACTCCACCGAACTCGGCGGCATTTTCCGTATGGTGATGCTGAAATCAAATGCCATAAATTATTCACTATAACATAACTTCTTGAATTATCTAGTGTCCAAATTTATTTTACGTACTCGAACGTTTCCTTTTTCCTTGCGGTTCTTTAAACGATGTTTCATCAGACGAGTTTTCATTGCCGAGGTTCAAAGAAGAATTCTGATTGACAGATGTCGATTCCAATAGTGAATTGTTCGCTGGTCGTAGATTCTCGTCGTTTCTTAAATCCTCCGTTACCGCAGCCATCGACGTACCAGCCGTGCAATCGTTGCTTGCATCGTCAGAATCATCTTCGGAATCTTCCTTTCCTTGAACGGCCTCCAGAAGCTTTGAGATTTGCAGGATTTCCCTGCATATAATGGGCTGCCGGTAATGTTCCTTGTGGATTTTTTCAGCATGTCCCAAGAAGCTTGCCAAGTCAGATACCTCGTTATCTGTCAAATTAAAATTCACGCACATTGTCGCAACGTGTTTTCGTAGAATTGTACCCCGTAGTGTTTGCGGTTTCTCGGCACCGCAGTCGACCGCGAATTTTCGAATGAGTTCGCAGGCACGAAGATACTTGTAGTCTCCTTTGAGGGTGCCGGCGATTCCAAATAGGTACGGATTTTTCGCGTTCACGCCCGCCGCCGATCTGTATTTCAGCAATATTTCACAGCATACGAGGAGTTCTCGGTGCAACAATACGGGCACTGTACGGTTCAGTTTGCCGCGAATCGTGAACCTAACGTACTTCATTGCGATTACGATTACGATTACGATTTTTGTCGTTGCGATATGTAAGGGTACAAATCGGCACCAGCCTCACGATGTAAAGGTGATTGCCGGGACCGGCGCGAAAAACAAAGAATGGTCCCCGGAATTACCCTTACACCTCACGAACGGTACCGATATCTACCATTACATATTACGATTACGATTACGATTACGATTACGATTTTTGTCGTTGCGATATGTAAGGGTACAAATCGGCACCAGCCTCACGATGTAAAGGTGATTGCCGGGACCGGCGCGAAAAACAAAGAATGGTCCCCGGAATTACCCTTACAACGCACTAACTGGTCCCGATATGTATCATTATGTCACAGAACGACAAATGTATTAAAAAAAAAATAAATCGCAAATAATGCGAGCTGTAATTTTTACTTGCGAATGGAAGTAAAAATTAGTATGTTAATTTATACAGTCGTCCCATACTGTCGACTATACAGTCGTCCTATCGGCAACTAATGGCTCGTAACAAAGGACTTAGAATGAATATAACTACCGTGGACAGTGAATAACGCAGCCGTAATGAAATGTTATCCTTAGTCGTCCCGACATTTTTTATTACAAGAGCTTAGTTATATTACCGCAGGTCATATAGAAAATCAATAAAAATTCTTCAGAATGTTGATCGGAGTAGACGATTGGATACTGATCTGAATGAAGAACGCACGACGAACGAATTTCATTGCGGTAGATATCGGTACCGTTCGTGAGGTGTAAGGGTGATTGCCGGGACCGGCGCTGGTCGGACCCCGGAATTACCCTTACACCTCACGAACGGTACCGATATCTACCATTACATATTACGATTACGATTACGATTACGATTACGATTTTTGTCGTTGCGATATGTAAGGGTACAAATCGGCACCAGCCTCACGATGTAAAGGTGATTGCCGGGACCGGCGCGAAAAACAAAGAATGGTCCCCGGAATTACCCTTACAACGCACTAACTGGTCCCGATACCATTACATACAGTACATTCCATAGCAGTGCGATAAAACTTTTCCTGTGAAGAAAACGCTTTTCGCACGAGCATCGTACGAAATTTTAATCTTAAGCATACATTTGTTTATTGCTGCGTTATTTAAAGTCAATATACCATGGTTAAGTCTGCAACAATGTCATTTATAGTTATGCTTCGGTTAAAAGTTCTTGGATATGAACGATTCCAGTAGTCCGTTAAACTGCTATATCATGCTGTCTCATGTAAAAATTAGTGTTCACTTCGCATTTTTCACGATTTTTTTTCGCACTTCATAAAATGATACAGTGCAAGCAAAATCATTTACAGCTGCTTAAACGCTTTAGAAGTCGATTGTTTAGCCTTTAAAAAAATATGTACACCGGACCCCATTTGTACCGTTTGCCGTAAGATATCGGAGTCCCCAAAACAACCTTTCTACATGCAGCGAAATATGGGGACCGGACCTAGCATTAACCACCTCATCTAGAAAATTATGGGGACGGACCTCATATGTGCCACATGTCCCCATATGTACCCTTTGAGTCTTCGAACGGACCCGATATGTACCCCTTCATAAACATATATATATTCCCATATATATAGGCCTACTCCGACCAAGCGGGAATTTTTCTAACTCCCTCGATTCTTGACACGGCGACGGCAGCGGCAAGATCTTTTTATGATATAGAGAGATATTTCTTCCGTACCCTTCTTCAGGCTTTTACGCAGCGCTTCTCCCTTTTTTCCGTTTCTACATAGAGTCTGTTTTGTCCGCAGCCACTCATCCTAATGTACTACTGTAACTCCGGAAACTCCGGAAAACTGGCCGATCAGGCGGTTTCATTGATTACCGAACTTCTACGGTATGAGAATACCAATTGGAAACACAGAAAAACTGCCTTCCGGTCAGCAGTTGTCGCGCAAATCAGTGCGCGGCCAAGAGGTCACCCACCCTAGTTAAGGTCGGAAACAATGCTGTTTTATTCTGATGACGCCGAAGCCACACAACGACCGCGCGATCACTGCTGTCGATCCGTAAGCGAATATAACTGTACAGATAAAATGATGAATCTTTTGACTTGGACCTCGAGAACTATGAACACATTTACCTGGTCACCTGAATTTTATTAACATTTTTCGCATAGGTAAATACTACTATGAAGAAATAACTCGAGTCCTAAAACTGTCGTGGGTGGTACAACGAGTTCTCAAGCCAATTTGGAAAATGTTTGAGAACAGCAAAGCGTGTAGAGTGTCCAAACGAGGAATGCCAATGATATATAGTATATACTTAGTAGGTTTTCCGGAATACCGAAGAACAAGGACTACAAACGAAGGTGGGTGGGAAAAAACTGATGTAGGTTCGTCGACGACACTCCGGCACAATTGTGGTGCAATGCTGAACCAGCGCGTCTGTTTGGCAGAAAGCAGCGATGTCGGAACAGATGAAAGTGCCGACAACCCAGGCCACCCCATGAGTATTTCAACGAGATGGGCTTTATAACTCACTTTGGAGCGGTCTTGTGGGACAAATGAGAGGAAAGCGTTTTGGCTACCGGATAAACAGCCCCGATAACTTTCACCTAACAAGCTGATAATGAGTCACTGATGCTGTGTATATATATACGTATATACTGTAGTATGTCTTGAGGCGGGCGTGCCATACTCGCTTAATTGCTGCTGGTGCTTTCTGCTACGGTTATTCGAGTTTCAAGAGAGCTACTCAGGGGTTTGAAAAAAGTGTCGGCTTTAGAATACCGAGACATTTTTTAAAATGGGTCTTGGGTCATCCTGTTGCGCTTCACTTTCGCCGCAATTAAAAAAACTAATATTAATTTGAGAGAAAAGCGAGTTTTTTCTTCTCATTCACAATACTTAAGATCTTCAAAATATGTAATAAAAAATTATAATGTGATTCATCCAATAATTTGGATTTTAATTATTATTGAATTTTTTTAGTAGATGGCATTAATGCTCTATCTAGCATATTTTGCTAATTAGTTCGCCATAAATCCGAGTACATTCGATGTTGTTTGAGATTGAATTTGACCCGCATTCGAAAAGCAGTTCGGATTTTATGGAGTTTTAAAATATTCGAAAAATTGACATTATTGCTTTAACGTTTGCAAGACATAAACTATCAAGTCCAAGATTTGTAGGCGAACGGAATATCATTTAGTGATGCTAGATATATCATTTAGTAAACATCGGTAGGCTGATTGTATAGGAATGTAGATTTTTCGATATTATTTCTTGACAACTAGAATCCCCTTAACTCCAGTTTTGTAATTTAATCGATACAATTGTGCAAAGTAGAACCTTGCATGATGCTTCCTCATTATCTTTAACTTTTCCAATTAAAGTTCAAAATAATGAGAAAGCAGTATACAAGCTTCTACTTTGCATCCTTTTGAAATTAAATTTCGATTTTCATATTAAGAAATGCTACTTTGTCATAAACTGAGGTTTCATAAATCATTAAACAAATTTTTTTTTTTCTAATTGTTCTTGGTGTTTTCAACTAATAAAAAAATCCGGATTCTAGAATCTTACGAATAAAAAAATACAATACAAACATACATTTGTATCGACGTTTTAGAGCATATCAAATTTTTTATATTCTGTCGAGAGAAAAAAACAAAGTTTCCTCTGTATGGGGATACCAAATTTTTTTCATTTTCTAAAACTAAGGTTATTATTTATTCCCATCACTTCGCATCCCGCATAAGAAACCTGCAAGTTGTACTTCCTTGTTTTCCTCGCCTCCAAGTCTGATAAAAAAAATGTTTTTCTTCTCACGCGTTTCAACGTTACCAGTAAGCAAACATTGCTTATGCGTATGCATGCTGGATGCCCGGATCCTGTCGAAAGCTACATATCCATCTACTTCCATAAAGCGGCCAAACATTTTTCTTGTATTTTCCTCACGTGAGATTTGTGCATGTCGAGAGAGTCGAGGGGTGGCGAGCAGTTTCGTTGCGGCTTGGTATTGAGAGCTCAGAGGCGTCGGGAACTGCAGCAGCAGTTTTGTCGGCGTCGGCACGTTATCCTCTGTAGTTCGATCTCGTGGGCGGAGCGTCGCGGTGCGCGGTGTCGTGTGTGAAGCAAATTGTCAATACCGGGTATTGTGAAACGGGGCGCATACAGAAAAATAGAGGAAACGATAGAGAGGCAATAATAAATGGCTCTGTGGTGCCTGGCATAGAACCCATATTATACTATTATGGAACGTGTACCATGGCATTGCCTATATAAAGTTCCACAATATACGGCGGATGACGGACGACCAACGGGAATTACCTACGAGAACGATGAAGACGAGGTGGCACGCTGTACACGGTTACCAGTTACCACCACCCCTTCTTTCCGCTGTACAGTAGTCATAGCCCTTTTCATGCGGGTTGTGCCTTAAAGTAACTACTGCGCTTCACACTAATCAAATCCGTGCTACATTTTTGCTTGCCCGTAAGGGAAGCTTTGTTTTCGTGAAAATATTTATTTCCAGATTTTCATCTCAGGATCCGCAAAATATTTTTCAACGTCGAGCAAAATGATTTGTATGAAATGTCTGTATGTGTGTTTTCGGATTCTTGTTATCACGATAGCATCCGCAATTTTCAAGATATTGCTCTGAAATTTTCTACACAAATAAAATGTGGGTGGACAAAGGCTAACTTCGAATTTGGCACGAATCCATCGAGTGGTTCCAAAATTATGATATTTTGAATTTTTTCGGTAATCACTTGTCACACTCTGAATTTCGCATTTTGCAAGATATTGGGTGAATTTGAATTTGGTCCACGAATGGACTATTAGAGACTGAGAATTGGCACCGAATGAAATCGATTAAATAATAAAGAATAAAAATCGATTAAACTATTAAAATTTTAAGGGAATTCAAATTTTTCTTTGAAACCCTGGCTCCCTTATGGAGAGGCCAAACATAATAATAAAAATTAATAATAACAGAATTTTCAGGACAGCTAACTTAAGGAGGAAGCAAAATGAGAATTCCAATTATCAGCTTCTTTTTGACTTAGGGAAGCAGTGTCGCCTGGAAACAATCATGAGAAAAACAATTCTGTAGACACTACCCTTCTTTGAAAAAATTTTACATGCGAATCTCCTTAAGCATTGTAGTTTTGCTGTAAAAAGTAAAATTCTTAACTTGCCACAGGTTGTAAATCAAACCGGTGAACAAATTTCAGTGTTCGATGTCTTATTTCACTTGTGGAATACAGAATTATAATGCTTGGCATGTACTTTGAGATTTAAGTGTCAGAATTTTGAAAAGAAGAGTATTATTGTAACTGACCAATTATGGGGAGCTATATCTCACATTCATTTTCGAACGATCTTCAACTGACTGACCATCCAAAACATGTATAGTCTGAGTTGTTTACAGACTACAGCCATTTGCATGCATATAATGTGAGGTTAGGATAGAATAATCGAACGATTGTATCTTCATTCTTGTTACTATTGAAAGCATTTCCATTTTTTCCATTTACATGAGTGCGTATAATTCAAATTCATATTTGTTAATTAATGTTCAATCAGAGGTTAAAAAAAAATTAGTTGCTAATTCAAATGGATAGTTTTTTTTACATTAAGCTGCTTTTACACAGGTACTCCGATTTAAGATTGGGATCAACCTAATTCAGTTGCCTCCATCGAAATCAATCTTTCAATTTGGAGAAATCCTTACTAGATATATTTTTTTTTTCCCCTCACTGCCTTCAGTAGTATTTTATTACATTTATGTATTTCTACTTACATGTACTAACAATCACGAGTACTACTTCAAGCCAACCACCATTAATCTCACCATTACTTTTATGCATTACTATTGTATGTCGATATCTTAATGTTATTAGGATGTCCGGACTACGTGTTAGTATAGCTTATACACTCGTTTGATTTCAGAACGTCGACATAAAGACATGTAGAAGATATAGAGCGTGAGTGAGTGAGCTAACTCTCCTTCCTCATACACTCAACATATCGACGCAACCAACCACGCGTGTTAACGTCATAAATAAACTCGCTACCACCACCCCCACCGCGCGACAACCTGATGGGCAACATACGAGCCCATTGAGAGCGCGTGTGCTAACCCGAGACGCGGCTTCGTCAAACAGACCGCGAAGCGTAGGAATTTCCGGGATGGAAGAGGTGAGACTATGCGCAGAGCTTAGAACTAGCGAGATTTCTTTGGGGCGTAACACGGATTGTATACTTAAACCTTCCTCGTTTTTTGTACCCCATTCAACTCGATCCCGGTCCGTGTATGTGCGAAGACAGAGTGATTCGAGAAGATAGGGTCCGATTTATGGTATTAGGTGGATTGAATAAAGAAATAAGAAACATCTGCTCATTATGTGTGAGGGATTTCACCGGAATTCGGATAGGAAATGGTTTTGTTTTTCCAAAATTTTAGCCAATCGCGTTTTGTCATTGTTGGAAGTCTATTCAATTACAATATGATGGAATAAAAATCTCATGAAACATTTAAATTTTTTGTTTTTTCATTCCTTCGTCTCTATCGCGGGACAGTGTCATCGTGGGGAACTTTATGGCCTACAACAACAAAATTAACATAAATTAATGTGTGAGATCTTAGCTCAAATTAACGCAAATTTTTGAAACAATATCAATAATATCTTTTTTTTACCGAACACTGAGAGAAAGAGATACCACCCGATAGTAAAAATATACTATCGAATAGTATATTGGATGTTTCGTATAGGGATCACTCTCTGGAGTGCAACAGTTAGTATAATTATAGTAATGGTTAATATCTGATTGTACCAAGTACATTCCGTATAATAAACCCTTACAATACACACAATACACGGTACTATCCAAATACTACCCGATAGTATATAATATTTAGTATATCGGATATTAAAAATCTTAGTATCTATTTCTCTCAGTGAAGGTAGATCTGCTTTTCTCTACTTTTTAGCCGCATGAATTTTCTCAAGTTCTGCATATGAATAAAGTATTTTCAAGATTGTTTTTGGAATGGGATTCGGAGTTAAAGACCAAATATTTTTTTATCACTTTTTTTGTTGCGAAAACCTCAGTATATTTTAGCCGAATTGAATTCCTCGAACGTATATGAATAATGAATGTTAAGAACAGCCTTTGTCGAGCTCACGGAGCGGGTACTTTCATCGTGAAAAGTAATTTCGTAAATCGAACGGTCAGTCTTCGTAACTGACAAACCCATTTTGTTAAATCAATATATTTTGCTGCCTTTGACGGATCATTTTGTAAATCTAAATAGCACCAAAAGCGTTTACTTTGTTTCGAATCTACGATCATTTATTTGTGAATCTAAAAAGCAACCATAAATAAAAGGTTTGTGAATTTGTCGAAATTTTTTTTTTTATGTGGTTAAATCTACAATGTTTTTTTTTTGTGAAAATAACTTTCAAAAATACGTCATAACATGAAAATACAAAATTTATACCAACTTTATTTTGTCCTTTTCTTCGTAAGGATAGGAATAGACCGGACCAATCCTGTAAAATCAGCATATTGTTTCTGAGGACATTAAAAAAAAAAAATATTTTTGCTTTAACTACAAAAATTAAAAATAGTTTCTTGTTATACGATGAAGATTGCCGAGATGAATAGTATTATAAAGAAAACCTTTTACAAAAAAAAAACTTCAACAAAAAAAAACTTTTACTAAAAACAATTTTACAAAAATAACTTTGGCAAAAAAAACTTAGAAAAAAAATTTTACCAAAAAAAACTTATGAACAAAAAAATTTACAAAAAAATCTTGGTCTTAAAACAATCTCAACAAAGCAGTTTGAACTACTATTTAAACAAATCGAAAGAAGAATTAAAGAAATATCTGCATTTCAAAAATATTAAACCAAATGAAATATATTTCAGCCAAGTAATATGAAAAAAAAAATCGAATATCTTAGCCAAGTAAAACTCTACAAAAAACTTGGCTTACCAGCCACTAGCTTCCATACATAGTCCATTGCAGTTAGTGCACTGAGAGAAATAGATACTAAGATTTTTAATATCCGATATACTAAATATTATATTGTTACCGGAATATATATATTCTCGACGTCGAAAACTCGAGTCGACTCATCGAACACCTCGACAATAGTCTATATATCGAAATTTAAATTAGGAGTCAATCCTTAAGGTACTCGCATGTACGACGATGCGTATATTTGTCTAATACGCCGAGAGCTCGACAAGAAAAACTGCGAGCACAGTCCTATACCCCCTCCATCTAATTCAAAGACAATGGTACGCGACGTCACGCGTGTCGAACTGTATCGACGGGCAACGACCGGCGAGATCACGAAAATCCACTTGTCTGCCGAGAGCGCTAGGAGACGGTCAGCCCTCGAGGACCTCTCGTATTATTAGACGAATTAGGAGATATTGCGTTACGTTAAATAGCGAATATTGTCGAACCGTGAAGGAAGCCGTTTATAAACTGTTTGTCAACTCACAAAGGAATTGTGGATATTTGTCAAGGAATAATTATATATCGTATTTACGTAAGTAAAATTGAAACACTTATATCTGTCTATCTACTTCTCTGTCTCCCATAAACTTGCAAATTTCCTCCTATTTGGGTCCCCCAATCGAATCCCCCTGCGAAGTCTCTAAATTGAATAATTATTGTCGAGCTAGTCGAGTAAAATTAGACAAATGTATTATTACTAGTTTATTAGTTTTACTATAAAACTAATTGGCGCCCATAATCAATTTAATTGTCGAATTCAGAGCCCTGGCAGCCGTAGACCCAGGCCGCGCCAGGTGTGGCTTTCATAAAAATTTCTGAAAATTATTGTACTAACTCCTCCTAAAAAAGAAAGCCTGTCTCATTTGGCGCCCAACGTGGGGCAAGTTGGGAAAATTGTCAAATATTAATTAATAAAGTGTCAAATGAATATCGTAAAGCAAGGAATATATTTGTAAAGTCGAATCTGGTGAGAATTATAGTCGAACATTAGAGGCTCCGCGTACAACGCTGCGTAGCAACACGAAGCGTCTAGGTCACGCTTGAGCGGCGCGGACCAAAACATAAACACGAGCGAGACGCTTAGCGACAGAACTCGCTGCGAACACTAATCCCTTTGTTTTTCACCATACTCGACTATTTATGTTTGAATAATACTTCAAAATTCTTTTCTTTTGCTTCGCTTACTGTCCGCTTATAAGTATTCATTATCTATTTATTTTGTATTATTTATTTCTTTATTTATGTTTATCTTGTACGCTATTATTTAATCTCTTCTGCATTACTGTCGCATTTTATTATTTATGTAAAACACCTTTGTAACACGATCATTGGCCTGATTATACACGTGAAGTTGTTGTTGAAAATAAATCCTATGAATTTATTCAGAATTAATGTAAATTGTCGAACAACTGAATTTGGAAAGTAAACCATTTTCAAAATTTTTGTGAAATATTTTTCTTTGAAAATTCGTGAAATATCTATTGAAATTAATTGAAAAATGCAGAACCATCATAAATTGGAAAGTTTATCTGTTGAGACAATTCAAAATAGTCAATCAAATTAGTGTCCAATTATTTATTCTGCCAACGTGGAAATTCTCCATCAAAATTTGTCACATGTTTTAAGATATACGCTGAAACTCCATCGAATGTGATATTGTGTCCATAAATTGTCAAAATATTATCCTGAACAAGTCGAATTGAAAATTTATTGCAATTTTGTCGAGAAGGCATTGGCAAGGCTGTTAACGGAATTTATTACTATCGTCGAATAAATTGTCAAAAATATTGGCGAATTAGTTAGTCAAATTTGGTATCACGTCATAATGACATCAATGTTTATCTCGCCACCAAAGAGAACGACACGTGCGGGAGTCAAAATTGTCGCGGACACGGGAAAAAAAATGTCGAACGTTCAAGGCTCAGATACGTCGCTTAACGATATGTTTCCTACATCGTCTGGAAGGGGAAACGCGTCAAGCGGAGACAAGTCGACTGAGTCTGTTCGAGAGCAAACCGCTAAGGGCGCGGGGGCGGAAAAAATAATTTCTGCCCAGAGCTCGGACACGAATGTTCCGTCGAAGACGATGGCCGGTGTCCTACCGACGGAAGAGCGGGCAGGCACGCCGCGCGGCCGCGGGAGAGGAATACGAGGAACAACTCCGACGCCTTTCGAGAGTTCGCGACTATCCCCGATAGAATCGTTGGTGGGCTCGATGAATAAGAAACTAGAAACAATGGATATTACGATAGCGCGCGTAGAGATCCTCGAGGGTAAAATGAATGAAATATTAAACCATTTGAGTGGTTTATGTAAAGTCAATGTAGAAACCCAGGTGCAGCCCAACTCGACGGTAGAGGGGGGAACTGTACTTGGTGACGCGGCGATATCGCTCGTCGCGTCCGAGAAACGGTCCCAGGGCGACCGGAGAGATAATGATCAATTAGATGTTAGGTCGAACGATCGAAATAAATCGGAAAATAAAATTACGCAGCCGTTGGGTCAGGAGACTCAACAGTTATCCCGAGAAAGATTATCGAATCCCTCGGAAGCGTTTTGTTTGGAGAATGAGAGTCGCTTGTTGAGTCAAGATGCACTTCGAGAAAGGTTATCGAACCCCTCAAGTGCTTTTGTTCCGTATCGCCAAGCGAGCGATCAGAACGAGATTGGAAATAATGAATCGTCTAATGTATCCCGCAATTTGCAGAACATCTTAGTTGACGACATAGGATCGATTGAGCGGGAACTCCGTAAGGTACATTTTCGGGACATCGCGGGAAATAGTACAGGCAGAACATCAATGGTGAACCGACCGGGTTTGTCGAACGGTCAGCAACGGAATTTCACTGACGAGAATTTAACTACGTCAAATCGACAAACTAACGAAACACAGACAGGATTCGTCAACATCATGATAAAACGAACAACACAGGGTGGCGAAGACTACTTCGAGGAAAAACGCGTGACAACCGAAGCGTTTGAGCAAATGTCGCGAAGCGGAAGTAATTCACCTCTTGAAAACAAGTATCGTCAAAAGCACGACAAACGATCAAGACCACGGAGGAGAGGCGTCTTATCGTGGAAAAGTAGTGACTCTAGCGACAGCGACTACGAGCCGCGACGATTTGATGAACGCGATGGATCGCGTACTAGTCAAGACAATAATTCGAGACATTCAATTAACTTTCAATATGATTACGAACTCGAGTCGGCCATGAAAATCGGTCGAATTGTCAGTAACTGGAAAATAACATTTCCCAAAACAGAAAAAGACCCGGATCAATTCCTGCTTATCCTTAAAGACCAACTCGATGCAAGCGGAATAGACAAAAATAGATTCATTCCTTGTTTGTCAAACATTTTTGAGGGACCCTACCGTTCCTGGTACCTTCTGAACAAACGGTCTTGGCGGACATGGAAGGACTTCACGCGTGCTTTCCGATACCAATGGGCAGTAAGAAAGGACGATGGTGCTCTTTTCGGTGAAATACGTGATTTAAGGTTCGAAAAGGGTGAAAGCCTTGCGGAATTTACTTGCCGAGCACGCTTGATTTTCGAAAGGATGCAACACCCGCCATCCTTTCGGGATCAACTAAGACAAATATTAATCAAGCTCAATCCGCGACTAACCTACGAAGTACTTAACTTGGGTATTTGCAATTACGACGAATTTCTACATTATATAAACGAACGTAGTTACATTCACCGTATATCGCTTAATTCACAGAAAGGGTCGCGAGATAGATTGTCGAAAACTGACCTACAATATCTGCAGAACGAATCAGATGAAAACGAGACTCAGTTTACGGAAGACGATGACAATGGCGAAGAAACAGCTGAGTTGCACGTTATGAATTCGAGTAAAAAAGAACCGTCGAGTAATTCAAAAACATTAGTGAAGCAAAGACTTGAAAAGAACCTTTCACGCTTCGAGAACAGCAATAATTCAACAGCAAATTCGAAAGATCAGTGGGCTGGATCAAAATTTGTTTCTGACCCGAGCAAAATACTTTGTTACAATTGTGGCGAAATTGGACATCGCTCACGCTTTTGTACTGCCGCAAGACAGGAGCTATGTCATATTTGTCGAACAATTGGTCATATTAATGCAAACTGTCCAAAGCGCTCGGGAAACGAGTAGCGCCCGCGGTAACAAAACCTCTGGTTACCGTCACTGAGGGCACGGAAGAAGGGGGAAAAGCTGCATTTAACATCGAACAAACTAAATCATTAGACAAAGTCGATTTACCCGACGATACAGCAACGTTAGACCAATCTCACAACGCAAGAACTGCACCGACAGTTGAATTAGAAATCATAGACGAAATAATAAGCGACTCAGAAATATCCGACGAAGATCTGGATGTTCCGACATTTACTGCCACAGATGAATCTTCGGTTAAGATTGCAAGTTTATCGACAATAAATTTAGGCGAACAACACTCTTCGAATGTGGACAATACGCCAAACGATTCATCAGCCACAGGAAAACTACGTGACTGGCGACCGGTCGGCATGCCAGCTCATCTCATTTACCGTTTAGCACAAAGGCGTATTTTTCGAGCAAATAATGGCCTAACAGAGCCAACGAAAGTTGTCAAAATACCAGTCGAGATCTCTATTTTTGGCGAGAAAATTCGTGGTATAATAGACAGCGGGAGCGAGAGGTCTTATTTGAATCCGGAAACTTACGATCGCGTCAAACAGTATCAAGTCAAAGACCTTTCACCAGATTCTACGTCGGAAAACGGAATCCGTCTCGGAGATAAATCAGTTGTCAAGAGTCAAGGCGGTACCTGTTTCGTGATTGATGTGGGCGATGTATACGGCCCCCAGTGGTTTAGTATCCTTCCAAATTTGTCAGGTAATTTGATTCTCGGTATGGACTTTTGGACATCTTTTAGAGTAAAAACAGATCCAATAACAGAATCATGGTCTCTGGATGGAAGCAACATCTCTTACCCAATGATACACCGCTACGTTACGAGACCGGAATTAAAAACTTTGACGGTTGACGAAACCGCTAAATTGAAAACCTTTCTTGACGCGGAATTCGCAAAATTTGACCGCGAATCAACTGGTGTAACTGATCTGATAAAACACGTGATCGAACTGACCGACCATACCCCGCACCGACAAAAGCCTTACCGACGTAGTGAGGTAGTTCGTGAGTTTATCAACAAGGAAGTTGATCGGTTATTAGACAAAGGATACGTAACTTGGAGTAATAGCGACTGGGCTTGTTCTCCAGTCGTAGCCCCTAAAGCCAATGGTGGCTTAAGATTTTGTATAGACTATCGTCCGGTAAACCGCCAGACAGTAAAACCTGCGTATCCCCTCCAACACATGAAGTCTATTTTGTCTCAGTTGCATCAAGCCAAGATTATTTCGACCTTAGATATGAGTGAAGCTTTTCACCAAATTCCTATGGATCAAGATAGTCAAAAGTATACGGCGTTCGTTGTCGAAGGAAAGGGGTTATTGGAGTGGCGAAGAATGCCATACGGGTTAACGGGAGCCCCATCTACTTTCCAGTGTTTGATGGACAAATTAAAGCGACGAATTAAGGAATTAATTCTAGAACGCAATCTCCCGAACAACTGGGCAGACCAAGTATTCGCTTATCTAGACGACTGGATCATTGTTAGTCATAACCTCGACGAACATCTAGCAATTTTGACGTTGTTATTCGAAGTGCTGCGGAATGCAAAGCTGATACTTAATCGCGAAAAAAGTAGTTTCGCCTGTAAAGAAGTAAAGTTCCTAGGGTATATAGTCGATGAACTCGGGATGAGACCAAACCCCGAGAAAATTCAGCCTATTCTTGACTTCCCGGTGCCAAAAGATAGAACGCAACTTCGTCAATTCAATGGCCTTGTAAATTGGTACCATCGACATCTGAAGTGTATTGCACGGGTACAGGGGCCCTTGAATAAGTTGACTAGCCCAAAAGTTCCATGGAGATGGACGCAAGTGGAACAAAATTCCTTTGACGAAATTAAGATCGCATTAGCCGATGCACCGCGACTCTACACGCCGATACCGGGTCAGCCTTTTGTTTTGTATACCGATGCCAGTGATTTTGGACTTGGCGCAATTCTCGTTCAGCAAGATCCATCGACGAGCAAAGAAGTTTTAATTGAGGCATTGAGTCGACCATTACGTGGTGCAGAATTGCACTACACTACCACAGAAAAGGAGTGTTTGGCGGTAGTATGGGCAGTAGAAAAGTTGCGTTGTTACCTGGAATACATGCCGTTCAAGGTTGTCACCGATCATCAAGCTCTCCAGTGGCTCTACGGATTAAAAAATCCGGTGGGCCGCCTGGCCAGATGGGCGATATATCTGTTACAACATACAATGACAGTCGAATACAGACGCGGCACGACTAATGAAGCACCAGACGCTCTATCACGCATGTTTGATCTGGATGTAGATCCTTGCGGCTGGGAAAAATTAGTCGACGAAACAGTAAAAGGACGAATACGATTGACAACGATTTGTGACCAAGACTGGTACGAGACAAAACGCAAGCTCGTAAGCAAACAACCAGAAAGGTTTCCAGAGTGGAAGATCGAAAACGACGAACTGTATTACCATCGACCAGATTACGGAAAATTATTAATCGACGACGAATATCCGTGGAAAAGGGTAGTGAGATCAAGTGAAGTAGCAGACATTCTGCGCGAAAACCACGAGTCCCCACAGGCCGGTCATCTTGGTAGAGACAGCACCTACGATCGGATTCGTCGAGATTTTTATTGGCCAGGCATGTCGCAGGACATAAAGTCGTATGTCGAGGATTGCGAAATTTGTCTTAAAATTAAATACAATCAGCAGCCAATGAAGGGCCCGTTAATGACAAGACCTCTGTTGACACCTTGGGCTCAATTGTCAATCGATACAATAGGACCTTTCACTCGTTCAAAAAAGGGCAATGTCTATATAATTGTCATCCAAGATCTTTACACAAAATATGTCGAATTATTCCCTGTACGGAATCAAACCGGCAAAATCGTGGTTAGTACCCTTGAAACTGTGTTCGACAAATGGGGAACTATTCCTGAGTCAATTATCTCAGATAACGGCACGGAATACTTGAACAAAGATGTGAAAGCATTCCTAACGGCCAATAGAGTAAAACATATCACCACCCCATTGGCGCACCCACAAGCAAACCCTGTGGAACGCGTTAATCGAACAATAAAACCAATGATTGCCGCATTCATTAAAGACACTCAAAATGAATGGGATGTAAATTTGTCCAAGCTTCAACTCGCGTATAATACCGTACCACATGCTGGTAGCAGAGTCACGCCTTTCTATCTGAATCACGCACGTGAAGCTACCATAAATCCGAGAAAGCGCGTCGTTGACGACAGTCAAGTTATAACCGACGAGTTAGTAGATAACTGGGTGAGGAAAATTTCTAAATTCGATGAACTTCGACATAAAGTCGAAAATCAAATTAAAACCGTTTCCGACAAACGTCTTGCTAAAGCTAACGCCACTAAAGTAAAACAATTCGACTTGAAAATCGGATCAGAGGTATATTATCCAAATAAAAAGTTAAGTAGTAAGGTCCAAGGTTACTCGGCAAAATTAGGCCACCGATACCTGGGTCCTGCAATAGTAAAACGCATAATTGGACCAATGATCGTTGAATTAGTTGATAAGAGCCATAAGATTGTCGGAAAATATTGTGTAACGGATTTGAAAATTCCCCGCCGAAGTTTACGTAGGAGTTAATTTTCCATACAGATTTCGACAACATCGACGAAATGTCGCGGAAGCTGGATCAACACTGGGAACCAGACAACATGAGCGACGAGAAGCGACACCAAGAGCAGGAGCGCTTATCGGCTTTGTTCAAGGAAAAACTGCGCATCGAGGCCGAATGGGAAGCCTTATATGACAAAATTCACTTCCAATCGGACGATGCTTCGACAGCAGATACCTTGTCTGTCGAAAATTTGCCAATTGACGGACCAGATGACTTCCCAGACGTCACTCTGGAAGAACAAGTTTCGTCAAGTGCCACGGATGTACCTGGGACAACCACCGAATCACAGGGCGAAGCGAATGTACCGAGTTCTGAGGCCATGTTATTGCTAAATCAAATTCGCTCTCTCCCACCACCGAAGTTGAAGTTGACAAAAATAACGAAAATCTCTGCAGCCGAAGTCCGTGCTGAGAACCTTAAACGCAACCGAATACCTTCAGGGCATCATGCGTGCAAAAAATCGACGACTTTGGGAAGGGAATTGCGAAGCACCGACGATCCTACTGCCTTGACTGCACCGTCGGTCATGGTCAAGCCGTTACCATTGGCCCAGGCACCCTCTTTCGACGATATCCTGAGGGAACTCAACGTGCCAGAACTCACGAGCCCCGGTGACCGGAAACCCGTCTACCTGGCTGATGGTCGCATCCTGAGTGAATCCCTGCTGAAAGACTTGATCAACAAACGAGCCAAATACTTTGTCGCACGTTTGGAGTCTACTAAAGTATCCCGGGGAACTCAAACATTCATCAGCGTTGTTGGCAAACAACACGTAGCAGGCTGCGTTAATTGTCGATCCCGCGAACACCATTTCAAAAACTGCAATTTGCCTTATCGCCCCGGATTTTGTCAAATTTGCGGTGCCGATGGCTTCGACACTGCTGACTGCATTTATCCACACGGCATCGAACATGAGTATGCCCTGGGTAGATGTCCAGGATGTGCTAGGGACATCAGCCTTTACTGTCCAGAGTGCCCCGATTGCAACATCCGCTACGGGGATATCGTTGACTGGCTGAGGCTCAACTACAGCACCTGGCCAACTTCGCTTGTTCCCAAGGACCACCAATACCTGGTCAACGAAGGCGAGGAAGCCCTGAAGAGGAAGGTCAAGGCTAAATTTGACGATCCTTCCGATCACCACAATCGAGTGCGAGCGTATCTTATCAGGGAGAATGCATTGGCCGCTGCATCAACTCTTGCCAACCCAGCTGCCCAGTCCGCCCTCACTTTGTCGGAAGAAAAAAGGCAAAATGCGATTCGTGTTTTGACTTCCCCACGCGCCAAAAAGAGCCTCGACGAAATTATGTCTGAGAGACCGGAACTGCGCGATGGCGAAGAAATCAAGATCATCATCCCGACAAAGTACAAAAAATGAAGCAAGAATTGTCAACATCCGACCTCAGTAGTCACCTAACACTGAGCTTCTCCATCTTCTGTCTTTTTTCGTTTTATATTTCATTATTTGTGTTACCTGAATTTGAGAAATTCGTCAGGCAATGGGCCAAAGGCCATGAAGTTTTGTTTATTTTTTTTTAAAAAAACGCCAAGGCAAGTTTTGCTGTGTGTGCAGTTCAAACATAAATACGCTCATTTAATTTTCATTTCGTCCACGCACACAGACTCAATTATTCTTCTATTGTCAAAAGTTATTTTGTTTTATTGGAATTTACATTAGTGTCAATGTACGACGCTGTAAAAAAAAAAAAAAAAAAAAAGTTTCAGTTCAGGCCTGTATACGCCTGAAATAAACATAATTTTGTTTTGTCATTTTATGTGTCATCTCAATCGACTCTATCCTAATATCCATTCCTCAAATTTGCAAGATTATCGTGAGACATACCGTCGGTGTTTACCGGTGGAGGAGGTTTTCAGACGATTATAAGTGTTATTTGTGACCAAAGACACACGGCTTGCTTGACACCATACGAAACCCTCTTGTTTGCGACGTCGAGGTTCGAGGGAGGAGAGTGTTACCGGAATATATATATTCTCGACGTCGAAAACTCGAGTCGACTCATCGAACACCTCGACAATAGTCTATATATCGAAATTTAAATTAGGAGTCAATCCTTAAGGTACTCGCATGTACGACGATGCGTATATTTGTCTAATACGCCGAGAGCTCGACAAGAAAAACTGCGAGCACAGTCCTATACCCCCTCCATCTAATTCAAAGACAATGGTACGCGACGTCACGCGTGTCGAACTGTATCGACGGGCAACGACCGGCGAGATCACGAAAATCCACTTGTCTGCCGAGAGCGCTAGGAGACGGTCAGCCCTCGAGGACCTCTCGTATTATTAGACGAATTAGGAGATATTGCGTTACGTTAAATAGCGAATATTGTCGAACCGTGAAGGAAGCCGTTTATAAACTGTTTGTCAACTCACAAAGGAATTGTGGATATTTGTCAAGGAATAATTATATATCGTATTTACGTAAGTAAAATTGAAACACTTATATCTGTCTATCTACTTCTCTGTCTCCCATAAACTTGCAAATTTCCTCCTATTTGGGTCCCCCAATCGAATCCCCCTGCGAAGTCTCTAAATTGAATAATTATTGTCGAGCTAGTCGAGTAAAATTAGACAAATGTATTATTACTAGTTTATTAGTTTTACTATAAAACTAATTGGCGCCCATAATCAATTTAATTGTCGAATTCAGAGCCCTGGCAGCCGTAGACCCAGGCCGCGCCAGGTGTGGCTTTCATAAAAATTTCTGAAAATTATTGTACTAACTCCTCCTAAAAAAGAAAGCCTGTCTCAATATACTATCGGGTAGTATTTGGATAGTACCGTGTATTGTGTGTATTGTAAGGGTTTATTATACGGAATGTACTTGGTACAATCAGATATTAACCATTACTATAATTATACTAACTGTTGCACTCCAAAGAGTGATCCCTATGCGAAGCATCCAATATGCTATTCGGTAGTATATTTTTACTATCGCGTAGTATCTATTTCTCTCAGTGTGCGGGAGAAAACAATCAGAGATAATTATCATTCGAATGAAATATATTGTCAATGACATCTCAAATACTTGAAAATGCTGATGCGATATAATAACATTTGAGAGATATAATAACATTTGTTGACCGGACATTCCATCTTCAGATATTTTGTTGCGCGGATATTTTTTCATCGGATACTTTATGCCAGATATTTTATCGTCGGATGACGAGTCGTGACACCGTGATCTTTGGATCACGCACAAACTGTGGAACTCATGAACCTGGTTTCGCAGCAACCAATTGACCAATCGGTTGGTTAATTTATAGTAGAAAAATCCCTTCCAGGTCATCTAGACAGCAAAGATTTTTTTTCCTTTTTTGTTTGCTGAGAGAGCTTTTTTCCTTTTTTGTTTGCTGAGAAAGCTTTTTTCCTTTTTTGTTCGGTTTTCCTACCCAAGCGTTTGCCTTAATTTTTACATTCAAAGCCTTTCCGGAGGATTAGGTTTAAAAAACTTGACTATTGAAAAATTGAAGATCCTTACCTCCTATTTCCTCTGCATTGTGATAATGAGTCCGTCCATGAGGGCTGATAAACACCATCCACCGATTACAGCCTTGCATCAAGATGTTCTTGTCCACAGTCATATCAGTTCAGTCGTAACAGTCACAGTTCTATAACATAAAAAATATAATGAAATAGTAATAATAATAATAATGTAAATCTACAAAGACATAAGATACATATCAAAAATAGAAAACGTAGAAAAAATATTTGAAATTTAAAAAAACAACAAATAACTCAAGAATTAAAGTAAACAAAAAATGAATGAATAAATAAACAGATAAAAATAAAATAACCTCAACGGACTCAGTCGCCTAAAAAAAAGCTTATTTAAGTGATACTCAAAAATCAAAAAATTTAACACTTAAATCTCTTTATACGTGCTAACAAGCATTATAATTCAGCAATTTTGTGAAGACTTACAGTGCAAAAGAATGGTCTGAAGTCAAAAGTAAAATTCACACCCATTTTTGTAGCTTTGGCACCACCAACATTCGTTCCAATCAACCAAATATTTCGTTTGAAAGCGTAGCGAAAGAAATCTTTGGTCGATTGGAACTAATATTTCTTCAAATCAACCAAATATTTGTTCCGCCGCCCGTAACTGCAGATTCGGTTGGTATTACCAATTCTTTTTATCGGTGTATAAAACCGTGTCCATGAGTGACATTTTTTCCATCTGAGAATGTGTGAGTTTTGACAAATTATATCGAAAAGTAGCCAGCCAAAAAATCACATAATTAATATATCAGTATTGCGTACACCGATTTTTTTGAGACAAGGCTCAATCGGAAGATACAAAAAATATAAAATATTGAACCTATCACTTTATCGATCCGCATCTTTTGTTTAGAGAAAAGTCGAGAAGTAGTTTGAAAAGCGTCGGTGGCTTACGATCGTCCGGATAATAAAAAGAGCAGCGGTAGCCTCGACGGGCTGGCGAGTATTTTTTTACTTGAAAAATTTTTGTTCTTTTTAATACTTGGCGACGCAACGCTACCGCGTCTCTTGATAATCGTCCAAATAATAAGAGTAGCGATAGCCGCAACGGGCTGGCGAGCATTTTTTTACATGAAAATTTTTTGTTCTGTTTAATACTTGGCGTCGCGACGCTACCGCGTCTCTTGATAATAGTGCATATTCATAGTAAAAGTGTCCCTGCGTAAAAATTATTATGACAAATTGCGATCTTAAGTCTACGTATGTCAAAAAGTGCCATTTTGCGATCCATTCAGATGAAATTTCTTCGAAAATTTCAGAGCGATTTTGTGATCGATTTCATATCACGTTTACTAAATAATTTGCGCGCTGTTTGAAATAAAAAGTTTCTTAAACTACGTCACGAATCGCGCTCAAATCAACCAAAAAACTTCGTATCAACCGATTTTGAAAGGGCTTTAAACTTTCATCTTAAGGTTTTCATCTTAAGGCGTCTTGAAATTTGACATTATTACATTTATGCGCACCGGAGAAACTTTGACAGTTTCGATTATTGTTTTCCAGATAAATATGTAAGAAACATTTTCACCAGAAAAATTAAATATTTATTTTGAAAACCCTTAAATAAAACGATCAGACCCATACCCTATCTCACCGGAAACTGACCACATCCGACCATTCATCCGATGTTTTTTTCTGTCCGGATCTTGGACATACTCATTGCTCTCCAGGACCAGCTCTATCCTTCGTTCTCTCCTGCAGTACACATCTCTCTGCACATTTCGATTGGTCGGTCCCACGAGCGTGTACGTACCGCATAAGCGCGGACAAAACGACAGGATGAGAAAGAGAGCTGCGGAAAACGAACGACCGGACTTCATGGCGTACAGCGAATTAGCCACGCAGTCCGAGTCCTCACAATGAGTACAATGTGGTCTTGACGTAGCGAGGAGAGTTCTTCTCATGATCAGGCATTAGTGTTTTACGACGTGGGTATTATCGGATCGTCACGCGCGTCACTCAGTCACTCTCTGTGTGCCAGCTCGTCGTTATTCATGTCTTCTTTTCTTTCTCTCCCTCTCGCTTCCTATTTTTTCTCTCTTGTATTCCTTCTTCCTTCGGAGACTTTTCATGTCTCACTCAGGAACTTTTCCGATGCTGTATCGTCTGGGTCCTCCGCAGGAGACACATTTCGTTCTGCAGCAAGGACCCAGGATCGTTGTCCGCCCTAAATTTCCATCAAATCACTGCTACTTACAGCATACGAGAAGAAATATATTTCCTCGACGGATTTAGAAGGCTTTCGGCTGAATAGTGACTTAAGGAAGTACACGTTACCCTTGAAAAAAGTGAATTCTTGAATACATCTCGCCAAATGCTTCTGAAGTAGCGGGAAGCTCTACTGTTAGGTTCATAGAGTATTTTTATTTGGGGTAATTGTGTGAACATTTCTCTTTAGCGGTGCTTGCTGGAAGAAAGTCGTCCATGAAAAAAAAAGTACATCCAAGATATATTGAATAATATGTCTCAAATATATAATATATATATTGTCCAAAAAGTACTACAGCTGGGATATATTTCGGAATATATATGAAATATATGCGACTGAAAAATATATCTGGGATACATGTAAAATAAATGAAAAATACATTTTTTTAATATTATCGTCCGAACAGTTCTATGTCAGATATATTTTTGTATCTACTTCTTTTCTGTGGTGGGTTTTGAAAAAGATTTATTGTACTATCGTTTGTGGCATACAGGTAATTGATATTTGTAGTTGAGAGAAAAAAAGTGTCACTATCAATAACTATCAAGTAACTAATAACTATTCTTTTTTTTATCCATCCAATTATTTTGTTTCCTCATGAAGGAAGCTTTGTTTCCATATACGTTTTTTCTTTAGATTTTGATGTCACGATACTCGGATCGGTCCAAAACGTCGAGAAAAGTCAAATGTCCGTATGTATAGACGTTCGGTTGTGTATATTTATCCTTCTTCGAAAATTCAGTCATTCGTAACTAAAGGATCGTTCTAACTCTTTGATTATGTTGATTTTTAATGAATTGTATGTCGAAATTTATATTTCATTGCTTTGTACGTTTTTTTAAAAAGACGTGATCGACGCGAAAACAACCGCTTCGTTGGTCCAAGTATTGATTAGTTGGATGAAAATTTGTTGCCACAACCATCAGGTTTGTCAATGTACCTGACAATGACCTGGTATTAGTGACAATTACTATTCAGACTAAGTAGACTCGAATAAATTACACAATAAATTTTATTGGTACGTGAGGTAGTCGGAGCTTTCAATAGTAGTTGTCCTAATTAACTACTTACTTACTTGCTGTGCCCGAAATAAAAATGACGCTCTCGCTCATCTAGCATACGATTCTTATTCCAAATTAGCTCACAAATAGCTGCATTCCGTGCGCATGTTTGGAACAGTTTTCATGACTATCCAAAAAAATACTTTTCTGCCTGCTGCAGCACTTTTCTTCCTACTGCTTTACATTTTATCTCGCCAGTCAAAAATCGTTAGCTTTCCACCCCCATTGCAGACTTGCAAAATGATTTTTTCCGCTTAGATGGTAAAAAAGCAATATTCAGTGTTTCTAGATACATAATGAGGTTGAGATCGGTTGAGACTTTCTTATTATATAGCAATTTTTATTTCTTTTGAATGATATATATATATATATATTAATAATCGATATTTCGCTAACCTTTAGTTATCCAAATTTTTTATTTATTTATTTTATTTCGTCTTTATACTTTTTGCAAAGCTTCATCTATGAAGAAGACAAAGTCGATAAATATACTTCCTAATACAGGTAGATTTTTGAAAAGCAAAAAATAATTGGGGCGCAATGAGCAACGTTCTACTTTGCACCATTGATAGTTACGGTAACTATGGAATAATCGCTGTGAAAAATAATTACTATAGATCTAACTGTGAACATTTTTTGCACAGTCCAACAATCAATAGTTTCCACTTCATATTTACCAGAATTCTTTTGATTTTGTTAGGTGTAGAACTTTCGGTGTATATTCTCGAAATAATATTTTTATTTTACTTTTTTTTTTTTGCTAATATTTAATGAATTGGAAAATGGCCCACGATTCGTCATTTGAAGCATTAATCGCACCAATTATATATATGGATCACCATGAATTCTATTATTCTCCTCGCCATTGCAACTCTTATATGCGAAATCACGCCATATCTTTTATCGCTTTCGATTCACAGCACAGTGGGTCATTGCAAAATGTCGAAACATAAAAGTCCATAAGAGACAAACAATGGCCGGAGAATGCCACGCAGAAGTTTAGAAATAATCGTACAAAGCCCAAACAACCGAATCGTACGACACGCGTGTGTGATGCTTCGTTTTTTTTTCTTTGTATAGTCCTCGCTTGCTCCCCTTTGCTCTGGCATGTTTTTCAACATTTAGCCATCATGACTTTTCGATGCGGACTCCGCCTTCGAGCGAAATCTCCGTGTCGAATTGGAAACTAGATAATTCAATTAAAGGACAGCTGCCGTAGATGCCGCCGCCACTTTGACTGCGGAGCTCTGTTGCTTCCAACGAGCAGGTAGGCGCGGCAAACCTGTATATACAGCACTGCTGCGTATTGGGCCCCAAGATTATACTGCGAAGCTGCTGATGCCGGGAGAATTGGTCCAACTCATGTCACCCTAGCTGCTGGGCATTAAGGGTGGCCTACCCTTGTCATGGACCTCTCGTCGTCTTACAGATGTCCTAATTTTCGCCACGGACTTCTTGTTTCCCCATTTTTTTTTCTGTTCAGGTTGATGTCTTGTTCATTTGCTTCCTCATAGAAGAAGCGATGAGCCTCAACCGTTTTAATTTGCGAGGTTTTCACGTTGGTAAGCTTAAGATTGTCTGAAAAGTGTGTGTGTGTGTGTGTGTGTCTGTGTGTGTGTGTGTGTGTGTGTGTGTGTGTGTGTGTGTGTGTGTGTGTGTGTGTGTGTGTGTGTGTGTGTGTGTGTGTGTGTGTGTGTGTGTGTGTGTGTGTGTGTGTGTGTGTGTGTGTGTGTGTGTGTGTGTGTGTGTGTGTGTGTGTGTGTGTGTGTGTGTGTGTGTGTGTGTGTGTGTGTGTGTGTGTGTGTGTGTGTGTGTGTGTGTGTGTGTGTGTGTGTGTGTGTGTGTGTGTGTGTGTGTGTGTGTGTGTGTGTCCGAGTTATTCGCAAAAAAATGCAAATTATACGCATTTATTGTAGTCGAAGTTGAATATCTTTGAGAGTATGTGGTAGTAAATATTTCATGATACACCGAATTAAAAAGAAAAAAATTGAAGAAGCTATTTGATGTCACAATTTTTATACCCGTCTATTTTGTACGAAAATTGGCAATCCCCTGGAAACTCGAAACAACGACGGGTTACGTGTTAATCAAATGGGAAATACTAAAACCCATTGCGCGACATCTAAAAAAAATCGCACGATGTTTTCCTTCTACTGTTGTCAATAGAATTACATAAACAACGGTTTTATGGTGTTCAGAACATAAAGAGGATGATGCGCATGAAATAAACGTTGCAAAACATGGAAATATTTTTCACAATAGGTTGGACTATAATTTTTATAAGAAAATTTTATATAGTTTCTTGTCCCCGTTATGAATGTTATGATATTTATGTATCAATTTTATGATATTTGCCTTAGAAAAGACGAACTAACAAATTACCACCTTTTTCCAACCTTTTCAAACCAAGTTCTCCGAAATTCAACGGGTTCGGTTACGTCGTAACAAGACGATATGCCTCTTAGAAAAGCGTCCCGTCATTGCAATACAGTGCAAACCACAACCGAGTTGTAATAGTCATTGGCATTTGTGACGACAACTATACAGAGCCTCGTTGACGCCGAATCATTAGCGTCGTACAACAGAAGATGGAACCGCCCCGACTTGTTGTGGAAATAACAAAATGATTCTCATGCTTATATCTGTTTGTGTGTTGCGAGGAGTTTGCACCGGCCTCGCAGTTGCATATTGCTTGACGAGTGTATATTGGACTCTTGGGAGTCGTTTCCCCAAGCTCGACTCAAGTTCAGAGGCCACCATCGCAGTATCCACCATAATTCGCCCCCACATTGTTTCCAGCGGACTAAAATGCATTAATCTCGCTTGGTTCGTGTTTGGTACGGATTGAGCTGAACGCAGGGTGGCATTGCTGCGGTATACAATGGCAAAATCCCCGACACGCCCCTCGCGACGACCAATCGCAGCACCGGAGCCTGAAGAACTGGGGAAGCCTCCGCAAGGGTGACTGAAGAGCAAACTGGAATAAGAGAATGCAAATTATCGTCGCCAAGGGAATATTCTTCAAGAATCCGGCGAGTCACGGAGGGATTATGAAGTCTCCGGTTAGTTTTTGCTTACGTAGCTAATGCAGTACCTGCAACACTTCGTTATGTTGATTGTCCACGCTGATTTGGTTCATCAATTCGGATGTCTCATCCAGGGTAAAAATATCACTTGTGACCACCTTAGTACTATAATATCTAGCCATCGACTTGATCTATCTGTGGTAATACCTATTGCACGTATGTACATGACGATCATGGCCGCAAATGATCCCAAGATCACTCCAGACCTGGATTTATCGAATAATTAGATATTTTGAGCACTGTATATTCAATGTAAAATGTGCTGTGATTTATGTGCAATTATCTCATTTAGTAGTATAAATAAATTGAAGTAATGATGAATTGATATATACATTTTATGTGTGGCCACAAATAGTACGTCTATCCTATTATCATTATTATTCTATTTGCATAGTATTAAGTCTACTTATACGACGGCTGGAAATTGTTATTGGCTGACATCGGATTGTGGTGTTTTCCGTGATTGTATTTCCCCCCTTCATAGGGTTGCCTTATAGGACCACATTGATCTTAGTACAATACATATATCTATATCTATAACCCTTTCTACAAATCTATCTCCATGAGATAGTTTGTTGACCAATTATTAAAGAGAAAGATTCTTGTACGACCTTTTGTACGAATTTTGCAATATAATTAGAAAGCGATGTACAAGGTCCGACTTTGCAACCTTGTTTTGAAAAAATTAGTAAGTCCGAAGTTTAGCGGAATTTTAGTCGTTGAAAAAACTTTTTTTAATGAGTAAGGGTTCACAAGCTGCGAAAAGCGAGTTTTGCGCGCGCAGAACGTGCATATAAACCGCTCATCTCGGACAGCATGGAATAAAATAATAAAGAAAAATTCAAACTCTTATATGATCGGAACCTTTCCACCGATCTCTATGGAGTCTAACATCCATGAATATTATTCCGTTTACATACAGAATTTGGGCTCGATAGTCAATGTTTTGAAAAACTTAACGCAACCACGTCAAATTTTGGAAAATCAAGAAACTCATTAAAAACCAAATGGTTTTTAATGAGTTTCTTAATGCTTTTGGGATTTAGTTAATTCCAATACCAAACAACATCCAATGCAATGGCACTTATGAAAAACTATTCAGCAATATCGTTCTTTATTTCACGATAGAAATAGTGATTATAACGCCCTTTTACAGAAAAAAAGCATAAGCCTCCAAAAATTTAAACTTCTGCATACATTTTATTAATAACTTGTGTACCAAATTCCAACTCCAGATTTAAAGGCTCTTGGGTTGGGAATTTTAATTACCTGGACACACGGACACACACGAACACGGACATTTTATTCTAAGCCAATTTCACAAGGTTTTGGACTTTTCTCAGTGCCCTGAAACGAATATCTTAAAACATTAAATTCTACGAAAACAAAGCTTCTTCTATGAGGAAGCAAACCAATAATCGGGGACCGTTAGATGATTTTTTGTCTACATTGATTCTATGAGATATATGAGTATAGAGTTGCGTCCTTTAACTTTAGAAAAATAAAGCAATAAGTCAGAATAACTTACGCTGTCGAAAATGTATGAAAATTTATAGTGTCGAATAATATATTTCTAGAGAAACTTATCATAACAATATTATCCTAAAGAGGTACTGGAGGTACTGAAGTAGTACTGTCATATTATTTACGCCACTCGGACGTAAAACGGGGTGTCACGCACGTTGCCCATGCGTCAAACCCCGTTTTCGCACCTTGGCAAATAAAATTTTATACGATAATGTACGTATATGTATGATCGTAATGTACTATTATCACACTTGAAAAAAAATGATAACTGTTAAATGCCCTTGTATCTTACAAGATATTATGCGATGACGTGACCATGGACATTCCACGGGTATTCTCATTGTTAGGCACTCACGTTTTGAAAAAACGCACAGAAGTGCCTATCAAACCCGCGTTCCACCGGACCAATTACGGTTTTATAGGTTAATATAAATTTAATTCTAATAAATCCATTTTTTTACAGCACATTTCTCAAACACAGTGAAATACATATTTTTGGTGTAAAAGAATATAGATTTTTCATTATCAAATCATTTTTGTTATGAAAAGCAGATTTTTTGTTACCTGGACGTCCGTATTACATAGTAACTTTGGTCCAAATGGATCGAATGAGCTAAAATGTTTAACATTTCTTATTTTCACATTAAGAAATATGCACACAAATTATATTAATTTTTCAATTTATTTATATTGGCAATGACCTTAAAAAATTGCCATTTTCACGTACGCATATGTGTACGGCTCGCGAACTTTTCACCAAATTGATAAATTAAAGAAAGATTCGCAGCGTACTCATATTTTACCTTAATACAAATAGATTTTTTCGTTTTGCCTTCAAAGAATCCTAAAGTAGTGATTACCTTCCAAGATAACAAGCAGATATTTAATTTTTATTGATTTAATACTGATGACAATAAAAATATTGTTTGTCTTAAAAAAATCATACTACACTACATGTTATACATTATATGAAATGAAAACAATTGATTCCTCAGCTTTTTCCTTTATTTCTCCATTTGTTGAATGAATTTGTACACTTCAATTGAAAAAATAATTCATAAATAATATATAAATTTCAATAATAAGTCAACATAACCTAAACACATTGCTCTTACAGCATATTTATCACTAACATTTATCTAATTTACAGAGTTATGTTTAACATGTATATGTTCATAAATTTATTTGGTTTGTTAATTTACACTTTCCGACGACGACCGATCTTGCCGAAAAAGACGAAGCACGAAATTTTTTTTTTAAAGTTCAATTCATATAAATAGTATATCGCTCCACTGATTTACATCATATTCCTACTTAAACCTTGCTCCATGATATACGTGAACCTAATTGGACTCCGTACCTCATAATTTGCACATGGTAGCGCAGAAGTGATTTAGATATATATATATGTTTTCCAAAGTCTTCCTTCTAGAAAGTTGATGGAATAAAAGATCGCAAGCGTTGTCTTCGTTTTATTTCCGGCCTTGCTTTTCACGACGTTTGACCGATCGTGTAACACTGGACAGCGTAGTCTGTTCAGTTTCCCGAAAATTTAGTTCATTCTCATTTTTTACACGGAGAATTTCCGATACGATGTAGCAAACATTTTTGTCTGGAAATGATCATACTTATATATCTCACTTCATCAAAACCCTATTAATAATAATCAAAAAGCGATGTCTGTTAACATTGAAACCCAAAGCGCGACATGTAAATCATACAGAGTACAAAACGCGAGGTTCAAACCATATGGAACGCGAAGCGCAATGCCCATTCACGCGAAGTCCGATATCCAAACCATACGGAGCCCGAAGCGCGACGGCCGAACCATACAGAGGGCGAATCGCGACGGTCAGAGTGAGTGCCTTAGTAAAAATGGCCCGAAGCGCCATTTTTCAGGGGGATTGAGGGCCAGAGCCCTTTAATAAATATTCGTTTCGTAATTCGTTTTATAAAAATTAAACAGAAAAAATATATCATTTTTAAAACAAAAAATGATCACCTTTCAGTACAAAAAATGTCCTTCTAACCGGTTAGAGTTTATTAGAGTCACCTTAAAGATCAAGCTACACCACAAGATATTTTCGCATGGTGTTGAAAATTTCTCAAAATCACGCATTTAGTTCCTCTATGAATCGACAATAATGATACAGCCGTCATCAAGCTTTTCAAGCATTCCCACTCCTTGAAAAATTTGCACAACCTCCGAGCACCGCTGGGGAAAAATGCAAGCATGCAAGAATAGAGTCGTCGACTGAACGATTATGCACGCAATAAATAGATTATCGGCCGGGGCCACCCCCGCGGCGAGTGACGAATTTCTGCTGAATACGAACTAAAATTTGACACGGCTCACGGCGGTCTTACTCAGCCGTAGTCCTCTCCAGTCTCCACTCGCTGCACTTTGACGCTGCGTCTCACTTTACAGGCTCCAATGCTGCTCTGCGTTTCGTCCTGCGACTATAGTAGCTCGAAAAGCATACTGGCAGGGTTTCTTCGCATTTTTCCACGCTCGTCACGGCAAATCAGCGAAATTAGCGGCATCTGGCCTATGGCCACTCTTTCCAATATATTCTCTCGCACAGTAGGTAGAGCGCAGTGTTCGAAATATGCCTTTTTCCGCTCTATTGGTATACACGCGGACCATCATCGACGCTGGCGGCTTTTCTCGAGAAAATCACAACGTCAAAGAACCCGCGTTAGCTAGTGAACGCGAGGCACACAAGGCAAACTGGGCGGGCACACTGCAACGCATCAGCGGGGCTCATAGGTCTGCTCACGCGACTGTCGAAATGTTTTTTTTCGTTTGTGAGAACATTTGAGGGTGTGCGGGTGGTTATTATAGTTGGCTCTTTCGGCGTACTAAATTTAGTGGCTTTTGGAGCCACACGAAATTGAAATGTCGCTATACATGACTGAGAGAAGTTTACCAATATTTGTCGGCTTCAGGGTCTGAAAATCGATGCGAGGGTAGATTTCTGAACACATGCCTCTACGCCTGCAGGTGTTATGGAATATCAAGATTTAGTCGCCTCAAATGTAGAAGCTACAATGTTAGACCCAACATGGACATTTATACATATATATAGGACAATCCACGTCGAATCAACAGGCCATGACCTTCACCCTTATCAATTTTGTTCATTTTTTAATATGATGTTATTACCGATCCATAAAGGCCTTGGAATTTTTTTCAGATTTTTTTATCACCAGTAACATTTTTATATCCTCGAAAAAAACCAGTTTCAAAAACACGGTTTTTAAAAATCTTGAAAAATTCACACTGTTTCTATGATTTAAAATATGATTTTTAAGCGCCGTGTCATAATGTGATCTCAATATTTACTATTTTTTCCACATTTTTTCTTTTTTTTTTCGTGTAACTTCAGCAAGTAGTCCGTCCTAAGAAAGTCATTTCTGGTATCGAGGCAAGTGGTTGAACCAATCAATGGGTCCACAAATCATTCACTGCGATCCTGTACGAGAGGAAAGACATTTCTGGTATCGGAGAAACTCCTTGACCCAACCGATGGGTCAAAACATCCTTCGCTACGATCCAATAGAAATATAAAAGATGAGCGAACGTAATTCGGTTGAATAAATTAAACGGAATATTTTAATATCTGTAGCTCTGTCGGATTAGCTAATTTCCTGTGTTTTTTTTTTTTTTTTTTTTTTTTTTTTTTTTTATTAGCTCTAATAACTGCACTGTAGCAGCTTTACCATGTGAAATTCAAATAGAACACCTTACACCTTATCACCAGGACAATAAGACTTTACTCCTGAAGTCAATTAATTCATTAAACTTTGCAAAAAGTAGTCAAATCCCATTTTAACAAAAACCCTCACGGGTAAAAAATTGAGACAATTACATTTACGTAAGTGGTATATCAATGTCAGAAAAAATACACGTGGAAAAAATAGAGGGATATAATCTCTAACCTAAAAACACACACTGGGTAAAATAACTTGGACGGTATATTGCCTCCATGTGCAAAAATGTTTGAAATAAACTAAAAATATCCGTAGTACGTATGCCAAGTACATATGTACTTTAACTTCTAAGAATCTTTATAAGATTTTTTCGCCGACACTGGCATGTCAAGAATCAGCGTTCACGCATTTAAGTACTGACCCTTAAGACATGCACTTCGATCAGTGACCGCCACAGGTCGAGAAACATTCTTTCGTATAATTTTTTATTTTTACAATTAATTCTTATTTATTTTTACAATTAATTCTTATTTATTTTTACAATTAATTCTTATTTATTTTTACAATTAATTCTTATTTATTTGCCAATTTTATTAATTGGTCGTGTAAAGGCAGAGCTGCCTTGCACGCTGCCTTCAGACTCGCAGTGTGCAAAACGCTCGTTTAGCCTCTTGGATCGAAATATAATATTAATCTTAAAAGAATTGCTTAATAAACTACCTGGAAAACAAGCTTTTATATAAAATACAAATGACTCGTTTATTTTTCTGAATACGTATGGATTTTTTCAGTATTTTGTCTAGTTTTATTTAAATTACTCGATTTTGTAGAAAAAAAAAACAGAATTTAAAAAATTCAGACAATATTCTGAAAAAATGTATAGGTATTCAGAAAAAAAAGGGACTCAGTTTCAATTTTTTTAAAGTTGACTTGCCGCGTAATTTGTGGAACAAATAATTTTTTCATTAACTTGTTATTATCGTTTCATATTATTATTATGCACAATCAATATTCGGAGCACCTAATTTATGCCTAATTTCTTCAGATTCTTTAGTCATTGAGAAGTGTTCGAAATTCTCTTAGAACCCCAGGCTTAGCAGGTCTGTACGAAGGCGACTACCTTAAATTGCTAACAATGAAATTCTCCTTTGGCACTCTCGAACTTTTTACGGGAGGATTTTATTGCGTAGGTTTAAATTTTATTAATTGAAATAAAGGTTTTCTTCCCGTGGTCTACATGCACATGATATGTAACAAGGCCGTGATGTTATAACTCGAACCAATGATACTTTTTTTCGTACTGTACAGGGACATGTAAGATTTTTTTTTCCTCTATTTTTACAACTATAATCTGTTATTAACAATAACAATAAATAGTTCGGTGCGTTTCGAAGTAGATGGGGGTACAGGTAGAGATCCATTGATTCTCCCCTAGCTGGTAGATATATTAAGTGTGGGTTTTTTTTTTTTTTTTTTTTTTTTTTTTTTTTTTTTTAAGTATATATATTATTTAAGTGAATCTGCGTAGTAGTTGGCCCGGTCTGTATCTTTGGAGTCTCGTACCTTCGCAGTTTTCTTCGATTATTTTGGCTGCCAGCTCGTTCGGGTGGTTTTCCAGTCGGTCCTGGTAGTTTTTGCTCCACTTTTTTATCTCCTCGTGGACGGTGGTCATTTTGAGGTCTTTGTGTATCAAGGTGTTCTTGACGTACCAGGGCGCATTCGTTATCAGTCTGAGTGTTTTCGATTGGAACCTTTGAACTACTTCTAGGTTCGATTTGCTGGCTGTTCCCCATAACTGGATCCCATATGGGACATGTAAGATGAAAATATATTTTTTGAATAGCAAAGATCTTTTTTTACTTATAATAACAAACGTAGATAAACTGCCAACCAGCGTAAACCAGCGTAAATCAATCAGTGAACCAGCATATGATAGCTTATCAACAGTGATAGGCTTATCTTTGTTAATGTGTAATTAAAAATAGACCCAACTGTGATTCGAAAAATATATATTTATTTAATGTTTATATCGATTGGCATACACTATCAATACGAACACATATATAAGCACATCAAAATCGTGTCGTCTCTCTCTTTCTCTCTCTCTATCGTAGGGAAGAGGGAGCAACAGTGAGCCACTTAGATTTTTCACTTAGATTCGTCTGTATTGTTATAAAAAGCATAATATGACAGGATAAACGTCTCATCGATTCTATTCAACCTTTGGTTACACACTGAGCCCGCAATAATAAGTTTCAAATTATCAAGGATGTATAAAAACTTATTCTGAAAATCTATCTGAAAATAGCTCATTGTGCCCCAACAGTAGAGTACGGTGGACCATACAAGAGGGAACAATGAGCCAATACCCGAAAAACAGAGGAGGTAAAGCGAATGGACAAAATTCTCAATTTTTCTCTTATTTGTATCTTATTAAATTATTAGTTGACATGCCACTTAATCTATATATATTATGAAACTGTAAACTTCGAACTGTCCACTATTTTGACTACACCTCTCTTTTCATCACGGATTCTTCCAACATCTCTCTTCTAGTCGTCCTCTTACTGCTTTGTTTCATATTTATTCTTACTCAATCTTATCTTTAAAAAATAAATTATAGAATTCATCATACTTGAAATTGGATGTTGAAATTATTTAGATCAAATCTACAAAGTTGGCTCATTGTTCTTCACTAACACTCGTAGACATTTATTCAAAAAAATGCATGCATCACTAAGTAAAACTAATGTAAAATGGGCACACAGCGATACAGAATGATGTAAGGAATCATGTAAGTCGAGCGGAACTAGCGATTAACAAAAGTTAGCTCAGATATAAAACTTTCGTGAAGGGTAAAAGTTTTTTTTTCAGGCGGCCAAAATGTATTTGCAATTTTTGTGTGTTCAGGGATAAGGTAACTTAAAATTAACTTGGACGAGTAACAGCCAATTAAACTCACAGATTTATTCCTTAAAAACTAGAATTTTTGGCGATTCGTGTTCTCCGATAGATGTCGTTGCTCACTCTTGTCTACAGCCCATTGTACCCCAATATCCCCTACATATATCATACACACTCGTGTTTTTCCTCTCGACAAAAAATATAAATCAATTATTTCGCTCGCATCTACAAAAAATAATTATAAAAATCTCTGACAGACACACACTGTATTTGGAGAACAAACTTTTTTTTTCGAGCAGTCCGTTGTCATGAGAACAAAGCTACCTCTACTGGGTAGCAAAAAGGAATCGAATCTAAATTTTCTCAGTCGGAGTAGGACAGTATTTTATTAGTTTCAATATTTTTTTCAATTTCTCAAACTGATGAAAATTGAAAGATCAGAATCTCACGTGTTAATGAGGCGCTTCCCTTTGCGGTGGTTTTCAGAGTGTGTCGGCAGGAATCGGGGGGTGGAAAAAGTCGCGGCGTTCACGTATTGTTTGAAGGACGATGCGGTCGAACGCTCAATATCTCTTTTTCACTTTGTCTCGATCGCTCGCTCACTCTCGCGCTCAGTCGCAAAAAATAAAAAAACATAGCACCGGTTAGGAGAAGCGACAGCGTCCCAACTCCAAATGAAAAATAATTATTATAAAATTATGATAGAACACCGAGGAAACACTGGTTTTATTCAATACAATTTCAGCCTACATAATAGAATCCTCCCGTAAAAGATTCTTAGTGACAAATAAAGAGTTCATTGAGACATTTCATTAACAAAGTGATTTAAAAAAAGTTTTCATGAATTATGTATATATTCCGATATTTCGAGTATCCGAGTAGTTCGAATAATTCGAGTACTCGAAAGATCCGGATAGTCCGAATAATTCGAGCACTCGGAAAATCCGGATAATCCGAATAATTGGAGTACTCGGAGAATCCGGATAGTCCGAATAATTCGAGTACTCAGATAATCCAAATAGTCCGGGTATTCGACTAGCTCGGGTATCCAGGTAGCTCGGATATCCGGATAGGCTCGCAATGGTCTGCTATTCGGATATGAAGTGTCGGATCCATCAAGTCCGGGCAGTTCGAGTTATCCGACCGTTCGATAAAATTCAAGCACTAGTGGCTATATTTTATTTAGCACTGTATACGGGGTTAGGCATTGGGAAAATTGTGGTTCGTCGAGTAAGATGTGAAAGTAAGAACGTTGTTGCTTCACTTAATACAGTGAAATCGAAGTCTAAATGCCTACCTAACCTCTCAGTTCTTACATCGGAGAAGCGTGGCAGTCTCAAGATAAATATAGATTCCCCAAAGATTCTTTTTCTTACAGAATCATAAAGATCATGGCAAAAGCAGCGTAACGACTTGAATGCCCATAGATATGAATATTATCAGGCCTCGAAAAAGACCTCGACTCTGAACGACTGCTAAATGTTGCAGTGACAACTACAGGCATAACAACTACACAGAACCCTGGGAAAACGTTTATCGTCTGCTTGTCCTCGCGTGCCAGCGGGTCACAATGTCCTCGCGTTAACTTTTGCGTTGCTATGAACGTCAAAGTAAAGTAAATACTCTCCTCTTACTGGTTTAAGCGCACGCCATAGCCGTAAATCAGAGTTAGTTACCCCTCGTCAAACTTTTCGACTTTTCGATGCATTTCATAGCGATATTTTCCTTACGTACAAGCAGCACGCTTAGTCGGTAATAATAGTGAGAGTATCCTCGGCCTCGTGCACTCATTGTGATCGGTTATGACTTGTTGACGGTGCTCGTTGTGCCACCTACTTAATGCCTTTATTATTTTATGGTAGGCGCGTGAGAGACTCGTTGCCCATTTCGTCTTTCCTCTTTCTGAACGTCGTCTACCAGTCTCTTGCTCCCTCTATTTTTCTTCACTTTGATTTTAGGCCTTCACGTCTCAAGACACTGACGACCATAAACACCACGCGATGCGTTAGCTCTATAGACTCCGCTCTCCTTTCACGAAAGATGCTCTCTCGTGTCCGAATATTGCAGCTCCGTTCCCGAAGACGAACAGCGCGTCACTTCTCAGGGGTCGTTAAACGCTGGCTCAGTCGTAAAGCCAGAGGTCACGCGACCAAAGTCTTCGCTCTGGTCATTGGGCGCTCTCGAAGACAGCTATGTCGATAGAACCCCAAATGGATTGCACGCGTGCAATATTTACAGGGAATCTCAACAATTTTACGGACTAAAAGGGGAAAATAGGACCTTTGGGACTGGTTGACTGAGAAGAAGGGTTTATTGGCAAGACTTGGAACCCGAAAGTTCCAACGACTTTGCTTTTACTCCCGACTTTCCAACGTGCAAAAATTCGTATGTAATGTATAACGATGTAATCTTATATGCGTCGCTACTAACGCGCTATCTAAGCGACGTTTTTTAATTCTACCTTTATAATGCGTTAGCGTCCTTTACTCTACGTTTAGCGCCAGAAAGTACCGCACGTGCTTTTGTATGTCTCTCAAATAAATAGTACCCTAGTAGACAGTGAATGTATTTATTATTAACATCCTACGACACAACATCGGGAATTATGTGTGTAGTGGTGATCAGTTGTGTGGTGCAGTTTTTTGTCGCGAATGTTCTCGAAAACGGCGCGAATTTAATTAATCAAGTTTGACGCACAGGTTTCGAATATACATGCGCTGGTTTTAGCGCATGTATATGACAAATAGGTTTGGTTAACTTAATTTAGGTTTAGCTATATCTCAGCGCGATAAATTTTTCACTCGATGAGATATATGTCTTTCACAAATTTCATTATTGCGTATTTAACGACTCAGTTCCCAGCGATCATAGTGAAGTGTTAATATTATATTACAATACCAGTGCGATAAAACTTTTTTGACGAGGGTAAGTTTGCAGCAGGAGCCGGAGGTGAGTATACAATTTCACAATTTCGTATACAATTTTATTCTACGAGTGTGAGAAGTGCGATATCTCGCACGCGAAGCGTATGAGAAATAGGCATGGAGTTCCATAAAATTTCTTGAACTTCCGTAGTGACACTGAGTAGAATCTATCGGTTACCCTATTATTTCCTAGAAGCGTGACGACGAACAATTTAGAACGATAAAGTAAAAATAATTTTATAAAAATTGAAATACCTCTAGCGGAAAATAGTATATTACGATACGAGTGCGATGAAACTTCTTCTGACGAGGGTGAGTTTGCAGCACGAGCGAAGGCGAGTGTTGCAATCAAACCAGTTGAGAAAAAGTTTCTCGCACGAGTTTCGTATACAATTTGTAAGCACTTCTCGCACGAAGTTGCATAAAAGTAATTACATTCATAGACAAATTGGGTAAACGAGAACTTGCGAAATAATAACCATTCGCATATTATAGTCCCGGGATTGATTCCGTCAAAGGTACGAAAATCTCGAGACCCCCTAACCCTAACAGATCGGACCACGGTTGAATCATGGTGAAAATCATGCGTGGGTTCTGACATCGAGAATTGCAGTCGCATTACGACAGGAAACATACGAATCCGATTGCACTTTCGAGCTTGCGGACCGTAATTTTACAACAAATAATGGTCGTAATCACGGTCCGAACCACGGCTTGCCGAAGTGTACAAGATAAATTTTTGGCACCACAATGACGGCACAGTGGCGGAACTTCTTGCACGGCGTGCCATCAGAATAGTATGAGAATCCAGTACGTGAGTATTATAATTTTCATTTTAATAAACCAATATTGTATTTATCAATAACAAATGCATCTGGAAATTAACATATGTTATATGCATCCGAGCTTCAGATACCTGTATATAAAGCTCGGGAAAAAACATCTTTATATTGTGACGTGTTTCTAAAGGCCCGCGTGTACGTTTGCCTAGCAGAGTGTGGTATTTTGGAAAATTACGCCTTCAATCATCGCAGATTCCTCGTTGCAGTGATTAGGGCCGTAATTCCGATACATTGCAAGATAGCATGATCCGCAAGCGTAAAAGTACAAACGGTATAACAAAGATGCTTGATTACCGTCGTGATACACCTACGGGTGCGAATGATAACTATTTCACAATTTTTCGTTCATCCAATTTGGATATTAATTAAACTCCTTTTTTCAGTCAGGAGTTTAATCATTTTTGTAAAATTATTTTCTTCGTCCATTTTTAACGCGGTTTGTATTCCAATATGTTTGGAAAGTGCTCAAGATGTTAATACCACAACCAATGCTCAAGGAAATTCTAGTAAGGCTCAAAGTAATTTATTGACTTGTCAGAATCGGAATATGCAAAACTATGTGGCCTTTAAGGAATAAAAGTACGATTACCGATACGATCTATTAATAGTTAACATTTTGAGAAGTCCCATTTTTCTCACTATTTTGATTGAGAGAAGTGATTGACATTTTTATTCAATATGAGAAGCTTGGCCCCTTTCAAAGGGACAAATAGATAGAATTCCTTCAATTTCGGTAATTCACATTTAAAACAGGCGAACATTTGGAAGACTTATAAAAACGGTTACATATAAATTCGCCATCGAAAATTTTTTTGTTATTATAACCATTATCCGTCAATTTACAATTTCCCGTGGAATTGTGTCGCCGGAAGAAGTTATAGGAGCTCTACTGGCTTAAAAAAAACAACTTCAACGCATTTTAACTTTCTAAACACTTGGCACCAAAACGCTAGCTCTTCTTTTGAACGAAAAATGCACATTCGAAAGGTTTCATTCATACCAACTGTCCAAAGCTGGCTAGAATATTTCGTAAAAATTGTTACTCTGAACAACTTTCAAGGAAGAAACGTGTTGGTTTTTTCTTCTATTCGCCGAAATATTCTTAGGAAAAACCTTGCGTCTCGTAACGGGCAACCTGACACTATTTGGCAAACAATGCCCCATGGCGGAGGATACTAAGTGGCAGTGTTACGCATTTTAGGAAGAATCCCCCGTGGAGAACCTCGCTCCTCGCGCCATTCTCCTCGAACCCAAAGCCTTCTTCTTCCTCTTATACGTTTTCATCTCTCTCGCCACAGCAACCGAGCGATTTTGTTCAATTTTTTACGTTTCGGAGAATACGATAAAGATTTACAATAATAATCGAAATTCTAACGGCGTTCGTCAGCCCTTGGAAAAATAAAATAAAAAACGCAACATATTCATTCACTCACCTGCCTACTCAATTTAAAAAATGGACAAAGTAAGAATGTATTTGTTGTAATCGCCTGTTTGAAAAATGTTTAAAATAGCTTATAAAAACGGTTGATTCGTTTAGAAAGAGACATTTGTAATGATAAACATAGATTCACTTGTGACGTAAAAAATGGAAAGCTTGGAACAAGTTGTAGGGCTTCAAGTGCCTGAAATGTAAAAAGACAGCTGAAAAATTGAACTTTGCAAATAGCGCAATTTTTGTACAAAGCTAACTCCACGAGGAACTGTGTTAATTAATTGTGCCTTGCTTATGAAGGAAGCTTTGTGGAAAAAAAAATCAAAAATAGTGAGAGGGCAATTTTCAAAGTTCTACTTTGCAGCTTTTTGTCTAGATAAGAAATAAAATTTTAAACAATCCGAACAACATAAGAAATTATGACGAAACTGTAGACCTAACATTACAGAATAGAGCTGATAATTTCGTGGATAAAATTCGAGTTCGTATTCCGTTGAAGTTAAACCAATAACATGATGTTTTCTATAAGTTAAAATTCTGAGAAATTTGAGCCACATTGCAGATCATGCCAAAAGTATGGATGTATCATTGCTAAATAATACTGATTTCATTCACAAAATTTGAATTGGCTGTTCCATATTTTGTGAAAGTTACGGCAAGCGCGTGAATTTTTAAAAAATTCCAAAACTCTTTAAAATCCGAACCGTTTTTCCGATTTCGGTAAAATTCAATTCCAAACAACATTAAGAGTACCTGCACTTATGTAAAATTATTTAGCTGAATATCGCCAATTTTGAAAAAGCTAGAGTGTGCCAGTCCTTTTTTGGGAAAACTAAAAAATCTATAAAATAAAAATTTCTGCTTACATTTTATAAAAAATTACAAGAGTTGAAGACCGACGGCTCTTACACTTGTGTGCTAAATTTTAACTCAATCCGTTTAACGGTTTTTGAGTAAGAGGTGATTTAAATTTCGAAGCCCTGCACACACACGTTTTTTTCTAAGCCTCTTTTCTCGATGTTTTGGACCATTCCAAGTTTCTTGGCATAAAAATCTTAACGATAAAAATTTCATGAAAAGAAAGCTTCCTCCATGCGGTAGGAAAAATAAATGCATTTTAAAAAGAATCTATGAGCAGTGGTCGAGTTTCATTCGCCTCCATTTGGAAAACTTGACAAAGCAAAAGTTTTTTTTGCTCTTACAAATCCGAAAAAAGACCGAAAGAGTTTTACTCTTCTAGACATCAGCAGGCTTGAGCAGTCGTTCGCAGGTCGACACGTAGCCATTTTTCAAAACGGAAATTCATCGGTCGCAACGTGTAGTGAGGCGATTTTCAAGTTTACGACAGTCATAAAACAATTACGCTGGTGAAGTCCTAGACCCGAGAACCTGCAGGGATGCTACATTCGACGATCGCAACCGAGGGCCAAGTCCAACTTCTTTCACTTTTCTCGCGCGCGACAGTGATTTACCGCACTTGTGCTGGTAAAAGGGACGAGAATCACGACAACGTATGGGCCTAGACTATTATTCCGGATATCCGCCAGCAGACCGCTCTTAAGTCGCTTGCCTTTCCCCCACCAAAAATTTTAATCCTTTGACAATTTTGCTGCAGTTTAGTAAAAAGTAGCGAACACGGGCCCCGGTAATTCCAGGTAATCGAAAAGTGCTATGAACGTAGATCTCATCATCGTACCTAAAAAGAAGAGTTATATCGTCAGTCTACTAATCTCAGAGTGTTACGTTATGGATTTCATTTTTCTTGGTGATGAAACACGTAAAAAAATAAAATTTGTTTTTATTCCTCCGTTTTTTCAGAAGGATGTGCCGCCTCAGGGATTGGATGATGCATCTAGTGATTCAATGTTGATTTTATACAAATTTAAAAAACCCTAACACTGCAATTAGAAACACAATAGCATCATATTTTTATTTACTGTTTGGAAAGCAAATTATTTTGTTTACAATACCAAAATCAAGGGATTTGGTGACTATTAATTTTGAGGGCCGACCACCAGGGTCGGCCCTTGAAGCAGGACTATCCATCTGAAAAATTGAAAGCGGTGGTTACAGCACGGCGCAATTATACGAAAATTTGAAAGATGCAAGGCATCACGCATCACATTATAGGTGTTCGATGCACTGAGAGAAAAATAGAGTAAAAACGGTCTTACTATACTATAATATATAGTATGATATACATATCATCCCAGGAAAATGATTATATCGATTATATTGAATACTATGTTTTTGATTAGTTGAGCTATAATTATATATTCAGATATTATTTTTTGTCATTGTCTTAACTGTAAAATACATATAAACGTTTCTTCTGAGTACTAGACTATATGGTAAAAGTATAGTAAAATAGCTACAACCATGGATTTTTCTCTCAGTGTGCCCTGCCAAACTCTGTGTAGTCTAGACGCCATAGGGGGTTCTGCGTACCGTTCGAGATCCTCAAAATGACTTTGTTGCATAGATAGATTTTCACCTCCTGGACACGAAAATATAAGGTGTTTTGCTGGAAAACTGGTTGTTTAATTATTTGTCGCAATTTTTATTGACAATATTTATTGTGGTTTTTTTCACCTCGAATGTTTTTTTTTTTGTATACTCCTGTCAGTTCTGAGCCAAAAAGGTCACTTACAATTTTACTCTACAAGCCATAGTTAACAGTTGCAATCAGACCTAAATTGTTCTACTTAACAAATCAGTAGCTCCGACAGTATGGTTGTAGCTAAAAATTGTAAAAAAAACTTTCTTTTGCCAAATGGACCGAGAAAGATGAAAAAAAAATGTGTACATGTATAGTACCAACAAAAATCATCTATGAAGAGTCGCAAAACGGTATTTTTTTCTCGTCTACTATACGCGGCTACGTGTCGTGGGTACACTGTAAAAAAAGATTGTAAATTTAATGTACTTATGTATATGAAATTTACAAATTTTGTGCATGGAACTGTGATTCATGTACCGAGTGCTGTAAATTTACAAATCTATCGTAAAATTAATGTACCTGCATTGGAATTTAAGAGAAATTCACTGTAAATATACAAAACTTGATCAGTAACTGTATAATTATATGACAAGTTTTTGAAAATTCCTGCACTGCAGTCGATTTTTGTAGAAAAATCACCTAACTTTACGAATATCTTGTAACTTAGATTTCAAACACCTACACTGTAAAAAAAGACTTGAAATTTAATATACTTATGCTTATGAAATTTAAATACTTTGTACTTGAAACTGTGATTCAAGTACTGAGTGCTGTAAATTTCCATTTCGTTTCCGAAATTAATGTACATAACTGTAAATTTAAGCAATATTTATTGTGAATTTACAAATCTTGGAACACGTAGACAATTTTTTGTATTCGTGTTCTGCTACTGTAAAAAAAAGTTGATAATACGCTGTTAAAAATGTCGATAATAGTAAAAAATGAATATCTGTTGATAGGCACAGGTTTTATGAATTTCAAATGTAACATTGATGTAGGTATCTAAATTAATTTAAAAAAATGGTAACATCAGGACTCGAACCGGCAACCTAATGATTATGAATAAAGTGCATGATGCATAATGTTCACTTGAAAATACTGCCGTAGACACTTCACGTTCTGATTGCAATCAATTGAACATTTTAATATGTCAATGATATGTACGGTTAAGAGAATAATATATGTATAACTCTTATGCCATTTTAATATCCAAAACTACGAAGTCGTTGATGCAAAATGTCTAAAAAAATAATGCCTGAGTAATAATTGTAGTTTCTTTTTATTGTTTTTAAACCCATTTTTAATTTCCAACATATATGTGATTGAATTTTAAGGTACCGTTTTGCAATAAAAGATCTATGACGTACATTAATTTTATGTACCATAATCAGAAATATTTGACGCGGTACATTAAATTTCAAATACAAAGTCACTGCTATTTCAATAAAATTTAAATTATTTTCATGTGTCCTAAATTAGAATTTACAACACATTGGTGCTTGAAATTTAAGAGACGGTTTGCGAACAAAAACTTCCGGTACCGGTACTTTAATTTTCAAGTAGATTTTTTTACAGTGTATCGCACGTCACGTAGCCGCAGAATCATTCCTACATTTGTCTTCTGTGCTGTATGCGAGTGTCACACAGTAAATAATCAGTGTAGCTATTTCTCAATTGATGTATTACTACTATTTCTGTTATCGAAAAAAAATGCCACCAGAATTGACATACGTCGTTTTCAATCGCACTGTTCAGTTTACTTTAAAAAATCCACAAATCCAAATATAACAAACGTTAAAATCAGTTCATTTTTTTCATGGATACCATTTTCAAAATTCGAACTCCACCTACAATTTTTTTTATAATCACCGAACGGTGGGACGAACGAAAACTATTCATTGACCATTACAGATTAATTTTTCATGGAACCTGCATCAATAGATTGTTAAGGAAGGTTTCTTCTTTGATCGTTCGAAAAATCCTTGATTTTATTAGAATTTCTTATGCGAACACTTGTCAATACGAAGTGCTAAAATCGTGTAAACTCAGTGGTAGTCTTCATTGTAAACAAAACCCTATATCTTATATGATCGAAAGTACGGAATGGGGGGGGGGGGGGGGGGTAAGCGTATCAGTCGAACAAATTTTAATTCGTGGTGGGACTCGTTATTCCAGTAAACGTCTGAATAGTAAAGGTAACTAATACCAGGTCGGTACACCGACAAACCTGATGGTCGTGGCCACAAATTTCCACTCATCTAATAAATAGTCTGACGAAGCCGTTTTTTCCGTGTGTAAATTAATTTTTTATAAAATTTGACAGTGTTTTACATTTCGACCACAGCGGAATGTCTTGTCGTTTCGAATTCGTTTTTCTACAATCCACTGCAGCTCTCGAGAACCTGGAGACTCTCTACTCGTAAAATTATATTTCCCTTGAATATTTTTTTCCTAAAGGTTTTGTCAAAAATAGGATGGTCTGTCAAGAGGGATCCGAATTGTGCTATTATAGTACACCTTTTTTTTCTGCCCTAGATGGCACCCACAGGATATTTATTATATGTTCTGCAGCCTCCAAAACCTTCCTAATTTTTTCAACACTGAATTTTTTCATGTTGTTCCAAAAATGGGCCGTCCTGGTGACATCGAAAAAACAATCGGGTGTCACTAGGTCACCAAAGTCTCCGTGAATTATTGCCAAGTAGGTAAAAAGGTTTAAAAAAAAAATTGGAAATCTGTCGGTTTTCTTTCGTATGGTATTTATGATGGGAAATCTTGACCTCGAGTTCCCATCGAACTACAGTAATTTATCTTTATAACCAGACCCAGAGACGAGACAAAGCTTTTAAAAAATCATCGCATCTAAATCTTTAAAAGAAAACTAAAAAAAAAACATCTTAGCTGGTGGTTCGAACATTTTATTAAACGGTGAAACTGTTATTTTAGTGGCACCGTTTCCATTATGCTGACGAATTAGGAACGACGAAAGACGGGACATTCTGCGGTAATATAAACCTTTGAAGACTGTCGAGGGAAGGCTTGAGTTCATTGTTTTATAGAGGCAGAGTCTGCGGGAGGAAGGGCTACTGGCTCGAGTTCTTAGCGGCGACGGGGACGTCCGAGACGAAGAAACAAGAGACGAGAAGCGGAAGAGGACAGCCCAGTAACCGGGACGAGCAATATATTCCTCCGGCACGGTCTCGAAGCACTCTCACGTCTCGCTCGTGCCACGGACAATGCCGCGGCATATTGTGAAAATATTGATTACGATTCGCCAACAATGGAAGAGACAATGCACCGTCACGGCGAACACTCGAAAAAGCGCGTCCTCAAGAGTACTGCACTCTTTTTTTTACCACGCCAGCTACCTCTTCTCACAAAATTCAACAGTAACCTATAAATATTTAATAACATTAGAAGGAACTTTATCACTTTTTATTCACAAGATAGAAAGACCGCTTTTTCAATCTGGAATGGAGATAGAGCATAAATTGAATGTTCGATAAATCCACTCCTAGAAATATTTACTCAACCCAGATAGACATTTTAACTTGTCGACAAAAATGCGCCATGTACTGCAGCATTAAGCTGCATTATTAACGGCATAGCGTCCTGATGCCGGTAATGTGCCAGCTAAATTCCGACACGCTGTGCACGTCAACGCGTGTTGGAACTTTGCAGACACATTACCGGCATCAGGAAGCTGTGCCGTTAATAATGCAGCTTAATGCTGCAGTACATGGCGCATTTTTGTCGACACGGTAAAATTTCTATCTGGGAACGTAAGCAGATATACTTGAAATGCAATATGTATACGAGGTATTGCACTTGAACCAAACGCACTTTCTGCCCGATATTTGTTTTCCTTTCCTGAAACCTGACTTCCCTCTAGCAATAATTACGTCTCAAGACGCTATACACCAATTTTCAAATTTCCAGCAATTTAATTCATCGAACTACATGGAAACGAAAATTCTCCAATTTTTACGTCACCATATTTCAGAACTTTCCGGAGGTGCAGAAATAAAAATGAATAACTGACTTCTTGAAAATATTGCCATTTTTGAAGAAAAAATAAAATTAACTAGTTTTGCTTACCAAAAACTTTTAAAAAGACTCCTCTCGGAAAGATAGTAATTTATTGAAACGAAACTTTTATTTTTATTTTACCTATCTATATGAGAAGGAACTCTGTAAATTTCAAGCGGGACTTCGCATTCGTTTAAGATGATGTGCTATTGCTCGGTCGGTAACAAAAACTGTAAAGCGTTGGCCTTGGCCACAATAGATGTTTCAGGCAAAAAACGAGAAGGACGTCTTAGTACTCAGCAGTCAGTACTTCTCGACTTTTATTCGAAAAATCGACCGTGGCGAAGAATAACAATTCAAGGAAATTCGGCTACATCTCTCGCACTTGTGCCAATGTAAGAGGGACAGAGACAATATGTACACATCGTCTTAAAAATGGCGCGATTTTTCGTATGATCAGAAATTCGTTAGTACCCAAATATCGGTCTCTTCCATCATGTCATAGTTTTTTAGTACAACGTACGACTCATTGTTAACGTAGAATATGATTCTATCAGATAATGCATTAAGAAAAATTAGTTTCTAAAGTAATGTATGTGAATTACTGAAACTTCGCAGCAAATTTTCCCATATTATCGATAAAGGGGCGAATAAACTCTTTCTAACGAAGGAGTGTAAGTTTGTTATACAAGTCGAAGGTGAGTGTTGTGATCACAAGAGGTTTTCCGCAAAAGTATCGGACAAAATTTTATTTTACAAGGTGCGAAAAGCGGGTTCTGCGCTCGCGGAGCGTAAACCACTTATCTCGCATGGCGTGCAATCGAATTAGAATACGTTGTATTAGTTACATAGGTGGATGTAGTTTCGATTTTTTTATTGGCTGTTAAAAAAAAGTTGTTTGCGTCCAAAGCAAAATTTGTGACACAAACGAGGTTGCTTTCGAAATAACTAAATTGAAATATCTTATAATTGCTTTTTCATTACCGGCACCAATCGTTGATGTATGCATAAAAATATTACAACGATTGGAAAAATATTTGGCAATGCTGATGAAATTTTCTTAATATTTTATCGCCTATTGCTTCGATCAATCAAATATCCCCTTCGACTGAACGAATATACTTTTTACACCAGCCGCAAGCGTATGCTTTGTTGGTTGTACAAATTAATTTTTTTCTCATTACACTTTTTCATGACCTCTACTCTACAATGCTTGTTTTCCTTTACACGTTCTCATTGAATTTAAATTTTTTGAAAATCCTATAAAATAAACTCGTGTAAACGCATTTACATCCCCGTGAAATGAATTGTCACGTACCAACGCCCAAAACATGCCCATCACCGTTGCAATGTTAATACAATAGCAACTAAACGGGGAGCAATTAATAAATCACATTCACAACAACCTTTACGCAAAACAACTTTCAAATTAATTTTGTTTGATTGTTCGACCATTTCTGGAAGTTTTTCTGTGTGTAAAATCATCTCTACTTAGATTTTTTTCTGTGCAGTTTTGACAGTTGTTTTTGGCAAAAATTAAAGTTTTCATGTGTTACGATCCGGCCTTTTAATGCAGGTCGAACGCAATATAATTGAATATTTATTTATTTAATCAGGATCGTTGTTCGATTAAGGGATTTACATCTCACATTTTCAAATTATTACAACGGTGATTTTTGGTTAACACAAAACAATATTTATTCAAGAAACAAGCAAAATAGTCGAATGTTACAAGTACAAATAAACGGGTTTATAAAATTTGTTTGATACAAGATTATAATTATCGAATTTAGAAATGAATCGTTGTGGTATCGCGTTGACGATATTTGACGCCCAAAACGAAGATAGAAGAATTACTTAACGAAGTAATTCTGTTGGGTATAACGTAACAAGTGCGCGGAATGACCCGACGCGAAATTAGAAATACTTACGGAGCTGCGGCTCAACGTATTTTTTGCAGTCCGCGGTAATTCAACTTTTAATTATTCATGGTTAGAGAGAAGATAAAAAAACTGACTTTCAGTGGTATCGATAGAACCGAAGAAAGCATAGGCGGCCAATAAGAAGGAGAAATTTCATCAGCCAGGGTTAAGGTGCTGACTGCCGCGTTGCATTTCCGGCAAGCCAATTTTTCCACGATTTACGCCGGTTGAAGCGAGCCTACGCGAGCGGCTAGCGTTCACCTTCCGAATGTTCATGATCGTCGGCGAATAGCTGATTTGACGCAATTCGAGCGGATCGTGCGATTTCGAAATCGAACGATTTTGTTTAACGAAAAAATGAATTTAATAAATATAAATTTATATTTATACAAAAAAAAGGGAGCGGGCGGGAAAAATGGCCAGGACGTAACATCATGATCGCTAGAGTTGTCATTTATATACACATAAGTACATAAAAATATCTGGGAGCTATAAAGCTGGTATCTCGCATGCAGGTATTTGACTATCCTGACATATGTCACGCGTGTAACATACACCAATGACTCGGAGTCGCGTGTCAAAGGCGCGTCACATGCGACAGTAGCAGCAGCAGAAGGAATAGAAACACCCTCGGGCCGTCGGTTCGCAATTAGCTGGACTAAATGCCACCACACTTTACATAATCGTTCCACTCTCACTCGCTTATATTATCTTTGTCTACATATATATTTGTACTGCACAGTAGTATTTATCTACAGCTTTCTTTTCGCCACTGGGAACTACCTTTTTTTCACAAACTGCATGGCTGAGTGAAACAAAAAAAAAGTTCCACCCTAACGACGAGAACATCTGGTGCATCGTGAGGCGGCATGTCGAGGCCTTGTTGACTACGAGTAATCGAGTGATCGAAACCCATCGGACCTTCACCCCTAAACCCCTTTTTTTTATTCCTGACGTTTCGATCGGAATGATAAATACACTGAATTCGGGATACAACCGCTTACGTAACGACGCATCAAGAGGCAGCGCATGCGGCAGGTGCAACGATTATAGAATATGAGAGTCTGGATTATTAGATATTAATAAGGTAGTAATTTGTCATTTGTTCAGCGAGCTATATGTCGAAATTACAAATATTTTTATGAGAGGAACAATATTTTTTTAACGAATCATTATGAGTTATTATTTTGCAGGAATGAAATAGTGCATTTCAACACTAGGAAGAGTGTTTTTAGGGAGCGGGAACTTGCGAAAGTGCGCATTTTCGCACACAGGACTGAAAATGTTTATTGTATTGCGAAAGTGGCTCTGAGTATTTTGTTTTCGACCGATTTGTTTTTATACGCAATAATTCATGATCATATAGTTGAAAATGCGTATAGAAAATTAACTTTCATTAGTATAAAACCGATTCTGAAAATCAATACTTCTCTAGAGTTCCAGCCGCATTATTTTCGTGCCGTTAATTACAATCATTCTTTTGAGTATAAATATTGGCTTTGCGCGTTGAGATACTAGCAACCCTTGTGGCACTTTTTGGCAACAGTGTATAAGCAATAAACATTTTTTCTTATGTTAGAATACATTCTAAAGACAATTTTCCAATTATAGTAAATGAACATCTTAAAAGTATCATTATAAATTTAAAATATCGGAGGTTAAATTTATTTTAAAAAAATTCCGATTGTGATAGCTTTTTGTTATTTACTTTATTTCGTACATGAGTAACCGACATAATCACAACTTTAGCGTTTCCGACTGGTTCTAATCTGTACCCGGATCATATGGTCATAATGCAATTGAATCAACTTAACGAATTATTGACAATTTCCATTTGGCAATTGTTATTGCTTACATACATTTTTCGTTTAACTGAGGCAATGTAGTCCTTGCGTCTTTTCCATTTCAACATTTGTACGGTTACCGTCGAGAGTGGGTAAAAAAAAGAGTACGCTCGGTGAATTTACCGAGGTATTGTTACAATTCACGAGGGAACACGGGATTGACGCCTTTCGTTTTGGCGCACTATAGTTTCGATTTGTCCAAAAAATATGAGTAATAATCCAAGTAACAATTATTACGTTGTTATGAAAAAGTTATTCGAATGTGTTACATATGTCTGCTAGAGTGTTGCCTGTAAATCGCATGTCCTAAAGTTAGCTTTCGAACATACGATATCTTACAGATAACATTCTGGAGGACACATATGTAACCCATTCGGATAACTTTTCCGTAACAACACAAACAATATTATTTGGGAACATCATTTAAGAAGCCACACACTTTTTTTGTTTTGATTAAATGTTTTATTCCACACAGACAATAAAATTCGTAGTAGAACAGGCTGAAACATAAACATAAAAACAAATTTGCCTTAAATTATGGATGCGTTTTGCGGCTCATGCCCTCGTGCATGAGGAATCGCTTCGCCGAGTAGGTATTTTAGGTTTATTGAATCGAGTATTTTGCTTAAAAAACAATTTATTCTAAAGGACTATTGCGTTCCAGTCGACGCGTTATGGTTAGAGGAAACTCTGTTTGGAGTATAAAAACCCCCACTTAAATATTTTGTACTGGTATCGTACTGGCTAACTTAAGACTCTGAGATATACAGATTTACAAAAGTTGCTGTCTCGCAAGAAACAGTAATAGGAACTGGTTGAGCTTAAGATTCAAATGAGAATTACGCTCTTAGTCTTATACAGGTGTCGTTGAGAAGTTTTCGACGTTTTCCTCGAGAGACGCGAGAGCGTATCGACGCCGAGTATTAAAAGAAAATTTGTAATGCCTTACGAGCCTCCTCACGACCGAGACTCTAGCGCTACTCTTATTATTTGGACGTTCTCCCTTTTTCGTCTGTTACGAAATTCTAACTGGAATTATCTTAGTCGAAACGTCGGGGACGCCAAATGTATCAGGTTCAATATTTTTCAATTTTATTCTATTATTGGTGGGTTGTCTTGGGCGAGCCACTACACAGAGAAAAATAGATAGTAAGATTTTAATTATCTATTATAGTAAAAATGTTGATAGTACTAGTTCCGATCCAGATTCCATTACGTACTATATGTGATATCATGTTTACAATATGGATTGTTCCTGCATTATCTTAGATACTTACCTTTACAATGAAGAGTGCGATCCCTATACGAAATATCTAATATGCTACTGGGTAATATATTTCTGCTTTTCAATAACATCTATTTCTCTCAGTGTAGTACTTCTTATATGATCCTTATTGTTGAGTTATATACATGATTGAAATTTCGAAGCCCTACACACACACACACACACACACACACACACACACACACACACACACACACACACACACACACACACAAGCACATTTTTTCTAAACCGCTTTTCTCGGTGTTTTTCTCTCAGTGGACCATTCTGAGTGTTCAGGCATGAAAATCTCGACAAACCTTTTTTTCATAAAAACAAAGGTTCCTGTACGAGGAAGCAAAAAATGATCAATTCTTCATATATTTGATTCTAAGAGAACGAAGCTGTAATACCGAATTCAAGGGTTTAGCTTGCCAAAGATCGACGATTATTTTTATCTCCGTTACGTGCGACGAGCATCGAATCGCATTTAAATATTTTTCATTCTCCGGCGGCAGAAAGGAAGAGAAATAGAGATCGAACAGATAGGCGCGTATTCTGCTTCGTGACCGGCAATAAGCTGAAAAGCCCCCTCGCCACGAGGTACTTCAAGTCCCGCGCGTATCCAACTCGCCGCAGATTCGTTGCTGTGTGTATGTGTGTTTGAATTCAATGGACGTTACGTATACGTTATTACTGTATCTCGCGTGTATGACGAAACTGAAATTTGCTGACGAGAAGCTGCTGGAGGCGTTCAACGTCGTCCTCGTCGTCCTCCCGCTTACGATTTTGCAACACAGTACCTACGAACCACGGAAAACGTGACGACGATGCATCGACGCGAGCCAACGTGATGCACTTGGCCCCGGCAGCGCACTGGCCGCAATAAAATTTTCAGCAATTTAAGCGATTTTCGACGATACGTAATATATCAACGTCCTCACGTCCTCTAAAGGTGAGTTTTTATCGTCGAGCTAGAATAAAAAAATAATCGAGAAAATATTTCATTGTCAGTCATATTGAATACGTTACGTACAATGGCTATTCGCACATGCTGATGTTGGTCTATTCTAGTAAGCGCTTCGTTTACGAAAGTCGAATTTCCTCTTGAACAATCTGCACTGAGAGATAAGTCTGATATAGGCAACTATTAATAATTGGTTGAAAAAACCTTGACTATGTTTTTGAGTTCCGTAATTACGGTAGCACATCTAAGTACCACTAGTCTGTGATATTACAATAAATTATATGGAATACCGATTACCGATATCTTATTATCTCATATGCAGGCTGTCGCAAAGAAACGTTCTAATTTTAACTCTTTTTCTAATTCTACAAGCCCATACGAAATTGGAATAACAAAATCTTGCAAATTCATTTAGTCACAACAAATTGTACCAATTAGCTATTAACTTATACGGAACCAAAAAAAAAACATAAGCAAACGGTTTTATTTTGATATGAAACTCCGTAGGCTCTTAAACATAGCATTACAAAACCTTGAAATTACAGCAACTGCCCACTATAAAATCAATTTTTATTTTTATTATTTATTAATTTTTATAAATGTACATACATCTTTATTCTTATACCGATCTTTTTATTTTTAGGCTTAGCTGCGAGACACTGTGTGAAAACCCGTCTCGAAGGTACGTCTCAAAATATTGAAAAAAAATTCGGTGCTCACCTTGGTCCCACGAATGGTCCAAACCCCGGGGAGATGATTACTTGGTCAGAAATAATCGGAGGCTGCGCAAAAAAGAAAAAAAAACTTCAGTTTCACCCTGTAGAGTGATATGTCGATGCTTCTCAAGAACAATGATCACACGTTTTCCAAGCCAGAATGAAAAAAGCAATAAGAACAATAATAAAGGAAGAAAAAGGGTACAATGGTAGACTCAGCGAGGAACGAGACGTTGGACGTTCTATATATCGTTATAAAACCATGAACTATCGGACCAGGGTGCTAATTCATTGTCAAGATTTTTCAAGAGTGACCACAAACAACGGGGTCACCGATTACGCTCGACTGGATGTACGCGCGCAGCGAGAGTGACTCGCAGCTACTCTTGGCACTGCACAGTCGTATGGAATCGTAGAAAGGATGTGTGATATGGTGAGCCGATGCTCGGCACCCATATTTCGCAAACGGCAGGCATACGATTTCGATTGGGGGGCATTTTGCCGATCTGGAGGCGTTTTGTTTTCGACATCGGGGCGGATAGAAGGTTGGTCGTTGTCCTCGTGACTCGCTGATTCGAAAGAATCGCTAATGAAACATGCGGCGGGTTCGCGAAAACTCCGCGATTCTACTATACTACATATGCGGTGTACACAGGGCATTTCAGGTTAAATTTTCATAAATCTTTACATTTTTTAATACTTTAGAATATTGTAATATGATTTTTTTAAATATTCTCTCCAATTAATTACATTATCTCAACAAGTGACTTGATTTTTTTTTAATTTTCAAACTTAAAAAAGCTACAACGTCTCCGATTCCTTCGAAATTTTAATACATATTCATCTATTGGGAAACATTTTTAGATCTGTCGCAAAAATAGACTCGAAATAACGATGGATGAAAAAGATTTTTTAAATAAATTTTAAGTAAGTACTTTTTATTTTTTCACAATCTCGGCATACCTTTATTGCTAAAAACTGTATCCCATCATCGATGTGAATAAAGTTTTCAACATGTCTATATATTTTTTCAATTCGTCAACTTTCGATTTTTACCATGTGTTTGTCTTAAAAATACTGCATTTATTAAAGTAAAAAATATAACACTAAAATTCATACAAGAATTTAAAAAAAAACAAGAATGGAAGAAAATAGAAATTTTAATAATTGCCGGAGAATATAAATTGGAATATATATAAAGGAACGAGAAAATACAACATTTCGCAAAGAATAAATTAGGAAGTTCAAAGTTAGACATTTACAATTTTGAAAAGCCTTTAAATATCCAGTACAACGACAAAATGATTATTTCATTTACATTCTTTTACCCTCTTTTTAGTGATTTTTCAAATTTACGACTAAATACAGTTTTTAGCTAAGAAAAAAGTACTGGGACGAAAAAATAGTGAAAAGCTTGTTTAAAACCTGTTTGTCTCAATTCTATTCTGCAGCTAATATATGTGCACGCCCATCTTAATTTTTCCTCACAAAGGTAGACTATCTTCGAAGAAGAATTTACTGAAATAAATTACAAAAATATATATTCGGCATACTTTTCTCAAATACTTGAGATTTTTGTTACTGTTCTAACTAAATAACTTTTTATAACTCAAAGACAATCGGTGCGCTGCAGTTTATCTAGTTTTCTACAAGACGCTGAATAGGAACGACTCAATAAAAAATAATACTAAGACGATGTAGATTTGGCATAGAATGGAGCATACGCAGTGCGCGTATACAATGCGCACTGAGGCTCACACTCGTGTGCTTGAAAGTTCTGCCGAACTCTCGATCGTTCTTTCATTTTTTTACAACGCGTCTGGTCGAGTAGATATGTGATCCTTTTTTTGAAAGCCAGCGTCAATTACACTGTAAAAAAAGATTGTAAATTTAATGTACTTATGTATATGAAATTTACAAATTTTGTGCATGAACCTGGGATTCATGTACCGAGTGCTGTAAATTTACAAATCTATCGTGAAATTAATGTACCTGCATTGGAATTTAAGAGAAATTCATTGTAAATATACAAAACTTGATCAGTAACTGTATAATTATATGACGAGTTTTTGAAAATTCCTGCACTGCAGTCGATTTTTGTAGAAAAATAACCTAACTTTACGAATATCTTGTAACTTAGATTTCAAACACCCACACTGTAAAAAAAGACTTGAAATTTAATGTACTTATGCTTATGAAATTTAAATACTTTGTACTTGAAACTGTGATTCAAGTACTGAGTGCTGTAAATTTCCATTTTGTGTCCGAAATTAATGTACCTAACTTTAAATATAAGCAATATTTATTGTGAATTTACAAATCTTGAAACACGTATACAATGTTTTGTATTCGTGTTCTGCTACTGTAAAAAAAAGTTTATAATACGCTGTTAAAAATGTCGATAACAGTAAAAAATGAATATCTGTTGATAGGCACAGGTTTTATGAATTTTAAATGTGACATCGATGTAGGTATCTAAATCAATTTTAAAAAATGGTAACACCAGGACTCGAACCGGCAACCTTAATATGTCAATGATAAGTATGGTTAAGAGAATAATATATGTATAACTCTTATGCCATTTTAATATCCAATACTAATAAGTCGTTGATAGCGTAGCTGGTAGCGTTCGTGCGTTGTTAGGTACTTAGATAGGTAGGTCGTAGCTTCAAACCCCTGGTTAGACGAAAAATTTTCTTTAGCAAAAACCAATACCCGACAATTTCTAATGATGTAAAATGTCTGAAAAAATAATGCCTGAGTAATAGTTCTATTTTCTTTTTATTGTTTTTAAACCCATTTTAAATTTCCAACATATATGTGATTGAATTTCAAGGTACCGTTTTGCAATAAAAGATCTATGACGTACATTAATTTTATGTACAATAATCAGAAATATTTGACGCGGTACATTAAATTTCAAATACAAAGTCACTGCGATTTCAATAAAATTCGAATTATTTTCATGTGTCCTAAATTAGAATTTTCAACACATTGGTGCTTGAAATTTAAGAGACGGTTTGCGAATAAAAACTTCCGGTACCGGTACTTTAATTTTCAAGTAGATTTTTTTACAGTGTACATTTTGGAGATCTCTCGGAGATCAAACTCTACTGAACCTAAAATCTACTGGCATGCAAGTTTCTGCGGTAATAGGCCCAATGAAAAAATGTCTCAAAAATATTAACGTCTCTGCCAATTAAACGCGTAGCAAGTCACAAATTCTATCATAATAAACCAGACAGACATTTGGGAGCACGGAGTCTGCAGTGACGGAACTGTTTACAGTATATGGCCCTCACCCTGTCGTCGCCTACGACCGCAAAAATAACGGTCGATTTACCACAAAAAAGAGCTATCTCAATGTCCCGAAAAAAAACCGCAAAAATACAGTAAAAATGGTGGAATAGCCGCGTGCACCATTTGGGGCTGCGTCTTCCGCAATCTCCGCTCCGCACAGAATGATATGCAGATTCCGAACTGCCGCCCCTCGGTTTACTAGTCAAGTGCACTGCATCGCCAGCTACGCGGTTTGTACTTATCGGTAACACATACATTCTTCGTAAGCTATCATAAGCTATCCTGTCATATGACTGGTCTAATTTGCTGGTCAAGACGGGCGCTCTAATGTGCTCACGTACTTAAAAAATACTGTGCCAAAAATCCAGCATTGTCCTCGAACGGTATTCGCACATCTTTTACACATCAGATTGGGGTTGCACCATTCGTTAGAATCGTGTAGTCACAGTGCTGGATTCAGGACATTATACCGGCATGTCGTAACTTATAAAGTTCTCAACTGGATATACCAATGCAAACCACTACACTGAGAGAAATAGATACTAAGATTTTTAATATCCGATATACTGAATATTATATAGTATCGGGTAGTATTTGGATAGTACCGTGTATTGTGTGTATTGTAAGGGTTTATTATACGGAATGTACTTGGTACAATCAGATATTAACCATTACTATAATCATACTAACTGTTGCACTCCAGAGAGTGATCCCTATATGAAGCATCCAATATACTATTCGATAGTATATTTTTACTATCGGGTAGTATCTATTTCTCTCAGTGTAATAGACAGATACCAGCATCATACTCCCAATGTGCCATCACGTGCCGTCCGTGCTGTCATAGACATCTGCATCTATAACGGCACGGTGCCAGCATATCACGTGTCGGCACGTGGTACCATCACCATATCAGCCACATACATGTACACCGTGCTGTCACCGTGACGATACCGTACCTACATGCCATCCCTAACATATCCGAGCAACCGTAAATTTGAGGTTGCTTTACGATCACATACAAGTAACCATCATTGACGGTCATTTCCAGTTGCTTTACTGTACCAACCATAATGCAAAGTAAGCGGCAGTTTCACTAAAAACAAAGTATCGCTCAAGTAACCGAGTTTCAAATTTTCATAATTGATTCTTTTAAATTCAATGCATTAAAAATCAGTAGTGAAGGGTGATTTGTGTTGAGCATATATACTTAATCCAGTGAAAGATTAATAGTAACGAATTTGCATTAAAATTAACCGATTAACTTTTTTTTTTAATAGGACACATTTTTGTTTGGTTTTTTTCAAATATCATCTGTAATTCTTCACCGATTACACTCAGTGATAACTCATTTTGTTTCTTAGAAGATACTTCACGAATTGACTGCCTAAATATTTCGTAATATTGATCGTTCAATAATAATAGCCTGTTGTTTAACTAAAAGTAAAATACTTTCATGAACAACAGGCTACTAATTATTAAACGATCAACACTATGAAATATCGTGGCGGTCAATTCATAGAGTATCTTTTGAGAAAGGGAATAAGCCATCACTTGATCAAATCGATAAAGAATTACTGATTATACTTGGAAAAAACGGAACGAAAATGTATCCCATTACAAATAAATGTTAATTAGTTGATCTTAATGCAAATTCGTCACTATTGATCTTTCACTGGATTGAGTATACATGCTTCAATACAAATCACCCTCCACTATTGTTTTTTAACGCATTAAACCTTGAAAACTCAATTACGAAAATTTATCACTGATTTGACTTCGATAGTCGTCACCGAGTCTCCTCAAAAATTGTTTTCCGGTTATTTGCAAGTTCATGTGTTTATTTCGGGTCACTTTACAGTTATCCGACGGTCACGTTTTGCGTTATTCCGACATTATTTTTTATTGCAAAACGAACGGACACACTTTATTCCAGCAAAATGCTAGCCACACTTTAACACCAACATGTCATGAATTTGAAATCTGGAAATATTCTGTAAAATACAGAAATGTTTGACACGTCGTTCATAGTAAAGTAATTTTTAAATTATTTTATAATAATGTTTCCAATCAAAACGCTTGAAAAATATATGAAGAAAAATCATTCCCACTTCGGCTCTAAGCTAGAAAATTTTAATATTCATCGGAGTATTTTTCAGATTTCTTAAAGATATTTTAGATATGGCAGGCTGGTATTAAAATGTATTGTCTGGGGCTGGAACAGAGTCTTAGTTAGGGAAAATCTAAACAACCCCCAAAAATCTGAATGAATTCTAAGAAACCCGGTTCTACATACATGAACGTTCGACCAGTCGCCTGCAGTAGATAAATTTTTTTTTCTATTTTTTAATACATTTTTTAATCAAAAAAAGCTTAATAACTAAAAGACGATAAATCTTATCTACTTTGGCATAAGCTAAAAAATTGTAAGATCCAACAAAGTATTTTTCAGAATTCTTTTAGATTTTTAAAGTATACCATTCGATATGAAATTTTTTAAAAATATTTTCAAAAAATGAATAAAATATTTTTTAAATCTGGTGCACTTGAAGGTGTAATCAATCCTACAAAAAATTACCGACCAAATCAGCGAGGTCGAGGGTCAGTCCCAGGTCGAATCGGAATGGAATGCCCCATATCATATAATAATTTTACATACATTTTTTAAATTGATTAATATTTGTATATTAAATTTAATATACGCATATCCGAAAAAAATTTTAATACAATCGACATACCATTTGAAATTATTAACGGTGTAGCAATTGTTTCCTCTGTATAATAAAACTTTATTAATTTATTATGTTAATGTTCGCATTATCTATAAAACGCATTTATTTTTGGGCTCGAACCGTGTGCTCTACGAGGAGACTACGCACGTACTGATTACATACATCAAAGAGAAACAGAGGTGGGAGAAAGCTGACATTTCCTCCAGCCGAGTATGCTGTAATACTTGGACAAAAAGATGAGGCTATCTTATCGATGCGTACATTGAGCAAACTTATGCCGGTTAATGTTCAAGGGTTACTCAGTTTTAGATTTTCGTTAGTCACTTCTACGATGGCAGCTTAGACTGTCCATTCATGAAAATCGTTCTCTTCACAAATAAACGTATAATGTTTAGTGCAAATTAAAATGAGTTCGGTTGACTTGTGGATGCGTGACATCGTCACGTATTACGGATTGATATTCCTAGGACTTGTAATTTTTGTGTGGATCGTCTTTCGTATGTGGTATCGATTCAAAAATAAATTATTTCGTTCATATCTGATGGGTTTTGAGGCCGAGTGCGCTGATCTCGCTGGGGATCAGAAAAGACAATTGTTTGCGTCGCTGAAGAAAATTCAATCAAACGACGAAATATTAAGATCTGTGGGACGAATAAGAGTACTCGAAATTGGCGTCAAAACAGGTTTGGCAAAGCTCTAATAATTGTCTTGCTTATAATTTTGTTCTTTTACAAAAATATAATTGATCCAGTGGATAACACGTTTGTGTATAAAGATAACAGGCATGGAAACAAACCATTAATTATGTTTCTACGAATCAACCATTTTGATTATCGATCGACAATGTTGTATGTCTCACAAAGAATATTTAATTTATCAATTGAAAATAATTGTAAAATTATTGAACGGTAAATGATATTTCTCTAAAATGAATAAATTTTTATTGACAAAAAAAATCGTTTTTACGAATAACTCAACGATATACTTTTAGAAAACAGAAAAAGGTTATAAATTTTACTATTTTGCTTCTTGAGAACGAGAGCACCGTTTTTACTGATTTTGAAAAGATGTTTTATGCTCATTGATATCAATTTAGAGATTTGCGACTTCTCGAAACTGCATTTATCGTATAATCATACCATTATCACCATATAATTATTTAGAATTTTACAAAAGTTTATAATTATTACAACATTGTGTATTTAGGAGAAAATATTCAATTTTATCCGGACGGCACTTATTTGATCGGAGTGGATTGGAACACGAAATTGGGCGATTATCTGACTGGTCGTGATAGCTCTTGGCAGTTTGCTCACGTGTATTTCGAGCGTCTCATAATAGGTGACGGTAGTTCACTAAAAGGTATACCAACTGGCTGTGTGGATGCTGTTGTTACTACAAGATCATTATGCTCGACGAGCTCAGTTCAAGAAACTCTTCGAGAGATTCAACGGGTTCTTGCACCAGTAAGAGCATCTCCTAATACTTTTTCAATTAAGAGGGTAACAACGATGACGGTTTTATGAAATCGGTTATCTTAGTTCCTTCTAAACCTAATATCTTAAAATTTAGACAGAATGTTGATATCGCAATTATCTTTATCAGATCAAACCATTTTTTAAATGAAAAGTAAAAAATGGCAATCTATCGGAAAAATGTCGATATTTGTTGTTGAGAATACATTTTTTACGCTTTTTAAGTTTTTTTGTTCACTGTTCTAATGTCGGGACCCTTAAAGTAGTAGAAAAAAAAATTGGTTGCTGCAATTTGTTACAAAATCTATGCAGAAATTAAGATTTTATATACACTTGTATTTTATATACATATAAATTTTGAATTGGAAGAAGGGCTCTAGTTTCTCTCGCTCTAACTTTCATTAAATCTTTGATATGTTCCTAAATGATTCATTCATTAGTACAACTACGGTTACTGTTGTTTGTTATTAAATTTGACCGTAATCGCTAAACCGGTTCAGGTTTTATGGATTTTTTATTATTTAAAAAAAAATTGATATTATCGATATAATTTAGTGCAGATCCGCGGGCGGGTTCGGATTATGTAGGAATTTGAATTTCTCTTTATTATTTCTTGGCGACATAATTTTTTACTTCTTTCAAACCTTCCATAAATAACTCAAAATCAATGAACATACAGATCTATTATAAACATTAGGGTGTCTAAAAAAAACTTTATTTTTTTTTCATCGGCACTATCATGAAATATTCACGCCAAACCTTAAAATATACCAGTTAAAATTTGACTCGTAAAAAAAAATTAGAGGTGCCTCAACGACGTTTTAGATTTCCCATTCGATTAACACGTATATAAATGCGAGGCTTAGCAAGTGGACGTTAGAATTAGTTAACGTTAGAATAGCAGCTTATTTCCCAGCCATCTCATCCTTTTTTTCTTCAAATATAGGATCTTCTGAAAAGAAAAAGTGCTGACACTTATCGGCCGAATTCATAGTTTCCGAGTTATGAATTTTTTTAAATCTCTCAATTTTGGAAAACGACATTTGCCGCATTCAGCGTCAACTGAGTAATTTCTTTCGGGATTTTTCGGCAAATTTGTCTCCAAATTCTAAAATTCGAATTTCAAAATTCAAAGTGTGGATTTTTTTTTTTGAGAAGGGGGAAGAATTATTTATTGAATGTGCGATCGCGACATAGCCAATCGAAGTAGACGAGTCAATGGCAGCTAATGGTAGTGGACGAGCTAATAATGACACTAATGACAGCTAATAATCGTCGCCAATGGCAGCCAATGACCGTTCGTGTTTACAGTGTAAATGAAAACGGAAAATATAATATGATTATAACGCATTTTATTATCATTTATTTACAAATCGAACCACCATATAAAAATAATTTACATTGAAGAATATGCCATTGTTTAATAATTCGCGACCCGGATCCCCTTTTAACAAGTTGATGACGGTCAGCTATGTTCATGTGAAGCTTTTTTATTCATGCTCTAATTGGCCCTCGGTTTGCGCGAAAGCTGAACGACCGAGGCCAAATTCATCTGTTTACAAAACGGAAAATTGACAGTTTGCTGTTCGCGATCACGCGGCTGTCGAAAGGAGAGTTGGGGGCAATGCATTATTTTTTTAATGCATCACCATTTTTTTAAATGGATAATGGAATTCGGATCCACTACACATTACTTTTTAAATGAGTAATGGAGCAGAGACCCATCAGCAATTATTTGTTTAATTTTTAATGAAACAGAGATTAATGACCCATTATTGTTGTAATGTTTGCTGGAACATAGATCCAGCACCTATTTTTTCAAAAATGTTTAATGGAGCAGCGACGTAGCGCACATTACTTTTATAATGTTTAATGGAACAGAGATTCAGTACCCATTACTTTTTAGATGTGAAACTGTGTTACTCGCACCGAGTGGAATAATAGTATATTACGATACACGTACGATAAAAGTTTTTCTGACGAGTTTGTAGAAAAATTTCTGGCACGAGTTTCGTATACAATTTTATTTCATAAGTGCGAGAAGTACGATTTCTCGCACGCAAAGCGAAGCGTATGAGAAGTGAGCATCTCTCGCACGGAGTTGCATAAGTTAAATAATGAGCCATCGACCGAAGTCCTTCAGACCGCAAATAAAATATATTATTTGCCCAACAAGAATTTATGAAATACTTCGTTCCAACAATGACAGTGGTGTTTACTCCTAATTAATCTTTCAATGTTGATATTTTATAGTCGCCATTTTTTTAGAATGATAATTTCTGTTTCCAGTGATTAATAACATACTAAATTATTTTTTATTCTGCAGGATGGAAAATATTACTTTTTGGAGCACGTGCCGGACATTGAAAGTAATTTCGTGCACTGGTTGCAAAAGTTTCTAACCAAAATCGGAATTTGGCCGGCGCTTTACGGTGATTGTCGACTGGATTCAAACCCAATCGATGATATAAGGCGTGCGGGGTTCAAGGAGGTCACGTGGAAATCATTTACTCTCAAGGGTTATGTTTCTCAGCCATATCATTTATTTCTCACTAGGAATCACGTAGTCGGCACAGCCACTATATGATACAATTGTTTTTACTTTTATAGCATGCACTTTTATTAATTCACAATATAATGTGTAATAAGTCAGTCGCTTACATTACCAATTCTTTTGCTACATTTACTCGCATATCATTTTATCTATTTAAAAACTGTACAGTTATTAATAAATTATTGGAACACACTATCTACGCTATATTTTATTTTGCAAATGATACTACAGACAAATGTTTGGAAGAACGCGGCTTTTGTACATAATTTGTGCAGATATTCTTTCGTGACTTTTTCTCGAAGATATTCGCATAGATCCAGCATTAATTCTCAATATTAACGATCGTTTGTAACGAAACAATTAAGCTCATATTATTCTTTTAGTAGTTAATACAATAATTCTGACAGTTAAATCAGGGATTATACGATTGGTCGATTTTCAATTCTACGTAATGAACAATAAGACATCATAGATGGACTTATCCCACTTTTTTACGTGATTAAATTCTTTTATCCTAATTACCCATTTATCATCAACTCTTCAATAACAGTGATCAGGATAATATATAACTTCGTATTTTAACTGAGTTTATTTTCTTTCCATTTTTTTTTTCAAATAAATTCTTTTTTTTTAATTAATAAAAAATGAAGGTTAAAAACAGTAATAAACACTACTTCACCCTAACCCGTTACTTGCCGCATTAGTTATTAAGTTCCTCCATAAAGTTCCCCTTTATGTCAAGTACTCTCTCAACCTTCATGTCGAGTTCAAAGTTACAATTATATACCGTGCAATCACTTTTATTGAATATACAAAAATAAAGAAATAATAGGACAAATGAACAAGAATTGTGAGTTTGAAAAAGCGGGAGATGCCCATTTCCAGCCTCGGTATTACAAATGACTGCATACCCCACAAACAGCCGCTGGCAATTAGTATTCACTTGTAAATAGACGTTAATATGATAAAGCCCGACGAGTTTCATGAATGAAAAAGTTTAACACTGACCATTAAAAATGTAAACTTCTATTTTTGACTGTGGATACCTTTTATATTTTTTCTGTTTAACTTAAGGTCTGGAGAAGCTAAAGTGTATGAAAAGGTACAAGATTTTTTCATAATTTGTAGCCATCATTGGCCATTTTCTGATTTTTCAGATTTTATTATAAATTCGTATTCGGTGATACAATGTTGACTATCATCACTGATGAAATATATATTGTTATCAGCAAATTAAACGAATTTTCAACACCAACAACTCATTTTAACAATTCATTTTAACCCTCTAAGCATTTTATCCAAATTTTTTAAAAGTATCTCTTCGATTGAACGTCGATTCCAGTGGTTGTAAATACCAAAACGTCAATAACGCCGACCATTTGAGCATTGAAGAAAAAATCTTCAGTGAATGAAACATACCTTCAGACTGCTCGATTAAGATCGTCACATCCGAAGTAGTACTTCTCAAGCGTACTTTAAGTAATAAACATTTATCCAAATCGAGACCTTAGATGTAAAGCAAGTTCGCTAGTGCTAGAAAAATTAATTTGGATACCCATATTTGTTTATAACTTAAGCATCCGCCGTCCCGATAGCTCACAATATCAATCGAACCTCAATCAACGATAATAAATATTGTCATACAAGAATCGAGAAAACTTAACTTCTGGAATATATGTTTTCAAAAATAGAAGGGCGAAGCTTTCTCTATTATTATTGTTCATCGTCCTCCGTATCCGATCTCAACCTTGTCCTGAAACGAATCGAGGACATTCCAATGGTGCTGAGATTTTTGCGGTTCGTTGCCTTCGCAAAATTCAATTTAGGAATAAGAACAACATTCTTAGCACCTCGTGACTTCGTAGCACTACTGAAAAGAAGATCAACGTCTTCGACGATTTCTTCGGGACTTGTGGGAAATAAATTTGTCGATCGGTGTTTCCTCGAGGATTCTCGATCGCTCATAACGTCTTCGATGCCTAATCGTGTCGAACGATAACCATTCGTCAGGGATTCAAGTATTTTGCTCCGATTAGCAATCGTTGAGCTTATTTTATAATCATTCGAATCGATTTCGTCGTCGCTCTCCCCATCTTTCAAATTTCCGAAGATTCTAGGTCTCCGTTTTTTTTTCTTTTTCGTTAGGGGCGAATCACGTGACTCTCCGTTGCGCTGATTTGCAGGGGGCAACTGATTGTTCGATCTATCGAATTTTTTCGAGTTGTTACGAGTTTGACGCTTCAATTGAGATTCGACTTTTGATCTGGTCTTTATCTGTTTTTTGTTGGAATTTTTCAGTCCCTCAACCGGAAACTCGTTCAGTAGTATACTCTTATTTTTCCAGAATGCCTCGATGTCCGTAGCTTCGTTTTCAAGAGAATCAACATTTCTTTCCTTTCGGTTTGCTTCATCGTCGAACAAATTTTTTTTTCGCTTGTTAAGCTCATTTTCGCCATTTCCCGAATGTACGTCCAATAAACTCTTAAAACTCCGACGAGGCGAAGTTCGTATTGTTTCAGTCGTTTTAATTTCCGGCTCGTTTCCGTTCGATTTTGTAATTCCGTTCGACTCAGCAATTGCCGGCTCGTCTGTTGGTTCTTTAGAGCCACGTGGAATATATTTATCGTTCAGCGAGAACCTTAGCCCTTCGAATTCTGCATCGGAGTCGGAAGTGAGGCGGGTTCGAAATCGTAGCGAATTTCTGAGAATTTTCTTCTCGTCTCGGGGAACATGAGGAGTAACTCGATTTTCCGACTTTTCCGTTCGACCAGCGATTCCCAAAACGCTGACTGTCCTCGAATTCGCTTTTTTCAACCCCAAATCACGATCATCCTCAGTCAAAAGAACCGATGCATCGTTTAGAACCGCTTCCTCTGAATTCGAAAAAAGAGGTTTCGTATCTTCCCGTTTTGCAAGCGCGTCCTTCACTGGAGTCTGATTTTCAGGTAACGACATTGCAAATGACTTATACCTCGTCGATCTTCTAACCTCTTTATTTCGCTGCGCCTCACTATCATCGACTTCCATCGCCACTTCGTCTTTCGATGCGAAAAGTGGATATTTTCGAGCTTTTCTTCGGCTTCCGCGTTCCTGCATCTCGTCGCCGACGTTCACTTGATCTTTGACTTTAGACGCGGAGCGAGTATTCTTTTCTATTTTTCGTTGACTTCTTAGTGTTTTCCTATTTTTAAACTCGGGCCCCACATCACCTTCTGTAGTATTTAAGCTTACAATTTTTCTACATTCGGACGCGTCAAGTTGTCTATACAGCTTCACATCTTCCTTTTTCGTGTTCACCTCTACTACGAGGTTGTCTTTAATTTTCCTCGTTGCCCTACGTTTTTCGTCATTCCGAGAATCCGAATTTCTCTTTCGTTTCTTCGATTGATGTACGTAAACGTCTTCTTCATCCGAAGACGTAGAAATCACAAAAAGCTTCCGGGGTTTGTCGATCTGAATTGTCCCGACCTCGTTTGAATTTGGCGCCTCGGTGCCGTTTATTTTCGTCTTCTTTTCATGATTTGCTTCTTCCACTTTCCCTGAATTTCGTTGTGGCCCAATCTCCGAAATAAGTTTAACAAAACTGTCTTCCTCTTCATCCGTAGGTATCGAAATTCCCAGACTACAACGAGCGCGAGTTGCAATATACTTTCCCCGCGAGTTTTCCGTACTTTCGCTGCAATTGGGCTCCTCAAAAATCCGAGTACCGATCGTAACGTTGGATTTGGAACCAAACAAATCAATCTTCTTTTCATTTCGATGTGAACTTCTTGCTCGCTGATTCAGGGGACTAAGAGGCGTTTTTAATACAATTTTAGAACCTTTTCGGGCAGCAGATTCAGCCAGTTTCGTCTCTTTTCTCGAATTATTCACAGGCAGATTGTCAATGCTCATTTTTTCTAATTGTACAAAAGGCAGTTTATCCGAATTCTCAGTAGATTCAGATTTTGAAGTATCGTTTATGACTTTCGTGGATGATTTGGATCCTCTCATTCTGAACGTTCTTCTCTTCGGTTGCGTGATGTTTTTTGAGAGCGTTTTACGATCGCTATTGCATTGTTCGACGTTATCGTTACACGAGCATATGAGTATCGTACTGGAATCGCTGTCATGAGTCATAGTCGTGAGTAACTCAATTTTTTCAAGTTTTGAGCGTCTGTTATTCTTTCGAGAAGAGCTACTGGACGAAGTAGTAAAAGTTTGTAATTCATTTGTCCCAAATTTATTGCTTCTCATCTGTTCCGAAAAGTCTTGATTGTACCGAGCCAAGAATTCGTCTGACAATTTTTCTATTCTAACGCTAAGGATCTGGTTTTCAAGAATCCTTCCTACTTTTTCTGTCTTAAAGGAACCTTCCGTTGTCTTGCTTTCTCTCAAATCTTGAACTGTCTTGGGGGGCGAAAAACCCGAATCTTCAGTTTGGGAAAATTCGTCTAATGAGCTCTCTATAGAATCATTAATAGGAGCTACGTTTTTCGCTTGTCGGTGGCGAATTTGCCTTTTCGTCTTTTTCGAGCGTTTAACGGGCGGTTTTTTGGGGCGAGGCTTGGTAACAGGCGTTTTGCTAGGCGTAAGGCCAAGGGATTCGAAGAAATCCGTGTATCTCGCATCGCTCTTGGCATTTTCTTGGCCAGTCGGCTGATCGCTTTCCTGCGAAGTGTTATCGTCCTGACTATTTATTTCCGAAATCTGTGAGGCACGTTTTCTCTTTCTCCTGCGAACGCGAGCCGCCAATCGCGCTATTTTGTCTTGACGTGTGCTCGGAGTTTCCAAAGCGGGGTGCAAGCTGCATCGAACGGAATGTTGTACGACCGGGTCTCTTGTTCTGTCGAGCGCAAGATCCACAGGAGAATCTCTGCCTGTATAGAGTTTTCTGCGATTTTGCAGTCTATTCTTGCCACTAGAAAAGTTCGAGGTATTCTGCGAAGACTGGGATCCCTCGTTACCCGCAATTTCAGGCTCTACACGTTTCAGCGGTTTTCTAATACTCGTGAGAGACACTCGAGTCTTTGGAGGACTCATTGCGTTCGCTTTCTTTAGCATGTCATCAAATTCTTGAAGTTCCGGAAGAATTTCAGAGAGCTTAACGCTCTGTTGACTCGTCATGGAAACGTTCAAAAGTTTAGAAGCCAAATCGGTCGAATAATTTGCTTGCGGGGACTTTGATGCGTTCGTCCTGAATGTTTTTTCAAATTCAGAAGAAGTTTTGGATGCTTTCGGAGTGACTGCTTGAGCAATTTTTGCGGTAGACTTTCGCCCTTGATTTGGGGAATGAAAAATAGCGCTTTTCGTTTTATCAACAGATTCTGCTAATGTTTCTTTGTGCGGCGAAGCTTTGCTGATTACATGGTCGTCAGAGATCTTGGCACCCTCGAGAATGGCCATAGTTTCGGATTTTTTAGTAGTGTTAGTATTAGAGAGGATGTAAGCAGCGGTATCTACGGAACTGCACGGCGAAGTGTTGGATTTATGTTTACCGCTAGAATCACGGAGAACTGCGGAATGACCGGATCTTGAGTGTTCACCCTCGCTGAGCGACGAACCCGTTTCAGAGTCATCCTCGTCGCCGACTAATTGATATGGAGGATTTCCCGTGTCTATCCAATATTGTATTAATGCCGGTAGCTTACGCAATGGGGCGCGACATTTTGAATAGTATTCCTCATCCTCGTCATCTTTTCCGTCGTCCTCCTCGTCGTCTTCCTCTACTTCGGTTTCTGCAGCTACTGGCTTCATTGTATTCATGTCCAATTCGATTTCATCGGAAGCCTACAACATGCATGATAAAATTCAACTCTTATAACTAATTGAAACAATATAAAACCACAAATATAAACAATAATAAATAAAGTTAATTAATCGACTAAACTTTATCGTAATTAATCAGAGAACGAAATGACTTTAACATACACTATGACGCTTAGAAATTCTTTGAAATCAGGTGATTCTTTCTACTGTATGCTTTATTGGCTTATCAATTTTAAGTAGGCCACAACAAGTTGTATTTGAACAAGTCTGCCCACACTGCTGATAAATACAAATTACTTCACTTATACAAAATCAGGCCTCTAGTTCAGTATTTTGTACAATCCAGGATATCGTATAATTTTGGTAATCCTTATGATTAATCGATAATTAATAGTAGCTTTAGATGTGCACGACTTTGTAATCGTTTTGAAAAATGTCCCACAGGAATTAATAAAAACATCTTATTGAAAAAAGACCATAAGACCGATGCGGTGGTTTAGTGGTCAGTGTACTAGCCTCTAGTCCATCGATATATCGGTAGGTCACGGGATCGATTCCCGGTGCCGTCGAAAATTTTCGTCGAAAAATAAAAACACGGACGCGATGAAGCTCCAGATGTATACGTGAGACAGACACAGGTAACGGTGGGGTTCACGTGTATACAGCTGTTATCTGTGTTTACATTCTCGACGAAAAACGTGACGTAACTTCGGCGCCGTGAGGCGACCTCGGGACCGGCTGTATCGACAGAGGTTCTTCTGCAGTTTTCCTCTGTCCTCTGAGCTCTGCTCAGAGGCGAATACGATAGGGAAGGGGAAGTCGGCTGCAGCCGCTTGGGGATCTGGTACGATCCGGACCAGGCCCTCAGGGGCTACTGACCCGGGCCGACCCTGTAACAGGCGTAATGCGTGCAGTCCGGAGGAAATGCGAATTAAAAAAAAAAACTTTAATTTAAAACTATCTTGCACTTCGATAGGGCATTGTGCGTCACTATTTTTCTCACAATGGTTGATTAAATTTTGTGTAATTGAATTTTCATTGCGATTATCGAAAAATTCGAAAATTTATAGGACAGCACTATGTGTTATCATTATGTCATAATAATGATGAATGTAAGCCTGCATAGAGTTTTATTTCATAAAATAATAGGGGTTTATAACTTACAATGAGTAAAAATACCCAGAAATGCTTGTCAACATCACAGACATAATATTGTAAGACCGTTCATTTCTTCGATTTGGAATATGTAACTTTTTGAGTCTTGAATTATGAAAACATGTTTGAGTTAAGTGAATCAGAAAATCAAATGCTTGTATGTACACTATGATAATAAAAGATAAAAGTCAAAGGCAGCAATAATTTTTGTATATTTACCCTTAACTTTTTAAATATTACAAATGGAAAACTGCATAATCACGTTTTTAACTGTAAATGCTCATATCACAAAATTATTCATATTCAATTATCATTTTTTTTTCTGGTCTATAAAATCATAAAGAACAAATGAACGATGCAATAAAAGGGATCTGTATCTGCATTATTCCTTTTTTGCATGCAGAATGTCATTAGTTCAATTGCAATTTGTTGTTACTTTCAACAAAAATAAATTTGGTTGTTCCAAAATCTCTCTCGAGGAAACTCAGTCACACAAAAAAAATACATAAGAAAAGAAAATGTACTGATGATACCCTCCTTTTAAAAAATCTTACTTTCACATGTCATCAAGTACTTATCAAGCACTATAAATCTGCAATTTTGTCAATACATAGAAGGCACCAGAATATTGTGAGATTCGAGTGTAGACATTTTTATTTCAGGCCTTTATAACAAAGCTAAGAGTTTAAACGTGTAAATAAATCTTTTTCTATTAAAAACTGGCTAAATGATTGGTTACAATAAATTGCATCCAGAATGGCTACACTCAAGCCGGAATGCACTCGTATACATATCAAATGAGCTATTGTACACTAAAATGCATTCACTCGTTTGATCTAAAAGCTAAAGGCTGAAAGTAATTGAAAATTTCAATTACTTGTGTCTTCAATGCACTGTGTGTCTTTACAAAATTGCAGAATTATGGTACATAATATGTAATTTATAAGGTTCAAATGCAAGATTTAAAAAAACTGTATCTACAAATATTATTTTCATAGGACTGTTTTTATGTGACTTGGTTCTATTAAAGAGGCATCGTTTTTATAAAAGTAAGCTTTCTGCTTCTCTACTTACCTCATCGGCGTACTTGTCGAAAAAATTATCCCAGACCTTCTCTCGTTCTTCCAAAACTTCCTTTGGCAGATCGAAAGTGAATCCAACATCGTTCTTCTGCTGGGCAACCCTGCCGTGCGAAAATAAAGAACCCATGCTAGTTTTTTCGTATTATCATTCAGAGAACATTGTTTTTGTTTTTTTTTTTCTTTTGTTTGCAATTAAATCATCGGGTTAAAATAAAGTAAAACGGCATCCTGGAATGATTGAAAAAATGGAAAGTATTATCTACATAACCTCCATAATCATAGATATCTGCAAACATTACCTTTCGACGCATTCCGCGTACGACTGCGAGAGAACGTCGTTCCGAATAATACCATTTTTGGCATTATTCTCCATCACTCACTATTGTTTTATAATCATCTGCCCGGACGCATTTATCGCGGTTGTTGTATTTAATTATCGGGAAGCATCAGATACATTCGACGTTTACAAACATCGCTCGACTGATATAACTGGATGCCGTTTAGAAATCATACCCTGGCATCAAGTATCTCTCTCAAACATACGTACAGACCCATTATTCCCTCTCTTTCTATCGCCCCGAGAGTACGTTTCCGAACGCAACCCTGCGTATAGCAGCACTGTCGCTGCATCTGAACTTCCTGTCTTACCGATCGAAAATAGTGCCAGAGATGAGTAGGGAGATTGCCAATGGAGCGATATTCTTGAGGCAACTTTTTTTCCGTATTTGCAGCGCCGCCACACTGGAGAGTTGCCGAACTAGTCCTATCTTTTCGATTGGTCGAATATATATAGATATACTCGACGTAGAAAAAATGGTGCGCCCCCGACCCATCTTTCTGATTGGTCGAGTATATATAGATATACTCTCCATGAGAGAGATTCATGCGTTTCCGTAGCTCACGACCGCGCTTGATCCCTTGCGACCGCCACAACGTTGCTGGGACCATGCATTGAATTTCAGCTGATCGCACGGACTGCGGTGTACAGTCTTCGAGCCTTGCTTGAACATGTCTTAACCGTATCACTAAAATAATTTCAAATATTTAAGCAAGTCCGGCAGACATACGCCAGTTTACGCACGCTCCGAACGAATTTCTTGCCGTAAATTTTTTTTTTTTTTTCAGCGTTTATACGTAATTTAATGAATATATTCGTTGTGCTTCACGACGTGCCGGAACAGTTGCGGCACATCGTGCTATTTCAGCGAGTTGCACGATGTGCCGCAAATGCAAATGTGTCGGCAAACTGAGTCCGTTTCGGCACGGCGTGCCGTTGAAACGCTGTTTAATGCAGTCGCAAATAACAGCTTTCTTACGGCATGACGTGCACCCTGAATTCCACGTTTGTCTTATTGGGTGGTATTTACGCCGATTATAAAAAATTATTTTCACCGCGCGGGATACCAGCGCACGCGGCGGCGTTTATATGGACATTACAGCTTATTTGATGGATATAACAATTTACAGATACAATATTCTTCATTGTCAGGTCCGATCATTATAATCTTCGCCAGCGACACAGAGGCATAGACAGTAGTATTTTGCGATAATGATGCGATAAACGTTTTTCTGACAAGTGTTGAAATCACACGGAGTTAAGAAAACGTTTATCGCACGAGTATCGTATGCAATTCTCTGTACGCAGCGTGTGTAAAACCCCGTTCCTCGCACCGAGTGAATTACAGTATTTTTTCAGTCCTTCGTCCGCAAAAGTGCTTTTCTCATGGGCTGTCACTCACGAAAACCACAGATTGCAGCCGTCATACTCAAAACTTTCATTCAACACTCGAGAGGAAAATTTTGTTTAGGCCGCGTAATTGTGGTAAACATAAAATTGCGAGAATAGGAAAAAATTCTCCCTAGTATTAAAATGCACTGATTGTCGCCGTGTAGTATCTCAGTGCAGCATGAAACCGAGTGGAAGAAAAATCCCCAGAGATTCAGTTCTCGTTTAACGCACTTCGCACTTCAAATTTATTCTTTCATTATATTTATTTATTCATTATATTTATTTATAAAAAACCTCCTCCACCGTGTTTCTTTTGACAATATATTGTGCATAGCAACACTTAATACATAAACAATACAAATTTTCACAATCGTCTTCAACATTTTCTTAGATGATTGGAACAACATTTTGCTCAAAAATATAAACTGTAATCAGAATCGTTCCTCCAACAGGCGAAAAATCGCATATTTTAATACGATACCGATAACTCAAATATTTCTCATTCGGCTTAGCTGATCGATGAATGAATAATTAATTTCGTTTCTTAAGCTCCTTTACCAACAGCATCGGCAATTGAGGAATGCCCATTAGCTTTTATCAGTTCGTTCAATTCCCGTTTAATTTTAGAAACCACCGGGGGACCTTCGTAAGCGTAGGATGTGTAGATCTGTATCAGTGAAGCTCCGGCTTTGATTTTAGCGTAAGCATCTTCGCCGGAGAAAACACCGCCAACCCCTATAATTGGTACGTTCCCTTTGGTTTTCTTGTACATATCGGAAATCATCGCTGTTGATAAATCGGTGAGCGGTGCGCCACTGAGTCCTCCCGTCTCTTCTTTTTGCGAATCGGTAAGATTTTTTCTGGAAATTGTCGTGTTTGAAAGTACCAATCCATCAACTCTGCAGCTTTCTTTGGCGATAACGTCAACCACATCTTGTCTCTCTTCGTTAGATAAATCCGGAGCCAATTTTAAAAGCAAAGGAGGCCGGCTCTGCACCGATTTACGTGCTTTGTTCACTTTGCTCAGTAAATCCTCCAGATTCTTCTTGTTCTGCAAGTTTCTCAGTCCCTGAGTGTTGGGACTTGAAACATTGATGACCAGATAATCGGCGACATCGGAAAACTTTTCTATGCCGTCTATGTAATCTTTTGCGGAATCTTCTGAAGTTTTATTCTTTCCCAGATTGACTCCGATTACCCCTGTGAATGTTGGATCTTCCTTGAGCTCTTTCAAACGGTTGTACACAGTTTCATGACCCTCACTATTGAAACCATAGCGATTTATCACAGCATTGTCGCTCACCAGTCTGAAGACTCTTGGTTTTGGATTGCCAGGCTGTGGCTGAGGTGTAACGGATCCTGAAATGAAAAGAGGAATAATTTTCAAAAGATACTTCGATTGACGTAATGCTCGGCTCATCCAGTGAAAGGCATGTAGAAATCCGAAGTAGAAAAGCATACGTAGATCACGTCAAAAAAATATTTAAGGTAGTCCTTGCGACCCATGAGTAGCCAAATGACAAACTGATCGAAATGTTTGTAAATCGTGAAAAAGAAAAAGCTGAACACAATTAATCACTGTGAGAATGAAAACTTATTTCCGAGTGTATCAAATTACTGCAGGAAATCAATCGAACCGGCAATAGTTACCTAGAATAGCCGATTTGACTCAATATCGTCTGTTAAATTATAATTTCGCGGCGGATGGACGGTGAAAACTTCTCTCAACGGAAAATTACTCTCAAAATTGTTCGGTGATGCCAATATTTTTGGCAATATATCTCACCAAAAATATCTAAGGAATCTCTTTCATATTTAATATGGCAAGAAAGTTCAGATTATAAAAGTTAATTTTTGTTTTAAAGTGCGACGGCGATTATTTCTGCATCAGTGCCCATGTATAATCCTTCTTTTTTCGTCGTATTTATATACATTTTGTTGACGACTCAGCCCGGTAACAGATCCGGACTGAACTTGGCAATCGCATGAAGACGATTTTTAACTATAATATAATAAGTGTAGTTAACACATTAATTATTTTTCTTAAGCCTTCGGCTGAATAATTATTAATAATTGTTATTAAGCGTCGACGATTACAGCCTGCGAAATTTTTTAATGGAAATTCGGCAAATCGTTACTCGGGGTCTGACTCAATCGATGCCGAAGATTCCGTTGTCATTGATTTTCCTATACGGGAAAATTTCACCAAAAAAAATCCTGCCGTTACCGATTACGCTACCGTGGCTCTGGAGATATTAATTCACGATTTAGTTTTAGGTCAGATGTTGGCATTATTTTTTATTGGTGTACGAGAAGTGGGATCAAATATTTTCTCTGAAAAGGAGCTTAAGACACAAGATACTCCAAACGTGTATCTTTTTTAAAAGCCTGGTCAGTGGCTGTGTAGCTTGGATAAGAAACGTCTTACCGTTTGATTCCACTACCGATCCTGATGATGTTCCACTACCTATACCGTAGTCTCCGTTCGACGCCAGATTAGGTTTTCAGTAAAACCCCGCGGCTTCTTCCTAAAGGAGACGACCCATTATCGCAGCGTTTAATTTTTAAAGGGGTGCTTCTCCACTCACTAAATGGATGCCATCTGATAAAAGATTTATTTCAAAACCGTCAAAGTCGGAGTCGGCACAGTCGCTCGTTCTCGAACAGAACTCAATGACATGCGACAATGTCAGGCGGCAATTCATACTCGATCCTCATAAAAAATCGAGTCTGATGAGCCTCTCCCTTGGCCCGGCAAATCTGATTCACCACAACCAAAGGATGTGAAGTAACAGTATCACGATAAAACCAACGCGACTGAGGAATCCGACGGGTACCACGCCGAACCACGGATGTAACCAACATCGGCCCAGTGATCGCAATGGATGGTCACTCTGACATTGGATTATATACACGAGGGTGGGTAAAAAAATCCATGTTTTTTTTTTCAAATCCGACACACGAAAACTAGTTGCTTAGTATCTCTAGGAAGTAATCACCAATCATGAGCTCTTACTATTAATGGGAAGATTATGCTCATCATCGATTTGCATTTTCAATTTAGTCTCATATAAAAATGATCATGTCTTATCACCAACAGACTATAAAACCAGAACAATCGTTTATATTTAAAGAAAATTGAACGCTCTACAACAATGGTGTCTTATACTTTTTTTTATTAATCTAACCATTTAAACGATATTCAAGGTCAAAGATTGAGGGATTTTAAGGAAAAGTAACGTTTTTTTTGGAATTTTGCCACTTACTGAAAAATAATTATTGATAATTGAGTTTCTATTATTCCTATAGGAAATTAAACGCTCTACAAAAAAGGTCGTAGTGGTTTATCGATTACTCTAACCGTTTAGAAGATATTCGCATCGGAATATCAATGCTTACTGCTATTCATAGTTTTTTAACGATTATTTTAAATTAATCCGTTTAATTTATAAATCTTGAGATAATTTATAAGAATTAAAGTTTATCTTGATGGAATATCAGTTTCCAAGTTATGTCTCATCTTTTGTTTGGGAATATATTTCTTTGAATCAATTTTTTAACAATGATTTTCTTTGAATAATTTTACTCTTATCACAGTTTAGGATCGTTGTTTCATATTTTTCAACGGATTTATTTAAAACCTTTGTTTTTGTAGAGCGTTTAATTTCCTATAGGAATAATAGAAACTCAATAATTATTTTTCAGTAAGTTACAAAATTCCAAACAAAAAGTTACTTTTCCTTAAAATCCTTCGATCTTTGACCTTGAATATCCTTTGAATGGTTAGATTATTTAAAAAAGTATAGAACACCATTGTTGTAGAGCGTTCAATTTTCTATAAATATAAACGATGGTACTGGTTTTATAGTCTGTTGGTTATAAGACATGATCATTTTTATATGAGACTAAATTGAAAATGCAAATCGATGATGAGCATAATCTTCCCATTAACATTAAGAGCTCATGCCTGGTGAGTACTTTCTAGAGATACTAAGCAACTGGTTTTCGTGTGTCGGATTTGAAAAAAAAAAACATCGATGTTTTTTACCCACCCTAATATACACGAACCTGAACCGCCGAACATTGGCCAGAAAAAGATACCAACTCATAATGCACAGCTGAAATTCGGAAGCTCCTGTCCAACAGAACTGACGAACTTCCCCAATAATAGGAAGTGGAGTCGTCGATATCCTCGACGCCACCCCACCGGTCATGAAAACGAGTTGCTGTATTACTACGACGACGTACCATTTTGAAAACTTGTTAATTTTCACCTTTGTCCATCCAATAAAAAATAATGCTGACATCTGACGCTGAACTAGATAAATCGTAAATAAATATCGCCAGAGCGATGGTAGTGTAATCGGTAACGCACGAGACTGGATATCTATAGTTCCTGGTTTGCTCCCCCGCTGTGGCAGGATTTTATCAAGATTCAAAATTAATTGTTGAAGTGTCGTCCGTTCTGATTGCTTTATAAATTCACGAACTGATGAAGCAATTAGAAGGGACAAAAATACACAGATTTCAAATATTTGAAACTTTCTCGTATAGGAAAATCGATGACAACGGAATCTTCGGGACCGGGTGACTCAGACCCCGAGTTACGATTTGCCAAACCTCTATCAGATAAAAAATCACAGGCTGTCGTCAAAGCATAATATCAATCATTGTTAACACTCGAAGTTCATAAACATCGATGTGGAAGAACTACCTTAACAAAACATTCAAAATTGAATGTTTTACATTTTTTTATATAACATTTATCTGTTGGATTTCTTTTTTTATAAAAATTGCTTAACAAAAAATTGTTCAGAAATATATCTCCACTAGGCTAATCACACGCGCTGACGCGCGTGCCTGTAATTCTTTTGCGCTACTGCGCTTTCATAACTCTCCAAAAAATCACGGGCGCTGCAGCATCTTATTATGTCAGATGTGACACCAAATTGAACTTGCATTTATCGCGGACTTTCCTAGCAACCAATCACGGCACGAATCAAACGATGAGCATGCTTCGCGTTACTCGACAATTTTTAAAAAAAGGAACAACAGAATCCACTATATTACTCCACAAAGGCTTTTTGAGAGTATAATGATTGTATAATTCATACTCAACTCACAGTTCAAATATCCATAGAATTCTATTAATTAATAGTTAATGAGAAATTCATTAACAACCAAAGAAGAGCATAACAGATGCATCTAATTTTATAGAAAAATTATTCAAATTGTATTTATATAAATATGAACCGAGTCTATTATTAATAAAAAAATGATTTTCATTGCCATAATTTTTTTGTATTAACAAAAATATATGTGGAGCAGTTCAGATTAACTATTAAAAACATGCTGGATTAACTACAGAATAGCCATACAAACTAAGTAAGAAAAAAGCTTTCAAAGAAAAGCTTATTTGTCAATTAATTGAATATAATGTTCACATTGCACATAAGATCATCCAAAAACGACCATCATGTTGAAGTAGCCGAAATAAATGACTTGAGATATATAAACATCTCAAATATAGGGTAGAATTACTGTTTGTGGCCATCAACTTGATTCATTTGTGGTCATACCTATTGCATGTGAATGACAATGATGGCCACAAATGGTGCAAGGGGCTTCAAACATAACTTATCAAGCAATAAGATATTTCAGGCATCGCATTTCTAATATAAAGTTTGCTTTAATTTGTGTAATTTGACTGAATTGAATTAATGATGAATTGATATATAGATTTTTTGTGCAGCCATGAATGGTACAGAATATCTGTGTACTGTACAAATGAAAGAATCAATTAAACAAATGACATTTAAGGTGAATTAAAATGTTTAGGAAAACCAAAATTACCAATTTCAACAAAACCAAAGCCTGTTTTTGTTAAACCCTTGACAGCTTCAGCCTGTTTATCAAATCCAGCAGCCATTCCCACTGGATTTTTGAAATTCAATCCCCAGACAGAAGTTTGCAGGAGTTTTGTTTCTTCGACTTTATTCCTGGGTACTAGACCCCATTTAAGTGCGGTAATAGCCAAATTATGCGCTGTCTCCGGTTCGATGAACCGCGTAAGCGGCATTACAACGTCTTTGTAAAATTTTTCATTTCCCTGGTAGAGGCTCAGACCGCTGAAGATCGTAGTTCCGCTACATGTCACTAGCAAAAACGACCGAAGCTTTTCTCTATCAGTAAAACGTCGAGACATCGTGAAAAACTGCACAAAACGGCACTCCGACTCGCACGTGTTTGTAAATACTTTCTACACAGGTTAGGTTTGCTCAACCTCCCCACTCTAGCTCATCACGAATCACTGACGAATCACCGCAATTAAACCCTTGTCGCGAACCTTTTTATCCCAAATTGAAATTTTTGCGTTTTAGTTTTGTTTTAATCTAGCTTGAAAAGATGTATAACGATGACGAGAAATTCAAAAAGTTATATTTGATACCATAATCTTACTTTTTCACCTCTCTTTGCTTAAAAAATTGCACGATTGCTGCATGAAACATTTAATTTGTTCTCCGCAAGAATCTGAACTATTATTAGAATAAGAAAATAAATGGATTATGATTAAATGCAAATTGCAATACAATTATACCGCTTAGTATAATTGCAATAATAGTCACATTTGGAGCATAACATTTTTTTATTTACTATTTTTGTATTCTTATCCAGTCGTTGCATAAGCTTCAATTGAATACCAAGCACAAAAAAAGAAGTTTCAAAATTATACACATTTATTATGTACAAACGTTCCTAAGATTATTTTTTTATCATATGTATTTATTCTAAACCTACTTATGAGTCTATTTCTCACAACAATTTGAGAATTAATTCAATATAATCAAAAACAGAATATAATGAATATTATTTGTGTGATAAACCTTTGCGTGTATTATTGTACAATCAGCCTTCCATATCGTTCAAGTGTCTTGTTTATTCACTATTTAACGGCATCTTGAGAATGCAACTGCTTCTCAATGACTAGTGGCCTAGTACTATAGAGATTTCCAATTATTACTTGTCGCTTGATCATTGCCAGGCTCTCCAATCCTTGATTGTAGATTTCATTGATCTTTGAAGTATCCTTTAGGCTTCTGTTCTCTCGAAATTCGTGTCTTACTTTTCTCAAGGCATAGGTCCTACAAAACACAAAAATCAATGTTTTTTTGCTTGTTTATAGAGTTGGCTGTGTTTTTATGTAAAAAATTACGTCCAGATTTTCATGTCACAATACTCAGAATGATCTGAGAAATTGAAATTGTCAGTACGATTGTTTTTGTGTGTGCCGTTCAACTAATGCAGCACAAATTTAAAGCTCATGTGAGGCAGCAGCCTGATTGTTGAAATTGTAAGAAAGATATTTGCTAAATAATTCTGTGTACACATACATTCAATGTTGTCTGATATTGAATTTTCCCAAAATTGGAAAAGTAGTTTGAATTTTTGAGAATTTTGATATTTTTTAACAACTGATTTTATATTCCCTCAAATTTTGCAAAACATGAACTAACAAGCCCAAATTACTGATTGACAGATACATCCTATTTTTTAATTATAAGCATGTCAGACACTCTATCTTTATCATTTGACACACAGAAATATTTCTTGTTAATTCTATTCCAATTATTTGAAGATCACAGAAGAATGGATAAAAATAATTATTACATAACATTGTATTTTTAATCTATGTTTGTTATTCTTTAAAAGTTAAAGTACTGTTTTTTATGGTAGAAAATCCTTCTCTGTGGTACCATTTCAATGAAAATTTGTAAATTTTAAAAAAATTGCATTTACAGAAATGGAAAGATTAAAATGTCCAAAAAAAATCACAATTTAGAATATCATGGCAAAAAAATGGAACTTATTACATTCATTTTCAACACCCGAATATTGAATTGCGGCGCGCAAATCGTGTGAAGATTGACGAAATCTCGACAATGGCACAACCAATTACAAAAAAAACTTCAAAATTTTCAGTTTTGCAGGTTAGAGTACTCGCCGCGATTCGATTGTGGAATCGAAAAATTGCAAACGATTGTCATCGCTTTGAGATTGTTCCGACAAAAAATAAATTCTTATGAACACCTGTATCTCACCTATAATTGTAGGAATGCCATTTCCTGCTTTCTCGGATTAAATTCCGGTAGAGGGTCAAAATCGCTTCGCGTTCGACCGCCATGTTATATACAATTAACAATCACGAGTCGAGAAATGCTTGCAGACGACAATCTTACACTTCTTCTGCGTGATTAACAGTTGATAAAAGAGCTTCTAGTTGTTCCGCGAAAACACGAAATACCCAACACGGAATCAGTTGGCTGACTCTGAATCCGCGACAATTACTCCCTCTTAAGGTGGTGTGTTTTACTAAGGTTTACCCCATGAGCAAAGAATCATATTCTTTGCCATGAGTGCGACAAAGATAACGCCATTCGCCGTTCCACAAGATGGAGAGTGACCGAAAAAAACCCTTTTCACAGGTGTCAAAACTTATGTAGCAACTAGACCGAAAAGCTAAGCATGAAATAATTCTTTGGCTATACCGGTTGTTTACTTTTACCTTTTATTGAGGTTCAATCAATTATTGATGCGTCTAACGTTAGTAAGTTTCGTAGTAAGGAAAGGCAATGCTTATTGAGGGTAAGTGGATTTTCTGACGTTGCACAGTTCATTATATCGTTATTTATATTTTCGCTAGTGTCAGGAAATGTACCGTATTATCGTTTATGGTACAACATAAACATTTTTAGAAAGGATGTAAGCCTATAGGTTTTTGCAAGCTATATAAACTATCTTCCATAGGAAATTTTGTAATCACAGCTGTTTGTTTTGCTGTTCATTAGTGTTATCAATTGTATTCGCTCTTTGGACTTGGGGGACATTAATCTATATTATTTATTAATTTATGATTGTTATAAGATAGAAACCATTGCAATAGTACATAACAATAGTAGTTTAGATCCATTTTTTCTACGTCCTAACTTTTCCTAACTTTTGAGGCTTATAATACCAAAAATAATAATCAGTACATAATCTTTGTAAGCTTATTACACTTACCAAAATAAATGATATCATTATGATCAAAATATTAAAATTCCACATAATCAAATACAATGAGAAAGAAGTATAATTCAGCTTTTTACAATTCACAGTATAATCTCTGATGAAATGATAAATTTATATTCAAAGCACTGAGGAATGAAACTCATCTTTGCTTTTAATTATTTTAAAAAGGTACAAAGTAAAACAAAATCTAAAAATGTGGTAATAATCAAAGTATAATCAAATTGCATTATAAATCGTACATTCTGAAGTAGAAGAAATTTGTTTCATTGTCATTATATTGTTGATTATATGGTAGATTGATTTGCATTTCGTATTTCTAATCAGAAACATTTTTTCTTTTGCTATAATGGGTCTAAATTATCCTAAATTTTTATGTTTATCAGAATATCAAAAATATCAGATGCAATATGTCTTTGGCACTGAACAAATTGAAGAAACGTCCATCAATAGAAGGGCAGCCTGTAAAACCAAAGCGAACAACCAACAGATTCGATGGACTGACAGAGGAAGAGGTACAGAAATATACCCTGGAGGATATTCTAGAGCCTGGACTGGACATAGTATTTGTAGGAATAAATCCTAGCTTGATGGCTGCGCACAGAGGACGATACTATGCAGGTCCAGGAAATCATTTTTATAAGCTGTTGCATGAATCGCAGTTGGTTCCGAACTTTGTGAGTTTTGAAGAGGACCACAATCTGTTGAATTACAAAATTGGTTTAACTAATATAGTCGCCAGAGCCACGAGATCGTCGGCAGATCTCAAAAAACCAGAAATCAAAGAAGGCTCTGCAATTGTTCGCGAGAAGCTCAAGATTTTCAAACCAAAAGTCGCGGTATTCAATGGAAAATGTATTTACGAAGTATTCGCTAATAAAACAAGCAAATCTGAATTCAACTTTGGTCTGCAACCAGAACGTGTTGGCGAGACCGCAATTTGGGTAGTCCCATCGAGCAGCGCACGTTGCGCTCATTTTCCCAGAATGGTCGACAAGCTCCACTTTTACACGGCACTGAAAAAATATCTCAGCTTTGTAAAAGGCGAAATAAGCCAGGTGAATACTGCGGAATTCAGATTCGAAGGAAAATGCAAACAATCGATTCCAAGCACTTCGAAGATGTGGAGACGAAAAAACGTTTCGGCTTTTCTTTATGGCGGACGAGTCGCCAACAAGGATACCGTTTGTCTCGATACCTCTGAGGATGATTTAGCTGCGGTCAATAGCACGGAGTTCATAGTTACTCAGATTCTTGATAGGAATGAAGAAGAAGATAGAGAAAAGTGTGCGAGTGCAGAAATTGCGCTCAAAAGAAACAATTCTAATGGAATAGATGTTTCTGATTCTGAACCTTCGCCGGAAATAAGCTCCAGTGAGGAGAAAATGAGTCAGGAAACTAAAGGAGATAATAAAAATTCGCTCCGCGAAATTGCAGCATCTGCAGGTTCAAAAACGGAGAAAAATTTAAAGCGACGCTGGAAACGTTCTCCTATCTCGCATGTTTCTTGTCGAGCTGGTAATAATGGCGATTCCATGGACTTTATGAATATAATAAAGCAGAGATTGTTAGAGAAGAAGGAAAGCGTTGAGACCAAGGAGAAAATCTTCGAAACCAAAGAGCAAATCCTCGAAACCAAAGAGCAAATCCTCAAAACCGAGGGGAAAATCGTCGAAACCAAGGACAAAGTCGTCAAAACGTCCATACAGACAATTAACGAAGGGAAAAAGTTAAAATATGCCAATTTACGATTGAATTGCGGTACAAACTTTCACAGCATGAAAAAAAATCCAACAGAAAGTTGTGCGACGCCTAACGATTTAGATAGCTCCGTTTTAAGCGATTAAATCACAGTTAAAAAATGTAAATACTTAATCTCCTGTCTACCTCTGGATTAGCTATATGCCTTGATATATAATTTATTTTTTATAATTTTTGTACTTCAATCAAGCAGTTGCGTGAAATAAAGCTCTTTAATGCATTGATCACTTATTTTTTAGGGGGCCTTTTCCTGTAAGTGATGAACTTTTAATATTTTTATTCATGAATCTTATGTCCAAGATTTGACATATTATTCATGTTTCACGCACAAAAATAAATGTGTACAATGGCCAAACTGAAAAAAATGTTGGCAAATTCAAATTTTAGAAGAATTTCCATTTTCCGTTTTTGAAAGTTTCACAATGGGAATAAAATTGTCTTTCAATCAGCTACTATTCGATTGAAAAATTTCTATTAGAAAACATAAAACATAGTAATAATTACAATTTGTTCTCAAAATAATGTTAATTTTTTGACATATTTACAACATAACGTAAAAATACTTAGGCATGTCAGGGTGGAATTTGTTATTGAAGTGAAACACTCATACTTTTATCATAGTAAATTGAATTTGGATTCTACGGTGACTGAAATTTTATCAGAGTTATATGTTCTTTACAAATATAAAATGATTTGAACTAGGTAACTTGATACGTTACGTTCAATTTTTATTTTCAGCACGAGTTCGATAACAAAGTTTTTGTTTAGATATAGATCGATAATGGCGTTCAAAAGTTACAAAATGTATTATTCATTGAAATGAGGATAGCCCGTTGGGGCTCGTAATCACTTCTTTATTATCATCTTTTATTACGTTCCCTCCATGAGCAACCCGAAATAAATGAACATACGTTCGCGCAGACGTCGTGAAAAGTGGAAGGAAAAAAAGCAAAGCTCGACTTTGCAAGTCTAATAGTATGATAATTATTTTTATACCACAGATCGCGTGAAGTGGCTACTTCACGTACACTACGCTTCGCTCGCGTGCGTGGAATAGGCACTTCTCGCACTAGGGGCATAAAATTGTATACGATACTCGTGCGAGAAACTTATTCTGATTACAACATCTCGTGTGATTACAACACTCGCCTTCGACTCGCGCTGCAAATTCACACTCGTCGCGAAAAAGTTTCATCGAACTAGTATCGTAATGTACTATTATGCAATTCGTATCGTAATATACTACATAAACAGTGACTTATGTGCGAAGTTCTAAAACCGAAATCGTCAACACGTACGAGACTAGTTATGAACAAGATAGCTTACAAAAAAATATAAACTGTTTAAGAAACGTGGTCTAAAAGTTGAAAAAAGTTTAGTTTGAATTTTATATACCAAATGAATAAAATTCAAAAAATTGTGATGATTCGTATTCAGGATATTCCAAGTATAGATACGTCTGTGCCAATAGGAACATGACTCTCAGTTACACGGACTCTCGTAGATAATGTTAGAGAGCGCAGATCGGCGCTGTTCGCATATCTTCGCCGCAAGAGGTACCGGATTCAGCTGACGTTTGAGAGCATACAAAGGATAAATTAAAAGGTATATAACACGACTGCTCCGCCCGTCAATAAGTAGTCGTTACAAGACATTTCCGAAATGGCCGAGCTTATCGCGATACCGCTTAAGAAGCCGTCCGACGTAGATGTTGTCAAGCCGCTGACGAATGTCATTAGATCGACGTACAACGGTGCGTCGAATCAAAAAGACTACACCGAGGCGATAAACGAGTTCAGTAAATTACGGAACAACGCACTTTGGCGAGCCTTTGAAAAGTACGAGAGCTCCTTGGAGGTTATTTACAGGTATGAGTCATTTGCAATTAATCAGAATCTTGATCGTAATCTTACTGTCGAATTACGCATTGTTACGTTTTTTGACGTTTATTCCTCATGTACAGTTACATTGTTTTATGATAGACTATTTGTAGTAGATTGGTATTGTTTGTCCAATTTCATGCATTCTTGTTGTTATCTGCAGTTACTATGATCAACTTTGTGCACTGGAAGGTAAAATACCAGCTCACGAACTCCAGATTCCTTTCAAGTGGAAAGATGCCTTTGATAGGACCATTTTTGGAGGAAAGCTCAGTTTGAGTGAGTAGTATATAACTTCTATTTGTTTGTTGAGTTTAAAAAAGAATTTTTACTCTACATTTCCATAAAAAATATTGGGTCATTCTTCTGAATGTATGTAGTATATGAAAATCCATAGGTTTTGGAAAAAAAATTATAGTTATTGCAAATACACATTTTCTTATATTTAGAGTTAAAAAAAACATCTTTAAAAATATTTCTATTTGTTTCATTGTAATTTTTTTAAATTAAAATTTCATTGTATCTGTTCTGTTATAATTTGGTTTTCAGATTATCATTGATTTTGTAATAAAATTTTTTGGACCATTTTAGTAAAAATCAGTGGTGGCTCAGTGAATTTGAGGTCAATAGATTTTCAATCAATAGTAACAATACTTGAGTAATTTTTTTACAATCAGCTTTTAATATCTTATGTATCCAATCAATTGTTAATAAAAGTTCATGTATTCACTTTTTCAAGTATCCAATTTTATTTATTCACTGTAATGTTTACAATTTTTAGCCTTTCATTTGATCATTGAAATCAGAAATTTCTTTCAATTTTAATAATTTGAATAAAAACAAATTAAATATAAACAAGTCCTGAATTTTTTTATATAACTAAAGGTTTGGATCAATAAGGTGCTATTTTGTGTTCTCTCTTATCAGTTTTTGTATAATTCATAATTCACAGCTATTAGTACACTAGCTTATGAAAAGCTGTGTGTACTTTTCAACATCGCTGCCCTCCAGAGTGCTGTAGCATCAATACAATCTCTTGAAAGCGACGAAGGCTTGAGGCTCGCTGCAAAATTATTTCAGGTAGTCACTGTTTTTTTTTAAGCCGCTTGATATCATCATTGAGTTTCACAATTATCTAATACTTGTACTTTAGCAAGCAGCTGGAATATTCAATTATCTGAAAGACAATGTTATGCTGGCAATACAACAAGAACCAACTCCTGACATGAGTCCTGATACTTTGGTTGCCCTTTCTTCTCTGATGCTTGCGCAAGCTCAAGAAATATTTGTTCACAAAGCTATTCATGATTCAATGAAGGAAGGAATCGTGGCCAAGTTGGCCGCTCAAACTGAGGAACTCTATGCGGATGCCTTAAAACTTTTCCAGAAAGAAATCTTCCGATCTTTTTGGGACAAGGAATGGGTACCTTTGGTAAGATTTCCAATTTCATACATTTGAGAATTGAAAAAAAAAAATGTTACCTATTATTATTTTTATTGGAGACTTGAAACTGTTATTGCAAAAGATCTCTAAACTTTCTAGAAGAATATTTTTTTAGTTCTTCAGAAATTTTGTATACTAACTTTCTACAATACTAAATTTCTACAATAAGTATTTTCCCAATGAAAGAACGTCAAAACCGAAATTTGCATTCAGATTATTATTATTTTTTTTACGGACTTGCGAACATCATTTTTCAAATGAAGATGTTGAGTTTGAACTGCAATCCTTTGTATTTGAACACCGTACCAATACTGCAAAGAATAGATTAATGGGATTAAAACAAATTGTTAAAGTTTCAATCTTATGTTCAGTGATTATTTTTATTTTGGAGTTTTTATGGGTATATTGATAATGTAATTAATTTGACGTTTATAGATAGCCGGAAAACAGGCTGGCTACCGGGCTATGGCAGAATATTATCAGGGTCTCGTTTGCAAGAACAGTAAACTGATTGGCGAGCAAATCGCCAGAATGGAGGTTCGTAATTTCGTGAAACTTGCAACTTACTAATCCTATCCGAAGATAAAACAATCGAAAAATCGTTGAATAATTTTTCTTTTGACCCAGCACTCGGTTGAACTCTTTAAAGCAGCTCAACAACGATCGAATAAGCCTTCGCTCTTCCAAGACTATGCAAACAAAGCGCAAAGAGCTTACAATGAGGTGAAAAAAGACAACGACTTCATCTATCATGAGAGAATCCCGGATATCAAAAGTTTAGAGTCCATTGGCAAAGCCAACGTGGCAAAGCTGTTGCCGTTGGCTCATCCAATGAGTACCGGTTTCAAAGGTTTGTAACTCATAATTTCTACACGTCCATCAAGATTTCTAAGTTTACTCTTGAATTATTCAAAGCTCCGAATCTAATACTCGCCCAATAAGTAGTTCTATAATCATCTGAATTGCGTTTGTCTGGGAGTTCCTTTTCGGCGGATCTGATGACTTCCACGTCGTTAAGTTTCGGTTTATCACTTGGGAATGAGGGAATTAACAAATACTTACGAAAACCTGCTCTCCCACTTCAATTGCTCTACATCTCTCAGATGGTCGCATAGCATAACTTAAGATTTTGATGGGTGTGAATAAAATTTTGTAAAGAGCCTCCGTATCGAGAACCGAAACTTAAAATATTAAAGAATAGATCATGCCATTTGTCCTTGTTTACTTACTCCCTGCGGATTTGGCCAGATCGCATCTGCATACATCGATCTCCCTACTCTAAGTCTAACGTGATTTCCGTACAAATTGCTCAACAGTTTTCATTATATTTTGAAAATAATTATAGGTTTTCATATAAAAATAACTGAGGTTGTGGATAAAAAGTGGTGTACAAAAGTAAAAATTCAATGTTTTTGAAATCTAGAGGAAAGTTTGTGAGATTGATCAACTTATTTTTTGGAATAAACGAAAGAAAATGTTCCATGTCATAATAACATGGCGTCAAAATAACACGTCAAATTAACACACGCCAAGATAACACAATGAATCAAAAACACATGTAAAAATAACACGATTCTGCTAACGACGCGTGAGCGCAGGTGATCCCCGACTCGTGTTATTTTTGTTCGTGGCATTTCAGAGAATGTTATTATTACTAGTTTATTTCGAAATGTGTTATTTCCGACAGCGACATAATGGTGCTGTATTATATTTTGTGTTATTTTTATTTGTCGTGATACCAAAAAAACATTGTGCATGCTATCCATTTGCAGAATTTAAATGACATCAATTTCTTCCAAACTAATTTAGTTATACACCTTTTATTGTAGATATTTTTGACGATTTGCTACCGGTAACTGTACATCACGCGTTATCCGCTTACGAGGTCCGCAAGGCCGAGCTCGTTAATTCAGAAATCTCAAAACTCCGCGAGATGACACAAGTCTTGAACAGCGTTTTGGCAAGTCTTAATTTGCCTGCTGCTATTGAGGACACGAGCGGTACGGAAGTCCCTCAATCATTGCTAGAGAAAGCCGCTAGTGTGAGGAGTGCTGGAGGAATAACAGCCCTGGAAACAGCAATGAACGAACTGCCCGATTTGCTTCAACGCAACAAGGATATATTGGATGAGGTTGACATAAATTAATGATTACATAATAATGCATAATACATTTTATCGCTGTTTATTTAAATACCGAAAACAATTATTATTCCCTGATTCTTTCCAGTCCGAGAGAATGCTAAAAGAGGAACGTGATTCTGACAATCAACTCCGAGAACAATTCAAGGAACGCTGGACCAGAATTCCCAGTTCTAGATTAACCGAACAATTCACGTCAAACGCTCAGAAATATCGCGAGATTATAAACAATGCAGTTTCCGCTGATAAGGTAACCATTAATATTTCTTTTTGAATATCTGAAATTACGAATGTTATTGTGGGAATTCTAAATTAAAAGAAATCTAATCTCAAAAAACAAAATGGTAATCGAGTTAGTCTTTACATTAAAAACTACACCTTGAATATATGAAACGCTTTAAAAATTCTTATCATTCATAGTAATTATAATAATCATAAAAATGACATTTTAGCATTAAAAAAATAATTCAACAAATCATGTCGTCTTGGCCATCGATTTATTTACCGTGTTTGCGTCGTGTTAGGTTGTGCGAGAGAAATTCGAGAGCCACAGAGAGGGAATGGAAATCCTCAGTATGGATGAAAGTGAATTATTTTCCGCGGTACCAACGGGATCGGCAGTTCAAGAAAGCGGTTCTGTAATGAAGCTGAGAAATCTGATGGACACAGTTAGTAATAATATCTGTTATTTGAATTTCAAATGGCGAACGGATGAATTCATCGCGATAATTACCCCGTAGGTGGAGACTCTGAAGGCCGAGCGAGACGTAATTGAGCATGAACTCAAATCAGCGACGACCGATATGAAGACAACGTTCCTCTCGGCTCTCGCTAAGGATGGTGCGATCGATGAACCCAATTTGTCGGTCGAAAGCATTGGCAAATGTTATGGAGCGCTCAGCAATCAAGTTCGGGATAGTCTCGCTCGTCAAGAAACATTGATAAACGATATTCAGGTAATTTTTCATACACTTTTAAACCTTCTCTTAACTGTTTTCATATCGTAAGATAAAGCACAGCGTTATACACAGCCCAAAATGAATACTAGCTTTTTATCATACCTGATAAAACATTAAAGGCATAAATACATTGATTCTTTAATATTGCATACATTTATTTTTTTTATTTATGAGTTGTAATATTTCATCGAGTTATTTTCTTTCCAAAGTTAAAAATTTTTCAATCTTCAGATTGTTCCACGAGGATTTTTTCCACGTGGATTTTTTTAAAACTTTTAAGTGTTGAAAATATGTAGGCTATTGTTTAGATAGCGAAATAAGTTTCTATACGTTAATTACTTCATAAGCGTAAGATTCACCTTATCAATGATTAAATTGTAGGCGAAGTATTCACTTCAATTAACGATATTTGTGTTTTTTGGGATTTTTTTTAAAGACAAGCCACGCTTCCTTCACTCGTGAACAATCTGGCTCCGGCAGCGCTAGGGAGACAATGCTCTGCAAATTGGCCGCTGCTTACGATGCCTTCAAAGAGCTGAAGAATAATTTGCACGAGGGAGCGAAATTCTACAACGATTTGACCCAGTTATTGGTTGTCTTCCAAAACAAAATTTCTGATTTTTGCTTCGCTCGCAAAACGGAGAAGGAGGAACTGTTGAAAGACTTGACGACGAATTTGAGTAATGCTGGGCCTGCAGCAACTCCGAATATTCCAGCCCATCACGGAGGTAATTTTCGAATGATATACTTGACACGAATGAAATTTTAATTTGTTTATGAGCACAATATATTCTTTAAGTTACAGTTTTTTTTTCAATTGACGTCAGTGGTTAAAAATAAATTATTATCGTCATGCTCGATGGCGCGTACGTTAGTCTGATTCATTTTCAGGGAATATTTTCTCCGTGAATGGACACATCACTAATCTGTATCGTCATACACAAAAAAAATCAACTATGGCAATTAGAAATTTTAGTACGAATAATATATTGAGCTTGTCGATAACTTTAGTAAGATTTAATTCGCGTTTATCAAATACAATGTAAAAAAAAATCGTATTTGTTATGACCATAGAATCTAAATATTATAAATATCATCTATCACACATTTTGCAAACGTAACAAAAATTTTGATCATCATTGGTTGCATCTTTGATTGAAATCAATTACAAAATAGGAATGTGTTAATCTTTTTTTACGAATTATCAAAAAGGCTCACTTTACCTTCTTTAGTGTCTATTATACATAATATTACACCGACAGCAGTGGACGCGCGGTCGGTGCGTGGCTTCGGTGGTTCTCAGAGTTAAGCAGCTTTGTTTGCGACCAAAACTTGGATGGGTGACCGCTTAGCCGCGCACTGGTTTGCGCGTAAATTGTTGAGCGGGAGGCAGTTTTTCTGAGTTTCTAATGTATTTCTAATACATTAGAAATATGGGGAGCCGGGTTTCGTAAAAGACTGAATAAGGCATACGGAAGAAAAATCCCAGTAAAAAGAAATTAAATAATATTACATGTACTCCACTGTTTTTGCGAACTATTTCAAATAATTTCACGAAACCCAGCGAAATTTATGATGATACATAATAGAAAGTATGCTCCATCGTAACGCTCAATAATTCTTCATTGCGTCAGCTATAATCTCCACGTTAACCGCACGGGTTTGTTACACACTCTTGTAGTAATTATCGTGCGTTAGTATATTAATTATTCTTGCGTAACTCGCAGGTCCGACAGGGATAAGTCGACCCAATGAAGGTGGATCACAGCCGTTGCCGTATCCCACCTCCTATCAAGGCGGTATGCCTATACCATACGGTGCGTCTCCCGCAGCTCCCTATCCGACTTACGTACCTCCCCCGATGCCCGCAACGTATAATCCGTACGCAACTATGCCATACCCGGCTCAAGGTAATCTATCTACGTTCAATAATATTCGTATAAGGCCACTCTGTTAATTTAGACACTTTTTACCATCTCAAATTTGCCCCATAATCGATCACGTCAAAATACCACAAAAATTCATACTATGTGAATTTTTGAAGATTTTTAAATCCGACATTTAACAACCCGCCTTTTTTCAATCGAATACATTTCGGGAACTTATAGAACACATAGAAGTTGTAGTTTTGTATCAGTGTTTGAATGGAACATTTTGAATAATATTCACGTTCTGGTAACACTGATTTTTCAGCGAGAAAAATGGGATATATTTTTAAAAATTCAAAAATGGATTTTTTTTTGACTGATAAATTTACAAAGTAGTGGAGTGCGGGCTACAGGCTGGCACTCTTTTTTTTAGAATTTTCCAAACTTTGTAGCATAGTGTTGCAAAGCAAATCTAATCATAATTGGTTTTTCTAAACCTTTGAGCATACGAAGAAGCTGCAATGGATAGTTAAGAAGCGGTGATGATATCAAAGTAATACGGCCGAAAGTAATTTGTAGAATGTCACATTATGCTTCTCCCCCCCCCCCCCCCCCCGCCCCATTCGGGACGAGGATGGACCGGCACAATGTTACAACCGATGTAAAACACAATCCGCCGTTCGATAAAATAGCAAATTTTAATATTTTTCCATCCGAGTCATCCGATTGATATTTATGTCTCCAGCAGTATTTGTTACGCTGTATCTAGATATCGTTGACCACTCGAAGAATCTCTCATCTTTCGGCAATACGTCAGTTCTACAGAAACCGTCTCTACACCATTCATTTATATCAAAATTCTTTTTATACTTTGCGAACATATTTGCATATCTTGAATGAACGCGGTAAAATTTGAATCGCGCGCCAATACTGCCGTATACAATGCGTACAATGTTGTCGCTGCAATCTATTATGGCGTTCGTAACGAAAAATCGTCTTTTTCATCTACATATTTGTTAATTGCCAAATAACGGTGAAGACCAAATCTCTGTAATCATCGCAGAAAGCATCCTTAAAATATTCTCTACCGTTTTCAATCATTTGTTTGTAACGTTTCCTTATTATCTATTTGTAAAGTATTTGTTCACTTTCTAATCAAATTTGAGTAAATATGCGTATTGTCAGAACGTTGGTTAATTTAATGTTTTACGAGACAGTCTATTGACTAGCAGTGGCGTCCTTACATCCTTAAAAAAGACATGACACATCGAAAGTCGAAGTATCGAGAACTGAATCAAGTTTTCAAACATTCTGATTAGTTCTTGATGGCTTCAGAGCCAAATTCAGATTGTTATGATCGTTTCAGTTACGCACAGTGCACGATATGAATGACTGTATTTTTCGCAGTTATGGAATAGAATAAATTTTTCTTCCCGTAAAAAAGACCCAGGCACAGGGAAAGTCGGTTAAGTTTATCGAAATACTGAAACAAAAGATGTGTGAGCGAAGCGAGCACGTTGTTGTTAGTAAAAAAAAAATTCACGAGGGTTGCTCGGACCGAGATTCTAGGACTAAAAAATAAAATAACACTACACGGTATGAGATCGACTTTATTTTAGTGTTATTTCATTTAATTTATCCTAAAACGAGATCCGTGCCACACTGGTGATTTTTTTGCGATATAAACTATAAACGATATTGTAATTATTTCATAACAAAAAAGAATATCCATTTTTAGATTTAAAAAAAATTCCGCCGTTTCCCGGCAATCAGTCCTACCAGAACGGGAAAATGATTCAAATGTCCCATTTGAGAGCTAACAGAAAACGACAACTGTTATGTGCAGACATTTTTTCTAAATATTCGATGAAAAAAAAATGACATTGATGTGACCGATTATGTGATAGATCTGAAATGATCGAAAACAAAAGTGGCTAAATTGACAACGAATTTTTTATATCAATAACCATAAGAGTTTATCTAATACTTTTCTTGAAAATGATTACGTTTTAGGTCAGCAATACAATTACCAATATCCAGGACAAGGTCAGCCGCAACCACAGTTCGGCGGCTTCGCGACACTTCCGCGTTACGGCGGACAAGGACCTCCGCCACCAGGACAAAATCCTTGGTAAACAAGAGTCGCGAATTATTATTATTATTTACAAATTGTGATAATTTTATCGGATCATAGTTCGAACATCAAAGAAATTGCTTAAATCAGAGTTGTAAGCCCATATTGCTTCATGCAATAAACTTTAATTGTACAATATAATAATAATAATTATATCATCATAATAACCAGCAGTGCTTAGAAAATGATGTTCAAGCTTTTGAATAACTGGAAATTTTACGAAAAACTGTGTTAAAGATGAATATGCAGTCCATTTATTTTTTAATGCATTCATTACCGCACTTTTTTTTGTGAAGATACCGTGATTTTTTCGAACAAATTCGAGTTCTTTGCAGTTATTACAAAATGTTAACATCTGTTTATAAAAGTTGGAGATAATTGTTACAAAATAATAATCATTGAACCGAAACATTTGTGTCTTATAAAAATAGAGGCTTACAACTCTTTTTGAAACAGGGATGAGCGATATTCGAATGAAAACGTATTCAAAATACTTTTTTTCCGGAAAAAACTATGCAGAATTGTATGAGTATTACATTTGTCTTAAATTTTTAAAAAGCAAATTTAATTTGTTGATGATGAAAAATCGTATTATTGGTCTTAGTTCCGAATTATCGATAGTTATTCGAATGGAAAAGTATTTTGAATACATTTTCATTCGAATATTGTTCATAGCTGTTTTGAAACATGCAAATTATCACTCGGTGCAAGAGACTGAGTTGCTTCGCATTTTCGCGAAAGTATGTCACAAATAATTAGGCACTGCTTGTAATAATTCTTCAACGGATTTTCGAAAGGAAAGGAAATGTAAATATTCCAAGCGGGAAAAACGGCTCAATTGGTAATTATATCGCTGGAAGATACTTTAAAGGCCGGACTAAGCGCTTGGATCGGAAACTAAAAATTTTCCTGTTGTACGGCTGCATTTCACGCAAATTTTCACAAAGCGTCTCATCAAATCTTGAAGACAAAAAAGAATACTTGAACAAAAGCTTTAGCTCATAAAATGGCCTTTTAAAATTAAGTGCGATTACGTTTTTCCGAATATCATTGTTACTGGGCGTCCACAGACGTCTCTTTACCTATAAAATTGTTGTATAAACTATTTTCAAAGGACATCCAATGTTCCCGATGCTCTATACTGATGCGAATAAACATTCAAATCGTATTATAAAAGATTTTCGAATATTTTTTTTCGAGCTCGTCAATATATAGATTTTAACACATTTATATTTTTTGCACTACTGATGCGTTGGGTACTCGAATAATCACATAGATATAAAGCATAGTGCCGCGTAAATCGAAGCGTACCGCGAATAATGTAAATTTTGAAAAAAAAAAAGGTAATAAGAAAGCGAAAATAAATATTATCAATGGAACAGTATCCGCAATATTATTTTTCCAAGAACCTGTTTGGCTTGAAAAACAATTGGCATACCTGAACGTTGAAGAAATTTGTTTTCCAGCTAATGTTTATGTTTTTTTATCTGATACTGATGATCAATTGATTCTGTGTTACGATTGATGTCTCTGATAAAAGAAAAGAAGCGTTCACTGCGTCTGAGAGCTTTTTGGCTTCTATCCGAAGAATTAACCGTGATGGAGACCAATATGTTCGGGACAGTTCAGCTGTGTCCCTTGAACTTTTGCTGATTGGTCCTAGCTTCAGGATGTTGTGGGGTCTGGGTTGGCGGGGTGACTCGGGGGCACGTGGTGTGCGAATAAGACAGCTGCGTATTCAGTTTCCGGGCGAAGACGATCAAGAGTTTTTATAAATTAATAATTAAATAACGGTGCTGTCGATCGTGTTCCAAAGGTACCAGACGTTAAAACGGTCATCATTCAAACTATACATAGTTGTTTTATGCATTTTTTTTAGCTGTTATAACGTAAATACGGCGTGATCGCCAGAACTCCATAACAGTAGTGCAATAGGTCTCCAAATTTGTAATTTTTTTCTCCTAAACAGTGCTGTCCATCGTTCTATAATTTTACCAGACTATTAACAAAGGGATAATGTACATTCGCGAAAATTTTCATGACGGTGGTCGCATTTTGACTTCGCCTCACAACAACCTTACGGTGTTTCTATGGACGATGCACTTCACATGCAACCGTTCTGATTTTTTTATAAATGTTCGCCAATAATGTTCAGAATTTCCACCCGAATTCGAATCTGATCGCCGACCGTACTTCTGAAACCTCCAATGCCGAAGCAATATTCACCATACGTTTCAATTCCTTAAAAAGAGTAAGACGCAAAATGAACAATTCAGAGGCAATTTTCACCGACCAATGCTTTTGTTAAGAATATTTGGGCAAAAGTTGCGGGAGGGGACCATCAGAAGAGCTCCGCTAAACGCATGAGTCAGTAAGCGAGTGAGAAACCGCAACGAAGCGAGTAGCTGCATAAAAATAGACTCTTTCATTGAGTTTATAGAAAAACTATACCGTGAATCTGCGTGCAATTTTGACACAATCCTTTTACAATTATGATCTTCACAGTGGTAGGTTTTTTTCCGGGTCAAATACAGTTTCAGAAAGGAAATCGCTATGTACATACAGTTGTTTTCGAATGGTTTCTAAATACTTAACACGGAAACACGGAAAAAAAACTACGCGGTCAATTTTTTTTTTCTCTAAATCACAAATGATTCGGCGTGCTGTTGTCTACGAATGAATTCTACCGATATAAACCTTCGATTTTCGCGGTTCTATCGCGAAGCTCGTTGTTACGAAAGGATCAGCATACGATCGTCTAGCTAGAGGATAACTGCGATAAATTCAATGTACACAATGTATCACGACGGATTTTAAATGGCGACGGAAATAAAGAAATATATGTGAACACGCTTCTGTTGTTTTTATTCGTGTCTCGAAAACATGCCTATACACAATTTACGTAATTCATTAATAACATGTGAAATTTCCGATTCATAACCGAAGATGCTACAATTGTAGAAACAAAGATAACAAATTCTCTGTGAAAAATTGATATCTCAGTTGTTTTTTTTTTTAACAAATTTACATATTTTTCGACAGAATTATTTTTTATAGTATATTCATTACGGAATTCGTTGCTGAAAAAATACGCCATGAAATTTCGCGAACGCCATTACTTGAAATTGAGATATATTTCGCTCAATGATTAATCCATTTGAGAATGGAGTCTCTAGTCTATGTCAGAGTTGTAATAAGTTTATAACTTTCGAACTCACTTTGACAATTGCATAATTTGATGTTAATTACTGTTTCTGTGAATATTCTACCATGATGGCAACAAAATGTGTAAACACTTAATAAAAGTCAATGAATGTATTTTCCCATATAGATTCATTGGAAAATACTATTAAAAGAAAATCAATGGTGCAACACATTGGCCATCACATTGATTTTCGATATTTTCCGGTAAATCGTCATTTAAATTGCCTTTGGATGTTCAGTCATTCGTTCCTACATATAAGAGTATATTCTCAAAAAATAGCATGACATTATTAATTATACAATTGACCAGACTGAGTTAAGAAGTAACGAAAAAAAAAATCACAACTCTGCCGTCTAATCGTCTCCCAAATTTGATATCAATCTCCGACTTTTATAAAATGCCAAAAATAAGTATTCTTCGTTTGTTGAATATATTCTTTTTGAAGAATTTTGTGTCTTTTCTATCGGTGCAAAACGTCGAACACACGTGCGTGAAAAAATCCCGCCGATAGTCTAGTCTTTGGAGTGTTGGCTACTGGAGCTGGAGCTGCGAGAACGACGTTTGAATTTAGGCTGATCCGAACTTTTCGCTTCGTCTCTCCTATCTTTGCTCTTATCGGCTTCGGTGTCAGAGTTGAAGTTACTTGATTTTCTGTCGTTTCCTCGTTTTTCGTGGTGCCGGGAAGTGCCTCGGCTAGATTTATCGGTTCTCGACGAATCGCGACGTCGCGGCGAGTAGTTTCGTCGTCCTCTACGATCGCGACTGCTTCTACGACTGTTGTCTCTGTCTCTGGAACGTCTGCGATCGCGCGAACGTGAGCGACCGCTTCCGCGACGCCTCCCGCGATCTCTGGAGTCGCGTCGAGACCATCTATCGCCGCGACCGCGGCTAGAGTCGCGATTGGGCGATCTTCTGCGTCGCGTCTCTGATCTGTCTTGAGCTTTGACGCCATTTTTCGACGAATTCTTGTGCTCGTTGCGATCTTGCGACGCTCGATGAGATCCTCGATCACCATCGGCTATCGCTGCTTGATTTCCGTCCCTGCGCAAAAGTTCGTCCGGTATTCGGTCCACGTTATTCGCTGAACCGTCGCCCGCTTGACCAACCTCATCCGGATTCTCTACGAACTTTCGCTTCTTCTCCGGACCGCGATTTTTGTAATCGTCGTCTCGTTTCATTCGTTCTTTTTCTATTTTCTGTAATAAAAATTAGACAATAATTTCAAACTTTAATGATGATGTTATTCGGGTTTTTAGACCTTAGACCTAATAACATTTCGTTGGCAAAAATGTGCAACGGGCAAATGAGCTTGTGTCGATAAGTTTCGAAAATGTTTGAGCGTGAATGTCAGCAATGGTGCGCTCTATTGATTTGTACCTTGACTTCGAAACGCAGTTGTAAAATTAGGGGAAACTATATAATATTGATTGTGTTTTCTTGGAACCCTCGAAAGAAAGCAAGTGACCGTAGCTGGGTACATGTAGGGTCAACTTTGGACTTTGAAATACTAGTATCAGGTCAATGAACATTCGAGGAAAGTGTAAAAATTTGATAATTTAGTATCTACCGTCTATATGCAACGCTTGATCGTAATACAGTTCAGTTTAATACTCTGAACCGCAAGTAAACTGACGTCATATTGCCACAGTTGATGCGTTCGCGGTATCTAAACTACACGGAGAGAAGAATATGGCAATAATCCCTCGACTCAACATAGCAATCGAGTTATATTCCGAATTTCTGGCGGAATCGCCAGAAAACCATATCCCGATTGTGAATGGGTGATAATCAATCTTCTTATTGAACTCAACGCGTCTGATAAATAGTGAAACTAATTTTGCAGAATTCGGGCAAAATTGATAACACTGAAAAATGACGTACCTGGAATTCATGCAATTTAATGGTGCGATTCTGCGCCTGTTTCCAATGCGGAGGCGTCATGCTTCTGGAACGACTGCGGGAAGGTGTGTGATATCTCTGAAAATGAAAAATGCATTCGATACGTATATTTTAAAAATAAAAGCGGCGTCTTACACATTTTTACCGCAGCCAGATATAATCGGTAATGTCAGGGCAAAAAAGAATTTTTTAATTAATCGGAGGGTTTCGAGTTGCATTCGTAAAAAAAACTGGTATTGTGAACGAACCACTTAAATAAACAATACTTGCTCTTTCTACATACTTTGTGTGTGATAAGAAAGTAAAAATGAGAATCCATTACAAGATGACATGTCGGGTATCGTTTTTTTTTTTTTTTGGAAGCGCAATCACATACAATGCTCATGTAATTGGTGTAGGCATGTATGAAAAAACACTGTCAAAAACATCTTTATAAACAGTATCGACAAAAATCTTAGTTCCTGATAATCGCCCTGTAATTTTTAAGTTTTATATTTCCAAAAGCCGTTCATGGTTTTGTGAACAACATTTTTTTTTTAAAATGGTGTTATTTGTCGTTGACCGAAAATATGCAATGGGGGCGCTGTCATAAGCCTACCGGGCCACAAGCTCGAACGGCATAATTTCGAATTGTCACAAGCTCGAACGGTGATAACCTCGAATTGTCAAAAGCTGACCGGTAATAATCTCGAATTGTCAAGAGCCGAACGGTCAAATTCTCGAAAGGTCATAAGCTCGAATGGTCAAATTCCCGAATGGTCATAAACTCGAACGGTCAAATCCTCGAATGGTCATAAGCTCGAATGGTAATAAACTCGAACGGTCAAATCCTCGAATGGTCATAAACTCGAACGGTCAAATCCTCGAATGGTCATAAACTCGAACGGTCAAATCCTCCAATGGTCATAAACTCGAACGGTCAAATTCTCGAATGGTCATAAACTCGAACGGTCAAATTCTCGAATTCTCAGAAGAGCTTGTGACGATGCGAGAATATTACCGGTCGAGCTTTCGACAATCGAGGTTATCACCGTTCGAGCTAGTGACAATTCGAGATTCTGCCGTTCGAGCTTATGGCCGGGCGGGCTTATGACAGCGCCCCTATGCAATGTACAAATGACAGACAACCAATGATTGGAGCATAACTATTACCTGTTTTAATTACGTCATTATTAGTGTCGTTACATTGTCAATCGGAATTTTGTTGAAAAATTAAACATTCAAATATAGAATTGGGATTATTAAGTGATACAGAACACACTTCAGTGATGGAAAATTGATAAATAAGTCAGGGAGAGTTAAGGAAATGTGAGGGAATTTTTTTCCTGATTAAAAAAGGTCAGCATGATAGATATACAATCTGATTTGTCTACTTATATACTTACGAAAACACCTCGTCCTTTAAAGAGACGACCAGTTTTTCTGTTACTGCGCATTCGTTCACGGCCGTAATGTTGAGTTCTGAACTCTTTTTGATTAGCATTATTGGTGGGCCCGGCGCGGTACAGGAATTTATTTGCTGGTACTTCAGGTATCTCATCAGGATCGATTTTTGTGACGGACACAAGCGGATGAGCTTTTCCCTCTTCCTCGTCATTGGAATCTTGAATTTCGCCGTCTTCAGATCGACTTTTTTTCTTGCTAAGAACGTAAAATTTAAAGGCAACAGATTCTTTACATGTCCAATAATAAAAATTACTAGCGACGTATGAATTAATTTTGATCGCGAATCTTACCTTCTCTTACTTTTCTTCTTTTTCTTACTCTTACCGGAATACGAATCCGAGTCCGAGCCCGAAGAACTTTCTTCCTTAGGTTCACGTTTCTTTGCTGCGAGACATAAAAAAGTAAAACAATCGTTTAAAAATTTGGTATTTAAAAAATTTCATAGCTGTATAAATTACAAACAATCAGTCTTGCATTGTTAATAATAATTATCGGGAAAAATTTAGGAACAGCTTGCAATCAGTCACCTTTTGTCTTGACTTTCAATACGAGCTCTCCGCAATTTACAACTTTAGCGTCTTGTAAAGGTCGGGACATGCGATCGACCGGAAGTCCCTCAATGTGCGTGACGACTTCTTGACCGGATACAACTTCTCCGAAAACCACATGCACACTGTAACGCAAAAATAATATGTTAGTCAATAATAAGCTTAATAGACACCTAACATTTTTCGAAATCTCAAGGAGGTTGGAGCGCTTCGCACTAGTAAAATTATGTCCGCAGCAGTGAACGTGTTTATAATGATAACCATCTAGTGAGTGATGTAATAGAAATACAAACGAATACAGCTGTCGTTTGAATAATCGGATTCTACAGTATTCACAAGGAAATCGAATCTAAAAACAAAACAGGTTTGCAAGTGTCTACCAGTCGAATTCCTCACATACATTTCCTAAATGAATCCAAAACGAAGTACAGGCCAACAAATTAAGATCGCAATATTATGTAAACAACGTGAGTAATTCTTACTGTACACTAAATGTATTCGTTTGTTTTTCTATCAGATATATCACAGTTATGGTCTTCAAAGCTTTTAGTATGTTTTTACAATCAAATCGACATTTTTAATCCAAAACTCTTGTGTTACATATTAATGTGGCAGTTTCTCGGAGTTCCGGATTTCAAAGGTCGATTACTTTGGCTGTTATAATTTGTAAAACGTTTGTGCTACTTTACATAGAAGTATTATCGCAGGAAACCTGCCATTTCACTTTATGATAAATGAATTTATAAATTATTCATGATGATAAATTGCAACTGCGCATAATGTATTTCTGAATCGTCAATAAAATCATTAAAGAGAAAAATGTACAAATTCGCAAAAATTTTATTCATTTGAAGAGCTGCATTCTCCCTGGTGAGTGAGTTTTGTTCTTAATACTTACTTGTCGAGATGAGGCGCTGGTTGCGTTGTACTACAACAACAAAATATTATTAAGGGGATGAGTGATGCACAGAAAGAGCCAGCTTTCATTGGTCATTGTGTTGTAGTAGTGATGTGCAGACCCTTCCCTCACGACTACACAGAAATAGTGCTAAGTTATTCATTCCTCTAGACTGAATTTTGTTTTTTTTTTGTTTGCTTTTCTCTAACAGAATCTCGTCGATACGAGATGCAAGGTCTTCGGACGTATGATGGTAGGAAAGTTTAGGCTATCCTCTCGAATTTATCTGTGTCTCTATGACTGCGATACAATGCAGACTGCAATGAAATGATTTTAAGACGTGAAGCTGCAAATAAATAAAATTTAATAATTTAATCATTTCATTAGTTTCTTCTTGATCACTGGCTGAAACTTTCACTGTGCTTCACGAATGCAGTAGGTCGAAGATGCTGCTAAAAATTTATTAGAGGCGGGAAAATATTGGTTTTCCTGTACTTTCATCGATGTTATGTCGATTTGCATAGGTCACTTACATGAAGAACTGCGAGCCGTTAGTGTCTTTGCCGCGATTTGCCATGGACAGCAGAAATGGTTTGCCATGCTTTACATCGAAGTTTTCATCTGGAAGAATTTTAATTCGATGGATTGTGAATTCATTAATGTTCTTCAGGTTTGTAAAGATAACCCGTAGATAAATTGAAATATGAATTTGTGGGATAGGCTTTAACGGATCTGTGTATTAAAAGCGATAAAAGATGTATGTTTTACTCTAATTCGTTTTCAACTTTTTGAACTTCAAAATGTTGTCAAATGTGAACATATATTTTTTTTCGGAAAATTTCCGTCAAAAAATACTACACTGTATTTCCCTAATCAGATTCGGTACAACCTTAAAAATTATAGTTATAATTTTCAGTTGAAAACTACAGTAGAAAATTCCCTTTGGAAATGATGAGCAAAAAATTTTTAATCTAGGCTTTCCCTTTATTTCAATATAGTAAATCGAATCATGAAAAAAAAAGGAGTACCAAAAATATGGAGGCCACACTTTTTGCCTGATATTTGGTGGAATAATCTAGATACATCACATGCTAAAATATAAAATAGTAATTGGGCGTAATACTGTAAGGAAAAATAAAAATATAAAAATTATGTCTCAATGTTAGAGGATCTCAAGGTCTGTAGGAGCAAAAAAAAAACAAACAAAAAATGGAGAATAGTTTTTATACCTGGAAAAGTTCCACCGTAAATCGATTCGCCACCAGTACCATTACCAACAGAAAAATCACCCCCTTGAATCATAAAATCCTTTACAACTCTGTGAAAAACTATTCCCTTATAATGCAATGGCTTTCCCGTTGTCTTTCCCAGTCCATTTTCGCCTGTGCAAAGAGCACGAAAATTTTCGCAGGTTTCAGGGCAAATATCGGCGTAGAGCTCAAAGATTACGCGTCCCATAGGCAGACCACCGACTTCAATGTCAAAGAAAACTCGAGGGTTAACGTGAGTCATGATGAAGGCAGGTCCACTTCCTGTGAAAATAGTAAAACTCTTATGTATTAATTCACAAATAGAATTCTATTACACAAAGAATGTGATACAAATTATGTAGAAAACAGAACATCTAATAGAGATATAATTTAAACTAGGTAACACAGCATAGACTCTAAAAAAAAAAAAACAATATTCATACAGTTCCAATGTATAGATATTCAGATTGAAATTATAATGAATCGGGCATCGAAAAATATGTTCAGTTAACAAATTGAGTTGACGGTACGTCGAAGTCTTGGCGTTTATGGTATATTGGAAAATATGAATTAGTTACGATTATCATGGATGAATGCGAGAATAAACTTTTTTCAAATTGGAATATCAACGACTTTGAGTACGGAAAAATATTAACAAATCGGGCTGACGCTGCGTCAAAAGCTGGGCGCTTTACTGTCAACTGAAAAATATGAAATGCTTACGGTTCTCAGGAAAACGGACGAGCGGCTCCTGAGAACTTATCAGCGATTCTTGCGGCTTCGATAACCACTTTTAATGATCCTCGAGAGATACTGTTGAACGCAGGTTAAACGTATGGATTATACGAATACGCTTTCGCCGATTATGTAGGTGTGCAAAGTCGTGTGTCGCTTCATTTGCTCTTCTGTTTCCATGAAATGATAACACTTTGGCGCTATCTATTGTGTAAAGACGGTTGGTCGATACAACAGGAATGTGCCAACTTTAATGTAATGTGCTACACACATTTTCTGTCTCGTTCCATTGCAACAGCCAATAAAGCTTTCGCGCACTCACGATAATATACTACTGCTCGGTCGGTAACAAAAACTGCAAGGAGTTGTTATTGGCCGCAATAGATGTTCCAAGCTATGGAGCTTCTATAGTCCAAGCAATAGAGGATTTATTCGTGACAAAAATCTTATCAACAAGCCGCCTTTGCCATTCTACGAAGACAGGTCTATAATATTATAGTGTCATGTTTTGAACACTTAAATCTCCCCGATTTATTTGTTATAAACAATTTAAACGAAAAAATCGTGTTTTTTTAAGTTTTTCGTTCATTACATGAAAACTAATAGAGGTATCTTTATGGTGTCAACAGACAAACTATAGATTATAAAAATGCGAACGAAATGAACTTTTGTGCGTCCCGATCGGATAATTAGAAATGGGGAAAACTTGTGAAAACCCGGAAAATTTAGCGCTTTTTGCAAAATTCATATCTCCTCCGTTTTTCAACTTGTAAAGTTGGGCTTTTGGAAACAAGTACTAATTCGTATGCACTTTATGTGTGCCAAAAATAGGATCTATGCCATTATTAGTTTTACTGTAATTGCGATTTCTGTTTTTTATTGCCATATATTGCAGCGCGTCTGAATGCCCTGGAGGTGGTCCGATATCATTTTTTTTTTAACGGATTCAAAAAATTCATGTTTAATACAATCAAATGTTCATCTTTATTTTGCGCTAAAAAGCTAAAAAGTAGCCTATTTTTGCGAGTGAACATGTCACTGAGCGGCCGAGCGCGCGAAAGTGGTCGTGTAGTGGGGGAGCCGAGGAGAAGCGCATACATATGTATACATATAGTAATACAAGCGCTCGGCGCGCAACTTCTAATTCTAACATTTAATATCTCAGCAACTACCGGAGCTATTTTATTACCTTTTTTTGTTTTTGTCTAACTGAACATGAGGAAACCGATTCTGGACTCGGATTTTATGGATGGTTAAAAATGAAGGTGCTATTAAATGTTTTTTTAAACACATTCTTATATTGCCATAATATATGAATGTATAGTCGATTTTTATTATTTAACAAAGTCATTGTTCTCATTACAAACTTATTTACTAACACGATGTTTCATACATAGTTTTATTTTAATACAAACTTTTATCTTAGTATTAAGGCGATGTGCTTCATTGACTGAGTCGTCGTGAGTGCGGATGAGAATGACGAAAACGTGGAACGCATCACATTAGTAAATGTAAAAAGTTTGTTTACACTAGTCGTTTTTTTTAGGTCTCGGACAGTCATCTTCGTCAATATTTATACTAATATTCTTGTCTCTATCGTAATCGAGATTTTCATCGAAGTCGCCTATACTTTCGTCTTCCGACTCGATTGGTCGATTATTAGTTTCTAAATTACAGCATGTGTCTTCAGGACAGTTTGCACAGCGATTTGTGCATCTTAACCCGTGTTTCTTACAACTACAGGAACCATTGATGCATCCTTTGGTACGGCAGGAACATATGTGATCTAGCAACTTCTGGGGAATGGGTGGATCCGTACTACCTATCGGTAATAAGTGGCTGTTTTTTATATGCCAACCCCAGTCAGTTGCTTTTAGATTCGTGTTTCCTAACCAAACTCACAATTGATAAAAAACGCGAAACGCGTGTTGTTTCGTGGCTCCTTGCGTCGGTGGCAATGACTCCAAAGCAAATTTCGTTTTGAGTTTGGCTTTACTGAAATGCAAATATCGTAAATCATTTAACGAAAAGCTGCTGGCCTTCTCTATCATTTTTTTTCCGCCTTCGTACTATACATCCCGCGGATTGAAAGGAACGCACTATCAGCTATCTTAGTCCTACTGGAATTTTCGTCATTAAATATAGAAGATAATTCGATTAATCGATTATCAGAAAATGATTTCATTAATTTATTTTTTAAATAATTAAATTAAAATGAATTTTTTCATAACCAATAATTTTAGAAATGTCGTGCGAATAAACAAAAAATCAAAAAAGTCTTTGCTATACTGAATCAATTTTTGTTCACTGCTTATTTGCTATTTATTTTATCTGTATGTACACTGAGAGAAATAGATACTACACGATAGTAAAAATATACTATTGAATAGTATATTGGATGCTTCGTATAGGGATCACTCTCTGGAGTGCAACAGTTAGTATAATTTTAGTAATGGTTAATATCTGATTGTACCAAGTACATTTCGTATAATAAACCCTTACAACACACACAATACACGGTTCTATCCAAATGCTACCCGATAGTATATAATATTTAGTATATCGGATATTGAAAATCTGAGTATCAGTTTCTCTCAGTGTATGAGACTGAAGCAGAATCACTTTGATATCAGCCTGTGAACCAAAAATGTATAAAATATTTTATTTATTATTTTTCACATTTCAGGTAAAGTGTCAGAAATAGTAAAGATTTTCGATTGGATTTCAATACCAAAACTAGGATTCAGATGCAGAAAGTTCACACCAACTTTCTTCGCGGTCCACAGCTGTTTTCAAAAGTTATTGTGTTTCCGGACGGCACATACAGACGCCAGACAGACCGACAGACAGACAGACAGACAGACAGACAGGAATGAGTTAATGTGTTTTTTGGAATCTAGAACACTCAAAACATGTATTTCCATCAAAATCTCAGAGTCGATTTTTTTTTGGATTGCAATACGTTCTCTCTTACATACTTTGTATGTGATGAGAAAGTAAAAATATAAACAGCCCAATAGCTGTAACCGCCGAAAGGACGCCGAGCATTTTGCGGCAGCTGTCCTGGACTGAGTGAATGTAAACACGATGATGTATTTTAAAGAACATGCAATAGCAGAATTATTTTCAATATTTTGTAAAATACGAGTCCAGAATCGGTTTCCTCGTGTTCAGTTAGACAAAAACAAAAAAAGGTAATAAAATAGCTCCGGTAGTTGCTGAGATATTAAATGTTAGAATTAGAAATTGCGCGCCGAGCGCTTGTATTACTATATACATATGTATGCGCTTCTCCTCGGCTCCCCCACTACACGACCACTTTCGCGCGCTCGGCCGCTCAGTGACATGTTCACTCGCAAAAATAGGCTACTTTTTAGCTTTTTAGCGCAAAATAAAGATGAACATTTTATTTTATTAAACATGAATTTTTTAAATCCGTTAAAAAAAATGATATCGGACCACCTCCGGGGCATTCAGACGCGCTGCAACATAAGACAATAAAAAACAGAAATCGCAATTACGCCGAAACTAATAATGGCATAGATCCTATTTTTGGCAAACATAACGTGCATATGAATCAGTACTTGTTTCCAAAGGCCCAACCTTACAAGTTGAAAAACGGAGGAGATATGAATTTTGCAAAAAGCGCTGAACTTTCCGGGTTTTCACAAGTTTTCTCTATTCCTAATTATCCGATCGGAACGCACAAAAATTCATTTCGTTTGCATTTTGATTATCTAAAATTTTTCTGTTGAAACCATTACGATACCTCTATTAGTGTTCATTTGATGGACGAAAAACTAAAAAAAACACGATTTTTTCGTTTAAATTGTTTATAACAAATAAATCGGGGAGATTTGTGTGTCCAAAACATGACACTATAATACTATAGACCTTTCTTCGTAAAATGGCAAAGGTGGCTTGCTGATAAGATTTTTGTCAAAAAATCGCTAAATTTTTGCTCTATTGCTTGGGCTATTAGGCTCCATGTTCCAAGCAAAAAACAAAAAGTACTGACTGTGTCATAGTAGTCTGCGGTCAGTACTTCTCGACTTTGTCGACTTTGTTGTTTGCAGTCAGTACTCTCGCACTTGTAATAATCTGAGAGAGGCAGACAATTACCCGCCTAAAATTTCGTCCCCCAATGTTGAACGCCTATAGGTCTATCTCTCTCTAACATAGCTCTGATTTTCACGCACTATTTTTGTTTCAATTCTTGAAAAAAAAACGGCCATATCGAATGAGGAGCTGGAAGCTTAGTCCAATTCTACGACACTCCTGCGTATCCTCTCAAAATCCGAACCCTATAATTATAAATAAAAAATGAAGTATCTCACTCGCAGATACCAACTTCACATCGGTCGAAACGAGTCCGAGAAAAAATTGAGAAAACCAAGTAAATTGTATTCCTACGCTTTCACGCATCATAATAATCATCAAAAAAGCGATTTCCGGAGACTCAAATAGAAAATATTATGAATAATTGCAATGTCATACACATCGAAATTGCGATGAAAACGTGGCAACGCCTCCGTTTTTTTATATTGGTAACACTGCTGAGCTCATCTTTACTCGCGCGTCGTTTTCTGTAAAACGCTGGATACAATAAAAATGGCGATGTCGGCTTCTCTAAGTCGTGATTAAAACGGCAGGTTTGCGATGAAAAGACGCCTGCAGTGGAAAGAGAATTAACAAATACGCTGCAAAAGGAGAACGGTGCAGCATGGATACATCTTCGAATGTATTTCCGAAGGTCGTCGCATTGTTGAAGTGGCAAAATTGGCTGAGGAATTGTCGTGTCGTGGCGTACCGCTGTTGTTTCGATACGTACATATCACTATATGATTGAAATAATTAAACATACTTGATAATTTTTTCGTTGTTTGTGTTATCTAAAATAAACTTGCAGTTGTAATTCATTGTAATTCATTGATCGCAAATAAAATTGACTGCAGTTCGCCTGAGTTAATCGAGAGCTGTTTGTGTAAGCCTCTAATAATTTTGAAATTGACGCCGTGCGCTGTTGCCATGTTTTCACAACTGTTCACAACGAAAAAAATTCTCCTTTTCGAATTTCCGTTGAATTCAATCTTAAATATCTGTTTATTGCTATGGGTAAGCTTTGATTTTTTTGTGTCCACTTATTCGTAATCTTTTAATCTTTTAATCTTCGAGATCTTAAGATTGTCAAAACTCTATCTTTGATTTGTATAACTGTAAAATCCTAACAATTACAAGTGCACCTCTGTTATCCATATAATCCCATGTAAAACTGATCAACTTTACTTTACACGACTATATTTCTGTAACTAGTCGGTAAAGCTTCGTCGAATTTCGCCTAATCCCGTTTAATGGTCCATAGAAGAATATAGTTCAAATCCAAGCCGCAATCTTTGATTTTGCTTATGCAGTAGCTACCTTAACGTGATGTGTTTCACTAACTGAGTCGCCACGAGTGGAACAGAGACGACGCCATTCACCATCGCAGAATTGCGTAAGAGAACGACAGAATCGTGTAACACATCACGATAAGCTTTTAAGACCGAGTAGCTGTGAGTGCGAGGGAGAAAACGTCATTGACACTCACTGTGGAGCGAGAGAGAGCGTGTAATAACATCACTTTAAGGAAATACTAATTCTCGGGATACCGAATCTGATATGTGGCCAATAAACACGTTGTAAATCACTTGTCTGATGAATACATTTTTCTGACAAATCTCTTAAAAATCTATCGACGGACATTTACAAAAATTGTCGTAAATTTTTTATAGAGAAAATTCGAGACACTCGCGGATTGAAGGGTATGTGATTCAGTGATCGGTCGACAACAAATCGTCTTCTCTATTTTTTCCACAACGGGTGATCTGGATAGCAAAAGCAAATCAGGTTTTCATTCTTCTATGTATTCAGTACGAAAACCTAATTTGCTTTTGGTCGAAGCGTCGACCACCTCGGAGAAAATATAGGGCAACCGATTTGTTACCAGCGGAGCATTAATTAAGTATATAATTAACACGTCTGTACCACATCCTCTTAACGTATTCAGAAAGATGTGGGAGTTCCAATTACAGAGAAATCTTTTACTTTTCCTGCAATGCAGTTATATTCAAATACAATGAGTAAAGTTCCAAAGATTTTCCAGAAAATGTCCAAGCCGTTCAGAAAAAAGTCATATGGCTTTCAGAAAAATTCAAAAGATGTTTACACATAATATTTTTCACTCAATTACCAAAAAACGACTTGTTCAACAAAAGCTGATGATCGGAATCTCCACTTGGCTCTGAAAATTCTGTTATTCTCAAATTTTATTGTTATGTTTCGCTTAACCGTAGAGGAAGCTTTGTTTTATAATTAATCACGTGTATCACTAATTTCTAACCAACTTCAACCCTACGTATATTTCGTCGCTAAACGCCAATTTTCAACTCGTTTTATTAGTAAACCAACCCAGTTAGAAATATCGGTTTACGGGGACAGTACGACGACGACACGGCACGGCTCACCGTGTCGGCACGGTGGTGTTACATTTCAACACATTTCAAATGTGTCGGCACGGGGTCGCTGATGCAACAATGAGCTTCCACGAGTCCAATACGTCGTACGCTACTGCAAACCGTCTTGATACCGTGTGAGTAAATTTCATGATCCCCTAGTGGATCTGAAAAATCGCTGCAGATCTGAAGAATCGCAAAATAACCGAAGAGTGACCGGTTGCAAAGAATACGGATAGCATAGAAGCACAGTTCCTGCGGGTGGCTTGGACCTGCGCAGTAGCTGGGGTCCCCATCTAAAACGACTAAAACACGTGATGACCCCGCTTCTGCGCAGGTCCAAGCCACGCGCAGGAACAGTGCTTCTATGTAAGTCCGAATTCGTTGCCGGTTGTCATGGCACAAAAAATAACTAAAAAAAAACGAAATAGCAACCGATTGACCGTCGGGTAACCATAAAGTGACCGGAAATAAACTCAATAGTCTGTTCCGGGTTACTATTCGGTTATTCAAAGAACTTTCAGATAACCGAAATACAACTTTTAACAAACTGTTGGTTACTTTCGCGTTACTTGGAAGTTTGATGTTGATTAAAACATTGGTCTTCTTATAGATGAAATAGGGTTCTTTTCTGTTCAAAATCAACACTGAGAGAAAAGCATATCGTTTATTTAACGATTTTACATGGTAAAACAAATATAGGAAGGCTTGCAATGTTTCATGGTTGAAGCGATGATAATATGGTTGAATAAACGATACTTGCAAGGTTATTGGAAACAAACGTTGAAATCCTATATGCAAAAAAACAGCATATTTGAAACCACTAGAATACTTTTTGAAGCTATTATCATTTTGATGATTGCTACTATCCCAGTAAACACGTTTTTGAACGGCAATGTAACATGGAAGTTACATGTGATTGTAACAGTGTTACCCTTATGATATGTCGAGGATATATAACGTAGGAGTAACATTGTGATGTTGCACTAGTTACATACAGGTGATGTTACCGTTATGTGACATGTTTTCGTTGCAGTTGCATAACAAAAGTTATGAAACTGCAACGCAACGTGCGAGTAACAATAGGAACGTCACTTTCGTGACAGGAACGCACTGTTGTAGTGTTGTAACGTGGCAACATAACAAGTATATTGCAAACAATACGTAACATACATATTACAGTGGTTATATTACACCGTGAACATTCACGTTGTGCAACTGTTAAATACCGTAGTTCCGTTCCAGTTATGTAACGAAAGTGTGTAACTGTAATGTAACATGTATGTAACGACTGTAAGTCACTGCAGCGGTAGTGCGGTCATGTTACAGTTACGTAAATGTGGTAACGTTACAAGAATGTTCCAAGAGTATGTACATTTGACGTTACATGCATATCACAGTGGTTATGTTACATCGAGAACATGCACGTAACGTAACGGTTATAAGCCGTAGTTGTGTTGCAGTTATGTAACTAAAATGTGTACCTGTAATGCAACATCTTTGAAACGATTGCAATGTAACTGTGGGGATAGTCCTGTCATATTGCAGTTACGTAATGTGATAACATTGCTAAAACGTTGCAAAAATATGTAACATCTACGTAATGTAGTTTCGTTACAGTCATGTAACAAAAATGTATTAATGTTACGTAACATGTGTATCACGATGTGATGTCCGCTAGATGGCCTGCGACTCAAACGTTTCTCGCAAGCGATTCGTGTCACTAACGTATATAAGTCAGCGTAACGGTGCAGCTTCATGTGCATACCGGAGTGATACTCTTCCGAGATTTCAACCGGTTCGCATCATTTGCCAATCGCTTTTTCTACTTTTAATAGTAGCAGCTAATATTTTTGACCCCCAAGGGTAGCAATTTAGCAACCCTTGAAGCTCTTTTGTGGACTGTTAGTCCACAAAAGTAAAGCTAATGTATTGTCAATATGACTATACTTTAGCAATATAACGAAACAGTAACAGCTGTGTGATTCAAGTTGCACAACACAACATAACTAAATTGCAACGTTTACGTAACACATGTTACATAACACGGTAACATTACTGAGCGGGAAATTATAAATTACACGTAAGTCACATGTAAGTTACAAACAATTTTTTTGATTATGTTGCTGTTACCTTGCAGTAATATCCTGCAACACACTACTAACATTGCAAGACCGTAACGGTTATGTAACACACGTTATATAACATTTGAATGTTACTTGTTACATATCTGTTACACTACGAAATATACGGGCAACGTAACTCAATTGTAACAGTTACGTAACACATGTTATATAACATGGTAACATTGCTGAGTGGGAAATTGTAAATTACGTGTAACTTACATGTAAGTTACACGTGAGATTACTTGTTACATTGAGTTACATAGCCGTTACGTTGCTGTTACAATACCGTGTTTACTGGGTATATTATATTTGCTATAACCATAAAACATAGACGTGTCTCCTGGGAACTAAAGTTTATAGTTAGATTATTCGTCAGTCCAATTATATTATTTTCAGAATTACCAGACTTTTCTCTCAGTGAACGGTCGCTTTGTCAGTTACATTATGGTGGTGTAAAACGATTGGGAATGACCCTCATAATGACAGTTACTTGTATATGACCGTAAAGCAACCATAAAATGACGGGTGCTCGAATCCGCTAGGGTCGGCAGGCACAATGGGTCGCAATCGCCGTCGCCGTCTTATTTAAAGTAGTCCTCCTGTATTGTCTGACATCGCATAAATTCGAGCGAAATCGAGACAGAATTACAAACTGTTCTCGAAGAAATTAAAATATGAAAAAAAATCAACTATATGAAAGATGCTGAACAGATTAATTTGACATAATAATAATTGAAAAATGTTATTAACAAATTACTGAAATAAATAATTGTGCAACAAATTGCCCGGCAACCTAACTTTTTTTTTGTTATGAAAATGATTTGTTTATTTTTCTGAATACGTGTGGATTTTTTTAGAATTTTATCTGATGTTTGAAAATGACCGTTTTTTCCAAGTGTAAAATTGAAAATCAGAAAAAAATTTGAAAAAATACATACGTATTTAGAAAAATAAACAAATGTTTTACATGACAAAAAAAAGTTAGGTTGCCGGGTAATTTGTTGCACTATTATTTATTTAAGTAATTTGTCAATAACATTTTCTAATTATTATTATGCCAAAATAACCTTTCCAGCATTTTCTAGACGCTCGATTTTTTTCAGATTTTTATCTCATCGAGAACTGTTCGTAAATTTTGTTTAATTCTCCCTCGAACTTATACGGCGTCAGATCGTACAGGAAGACTACCTCAAAAGCATCTAATTGCACCGTGCAGCACCTCTCTGAAAGGCATGAATAAAAAAATCGACTGCAGTGCAAGAATTTTCAAAAACTTGTCATATAATTATACAGTTACTGATCAAGTTTTGTATATTTACAAAGAATTTCTCTTAAATTCCAATGCAGGTACATTAATTTCACGATGGATTTGTAAATTTACAGCACTCGGTACATGGATCACAGTTTCATGCACAAAATATGTAAATTTCATATTCATAAGTACATTAAATTTACAATCTTTTTTTACAGTGATTTTAATACACTGTTGCCCACTCTCCTCTATACTCGACCCGGGATAAGGCTTTTGTAACAGCGCTTAGCTTTAGGGATGAAAACGTTAACGTATCTCTTGAGATTCCAAATGTAAAGTGATTCAGGAAGAAGATTCCGTTTGAGATAAATCTTTACGGAATCGCAGAGTTTAAGAACTGGGGATTCTTTATTAGGTGAGTCGGGAAATTTAATTCGTTCGATTCCCGCAACGCGCATATTATTATTGATAGAATTATAGATTCTTTCTAGAATATCGGAGTCGGTGAGACTAATGTTAACACCTCTCACTAATCCGACACGGTAAACATTGGTATCAGCAATAATAGCCGGCCAGCTCAGTGCAAACCGTCCATTAACGGTTCGCATACCTCGGTCTACGAATTGATTTGCCGTTATCGCTTTTTTAAAATTAAAAACTAGGAACTATCACGCGCGCTTTTGCGAGCGCCTTTGTGTCTTTTTGCGCTGCAGCCCTCTTATGCTTTGACATGCAAAATTTCCTCAGCTGTCAAATCGACAGACGGCAGAGTCGACAAGTCACAGGACAATCAAGCCGACAGCAATGTAAACCTCGAACTCGCGATCGTAAAACTTTTGATTCATATATCACCACTAACTTTTTATTAAAAGTTGGGATACGTACACTCTCCAAAAATTATTCTTGGAAGGAATAGAAACCGCTTTACTTGAGAAGAATTTCTTCTTGTCTCAGGCCTAAGCAGAATTCCCTTTATCGTTACAATAATATACTCTTGAAGTAGATCTGCTTAATCCAAAACGATTATTTCAATTGCATCAAACGCGCAAGCTATTTCGACACACTCAGCATTGACGGAAGAGAGTAAACAACGCTATTTTTTCAATAGGTTAATTTTTTTTTTATTAATCATGCATCAATTACAATTAATTACAAGTACTCAGTAATCAACCTGTATTGCCTATATTAATCATGAAAGACCAGATAAAATTTGCCGGTACCCGAATACACGATCTTGTGCATCGGTTCAAACTGCTGTAAATTCGATATATGTGTCGACCTCCACGTGGAATCTGGCTCTATCAAATAGGCATGTATTTGGTCATCGAATCCGATTGTGTACCACTCCTTTCCGATAAACAAGGGATTATCTGACATTATTATGTAATGTATTTCCATAAAAATCGGAAAATCTTCATCGTTCGAGAATACAATAAACAAGCCTGTTTCGTAACGCCAACCAATCACGTTGTGCTTGACATTTTTCACGAAGTCTTTAGTACGACTGATGATTTTTTCTTCGCTTATTTATCTTCGTTACTATGGGGACGCGCGAGTCAGATATTGGCGAGCACAAATTTTCCTCTCGCTAAAAGAGGATTGTCCGATCGATTCAAAATTATATTCAGGAGTGTCAAATCTTTTTAAATTGACCGGAAGTTCCTCTCAAATACAGATTAATCTCCTCTACTTTCATCCAAGTTTGAACACAGTCATCCTGCGGTAACTGTGAAGAGAAACCGTTTTGGGGATAGAGAAATTCCTTTTATTTATAATAGTCACTATAATTTTGAACAAACGTTCTTTTCGTCTTCGAAGAAACGCTGCAGAATCTTAGCGGTAAATTATTTAGCTTGCAGTAAAGAGTCATCAAATTTGCGATAAATGGATTCACCATCAAATGAACTCGTTCTTGCTGTAATGCGATGTTTTCGGAGAGTGTACGCTCCGCGCGCTTATCCAAATGATGCTGCATCATTTGACTACATTTTTTAAATGAAACGGGCAATATAAGTTAAAAGAAGGAACTCCTCCAATGGACTGCATTATTTAATTCTTTCTTTATTATTTAAATGTGTAAGTTCTTCACCACTCTGCCTGGGTTCTTTTCCTGTTTAATTTTGACTTTATCTCTATCTTTGCCACTACCTATCTGTCCCTATTTCCTCATTGTGAGGAAAATCATATTAAATTGAATGTATTGGTATTCGATATTTATGGATTAGCTGATATATCGAGAAATTCCATGTATGAGAGACTCCGCGGTGATTCAGCCGCTGAAAATTTCGAATTTCCGCAATCACTCCGAACACAAGTAAGTTTGAAGTAACATGATAAAAAAAAATCAGAAATTTCCAAGCCCTTGCAAGATTTCGCCTCAAGAAAAAAAGGAATTTTTCTTTTCTTTTGACGATACTCCTGCAATGCTCGATAGTAGAAAATTCGAAGAAAAAAAACCGTATTTTGTGTTTGTTCATTCTCTTTTTGAAAAAGCTGCAAAGTTAAACTTTGCAAATTGCTTTCACATTATTTTTGTTTTTATTTTTCACAAAGCTACCTATATAAGGAAGTATGTTAATCGATTGTAGCTTCCCCATAGAGGAAGCTTTGTAAGAAATACCAAAAATAATAAGGAAGCAATTTGCAAAGTTTAAATTTGCAGCTTTATTTTTCTGGAACATTTAAACCACAAATTATTCCAAGACTATGTACCTATTATTACTAAATAATACTGATTTTATGTCCAAGTTTGACTTCGCTATCTTATGTTTTGTTGAGGTTTATGCAATAACATCATTTTTTCAAAACTTCAGAATTCTGCCAAATGTGAACCATATTGCATATTATGATGAAACTATGTACTAATCATCGCTAGATAGAATCGATTTCATGTATGAAATTTGAGTTCGTTGTCTCATGTTTTGCCGAAATTTGAACAAAAACGTGATTTTTTAAGAAAATTTTAAAACTATAAAATTCGAACCGCTCTTCCAAATTCAGTCAAACTCAATATTCCAAACAACATTAGTAGTACCCACATCTATGAAGAATTATCAAGGAAAATGTCATCAATTTTACGAAAGCTAGAGCCCTTTTTTTTATTCCAAAAAGCCATAAGAATTCTGCATAAATTTCGTAAAAAACAGCAACACTTAATGAAAAACTGCTGTTTCACTTGTGTGCGAAATTTTGGCTTAATCGGTTGAACGGTTCTTGAGTTACAGGTGACTAAAATTTCAAGGCTCTGCTCACACACACACACACACACATACACACACACATACACGCGCGCGCGCATACGGACACTTTTTCTAAACCACTTTTCTCAATGTTTTGGACAATTTTTAGTGTCCTGACATAAAAATCTCGCAATTTTTTTTTAATAACGCTTTCTGCATGGGGACGCAAAAAAATTAAATGAATTTATTGCGGACGTTGAGATATATATTTTTTTAAATTGTTTGACGATTTTTTATGCATGAAAGCAACGAAAACCAGTCGATATTCCCTCTTTTAATTTCTTTTGCGTTTGTCAAGTTGAGAACGAAGTTTCAGCTATACGAACTAAGTTGGTGGACTCAATTCTTCTAACGATATGATTTTTTAAATATGAACATGACGAGAAAGTTATTAATTTAAGAGAATCGGATTCACTACCGGGTCCTTTGGCTGGAAAATTCGTACTCTTCTTGGTAAACGTAAATAGATATAAAAAGAATAAATTTTAAAAACATTTTATATTTATAAAAAACATACCTTAGGAAGAATTGAGCCTACCAATCGGTTTGTTTGGCTGAAAATTTGTTTCTAACTTAATAAATGTTTAAAAAATGTAAAGAAATAATATCTCTTTATTTTTGTGGGATCATATGCACAGAACTGTATATAATTGAACTGTCAGCGAATCTCATAATAGGGTTATATTTTAACCTTCGAACCTCGCGCGCCCGAGCGACATTTTTTGCGTAACTGTCAAACTCAACAGCTGAGTCTGATCGCGCGCAAATTTGGATCAATTACAGGACGAATAAAACGCTAACAATGTAAATTTCGAACTTGCGATATTAAAACTCGAAAGTCGACTTATATCGCCACCAACTTTTTAGAAGTGGATAAGCCGATCACCCGTTGGCTTAATCTCCTTGAGAGAATTGTTAAAAGGTTTTTCAATTAATTTTCCAATAGTCATCGGGTGCGGATATCCTAAGTTTTTAAGGGGATTTTCATCGAAAGCTTCTACGTAGACAGGCCCAGAACTAGTTCCGTTATATATATATATATATATATTGAATGCATTTTTTTTTAAATATGCAGCATGCGATTGAAGTTAACTGCAGGGGTGGAGATCGCATTAATTTTTTTCTAGAAAAATGACGCGTAACCGTCCGAGTTGAGACCGGATTTTACCCGATCGCTCCTTTTTTCAATAGATTGACCCATAATTGAGTATTAAAATGAATATAAAAGATAATGAGAGATATGAAAAACAAAACAAAGAAAAATGTATACACCAGTCGATGACCTCAGACGGAACTGAAGAGTGAACAATAAAGTGATAGGTTTAATCTATCTATAATGACTACGGAATTTGAGTTTCAATAAATAGGAACGAATAAGATAAAAATAATGATATTCCAAATATGTATGGAGCAATTCGGTTTTGGATGAATTTATGTTTTTGCTTTTAAATTATAATTCGAACAAAATTTTTATTATTATTGTCTTGTTATTCGTTCGTCTTTTATTTTGTAAATTTTAGGGTTTGCTGGGTGTGTGGCGTTTTATTAATTACCTTTTAATTTGAGTATTGTTTTGGAGATATCCTGAAGAAGTTATTATAGTATTTATTTATGTATGAGAGTTGTTGTGATTAAATATTTAAAAAAAAAATCTACTCCAGCATCCCCTTAAGGGTTGCCTTTTTTTAAATTATTTTTTTGCATCGATCTGTTAATTTCGATGTTCCCAAATGTCCCGTTTTCTGTGTTTTATGCCGACTGTTGCACATCCAGCTCTCTTGCACGAGAGAAATTGAGATAGCCCTGGTAACTATTCGGCAATAATTATAATTTATTAGTCCTTGTGACTATTTATGCAATTACATTAACTGTTTCGTCGTTACTTTAATCTCAGTTAATGTAACTACGAACATGCATGGTCACCTGGACTCATAAAATATAATTATCACGGAATAGTAGTCACCATCTCAATTTCTCTTAGTGTGGATTGCTATTAAACAAAATTATGATGTTCATACGGAGAAAAAGGTACTAATGTACGATAATCTACATAGAACAGTTCGACTTGAGGTTTCAATTTTGAATTCGAAGTTTAGTTAATCATTTCAAACCCATTTTCCTCGCGCTCCGAGTCGAACACTTCAGTATTCCACAGGTGAAACGTCCCTTTCGCGCCATCGAACTCCTAGATTGATAACGAAATTTTTAATTACCAGAATCCAGAACATTCCGGTCGTTCATGACTTTCAGAGAGGTGCTGCACGGTGCAATTAGAAGCTTTTGAGGTAGTCTTCCTGTACGATCTGACGCCGTATAAGTTCGAGGGAGAATTAAACAAAATTTACGAACAGTTCTCGATGACATAAAAATCTGAAAAAAATCGAGCGTCTAGAAAATGCTGGAAAGGTTATTTTGGCATAATAATAATTAGAAAATGTTATTGACAAATTACTTAAATAAATAATAGTGCAACAAATTACCCGGCAACCTAACTTTTTTTTGTCATGTAAAACATTTGTTTATTTTTCTAAATACGTATGTATTTTTTCAGAATTTTATCTGATGTTTGAAAATGACCGTTTTTCCCAAGTGTAAAATTGAAAATCAGAAAAAAATTTGAAAAAATACATACGTATTTAGAAAAATAAACAAATGTTTTACATGATAAAAAAAAGTTAGGTTGCCGGGTAATTTGTTGCACTATTATTTATTTAAGTAATTTGTCAATCACATTTTCTAATTATTATTATGCCAAAATAACCTTTCCAGCATTTTCTAGACGCTCGATTCTTTTCAGATTTATATCTCATCGAGAACTGTTCGTAAATGTTGTTTAATTCTCCCTCGAACTTATACGGCGTCAAATCGTACAGGAGGACTACCTCAAAAGCATCTAATTGCACCGTGCAGTACCTCTCTGAAAGTCATGAACGACCGGAATGTTCTGGATACTGGTAATTAAAAATTTCGTTATCAATCTAGGAGTTCGATGGCGCGAAAGGGACGTTTCACCTGTGGAATATTGAAGTGTTCGACTCGGAGCGCGAGGAAACTGGGTATGAAATGATTAACTAAACTTCGAATTTAAAGTTAAAACCTCAAGTCGAACTGTTCTATATATATTATCGTACATTAGTACCTTTTTCTCCGTATGAACATCATAATTTTGTTTAATAGCAATCCACACTAAGAGAAATTGAGATGGTCCTGGTGACTACTATTCCGTGATGATTATATTTTATGAGTCCAGGTGACTACGCATGTTCGTAGTTACATTAACTGAGATTAAAGTAACGATGAAACAGTCAATGTAATTGCATAAATAGTCACAAGGACTAATAAATTATAATTATTACTGAATAGTTACCAGGGCTATCTCAATTTTCTCGTGCAAGAGAGCTGGATGTGCAACAGTCGGCATAAAACACAGAAAACGGGACATTTGGGAACATCGAAATTAACAGATCGATGCAAAAAAATAACTTAAAAAAAGGCAACACTTAAGGGGATACTGGAGTAGATTTTTTTTTTAAATATTTAATCACAACAACTCTCATACATAAATAAATACTATAATAACTTCTTCAGGATATCTCCAAAACGATACTCAAATTAAAAGATAATTAATAAAACGCCACACACCCAGCAAACCCTAAAATTTGCAAAATAAAAGACGAACGAATAACAAGACAATAATAATAAAAATTTTGTTCGAATTATAATTTAAAAGCAAAAACATAAATTCATCCAAAACCGAATTGCTCCATACATATTTGGAATATCATTATTTTTATCTTATTCGTTCCTATTTATTAAAACTCAAATTCCGTAGTCATTATAGATAGATTAAAAACTTCCATTTGATCCTATCACTTTATTTTTCACTTTTCTGTACCGTCTGAGGTCATCAACTGGTGAATACATTTTTCTTTGTTTTGTTTTGTTTTTAATATCTCTCATTATCTTTTATATTCATTTTAATACTCAATTATGTGTGAATCTGTTGAAAAAAGGAGGGATCGGGTAAAATTCGGTCTCAACTCGGACGGTTACGCGTCATTTTCCTAGAAAAAAATTAATGCGAACTCCACCCCTGCAGATAACTTCAATCGCATGCTGCATATTTTAAAAAAATGCATTCAATATATATATATATATAACGGAACTAATTCTGGGCCTGTCTACGTAGAAGCTTTCGATGAAAATCCCCTTAAAAACGTAGGATATCCGCACCCGATGACTATTGGAAAATTAATTGAAAAACCTTTTAACAATCCTCTCAAGGAGATTAAGCCAACGGATCATCAGCTTATCCATTTCTAAAAAGTTGGTGACGATATAAGTCGACTTTCGAGTTTTAATATCGCAAGTTCGAGACTTACATTGTTAGCGTTTTTTAAACATTTATTAAGTTGGAAACAAATTTTCAGCCAAACAAACCGATTGTTAGGCTCAATTCTTCCTAAGGTATGTTTTTTATAAATATAAAATGTGGTTAGAATTTATTCTTTTTATATCTATCTACGTTTGCCAAGAAGAGTACGAATTTTGAGCCAAAGGATCCGGTAGTGAATTCGATTCTCTTAAATCAATAACTTTCTCGTAATGTTCGTATTTAAAAAATCATATCGTTAGAAGAATTGAGTCTACCAACTTAGTTCGTATAGCTGAAACTTCGTTCTCAACTTGACAAACGCAAACGAAATTGAAAGAGGGAATATCGACTGGTTTTCGTTGCGTTCATGCATAAAAAATCGTCAAACTATTTTTAAAAAAATATCTTAACGTCCGCAATAAATTCATTTAATTTTTTTTGCGTCCCCATGCAGAAAGCGTTATAAGAAAAAAAAATTGCGAGATTTTTATGTCAGAACACTAAAAATTGTCCTAAACATCGAGAAAAGTGGTTTAGAAAAAGTGTCCGTATGCGCGCGCGCGCGTGTGTGTGTGTGTGTGTATGTATGTGTGTGTGTGAGCAGAGCCTTGAAATTTCAGTCACCTGTAACTCAAGAACCGTTCAACCGATTAAGCCGAAATTTCGCACACAAGTGAAACAGCAGTTTTTCATTAAGTGTTGCTGTTTTTTTACGAAATTTATGCAGAATTCTTATGGCTTTTTGGAATTAAAAAAAAAGGGCGTGCACGTTCTAGCTTTCGTAAAATTGATGACATTTTCCTTGATAATTCTTCATAGATGTGGGCACTACTAATGTTGTTTGGAATATTGAGTTTGACTGAATTCGGAAGAGCGGTTCGATTTTTTAGTTTTGAAATTTTCTAAAAAAATTACGTTTTTGTCCAAACTTCGGCTAAACTTGAGACAACGAACTCAAATTTCATACATGAAATCGGTTCTATCTAGCGATGTTTAGTTCATAGTTTCATCATAATATGCAATATGGTTCAAATTTGGCAGAATTTTGAAGTTCTGAAAAAATGATGTTATTGCATAAACCTCAACAAAACATAAGATAGCGAAGTTAAGCTTGGACATAAAATCAGTATTATTTAGTAATAATAGGTACACAGTTTTGGCATAATTGGTGGTTTAAATGTTTTAGAAAAATAAAGCTGCAAATTTAAACTTTGCTAATTGCTTCCTTATTATTTTTGGTATTTATTACAGAGCTTCCTCTATTGGGAAGCTACAATCGATTAACATACTTCCTTATAGAGGTAGCTTTGTGAAGAAAGAAAAAAAAAAAAAAAATATGAAAGCAATTTGCAAAGTTAAACTTTGCAGCTTTTTCAAAAAGAGAATGAACAAACACAAAATACGGTTTTTTTTCTTAGAATTTTCTACTATCAAGCATTACAGGAGTATCGTCAAAAGAAAAGAAAAATTCCTAATTTTTCTTGAGGAGAAGTCTTGCAAGGGCTTGGAAATTTCTGATTTTTTTTTTATCGTGTTACTTCAAACTTACTTGTGTTCGGAGTGATTGCGGAAATTCGAAATTTTCAGCGGCTGAATCACCGCGGAGTCTCTCACACATGGAATTTCTCGATATATCAGCTAATCCATAAATATCGAATACCAAACATTCAATTCAATATGATTTTCCTCATAACGAGGAAATAGGGACAGATAGGTAGTGGCAAAGATAGAGATAAAGTCAAAATTGAACAGGAAAAGAACCCAGGCAGAGAGGTGAAGAACTTACACATTCAAATAATAAAGAAAGAATTAAATAATACAGTCCATTGGAGAAGTTCCTTCTTTTAACTTATATTGTCCGTTTCATTTAAAAAATGTAATCAAATTATGCAGCATCATCTGGAAAAGCGCGCGGAGCGTGCGTATCCCAACTTTTAATAAAAAGTTGGTGGTGATATATGAATCAAAAGTTTTACGATCGCGAGTTCGAGGTTTACATTGCTGTCGGCTCCATTGTCCTGTGACTTGTCGACTCTGTCGTATGTCGATTTGGCGGCTGAGGAAATTTTGCATGTCAAAGCATAAGAGTGCTGCAGCGCAAAAAGACATAAAGGCGCTCGCAAAACCGCGCGTGATAGTTCCTAGTTTTTAATTTTAAAAAAAGCGATAACGGCAAATCAATTCGTAGACCGAGGTATGCAAACCGTTAATGGACGGTTTGCACCGAGCTGGACGGCTATTTACTGCTGATACCAATGTTTACCGTGTCGGATTAGTGAGAGGAGTTAACATTAGTCTCACCTACTCCGATATTCTAGAAGGAATCTATAATTCTATCAATAATAATACGCTCGTTGCGGGAGTCGAACGAATTAAATTTCCCGACTCATCTAATAAAGAATCTCCAGTTCTTAAGCTCTGCGATTCCGTAAAAATTTATTTCGAACGGAATCTTCTTCCTGAATCACTTTACATTTGGAATCTCAAGAGATACGTTAACGTTTTTATCCCTAAAGCTAAGCGCTGTTACAAATGCCTTATCCCGGGTCGAGTATAGGGGAGAGTGGGTAACAGTGATCCACTTTTTTCTTAAATTTGTCTGTAGTTTTATTAAAATCACTGTAAAAAAAGATTGTAAATTTAATGTACTTATGTATATGAAATTTACAAATTTTGTGCATGAAACTTTGATTCATGTACCGAGTGCTGTAAATTTACAAATCCATCGTGAAATTAATGTACCTGCATTGGAATTTAAGAGAAATTCATTGTAAATATACAAAACTTGATCAGTAACTGTATAATTATATGACAAGTTTTTGAAAATTCTTGCACTGCAGTCGATTTTTGTAGAAAAATCACCTAACTTTACGAATATCTTGTAACTTAGCATCCAAACACCCACACTGTAAAAAAAGACTTGAAATTTAATGTATTCATGCTTATGAAATTTAAATACTTTGTACTTGAAACTGTGATTCAAGTACTAAGTGCTGTAAATTTCCATTTCGTTTCCGAAATTAATGTACCTAACTGTCAATTTAAGCAATATTTATTGTGAATTTACTCATCTTGAAACACGTATACAATGTTCTGTATTCGTGTTCTGCTACTGTAAAAAAAAGTTGATAATACGCTGTTAAAAATGTCGATATCAGTGAAAAATGAATATCTGTTGATAGGCACAGATTTTATGAATTTTAAATGTAACATTGATGTAGGTATCTAAATCAATTTAAAAAAATGGTAAAACCAGGACTCGAACCGGCAACCAAACGATTATGAGTAGAGTGCATGATGCATTATGTTCACTTGAAAATACTTCCGTACACACTTCACGTTCTGATTGCAATCAATTGAACATTTTATTATGTCAATGATAAGTACGGTTAAGAGAATAACATATGTATAACTCTTATGCCATTTTAATATCCAAAACTACCAAGTCGTTGATAGCGTAGTTGGTAGCGTTCGAATCAGGGACACTCATACAAGGCAAGAATGCCCCTTCAAGAGAAGTAACAAAAAAAAACACGTAAATTCCTATATGTTAAATATAACGTTTTTTTTTCTCTACAAAAACGATATTCCAGCTTAAATGCTTCATAACCAACATATTTAAAAAATTGATGTTCGCGTGTGCCGCCATCGGCCTTAGATCTTTCACTTACATTATATTCTAATAGTGTTTATTCTATTTTTGTTCAATTAACCGATATGTATCGCCTTTATCAAATAAACGATTTAAAAAAAAAAAAAAAGTTGGTAGCGTTCGTGCGTTGTTAGGTACTTAGATGGGTAGGTCGTAGGTTCAAGCCCCGGGGTGGACAAAAAATTTTCTTTAGCAAAAACCAATACCCGACAAATTCTAATGATGTAAAATGTCTGAAAAAATAATGCCTGAGTATGAGTTCTATTTTCTTTTTATTGTTTTTAAACCCATTTTAAATTTCCAACATATATGTGATTGAATTCCAAGGTACCGTTTTGCAATAAAAGATCTATGACGTACATTAATTTTATGTACAATAATCAGAAATATTTGACGCGGTACATTAAAATTCAAATACAAAGTCACTACCATTTCAATAAAATTCAAATTATTTTCATGTGTCCTAAATTAGAATTTTCAACACATTGGTGCTTGAAATTTAAAAGACGGTTTGCGAATAAAACTTCCGGTACCGGTACTTCAATTTTCAAGTAGATTTTTTTACAGTGATCACAATATGAATGGAAAGGCGTTCAGTCGGTTTTATTCAACCTTTGGTCATACTCTGAGGTTGCGATAACACGTTTAAAACTATCGAGGATGTATGAAAAGTTAGTTTGAAAATATATCGGAAAATTGCTCATTGTGCCCCACCAGTAGGGTACGGTGGGCCATACAAGAAAGAAAAATGAGCCAATACCCAAAAAAAAAACACCGGAGATAAAGCGAATGGGCAAAACTCTCAATTTATTTATTTATTTGTATATTATTCAATTATTAGTTGACATGCCACTCAATCTATAGATGTTACGAAGCTGTCAACTTCGAACTGTCCACTATTTAGACTAACCCCTCCTTTCACAACTGATTCTTTCATCATCTCTCTTCCATTTGTCCTCGTACTGCTTTATTTCATATTCATTCTTACTCGATCTTATCTTGAAAAAATAAATTATAAAATCCATCATACTTGAACTTGGATGTTGGAATTATCTAGATCAAATCTACAAGGTTGGCTTGAATAAAGTAAACATTAATTATAAAAAAATCATTCATCACTAAGTAAAACTAATGTACGATGGGCACACAGCGATACAGAAAGATGTAAAGAATCATGTAAGTCGAGCGGAATTAGCGATAAACAAAAGTTAGCTTAGATGGAAAACTTTTTTGAAGGGTCAAAGTTTTTTTCTTCCAAGCGGCCAAAATGTACTAGCAATTTTTGTGTGTTCAGGGATAAGGTTACTTAAAATTAACTTGAACGAGTAACAGCCAAATAAACTCACAGTTTTATATTGAAAAAACTAGAATTTTTGGCGATCTGTGTTCTCCGATATACGTCGTTACACTGTTAAAAATTTTTGTATGAAAATTCATAAAATGTATATGAAGTTTTATGCATATACAGTATATGAAATTTCATATACAAGTATGAATAAATATTGAATTATTCGTATATTCAGAACAATGCAATATTTGTCATTATTTACACACAAACTTAAATTTGATATAACTTCGTATATTAAACGTGTTGTAAATCTAATAATATTTTCAACAGTGATATATTAATATTACAACAAAGTTTGTGAATTAACTTTTGCAATACACAGCTTATTAAATTTCAATGTCAGCTACATCAATTTCAACATTCAGGTATTGAAATTACAACAGAATTATAAAAATTTATATACATTATATATGAATTTGAATTTGGTATACCGCGTTTGTAAATTTGATATAACTTCGTATATTAAACGTGTTGTAAATTTAATAATATTTTCAACAGTGATATATTAATATTACAACAAAGTTTGTGAATCAACTTTTGCAATACACAGCTTATTAAATTTCAATGTCAGCTACATTTATTTCAACATACAGGTATAAAAATTAAAACAGAATTAAAAAAATTTCTATACGTTATATATGAATTTGAATTTGGTATACCTCGTTTGTAAATTTGATATAACTTCGTATATTAAACGTGTTGTAAATTTAATAATATTTTTAACAGTGCACTCACTGTTGCCTACGGCCCATTATACCCCACTCTCCCCTACGTTACTTGCGAATTTATCTCGAAGAAGTGCTCTCATTGTTCTGGCGATCATGAAATTGATACGTGCAGCTCCACTCTACCGTACTGTAGAAATTGCAAAATAATTGATCGTGCTTAGTATAAGACAGGCGTAACTAAAAGTGAGTCGTTGTCCCGTCAATAATTATGAAATAAAATTCATTTTTGGATTAGCCGGAAGCCCGTATCGGCAGGTTCAGTCACTTAATTATTTTAATCGTTCTGTGCGCGGGAACAATTGGTGCGCGCTTCATTTGTGTGAGTGAGATTCGCGTTAATATTTGACACTGGTGAATGGAGTAGCTAGTTTTCTTCTTTGAGAGTTCAACCGTCGCAAATAATTGCTAATTATTAATTACAAAATCGACAGTGATCGTTCCCGCTGAATCGTGTGCGTGAGAGAGAGAATGGAAAAGTGAAGCGCGGAAGCGCGCGATCTGTTTTCTTAAATCATTTTATACCACAGTGTGCGTGAAGTGCCTACTTCACGCACACTTCGCCTCGCTCGCGTGCGTGAAACAGGCACTTTTCGCATAAGTGGCATAAAATTGTATACGATACTCGTGCAAGAAACTTTTTCTGATCTCGTGTGATTACAACACTCGTCTTCGACTCGAGCTGCAAACTCACACTCGTCGTGAAAAAGTTTCATCGCACTAGTATCGTAATGTACTATTTTGTAACTTAAATCATGAATCCGGAAAATCCCGGTAAAGTCCCACATTCGTTTTGATCTTGTGTTCATGGTGAGCAACCGTCGAGATAACCGATCGTGGATCGGTTATCAGAACGACTTGAGGTCATTCCGCGTACAGAGTCTCAGCTTTGATTTAATTCAATTAATCCAGATGTATTATCGTTCGTACCCGCGTTAAATAGTAATCTCCTTAGGTTTTTCACAAATTCTCGTGCTCTCCAGTATTGTATGTGTGCGTGCATGTGTGTGTGTGTGTGTTGGACAATCGAGACCTTCAATTGGTAAAATAATTGATTAAGATATTTGCGAAAATCTTGGTATTGAAATCGAACACTCTAGAATTCTTGACAGCTGCTGCTAGCTCGGTAAAAGCAACTTAGTCTCGATAAGGTCGCAGAGTTTTTCCCGGTACGGAAACGTCTAGTGCCTAGATACAGTGAAGGGAAGAGCTATTGGAGACGACTTTGTAGTGTTTTTGGGAAATTCCCACTACAGTATATGTTATTTAGATTTGAGCTGATTCGCCTGAATAGCTTGCAAGTTACAATTATATGACCTGGTGATTACAGCACGGCGCCGGAGTCAAGGGTCTGCAGGTAGACCCGTTTTCGACTGGTCGTGTCATTAGCGGATTTGTCTCGAGACATAAAACTGACAAAGGTGGCGTTATTGCAATTGTTTGCTGGTCGTAAAAGACAATTGACGACAGTTACCAGAACCGTCGTTACGAGTCGATGAACCCTGTCGATTTTTTTTTTCCATTGTTGTAAAATCCCGACCTAGTAGGAACGCCACTTACTCGGGTGACCATTTCTAACTCCAAACTGGTTAATGCTCTTCGACAGGCTATTAACTCGATATTGGGTATAATAAAACCGAGGAAAAGGGAACAATTGACGAACAGGTTATGTTTCATGAATTAACTGGTAAAGGTCGGGGGATTATACGGACTCAATTTGGGGCTGTATGCATACCCCTAATGGAACTCAGGTGATGTTGAAACGACGCAAAAACAATAGTCATAATTACACCGGCGGGCAAAAGAAAAATTGTTTGTACATCGGACGCCACCTACCTACCGGCATGTATTTTGACCCACTGAATCCGAATTTCAAGTCAGTTTGCACCGTACACCCTCAGCTATCGAGTAAATTTAAAAAAAATAGCGAAAATAGGATAGATGGTAATTAAAAAAAATTAATGAATCTAATCCAAGTATAATTTCCATGTATTTCGGTCTGCTGAATACAAATCTAGAGTGTATTCAGACCATAAGCCGTTTTAATAAAAATGGTAAAAAACCTTGAAAACCGCTAAAAATGACAAAAAATTGTCATTTTATTGATGAAACAAATTATGTACAACCAGATTGGAGAGGATTTTTGTGTAATTTGATTTGCTTAATCCGAATGTAAGATATATTTGGCTCATGCATCCCCCAAACTCTTAAAAAATCGCAAAAAAACCGTTAAAATAGCAAAAAATTGTAGTTGAAAAATTGAAAAAAATCTATAAAACATGATTAAATACGTTTCTTATATTTTTTCATGCATAGAATACAAGTTTAGAATCTGGAAATGTAAAATTTTGTAATATCAATGAAAAATGACGTATAACCAGAATGAAGAGAACGATTTTCTTGGATTTTAAACTGGTTCTCGGTTGGTATCGAACTCTTTTGAACGAGATGGAGAGAGCAGCTTGAGTAGGTTTCAAAAATGTGTCTCAAAACTTTTTAGGAAATAATAGAAACGACAAATTACAAAAATTTTGGTTGCTTAATGAACCTTAAACTGCACTTCCTGGATTTTCTCACGTCGACCACTTCCCTGAGAATCTTGGAGACTACAGTGAGGAACAGGGAGAATTCCATAAAGATATAAGTGAAATGGAGACTAGGTATCAAGGAAATTGAAATATCAACATGATGGCAGATTTTTACTGGACACAAAAAAGGGATATACCAAGAGATGATAACAAACGGAAGAGAAATCCACTGCGTAGATCATTTGAGAACAAAAGAGTTCGATACCAATGGAGAACAGTTCAAAATCCGGGAAAATCGTTCTCTTTATTCTGGTTATACGTCATTTTTTATAGATATTACAATTTTTTACATTTCCAAATTCTAAACTTGTATTTTATGCATGAAAAAAAAAAAAGAAACGTATTTAATCATGTTTTATAGATTTTTTTTCAATTTTTCCAACTACCATTTTTTGCTATTTTATCGTTTTTTTCGATTATTTGAAAGCTTGCGGGATTTATGAGTCAAATATATTTCAGATTCGGATTGACCAAATCAAATTACACAAAAATCTTCTCCGATCGCTATCCACAACATTTTTTGCATCAATATAGTGACAACGTCATACGACTAAATAGCTATCCCACACAATGATAAGAGTTTTCGGGGAAAACGATTTGAATTTTTTTTAAAACTAATAACAGGAACAATGGTCGCTCTGAGCGTAGCATGCGTAAGACAATGAGTCCATGAAGTTTCAACGTTTTCGAAACATTTCGAAAATCTCTACAACCGTGAGAAACGCGACCGGGACGTTCCAATGCCGCACTTTTGTCCTCCAGATAATTTTTGTTCTTCGACTTTTAGGATTCACTCCCGCAAACCTGTATCAAACTCAGGATAAAAAATGTCGCGGAAATAAATCTTCCCTAACGGGAAAGCAATATTCAAAAAGATGTCGTTCACCGCCATATGAAAATGAGCGGTCGTGTTCACAGATGGTGCTTCCTTCTTTCTGAAAGCCAATGAGGCCACAGTCAACCTGCTATTATCAAAGAAATATGGATGCTCATAGAAGCACAGCTACCATGCTTTCGTTGAAGCCAGTAAAGTCGCGGTACTGTGATAAGGTTCGTACCCCAAAGCGTATGATGTCGCTGGTGTGCCGTGAGCTGTGTGTTGTCCGTGAGCTCATGCAAGAACCACACAAGCTCATGTTTTAGCAACACGCTTGGCTCCGCCTTGCGTTGTGCTTACCTCGCTGCTATTAGCTACGAGTTTGGGGTACTCATGCTCTCTCTTTCTATCGCTCCCGTTTGGTTTACAGGGTCGGGGTACTCATGCTCTCTCTTGCTCCCGCTCTGTTTAACTACCGAGTCGTCGTATGCATTCTCTCTCCCTCCATCTCCCTCTCTCTCCCTCTCTCTTGCTCCAGTTTTGTTTACAACGCAACACACGTATGAACGCACGAGATATTCAACACTTTTCCTAAAAAAACTTTTCACGACGTTTCACTTTAAATATAAACATCAGAATTTTAAAAAATCCATCGAAAACATTTTTTCAAGAGGCTGAAAAATGACAAAAACTAATAGACAAATTTCAAATTTTTGCAAAAACACAAGCACTCAATGACTAAAAAATAAATATAGATGAAAACCATTTTAAAAAATCATTCGCGGAGACCGAACGCACGACCCCACGATTATTATGCAAATGCTTTTCCATTCACACTAAGGGTATCTCTCGGAATTCTGTACATACGAATTCTACATAAGTTGTAGCCCTTTCATTTTTTGGTTCATATATATAATATTCAAAGAATGCCATCTAGATAAAAAATTGATTTTTATTTCAAATCATAAGTAATTAAAATCAACATTTTATAAATGTTCCTTCGTATCATGGTTTCGTATTTATACTATTTTGAATTTTTTCATTTTTTCTGTTAAAACAAAAAACTCGGAAATAATATTATAAATTATATCAATATCACAGGACCTCTTAGATACATTTAATATTATACTGCAGTTGAAACGCCAAAAAAAAAAAAAGTTCTTGTCAAGGGATTCGAATAAACGACATTTAGGTAAGTATGAAGGAAGGTGGGGAGGTAAATCTGACCATCTGACCGACCGATCATAGCCCCCACCGACGTTAAAGTAGGCGGAGTTTATCGATCGGTCTACCGTAGAGCCATCTTGCGGCTGTTAGAGTCGGAGAAAGTTTGGCTTCAAGCCGCTTATAAGAACTGTGCGTCTATATTCGATGCTATCATTCTTTGCTGGTACACAGGTGAATAACGTTCGCTGATTTCAATAAGCTCACGCCATTTGTATTTACGCATAGTTGGTAGGGGGCAACGAAGTGAACGATACTTTCCACGTTTCCACCACAGCATTTACTGTGTACTGTCCGAAAAAAGCTGCTTACAACTTGTGCTTGATAAGGAAACAACAATCGACTATGTGAATCAGTGACCGCGGATAGTGAATAGTGTTAAAAATGTTGGAATCTCTCGTGTCCTCGTGATCGAAATATTGATGCATTCGCTAAACAACCGTGGCGTTCACAGCGAGAACCTGCGTATTTTCCCAAACTACGCTCCAAATAAAATGGATTATCGCCAAAAGGTAAGTTTCATCAAATAATATTTCACCAATTTCGATCCCGTTGCCCGTTCTTTATTTCTGAGATCTTTTTATCGACGATTATCTCGTAGCTTCACACGAATCATCATATTCGTCTCTATCCGCGATTTCCCAAATATTTACCCGATAAAATATCGGTAAAGATCTCCATTCCGAAGTTTTCAATAATCGTAACCTCAATTAATGTAAAACAAACTATTTGACAATAATTCGTCATAGACAAAAAATTAACCTGAACATAGAAATTTTGCTCATTTCTCCAAAAGTTTCAATGTTACACATCAATATTTCGTATAATAACATACACATTTAATCATTTTTAAGCTCTTTATAAAACTGCAATTTCTTAAGATATATTATTAGAGCAGTTGTCACATAAAATCTTTAATCTGACATTTATTATTTAGTAATGCATGTAACATTATGATGTAAAATGATACCATCCATTAGTCATTATTTCAGTAAGAAATTGCAGCCTGAAAACAATACAATTAAGAAAACATGTTTGATATTTTTGCTAATTTTAATACCTTACAACTTATTTATTCTCTTATAAAGATGATCTATGAATTAGCCATGTCAATATTTTATAGTATTGAGCATTTATTAATTATAATGATTGGTTTATGAAAATAAAACTTTTATTGATTAAATATAAATGAAACACTATTTATAGATGAACATTATCAAACATCCAGATAATTCATTTATAGAGCTTCTCAAAGAAAACACAATAATCTGATGCATTAAAAAATCAGTGCAAAATAATAATAATTTTTTGAATCTAAAATTAAGTCCTCTCACTAAATCATTTTTATATCTCATCAACAGATTAATGATATTTTTTTACTTGAAATAAATTCAGCCCTTCAATTCCTACATCTATTGAGCTTAGATTAGAGATGAACTCAGCAGATTAGTGGAGACATAACATATATATTTAAAATACTGATAATAATTCCAACAACTTGAATGGTTTACTTAATAGCCTTGGACCGACTTGCATATTAACTATTAAGTAGAAGGTAGTTTTTTTTGAGTTTATAATCTATTATCATAGAATTGAAAATTAATAAAAATAAAGTTGCTACTATTGGCTAGTTTTTCTATGGTTGTTTTATTTCCTTGTATAAATGCAATATAGTGGTCATTACAATAACTGGCTGTTTAAACTACTAGCAGCAACAGCGCACTCGTGTGCGTGCCCAACACCTTTTGACACTTCCCGAGAACTGTCAAAATATAATAACACAACTGAAACTGCTCGTTAGTTAGCACGTAGACAACCCGACAGCCAATCAGAGAACGAATGAACCAACAACAATACTTATATAAAAAATGCGAGATATTTTACCCACCGATTTTTTGAAGAGGGACTTTAAAGGGTTCGCAAGTGATAGAATGGCTAATAGAATAGAATGGTCTATGAAAAGCTTATATGCAATGAGGAATATACAACTAAAGAAATATTAATAATAATTCATTATGTAGAAGGTATTGGGGCTTTTGCTTTCTTATGTCTGCATTAATATTATTGATTAAATAATCAACATTGTTTATATAACAGATATGTTCAATAATTTTTGTAGATGGTTGTGCCAAGCTCTCAACAAATAAAATACGAAGAAGACGAGGATGAAGATCTTGAGGCATTAAGATTAGCAGCATTGAAATCACTGCGTGTTAAAAGCACACTACAGAGCACTCAACCGATAGCCCTGCTGCCACAGCCAGCAAAGCCCCGAGTTGCGCCGTATCCATCTTGTCCTGTTTACGGTTCTCAAAGATCGGCAAAGAGAGGATATTATCAAAACAGGCCGCCGAGACAGAATGGAGTAAGTTGAAAAGCACCTGCATTTTTTTTTTTACAAAAATATTTTCCAGATGCAAATTTATAATCTTGTTATAAATTTTTCAGAATTTTTATCAACCCAGTAAACAAAATCAGAATTTGATTGAGATTGTGCCTGTGGAAGAGACTGAAGTGCTGCAGAAAGATGCCCCCCAGAATGATCTCAAGACGGTGAAATCTGATACTCAAGCCAATAGAGATGCAGAAGGTAATTTTAAACAATTAAAAAATTATTATGATAAAATCGAGAGATGTCAAATACTCTGATGATTTTAGTAACTATATGCTATTTTATGTCTGCTGATTTATTCACGATCCGAGACTTTTTATTGTTTTAAAATCTAAGTTTCTACAATGTATCTAGTCTGGAAAAAATCATTGATTCTTATTGGTATTTATTATGGTAGTCCATTTTACAACAAAATTTTTTCTCCTGAGGAGCGTTCTCCAAAACAGCTCTTTTATGAAAAAAAATCCCTGTTAATTATCGATGAGATAACAAAATACGGAATTTTTAGGATATCATTTTTTTTTCTTGTGTTTGAATTTTTTTAGTGGAAACACATGGTCAAGTATATCTTCCTATTCTTGACATTACATGAGTATAGATATGACGGCAACAAATCGTTGTTGATTTCCGGTAGTCTTAAGATACGAAATATGTGAACTAAATTTCAGAATGATATCCAAAGATTTGGGTGTCGGAGCAAAAATAAACTTATTTAGAAAAATTACGAGCTCAGCTCCAGGTGCAATAATGTATTTTTCAGAGAAAAACTGTGCTACATAAAAACTAAAACGGCCTTATTCCATTGTTGATAAAAGATTAATGCCCCTTTCAATTTCGAGAAAATGTTTATCGCTTTTTATTTCCTCTTCCACGCTAGACAGTATGTAAATATTTCGTATCCTAAGACTGCCAGAAATCAACAACGTTTTGTTGCCGTAATATCGAGAATGGTTACACTCGCATAATGCAAGAAATGTGAAGATATACATCAGTATATCCAGTACTAAAATTAAAAATAATATACTAAAAATTCTGTTGCGACCTTTAAATTTTTTTTTATTTCAACGATAATTTACGAGAATTGCTTTCTATGATAGAGCACAATTCTGGAGGGCGCCCTGTAAAAAAAGAAAATAATGTTGCAAAATGGAGGACCCTGGTATTTATGTGATAATGTTCAACAATAGCTGGGTCGTATTGAATGCAACACCTGTTTCATAATAAAACTGCATGCCATTCCGTTTGTAACAAATTATTACCTACATTTTACATTTTAAACTGATATTTCTTCCAGGTGATTCGAAATTTTATCGTTATACGGACAACGCGAGTGGTTCCGAGGAGGAGGACACCAAAGAATCGAACAGTTTATCTACAGTAGCGCCGACGTCGAAAAGCGAGCACATGGAAAAAGGTGAAATCGAAGGTGACGGCAGTGAAACGGAAAAGGATGTTCAGAGTGGTTTCGAGGACAGTCCTCGGGAGGATAAAACACGCGAGGATGTTTTGGTGGAAGAGGGAGACGACGAAGAGGATAGGGATGGCAACGAGGAAGAAGACGACGAGGAGGAGGAAGAAAAGCCGGCGAATGACGACGACGACGATATTTTGTTAATGGCGGATCTTGAGGAAGAAGACAGTCTCGAGAGGTTAATGAATGAAATGGAGCGTGAAATGAACTCCGACAAACCTACAGAGAAAAAAGAAAAGAAATCTATGAAAAGAGACACAAAAGAACTCACAAAATCCAACGACGTTCAAAAACCGCGTGCGAAGAAGTTCCGGCCAGATTCCAAAACCGAAAAAAATGGAATGTCCGGCGTTACAGCCCAAATTTCATCTTCATCAGTTTCCTCTAAAACCAGTAACGATCACCGCTCGATTTCACCGCGTCCTGCTGTCAGAACGCAGCAAAAGCGTAGATCGTTGTCGCCGAAGACTCGACCAAGAAAAAAGTCGCCGCGAAGATCACCGAGAAGATCTCCACCTCGTCAATTTAAGAAACTATCCAGAGAAATGCCGCGAATGCGATCGCCTCGAAAATTATCGCCACCTTCGCGATTCTCGCCACGATCACCGAAGTTATCGCCTCCTTCGCGATTTTCGCCACGATCACCGAAGTTATCGCCGCGTCCGCGATCGCCAAGGTTATCGCCACGAAGATCGCCCAACAGATCACCCGTCAGAAGATCACCATTGAGAAAATTTTCGCCAAGGGGAAGATCGCCGCGTTCGAGATCGCCACGCGTTCGAAGATCGCGATCTCCGCGTCCGATGTCGAGATCGAGATCTCCGCGACCTCTTAGATCGCCAAAGCGCTTGAATCGCTCGAGATCACCGAGAACTGGCAGATCTCGATCGCCAAGGGCTTCTCCGATGAGAATATCGCCACGAGCGCGATCTCCGCTTCGTACGAGGTCGCCGTTCAGAGCGCGATCGCCGATACGAACGAGATCACCTCCCCGAACGAAATCCCCTCGTGTATCGCCCCACACTCTGTCTCCTCCGCGAAGAGCCTCACCGAGGACACGTTCACCGAGATTATCGCCGAGAAGGCCAGTTTCTCCTCGCCCAAGATCGCCGAGAAGGCCAGTTTCTCCTCGCCCAAGATCGCCAAAAATGTCACCGGAGAGGCGGAGAGCCTCGCCTGGAAGATTGCGCTCTCCAGCTCGGCTCTCGCCTCACAGATCGCCTTGGACTTCGCCCAGAAACTCTCCAAGACTTTCTCCGAGAAGAAGGCGATCGCCCAAGGAATCTTCGAGAAAAACTAGGCCGCGATCGGTTACCCCGGAGGAAAAATCGAGCGGCGGCTATAAACGAGAAAATTCTCCACAGCGAAAAACGGGAACATCGCCGGAATCCGGCAGAACAAAGCCCAAACAAGCCCCCGTAAGCAGCGGACCTAAAGATACATGCGACACGTCTAATGATCCCGTTCTGGAAGCGCGGAGACGTAAATTCGAATCCACGAAACTCATTGATCCTGTTAATGACAATAAGAAGATAAAATTGAGCAAAAAAGAGACGGCTAGCAAGACAGTTGAGACTCCCGAGGAGCCGGAACTCCCGGATTCTCCAAAATCGAGAAAAAGTTGCGACGTTGTTGAGGAAGACTACGAAATGACGGGATCCGATTTGTGCCTAAATGACGATTACGTTTATGAGGTTTTGGAGGATGTCGTGAGCGACGCCTCCTCTGGTAATGAGGCTGTAGCCATGTGCATCGAAATGCCCCCTGTTAAAGCGGAAAAGGTTCGATCGAAGAAAAAGAGAAAACGCGATAAGGAAATTTATCAAGTGGGAAAGATGAAGGGCGAATTACCACTTTCCGAACGCATTGGCAAGGAGAAAAAGTGCAAGAAGCGGAAAGATAGAACTTCCAGCCCCGCGGAAAGCTCTCCGGAACCTGCTACTCCTACTGCCGTCGAGGATCTCACTGTCGATGAAGAAGGTGATCTCAGAACTGAACTTAGTCGACGACGCGCTGAACGACTCAACCGCGCTGCCCCTATACAGTCCGCCAGACTTTTGCAATCGGCATTCAAGGGCGTCGTCAAAGAGTACGTATTTTTTCAATTTTTTATCCTGTTATATTGACTCAAAAGTTTTTACCCGACTATTTACTACAATTCTATATAACTCATTACTATTTTACATTTCAATTGTTTATTCATAATCTTTATAACGTTAGTTTCATGAATATCTCAATAAACTTTCAACAAAATATATACGAAATTTATAGTAACACATTTTGGATACATAATTAGAAAGTACAAAATAAATATCCTAGTGTATACATTTTCTGATGTCGCTTATCCCCAACTATTATATGGAGTTTTGATGATTTTGAGTAGATTTGTGGTTAAGTGGTAAACAATGAGGAAGAAATAACGAAGATTCGGATATATCAAATACTTCAAAACCCTACGTCACATATTTTCCAAAAGTAAAAAATAACGACCTGTTCTTGATTACGAAGTAGATACTCAAACCCTACAGAAATTTTTCTGGAAAGCATTTCTGTTATATTTGGGCGCACCCTATCTTAAGTTTCCAATTATCAAGTTTACTTATGCTGTGATTAATTTATTTCCAGAGTTGCAAAGACAAACGCGAAGGTTATCCAGAGAAACACGGTCAAAGGAGAAGAAAAAAGTGAGTATCACTATCCAAATTTCACTCCTTGTCTTGAATTTTGAACAGAGCATTCTTTACTTTACTCACTCTTTACTTTATTCCAGATAGTAAAAAAGAGGTGAGACGGGTGACAGTACTTCACAGACCAGTGGCGGATTTACCAGACTCCGAAGGTATGCAAAACTCTCTATTTAAAAAAATATATTTCATATTAGATGAAAAAAAATAAGCCTATCATATAAAACATTTTTGCTGCTAATTTACAGAAGAAACAGTCGCCGACTCGAAGGTCCCCGTGCGATTCAGATTAGGTCTCAACAAGCCAGCAGTGCAAGACAGCCGAGAGCCTAAAGCAGCTCGGAAATCTTCCAAGAGACAAGGGCGCAAGGTAAAACACAAAAATACAATGTCAATAACGGATCACGAGCGAAAGAAACAGTAGTGTATGTACAATACTTCTTTTGAATGTATATAAAATTTGCTGCGCTTATGTAGCGTTCGGTGCAGACCACCTATCTTCGTATAAACAGTTTACTTTTTTCTGTTATTCTCAGTAAATCTTAAGGCTGGTTTGGAACCTCATTTATTCGGGTCTTATTGAAAACAAATAATAATAAAATAAATAATGACCTGCATAATAATCAGTTGCCTCATGTGTTACTTACATGGCGTAAATCGTAATAGCGATTGTGCAGATTAAAAAACAAGAACAAAATTGTACGTTGTATTTTTCTTATAGAGTGTTTTTCCATCGAATATTGCGATTGTTATGGAGCTCGTCAATTTCAAAACGTCGTTTGAACTGACTTAGACATCGCCAGAACAAATTATCACGCGCATTACTTGTAGATAATTTCGCGACGTTACGTACTTGCTGTAGAATTATTTTCCAAATTTTAGTAATCGGTACAACGGTGTAACAGATCGTATTATTTGCAAACTCACTCCGTTAGCTCATTTGTTTTGCAGATAATTTGCTATTAATTATTCCCCAACAATATTTGTCTATATGATTAATTGGTAAGAAAACACAGAAAGGTTCTTGCATAAAAATCTATCTAGGAATACCACGAAAATTAAAGTAAAGTTCCATTATTATTTCATAATCCATCATCTATTATTTTTCTATCGTATCTCAAAACTCATTGGGGTGGCATTTTTTGTGCGTATTTTCATTAAATGTTCACACATATTTTCAACAATATGTTAGAATATTAAGAACGTTATCAAAGTCAAATTGTTTGTGGATAAATAAACAAATAGCGTGAGTTCGTTAATAATAAGATTGTTATAGCTGTGATCGGTATTTGGAGGAATCGGTAGCCGCGGAATTCACGGAGATTAATCATTAGACCGTAGTTGTTTTGGAAATGCTAACGGAGCTTGAACATTTTCTTGAGGATCCATAGGACAATGGAAATCGAGTAATAAGACGCGTAGACACTTCATAGGTACCAATTGCCTATTCACGTTGTATATTCCGTCATAATAATTTACAATTTGATAAATTGCAAGATATACGAGTACAACGTGCCTTCGAAATAGCAACACTTCGTTCGTCAACTGCGATGATCGTCAAACAGCGTAAATACGAGACATTCGGCATTAACATACTCAAAATTAGGCGCTGAACGTGCTCGCGACGTAGAACTTCCGACGAAACGGACGAAATCCTGGCGCAGGGTACGCGTTTTTGCTGCTAAAACGCATTATTCGAGAGAAGAACCTATTCAGTAACGTGCGAATGAATTCCAAGTCCTGCAAAATTGTGATAACATCGTTGAAAAACGCCACAACGTTTCTCTCGAATTAATTTCCGAAAAAAGTAAAATCAATCTTGTTTTCGTGTGAAAACATATTAGGAATGCTTTACGTGTACATCGCAATTCAAAGTTTGATTTTATAGGAATCTTGAAGGGTTCTGGATATCATAAAAAGCTAAGTAAAAAAACGTGTCAACGATTCAAGGTACTAAAAACATTGATATTGAGAAACAATAATTCCAAGAAGTTACTTATAATTTGAAGAAAAATTACTTACATGAGTTTGCTAAGTTTTGTTAAATACATAAAGTTTTTTGAAGAATTTTATTTCTCTTTCAGAGATTTCGACATTTTGATAAGATTTTTCTTTATAAGTTCGTTTCATGAACGTGACAATTTTTATGCGTAATATTAAATCTGATTACGGAACCACCGAAAACTCGCGACTTTTGAGCACTAAAAAAATTAGAAAACTTAAAAAAACGTTATGTATTCTGTTGATGTGACAGAGCTTTCATTTATGAAAAATCGTTCAAAGCTGATGTATAAATAAATTTTTTGCTTTATTATTATTAATCGCTATGTTTTTAGTATCTTCGATACAGTTGATTTTCTACAGATCTTTTACTCAACGCTAAATTTCCAAACTTTCAATGAATCAAACTATTGGCTGGTAAACTATACGTAAAAAAATCCTAAAATGTTCCATTGCATATTCTTACGGCAAAGAAGTAAGCTAGTAACTGTTGGCCATTGTCTGTTCCACGCAGAGAAAGGAATTCACCCAAAATAAAACTTAAGTTGCGTTAAGTCTCGCGAATGAGCGATTTTTGGTTTAGAATCGTATTGTAATATCAAATAGTTCAATTATAATTCTTCGTATCTGATTGTATCTAGTTATTTATTCTAATTCATCGTCTAGGCTCTTGGTTACATGAAAAAGAATTATGTTTAAAAACGCCGAAAACATGACAAAAAAATCGTATGAATTATGTGAAATATGTGTAAATAATTTTCATCACTCGCTCACTAAATAAAAGAATAAAATAACTCCCGGAGGTATCCTTTGCGTCACCCGCTAGGATATCTCGATATTCACAAAACTCTGTATAAAAAATTTATCATCACCAACAGCACCAACAACAGACATATATTTGTATATACGAATAGTATTTTTTGATAAGCGGAATATGTGCGACTTTTCTGTAAGATGTTTTGTAAGTCAAGTATTTTACGTTCGATGTAAATAGGCTTAGGATGCCACTGTAGAGCCAAAATTTTCACTGTACAGAATGAGATATGCCTAGGAGCAATATTGCCTACATTTTCGTAGTGATCAGTTTCTCTGATCAGTTTTATTATATTTTTTATGATTACATTTTTTGGCTGACTGGTTTAATTACTCCGATGATGTTTCGCAAATCTTACTTAATTTAAATCAAGGTTTACACGGAGGAACATAGACTAGTGAAAAATGTATCTGTAATGTTACTTAATTATCCCAAAATCGGGAGCTCATTATTTTTAGTCTCGAAATAAAATAGGAATTTATTCTAGCGCGGAGATTCTATGTTCCTTCTTGCTGTTAGCGAGGTTTTACTATCCCCGAAACAAGGATGGGCAACATTCGAAATACAAACTATTATCAATGTTTTTTTGATAGAATAATTATGCATGCAAAATATTACTATGTATTGTAAAAAAAAACTATGCGGATGAAATGTATAATTATCAATTTGAACATGAGATCGAAATTTTTGCTCCAAATTGCGGTCCAGCGCAAATGATTAGGCTTTCGGAAATGTTGAAATTTTTTTTGTTGAAGCAAATCCAGATTTTCATCCATCGTTTAGTGCTATCATATATTTTTCAAGAGTCGGTATAAGTTATGTATATATATTTTTTATGACTGCACACACTGCGTAAAATTTGAACGTTTTCCCCGGTTATGCAATAAAAGAAAATTAGAGAATTAAACAAGTGAAATAATTCAATTTTTCTTGTAACAGAAAATTTTTTCTTTCAAACTCAAATCTTTACAGACTACTCGAGTTTCAACGAAAAATTACGCATGTTTTAAAGTCTGTAATTTTTTCCAAATCGATTTGGAACATCCTTCACAATGAGGCAATAAGCGATAAGAACGAAATAATTTTTATACAAATATGTATAAAACACTTCAAAATAAATTAATTATCCATTCCATTATATCTTCGGAATGAAAGTGGAAATATTGGGGGAAAAAGTATCTGGATTTGCTATCACAGTCGAATTCAAATAAATAAAAATAAATTCTACATTTTCGACTGTTCAGAGCTTTCAAATTTAAACTGCAATTGTTTTTTCTGGAAACGATATATGAGCTCCTTATATTTGACGATGTGCTTTTACCACTCTTGGTTGTTTGAAGTTCTAAATGTACGCAATTATTCGACCAAACTGACAGATTATGGCACATTTTAAGATTACAAAAATCCTGCGCAGCTCAGTGATTACGTACATACATAAATTGAAATCCCAGAAATTTCTATAAGTTCGACGTCCCATTTGTATAAGATATAAGTATTCTACAGCAAAGAGCCGTTGATCTTAACTTGAATTTAAGATTTTAAATTCGATTTTAAGTCATTCAAAATTATTGCAAAGCATTGTATTTTAATTATTGTACAATATTCAGTCATAATTATTAATTTTAAGGAAACATTCTTAATGCTTGTCCATTCGAATGGTGCGAATCCCTGTCCTAAACGTCGGTGACTCAACCGAGTGTTTGTTTCTTTCAAAAGTCAAATTCTCTGATATTCTGTGATAGAAATACGGCGTGACCGTAATTCCTTTTTATTATCTTTTTGACGATGTTTACTGTTTAATTTATTGATTATCCTGCCACCGTGGTATAAACCAATGAATTCATGTTTCCGAGTCATTCTCGGGACTAAGAGAAAAACTCCCCCTTCGCTTAAGAAGCGGTCGAAACGCTGCGGTTTTTACTCGTTGTAATTTTGCGAAAAAAAATAACTCGAGACTTGGGGTAATCGGTTGTTTACCATTAAGATTGTTATTTAGTGTACGTCCAAACTATTTATATACCTGTATTTATACCAAACATTTCTTTTTTTTTAACTCTGAGCGGTTATTCTCGATAGAAATAGTCATCGCGGCTAAACATTCGTGGCGGAAAATGCCCAACTCAACTTCGCACAATGCATAAAAAGAAATTAATCAACTCTCTTATTTCAGAAAATAAAGACAATATTTTTCATACATTTGTACTGACTTTTCATTCTGGTTTATGCCTATAAGTAAGATCTAATCGTTGAAGATGGGGCAGCAATATCCGATGATAGTTCGAATAATCCTAGTATGGCTTTGGAAAAATCATTTTCTTCGTAGTCGTAAATTTAATTGTGTTCTATCACATTGATTGCTGCGTTGTTTTAACGACTGGTATATTTGCACCCAGTGACCTACATTAGTATGCGAAATAGCCATTAGTACACTGAGAGAAATATATGTTATTGAGAAGCAGAAATATATTACCCAGTAGCATATTAGATATTTCGTATAGGGATCGCACTCTTCATTGTAAAGGTAAGTATCCAAGATAATGCAGGAACAATCCCATATTGTAAACATGATATCACATATAGTACGTAATGAAATCTGGATAGGAACTAGTACTATCAACATTTTTACTATAATAGATAATTAAAATTTTACTATCTATTTTTCTCTGTGTATAACAACAACAAAGAACCTCGATTGATTTGTAACAAAATAAATGTTTAAAAAGTAAATTTTCGGCAAAACGTCGCAAATTTTTCGTATCGGGATTGTTTCTTCATAATTTAAATATTTATCGATGTTTCTGACCCATGCAAATTACGTAAACGATAAAATACAGACAAGAGAACTTAGAAAATAGGAAAGTTTCATGTTCTGTTGTTCTCACGATAATTTTTAAAGTCTCAAATGTTGCAATACGTAACTTGGACCGAATTTCCATTTCAAAACAGCAATGAATACAAATTTTCTCCTTTTATACAAAATGCTGGTTGGTAATATATTTTTTAAGGACTTCATACAACTTGTCAAATAAAACCTGAAAAACAATGAGCATTATTTTGGGAACGCAAAAGCCTGTCAGTCAGGACGGCCACTTACGGATCGAAATGTCAACAATCGATTATAAAAATTTCCTGTCTTTGATAGTTTTTGAAGAAACTTCCGAGAATGTCAGCAAAATATTTTAACGCGTGAAGTTTTAAGAAAAATTGGCCTCCCAGCTGCAAAAAGCGTTACCCATGCTCATTCCGGGCAATTAAATTTCAGAATAGTTGAGAGTTGAGAACATTGTTAAGCTACACAATTTTGTGAAAATGACGCAAGGAATTTTCAGTGGTTTTTAGAGGAATATTTGAGTTTTTCAGAAAAATTTCTGATGTTTCCAAAGAAGTATTGTCTAAAGAGAACTTGAATTGAGAAGTTGGCACCACAATTTTAAGAAATCACCGTAAAAATATTTTAGTGGTTCTTAGAGAAATATTTTAAGAAATCACCGTAAAAATATTTCAGTGGTTCTTAGAGAAATATTTTAAGAAATCACCGTAAAAATATTTCAGTGGTTCTTAGAGAAATATTTTAAGAAATCACCGTAAAAATATTTCAGTGGTTCTTAGAGAAATATTTTAAGAAATCACCGTAAAAATATTTCAGTGGTTCTTAGAGAAATATTTTAAGAAATCACCGTAAAAATATTTCAGTGGTTCTTAGAGAAATATTTTAAGAAATCACCGTAAAAATATTTCAGTGGTTCTTAGAGAAATATTTTAAGAAATCACCGTAAAAATATTTCAGTGGTTCTTAGAGAAATATTTTAAGAAATCACCGTAAAAATATTTCAGTGGTTCTTAGAGAAATATTTTAAGAAATCACCGTAAAAATATTTCAGTGGTTCTTAGAGAAATATTTGAAGAAATCACCGTAAAAATATTTCAGTGGTTCTTAGAGAAATATTTTAAGAAATCACCGTAAAAATATTTCAGTGGTTCTTAGAGAAATATTTTAAGAAATCACCGTAAAAATATTTCAGTGGTTCTTAGAGAAATATTTTAAGAAAGGAGCAGAAACGTACAGTCATCGCCCACGCGGAAAAGGGGTTGTCAATGCTCATTGGAGGGAATGCCCTGGCATTCTCGTTACGGGTAAATGGGTAAGTGGGCTAGTGATGCCCGAGAGTCTAACGGAGCTCGTTCTACACGTGACTCCTTTCAGCCTCAAAGCCAGGCTGCACATACTCTATATATATATGCCTATGGAGCTTAAGGGTGGGTTTACGTATGATAGCGGGGGTTGACGCAGGCGCGGCAAATGCAAGTAAACGCTCGAGTGGGCTCTACGAGACCCAGTAATCAATGGCATGGCAGAGGGCTTAAACCTTATACGCTATACGAGCGAACTATTGCGTGACGCGGTATTTAACGTCATTATTGTTTATTCTTCACATCTTCCTCTCATGTGAAAAATGGGAAATGGCCTTTTCACCGAAAAGCCTCAATGCCCTCGGCTCAATTACTTCGTTATACTCTACGCGATGTAAACTTCTGTCAACGCTTTCAATGTCTCTAGTCAATTGTACATAATTTAATGAGGGTTTCGTGCGCGTATACAATGCGTGGGTGGGCTTCGCTCAACAGGAGTTATTCCATCGTGTATTTAGTGAAAGTAGAGCGGGAATAAAAATTGTGCTCCGTATCCATTTCGGTCAGTCAAAAGGAAGAAAAAACGCACGTAAAAATGCAAATATCTTGAGCATTTGAAAAACTAATTTGACAGCAAAAAAAGCATATAAGGTGCTTCGCATTTCCACCACAATAATTTGGAGGAAAGTATTGAAAATGCCAATGACGAGGACTTATTTTTGTGACTAAATCATACATTAAGATGACGAGGAAAAACTGGAGTGGAAAAATGGTGGATCCCGAGATAATGGAAAAAATGTGGTAAAGTGATTAAGTTTTGAATCTTTTCTTCTTGCTTTTATTATAATTCGTCACTGGCGTTTTTTTTTAATTTTCTGCAATATCTTGATCCCGTGTTTTTTTCAAGAGTGTGGTTGCGAAATCCGTTGAAATAACGAAGCGAAGATTTTTCGCTCAAAGCTGAAGATGGGCAGCGGGGGTGTCGGTGAGGTGCCGACTATTTTTCATCCTCGCCGATCCCGGGCTCCCAGCATAGTTCTCAGCGAGGATCAGCCGAATCATGGGCCCTACGCCAGTCCCGTGCAGGTCGTACTTGACACTTCCGGTAAGCATCAAATTCTGGAGATCCGTTGAATCTGAAAGTACAAGTATAATGCAAATTTGTCTTTCCTATAATATCCATTTATTTCGAGCTTAGATAGTACAACAAGGGAATATTTACTTTTTAAAAATAAAGAAATATACAATTAAATATAAATTTACCTAATGACCTAGAAGATATCTGCATCTGCAAAATTTCAACTTTAACCAGCCATAACTATGTAACGCAGAGGACGAACAACATTTCCCTTGGCAGGTTTTCGTGGACCACGATTATCTAGAAGCACAATTTTTCAAATATTTTTCCTACATTTATTTAAGAACTGGCGGCCATTTTCGAACGGAATTTCGCGCCTTTTTCGGTTGGCCAGTTGTACCGGTTCACCGGCTCGTGCAATACTTTTTTTTTCCGAGGCAGATTAATTCGTCTTGCGAATATCTCCAGGCACTTGTTTCATTTTTTTTTTTCAAACTGGTATTCAATTTTTCAATTTATCGGTTGGCCAGTTCTACAGGCTCAACAGTTGAAGAATTTTTTTTTTTCACGAGGCAGATTTATTCCTCTAGCGAATATCTCCAGGCACTTTTCTCAATTGTATTTTTTTTCTCAAAAATTGGCAATTGATTTTCTTACTTTTGCGCTTGGTCAGTTGTACCATCTCAACGGTTAATGCAATATTGTTTTCTCAAGACAGATTTATTAGTTCTGCGAATATCTCTAGGCACGTATTTTTATCTTTTTTTTTCTTTTCATTAAAAAAATTCACCGTAATTTTCTCAATTTTCATTGTAACGGCCATGTAAACCATTTTACTTTTTCGCGCAATTGTTCTATTCCTAAGGCAGATTGATTCGTTGTCCGCATAATTTCAGGAATTTGCTTCTGTTTTTTTAAAATTATTTGCAGACATTGGCAATCAGTTTTTTAATTTTTCGGTGGTTACTCATTGACACCGTTTCTCTAAGGGCGATTTTTATCCAAGGCAGATGCTTGGGTTCTGCGATTATCTCGAGACACTCCTTCTAGTTTTTATTTTCAATTATATTTAAGCATTAGCCGACGTTATCTGCATTTTTTTCGCCGTTAGCCAGCTGTACCGTTTTACCTATTGGTGCCATTTTTTTTCCAAAGCACATTTATTCATTTTGCGAATGTCTCCAGGCACTTTTTTCAGTTTTTTTCGATGATTTCAAAAATTGGCATTCGGGTTCGTCATTTTTTGGCGGTTGGACAGTAGTACTGTTTCATCTAGTCGTGCGATTTTTTTATCCAAGGCAGATGTTTGCGTTCTGCGATTAAACTAATAAATCTGCTTTGAAAAAAAAAAAATTGCACCAATATGTAAAATGGTACAACCGGCCAACGGCGAAGAAATGCAGATAACGTTGGCCAATGTTTGAATATAATTGAAAAAAAAAACTAAGAAAAGTGGCTCGAGATAATCTCAAAACGCAAATATTTGTCGTGGATAAAAATGAATCGCCCTTACAGAAACGGTGCAACTGAGTAACCAACGAAAAATCACATAACTGATTGCCAATGTCTGAAAATAATTTAAAAAAAAAACCGAAGCAAATTCCTGAAGATATGCGGAAAATGAATCAATCTGCCTTAGGAATAGATTAATTGCGCGAAAAGGTAAAATGGTTTAAATGGCCGTTACAATGAAAATTAAGAAAATGACGGTCAATTTTTTAAATAAAAAGAAAAAAAAGTATAAAAATACGTGCCTAGAGATATTCGCAACACTAGTAGATCTGCCTTGGGAAAACAATATTGCACCAACCGGTGAACCGGTACAACTGGCCAACCGAAAAAGGCGTGATATTTCGTTCGTAAATGGCCACCAGTTCTTACATAAGTGTAGGAAAAATATATAAAAAATTGAGTTGTAGATAATCGTGGTCCGTGAAAACGTGCCAAAAGAAATTTTTTTTGTCCTCTGCGTTACATAGTTATGGCTGGTTGAAGTTGAAATTTTGCAGATGCAGAAATCTTCTAGGTCATATTTACCTAAAGAAGATACACAAGCATTTCGAAACCAAGTGTGAAATGAAAATTTGTACTTTCACTAATGCTATTGTTGGGGAATTTTTATTATTGTTTTAAATATTCAGTCATTTTTATCTATTTCAGATGCAAAAAATACTATTAGGTGTTTATATGTTTTAGAATTAGTTAAGTCTTTTAAAAAGTTAATGAACTTTGAGTTAGAACTCCGAAAAGTTAGAACTCCGAGCAGGCAGCGGTTCTCACGCGAGAACCACTGCCTCACGCGAGTCCGTATGACGGACGTCCGGTGACACCATACGGACTCGATGAGAACGACTGCCTGCTCGGAGTAGTACCTTACCGACACACGATATTCTCTTCGATTAATATCGACAGAGTTAATGTGTAGGAACGAAAGGTGTTGAAAAGTTTTTGTTTGATCGGCTCTGTGGGACTGAAACGTCTTGTAATGCCCCTGTGGGGTATCGCATTGTGTAGTGAAGAATGTGTTGGATTGAAATGTGTAGGAACGACATTTGGAGGGAAAAGCGCGTGAAGATTAGAAGTGTGAGGGAATACTGCCCGTAGTATCGGCACTGTGGAGAAATGCATGTGGTGGATCTGCGCTGTGGTGACAAGAAATGTGAGGGAAAGAAGGGCTGCTGACTTGGGTAACGGGATTATTTATCGCAAACGTGGCGAGAACTTATTGTTCTATGTACCACAAGCTAGGAAAACCCATATCATGAGCAGCTATCATGCGATAAGATGCGTCCTTTGGGTATTGAGAAAACGTGTGGAAACATTCTTAAAAGCTATTGGATCCCAAATCTAAAACAGAAGGTCAAAACCTACATAGAGAATTGCTTGAAATGTATCGCGTACTCTCCGCCGGTAGGTAAGGTTGAGGAATATTTGCATTGTATTCCTAAAAGACAAGTTCTATTTTATACATATCATGTAGATCATTTTGGACCGATTGACAAGAACGAACTCGTGAAACAACACATTCTCGTGGTCGTGGATGGATTTTCAAAGTTCACGAAGCTTTATTCAACGAAAACAACAGCGACTAAAGAAGTGATCGATTGTGTTTCAATGCATTTCAGCAATTACAGTCGTCCGCGAATAATCGTATCTGATAGAGGTACAGCTTTTACTTCACTAGAATTCGAAACTTTTTGTCTGGAAAACGACGTACAGCATGTGCTTACCGCAACAAACTCTCCGAAGGCAAACGGGCAAGTCGAGCGTACGAATCGAGTAATAGGACCGATGATTAGCAAACATATCAATAACGACCGTTACGTCCTGGCTATTTTTCTCAATATAATTTATACACACTTTATCCTATCATTATAATTAATTCCACAATTCCTAATGCTTTTTCTAAACTCTATGTTTCCACAATATTCTAATTTCATTTCTTTACATAAAGAAAACCTTCAGACGCTGACTATCCAGTCGCGCCGGATGTACATCCAATTTCTGCTAAATTGCATCCGCTAACCTAACTTTTTGTCCCGATTCCACTTTTCTGCAGTTTCGCTGTCCGCACGTGCAGTGCATGGTCAGCAGTCTCACGATTTCCAAAACCCCCACTTAATATTTTATTCACACCTGCTTCATTCTATCAAACTTTTACTTTAGCAGTCTTCAATTAATCTTCAAACAATCAACATGATTTAAATATATTCTAAGCGTTCAATCATAGCGTCTAAGTCTTATAGTTAAGTTTAATTATATTCGCATAATTGACGTAAACGGCGACAATTAAGAAGTTTAAAACATTCGGATAATAATAAATATTATTACAAATTCTAACTGTTTTACATACGTTCGGTTAACAAATAAAAATTTTAGGCGTGATAATTTAAAATATTGATTTTAATCATTAATCGAACCGAGAAATACCAAATCGTCGCTCATCCAAGCCGTAACAACGACGAAAAATTGTATTGGTACAAAGTTTTGAGCGACGGTAGATACTCCTAGCAGACTCCTTTTCGACTTAGATCAAAAAGGAAAAATTATTGATAAGGTTCGTGAATTTCTGGATTCGATAGGTAGAAATAATGGCGGGAATTTGGAGAAGTTGCGAGCGAGAGCGTCTGCAAACATCGAAAAAAGTCAACAGTACAAAAAAGAATACTTCGATAGCAAGCGTAAATCTGCACGTTGTTATAACGAGGGAGATTACGTGATGATTAAGAATATTGAAAATGTGAAAGGTGCCTCTCAAAAAATCTTACCAAAATTTAAGGGACCGTACGAGATAAAGAGAGTTGTCGGTAACAACCGATATGTCGTACGTGATGTCGAGAATTTTCAGGTCACCCAAATACCTTACGAAGGTACCTGGGAAGTTGCAAACATGAGGCCGTGGGTCTCTTCGGATTAGACCAACAGAAAGTTGCCGGTGAGATTTTCTAGTCTGTCCTGAGATAAGTGTGATTTTTTTTTTCTTAAAAAAAAATGCATTCGTTTAAATGAAATGTTATTTTTAAGTTATATTAAGTTGTATTGTTATGTTAATGGTCGATAGTATACGTTTCCTCAATCCGGGGGCGGATTTATTGTCAGAATTGGCCGAGTGTGAGGAGCGTGTGTGTGTGAGCGAAGAACAAAAGAATAAATCATGCGTGGCAACGGGAAAAACGAATGGCTAGAGTTAGTTATTAATCGGACCTGATTGTGAAGGGACGTGGATATTAAATGGAAAATGTCTGAGATATAAATATTCATCTGTCCATTTATTATTACTTCACTTATTTACAATTGAAGAGCCATTACACACGTAAAAAATTTAAAAACGCATCGCTCTTGTTTCGAAGACATGCATCTTCTCCTTCAATTTTTTATATTCTCACCTTCCAATTTTTTTTCCCTGCTTTGCATGCTGTTCGCAACAATTACGCGTGGCAGATTTTTTACATAATTTTTGTTGGCTATCCTAACAAATAGCCAGTGCTCAAAAACCGATGTTCATTTTTCGGTTCAAAATATGTTGTCAAAGGTAAGGAAAGGCATCTAGGTTATTTTTTTTGGACTTCTTATACCATAATTTCCAATAGCAAAATCTCGCCCCCCCCCCCCCCTGCCGGCTCTTTTTCAAGAGAAATCTCGAGAGACCTCGAGAAATCTCGTGTCTCGAGATCTTTGTCTTGTCTTTTCTCGAGAGTCGAGACAAGACAGTTTCAATTCGAGACAAGAATTCTTGGGTTCACGACAAGAATTCTTGGGTTCACGACAAGAAATGTCTTGTCTTGTCTCGAAAAATCGAGAATTCTGGAGTCTCGACGGCATCACTACTTGTTGACCCTGGCGGACCGGGTTAACCCGTATTTAAGGTCAATTTCAGGTCATACGACCTAAATTAGTAGAATATTGGTCAAATTTTAGTCAATTACGCATCAAAAATTGTATATTGTCGTTTTTCGGTCGATTTTTAGCAACTCAACCGATCTCCGACTGAGTTAGACTAACTTTGTTCAGTCAATTTAAGGGCATCATTTTGTTAGTTGACTATGATTTAACTTTTATAGCTTTGGGTCAGTACAGAGACGGCATTTTGACCGATTGTCGACTACATCCGACGGACTCCTACCAGTTCACTTAAGGTCGAATTTTGGCAAATCGACTGATGTTCAACTTGGTGCATCTTCGGGGCAGTTTTCGGTCAACTTTCGAGAACTGATTATCGACTTAATGAGATGAACTCTGTTCGGTCAACTTTTCGGTCGAATTTTTGCACAAACCGAACACAGGTCAACTTTTCGAGAAATGACGATAGATCGACTCAAATGGTTATACTGGATCGGGTTGATTTTTGGTCAAGCATTCGATAGTTGATCTTACTTCGACTACGATTATTTAGAGCGTCCGGTTAAATATTGATTAATCAATTGAATTTTAACCGCATATCGACCCAAAATGTTTTGCAGCCTAAGACAAATAGTGGTATCTTATATATAGTTGACCGTATGTTGACCTAGGCATACAAAAAAAAATGGTTCAACTGCAGTAAAATTTTCGGTCGGCTTTTTGCACAAACCGACCGTCGATTTTCGGTCAACTTTCAGTCGGACAGGTTCGCCAGGGAAGAGCCATCGAATCTGTTTTCTCAGTGCAACGTGGTGAGAAAGCTGGAATTTGAGTGGTCTGAAATGGAAAATTCAAAAAGTGATCATCTGACTTACTTGCCTGCTTGTTTTCCGTTCGATTGGCTAATTACAATTCTTTTTTCAACAAACTTGTTTGTAAATATGGAAAATAGCGAAATTAATAATTGAATCTCGTGTAACATTCGCATCCCATATCCGATTATAGCCAGGTTTATACCAGATATTCCTTGCGTGTGTTAAGTATGAATAAAGAAACTTACTAGTTTGCCCAATATTGTCTGTGGCTAGAGCATTAACCGATCGGAAACTGTAAAATCGTCTATAATCTGAGGGACTTTACAGATATTAAGGCAATTTCGGATCGAATATCGATACATAGTATTAGGTTTGGGTATAACGTTTTGGCATGCTAGTTCAAGTATTACACCTAGTGTGATACAATTTTTTTTAACACTCAAATTATGACCTTCGTTCAATTTTAATAAAATCTGATACCTGGAACTTTTTTTTATGAATGATTCTTTAACTCGTCAGCTGCTGATTTACGAAAATTAGAACATGCACGCGCTTTTTCCGAATTGAGAATTTTATTTAATTTAAAATTATGTTTGAGTTCTTGCCAAAATAACATCAAAGATAGAGAATGTAATGCCCTACTTGTGTGTCAACATTCGACATTGTCGGTAGAAGCGTTCTGAAGATAGTATTTATTTATGTCTAATGTAATTTTCCGACTATTCAAAGTTCTTGAGCAATGACTTTTTGTTTACTGAAACAAAGGTATCTCCGTACGTGAAATCTCGCTACGCGAGATCGCGCATACAAGCGATTAAACTCAATAAGAGGAAAGAATGTTAGTTATATCCACTGGCTCTTCGGCCAATGTGTTGTGACTTACACTCTCATGGTCCAACCACAGATATTTATCATTCAATTCATACAGTACCGTTAGGAAATAAAATGATCAAGTATATGTTATTCATGCTGTGGCCGAATTTTGTAGAATTGGCGGAATAGCCGATCATCTACCAAACTATAAAATGATCAAGCTTATCAAACTCGAACCAAAATGACAAATTGATCTTGCAGAAATTGCCGAACAATATGTTTCATTGCTGATTAGCATAGACTCAGTTATTTCTGTATTAAGGGGCTGTTGAGTCCAGATGCTACCATTATCACGAAAATTTTGGCGAATGTACATTATCCCTTTCCAAGTAGTCTGGTAAAATTTTAGAACGATGAATGCCACTGTTTAAGAGGCAGTGATACACCCCTCCTGCTTGGGCAGAAATTTCGAAAGCTGTTTTCTCCTAAACGATACGACAGATAGGGTCCGGATTTTTAGAGGATACGCAGGGGTATCATAGAATTGGGCTAAGCTCCTGGCTCCTCATTAGACATAGCCGTTTATTTTCAAGAATTAAAAGAAAAATAGTGCGAGAGAGACCGAGCTATGTTAGAGAGAGAGACAGACCTATAGGCGTTTAGCATTGCGCGTCGAAATTTCTGGCGGTAAGTAAAAAAAAATCGCAACCTTTGCAACATATTGCACTACCGTTATAGAGAGTTTTTGCAAGTCTGCCGTATTTACGTTAAAACGGCTAAGAAAATACTACCACATACATACATAATTGAAATATGCATAGCTAGAGCTTAAGTGTTTGGCACCTTTGAAAGACGACCGACAGCACCGTTATTTAATTATTAATTTATGAAAACCCTTGGTCGTCTTTGCTTGGAAACTGAATACGCAACTGTCTCGCTCGCACACGCGCCTCTTCGTCTCCCCGCCCCAAGCCCAGACAGCACAACAACCTTAATTGATTCCTACACATTTTACCTCCTTAAATCGGATCTTGCTAATTTAAATTTAGTTACGTTCACAATGAATTCCCTCTGGAAATGTGTGAAAATAATTTTGAAATCTCGGTACACGTTTTTTCCGAGTGTACCGTCGATCTCTACTTTTAAATTATGTATTTTGGAGTTATTCGGTGAAAATCATATATTTAGGTAAAATTATAGGAACACCTGCGAAAATACATTGGAAACAAGTTTAAACACAAAAATTGCACAAAATGCAGAGAAATATTTCGACCAAAGCACTCGAGCCACCAAAGCGCGAGTTATTTGTTATTTCAAATAACATGTATATGTGTATAGTTTTTTTGAATATTTCGGATAGAATGCAGGCAAATATTTTTATAAAAATGTTTTTAAAGAGCTGAAACACTTGAAATATGCTGAATTATGTCTTCGGAGTTATTTGTTAGAAATTATATGTTCAAGTGACAGTATCGAGAAATCTGTGAAGATATATTTGAACCATTTCGATTATATTTTTCCAAAATAATTTGCGGAGAAATGTAGAAAAATATTTTTACGAAAACACTACAACGCTTGACAGATGATGGATTAAAAATGCTCAAACGCACGCATCACTTTAATAGAAGGTTTTGCTTCAGGTTGCGAGCAGCAGGGTTGCAGTGTCGCCGGGGGTTGCGGTGACTCTGCATCAAGCTGCAGATCACTGGAAACCAGCGGTAGCTGTGCGGGAGGTGGAGTAGGCGGTGGTGGAGGAGGAGGAGGAGGCGCCGGCGGCGGAGGAAGCGGGGGTGCCGGTCAAGGGCAAGGCCAACAATCATGTCACATAGGAGCACCTCCGGTCAGTTATCAGACCCGAAGGCATTCCATATCGCCGTGTTACACATCATGTTGCGCTGAATCTGCAAAGAAGGTACGTGAAAAAAAAACGTTGGTCAAAAGTGGGATCATCATTGCTTTCCCATTTTTTACGTTACACAAAGCCAAATTACAAGGACCTACCGAGACCGGACGCGCTGCTTCGCGTCACAATTTTTTTAAAAAGCGCTGCAGCGCTCCTTTACGAAATTCTTCTTTTAGATTCAGGCGAAGATAGCCGATTACTGAAAAGCTTAAGGTGTTTTTGACCAGCGTTGTGGAATTTTTAATGTCAAAATAATGCATCATTTAATTATTTTTTTAATGAATAATGGAAGTCGAATTCAGCATTCGTTACCTTTTTAATGAGTAATGGACCAGAGATTCAGCACCCATTATTTTTTAAATGTTCAATGGAACGTAGATCGAGCCCCCATTCTTTTCTAATTTCCAATGGATCAGTCATACATCTCCCATTACTTTTATAATATTTAATGGAACAGAGATCCAACACCCATTTAAAAAAAATGTTTAATGCAGCAGCGAGACAGCACCCATTGCTTTTTAATGTTTAATGAAACAGAGATCCAGTTACTTTTTAAATATGTATACAATGTTAATTAAATCGTCTCCGCCTAACTCCGCCTAACTCGGCCTATCTCGGTCTAACGCTGTCTAACTCGTTCTAACTCTTTCTAACCCAGTTTAACCGTGCCCAACTCTGTCTAACCCTGTTTAACCCTGTGTAACTCTGTAATCCTGCCTGACTCTGTCTAAATCAGTCTAACTCTGTCTAGCCCAGTCGAACCCTGTCTAACTCTGTCTAACTCCGCCTGAGCTTGTCTAATAGGCCTAGACAGGGTTAGATATAGTTAGGCAGAGCTTGACAGAGTCAGACAAAGACTATTTTAATAATATTATATACATATTAGAAAAGTAATGGGTGCTGGATTCCTTTTCCATTACCTATTTAAAAAGTAATGGGAGTTGTAGCACTACTCCATCGAAAAAACAATGGGTGCTGGAAATCTGTTCCATTGGACATTATAAAAGTAATGGCGCTAAATCGCTGCTCCATTAAACATTTAAAAAATAATATGTCATAAATATCTGTTCCATTGAGAACTAAACAAATAATGGGTGATGGATCTCTGTTCCATTAACAATTTGAAAAATAATGGGTGATGAATCTCTACGCCATTACTCATTTAAAAAGTAATGTGTAGTGGATCCGAATTTCATTATCCATTTAAAAAAACGTGTTAAAAAAGCGGCGATGCATTAAAAAAATAATGCATTGCCCCTAACTCTCCTTTCGACAGTCGCGTGATCGCGAATGGCAAACTGTTAATTTTCCGGATTGAAAACAGAAGAATTTGGACTCGGTCGTTCAGCTTTCGTGCAAACCGAGGTCCAATCAGAGCACAAATAGAAAGGCTTCACATGAACATAGCCGACCGTCACCAACTTTTTAAAAGGGGATGTACAGGTCGACAAACGTTTGGCTTCCTCACATGGGGCATTCTTTATCAACCGGACCACTTTCTTCGTTCAACCTCCCGGATATTTAAAAAAAAATTCGTCAATTTGTTGTACACTGAAAAAAAAATCCGGTTGAATCAACAAAATCACAGGGGTCTATACAGCGTTCAAATAAATATTATATACCATGAACGAAATATTTTGTTGTTTGTGCAGAATAAAATACAGTACTTACAAATGATATTGAGTTTTTCGAGTCAAATTCGGTTCATAATAATCAAATATTTGGTCAATTTGACATATATATCTATTTGAGTAAAGTAACATTTTGTTGCTTCAATCACCTTGTTTTTCAGAGAAGTGAAGATCATGTTTTTTAAAATAAATATTTGTTTGAAAAATGTACAAATTTGTTTGAAAACAAATGATTTGTTGACTCAACTGAATCGAGCTTGAAACAAATATTGTCCAATGTTGGAGAAAACCAACATTCGTTCAAACTACGCGAATGCAATCATCATTACCAAACAATACGTTACATGAAATGTGGAATTAAGAATAAAAATAAATATATATCTCGTCTCGAATATTATTTATTGAGACATTGCCGATAGTAGTGGATGGCAAGTAACTGTTTCTGTCGAAAAATATTTTTCCTGCCTATACCGAGATTCAAATCTACCCGACCTGCTTATCTAACTTCCTAACAACGCTACGGCGACCGATTGTGTTACCGAGGACTTGCTAAATGGGATAATAATAATGGAAGAATGAGTCGCAGAACTGAGCACCTTCAAGAAAGTGTGTTTGGTTGTCCTTACTGAATTAAAGTCCAAATTAAATAAACTAATCATTTCGATAAATGATCGTGAATGGTACAAAGTTTATCACCGTACCCACTCCATATTCAACAAAATAATTGGTTAATATCATTCCACATATGTTCGTTCCAAAATACAGAGGGTTCTAAAGGAACTAAATATTCTGTGCACAGATGGGGTTTTAGCAACAACGTTTCCGGTCACTTTAACATAGAATTTTCTTATCCAAACCCACATACACATTTATGTGCGAACTGATTTAGTTCAATTGCATCAGATATTTCATCAGAAATATTACACGATTCATCAAACCACGAACATATCTAAACGTATTTTGTATTTCAGTTCAACAAAGTATTTTGTTAAATCAAATAAGCGGACTAAGCTGTTCCTTGAATTCAACCAAAAAAAGCATTTATTTGAATTAACCGATCGTTATTCGAGTTCACTAAATTCATATCTGTTGTTTCAACTAAGCGCAAAAATTAACGCGGGTCGAAAGATAAACATTGTTCATTGTATTGATTCCACTAAAATTAGTAGTAGTAAAAGGAAATTTATTGACAATATACGGAGACATAGATTTACATACATTTAGAGCGTATAACTATTATTTACAGTGTCCGTATTGTCGACGGGCCATCGACCGTAGTCCTTCAGCCCAGCTTTTAAGGTTTGGGATGACGGTTTCTTTTTTTTTTTTTTTTTTTAGCTTAATACATAATCACGTACCGGTTAATATAATATGGCTGCGTATAAACTAGATGTTTACACTTTTTTTTTTTTTCATTGTTCATAATTTCTAAAAGTTGGTATATTGTGTGAGCGGGGATAAATAAATGAAAATAATAAAAGAGTTTTATTGACAGATAACAAGTTATTGAATGATGGCGTCTTAGTGAATTAGACTAAGTAATACTTGGTGGATCGTTTGTTCTGGAAATTTTGGTTTTCTTCTGGTTGGTAGAGGGTTGAGGCATAGAGCGTTTATTTTGTGGAGTTGATGGATGGCGAATTTCTTGGAGAGAGTTTTCATCCTTGTGACTATCGGTGTCATTTTCGTGGTGTCGTAGAGTAGGGAGTTCCGAGGATTGTAAAGCGGGTGGGTCGGGTTACGTATCCTTGTAAGCTTACGAATAGCGCAAGTTTCGGCCGTTTTTATGTTACGTAAAGCTCTGTCCCTACAGTTTAAAAAAATTGGGTGTTCGTAGTCGAGAACAGGTCTGCAGATAGTGTTACCGGAATATATATTCTCGACGTCGAAAACTCGAGTCGGTTCCTCGAACACCTCGACAATAGTCAATATATCGAAATTTTAACTAGGAGTTAATCCGTAAGGTACTCGCATGTACGACGACGCGTATATTTGTCTAATACGCCGAGAGCTCGACAAGAAAAACTGCGAGGACAGTCCTATACCCCCTCCATCTAATTCAAAGACAATGGTACGCGACGTCACGCGTGAAAAACTGTATCGACGGGCAACGACCGGCGAGATCGCGAAAATCCACTTGTCTTCCGATAGCGAAAGGAGACAGTCGGTCCTCGAGGAGTCTCATTACTATATTGATCTACTTATTATTGTGAAGCGAACCATTATTAATATATATTTGTCAACCCTTTGTCAAAACGTGAAGGAAGCTGTATGGAAAACCTATTGACCAATTGAGGAATATTGGTGGAAATTGTCAAGGAATAAACTATAATTATATATCATATTTACGTAAGTAAAATTGAAACATTTATAACTGTCTGTCTACCTCTGTGTCCACTTTAAACTTGCAAATTTATTCTTATTGGGTCCCCCAATCGAACCCCCTTGTGATGTCTCTAAATTAAATAATTATTGTCGAGCTAGTCGAGTAAATTAAACAAATTTATTATTACTAGTTTATTAGTTTTACTATAAAACTAATTGGCGCCCATAATCAATTTAATTGTCGAATTCAGAGCCCTGGCAGCCGTAGACCCAGGCCGCGCCAGGTGTGGCTTTCATAAAAAATTCTGAAAATTATTGTACTAACTCCTAAAAAGAAAGCCTATCTCATTTGGCGCCCAACGTGGGGCAAGTTGGGAAAATTGTCAAATATTAATTAAGAAAGTGTCAAATAAATATCGTAAAGCAAGGAATATATTTGTAAAGTCGAATCTGGTGAGAATTATAGTCGAACATTAGAGGCTCTGCGTAGCAACACGAAGCGCCTAGGTCACGCGTGAGCGGCGCGGACCAAAACATAAACACGAGCGAGACGTTTAGCGACAGAACTCGCTGCGAACACTTATCTCTTTGTTTTTCACCATACTCGACTATTTATGTTTGGATGATATTTCAAAATTCTCTTCTTTTGCTTCGCTTACTGTCTGCTTATAAGTATTTATTATTTATCTATTTATTCTGTACCGTATTATTATTTTGCTTACTGTCGCATTGTTATTATTTATTTAAATATTTTGTAACGACATCATTGCTCCAATTATATTTGCGAAACCGTTTATTGACAAAAGAGTTCATTTTAAATTGTCACGAATTTAGAAATTGTTAGCAACAGAAAATATAAATTAAAGATTATTGTCGAAAGGTTTTGGCAAGTTCATATAGAAATATGAACAAATCGGCAAACGTCCGGGATTCGGCTATTTCTCTTGTCGAAGTGACGCCTTTATCGTCTGCAAAGGGTAACACGTCGGGTGGGGATATGACAGTCGAGTCCGTTCGAACGCAAACCGTCGAAGGCGCGGGAGCGGGAGGATCTTCCTCCGTTCAAAATTCGGATAAGGTCGTTTTGTCGAGTCAAACTATTATAAATTCACCGTTAGCAGCTCTTGGTGCAACGCCGATAGGCAGGGGAAGGGGAAAGCATAGGACTACCCCAACTCCTGGAGAAAATGTGATAGTGTCGCAATTACAGATGTTAGTCGACACGTTAACTGAAAAATTGGAAATTGTAGATTCAAGATTATCGAGAGTAGAGACCCTCGAGGACAATATGGAAATAATTATGAATATGTTACAAGAATTGAAATGCCAGTCCCGACCTAACCCTACGTCTGAGGGAGGAGCCGCGACTGGTAATATGTTAAATAATGATGAATTAATAAAAGAGAAAGAAAGAACGGAGTTGCTCGGAACGTCTGTATCGGGGCAGCGAAGTTCTCAAGCTTTGAATGAGAAGATAACCGATGAGAATTTCGAAGACGCCACCGACGCGGAATCGAAAAGTTTAGAAAATAATGTAGAATCGACGCAGCAGAATGCGCGCGATTTAACCCGAGAACGAGTCTTTAATCCCTCGGGGGAAATTCATGAAAATGTTACGCGGCCGAGTGCATTTATACCAATTCGTCAAGAAAATACAATTGGAAATAGTAGGAATATTCAGCCTTCGTTGACAACTGAAAATATTGTGTCGAACTGGTCGTCTGAAACTGGACGACAAGGTGCCGGTGGTCAACACAGGGAAACCCCAACAGAACAGACGGGGTCAGTCGAAAGAGAATCGCGGAGAGTTCATTTTCCCGACGAAAATGTGACAATTAATTCAAGTAATAGTGGCAATCAAAATAACCGTCAGACTGACGCACGGTCAGGGAATTTTGTCAAGTTTACGATATCTCGATTAACACCCGACGGCGAATTAATTACGGAAGAGACGTACGCAACTGCCGAAGATTATCGACGAATTAGACAAAGTACAAATAAACAGACCATTAGAGAAAACATTACTCCTAATTATCGACAGACACACGAACAACGTTCAATGACACCTAGGAGGGGTGCCCTATCGTGGCGGAGTAGCGAATCTAGCGACAGCGATGATGATGCAAGACGAATAAATGAACGTCATAATTCACGTCACTCTTGTAACGCGACAAATCGACAAAGTGGTAGGGAAAATAACGGAAATAACTCTAATGGAGATCCTTACGATCGACAGCTAGACTCTGCAATGAAAATCGGGCGAATCGTTAGTAATTGGAAAATTACTTTCCCTCAAACTGAAAAAGACCCTGAGCAGTTCCTACTCATTTTAAAAGATCAGTTGAGTGTAAGCGGTATTGACAAAAATCGTTTTGTGCCATGCCTGTCAACCATTTTTGAGGGTCCTTACAGATCTTGGTATTTGTTAAACAAACAAAATTGGCGAACGTGGAGGGATTTTGCACGAGCTTTCCGTTTTCAGTGGGCAGTGAAAAAAGATGATGGTGTTCTTTTCCTTGAAGTACGTGACTTGAAATTCGATAAGGGTGAGAGTCTTGCCGAATTCGCTTGTCGAGCCCGTGTTATCTTTGAGAGGATGCAACACCCCCCACCGTTCCGCGAACAATTAAAACAGATTTTAGTCAAGTTCAATCCGCGGTTAACCATTGAGATTCTCAACATGCAAATTTATGACTATGATGAGTTCTTGCATTATCTGAACGAACGCAGTTACATCTACCGTAGATCGGCAGATGCTCAAAGAGGTACGCGCGATAAGTCAACGCGGTCAGAGTTGAAATATTTGCAAGTTGACACAGACGAGGACGAAGCTCAACCTGAAGACGACAATAGTGAGGAAGACGAGACTGAACTGCAAGTTATGCGACAAAGAACCGATCGTACGGACAGAACAAACTCAACCAACAAATCCAAAACTCTAGTAAAACAAAGACTTGACAATAACCTCTCACGTTTCGAAAAAAGTAATAAAGTTTCGACAGTCTCTTCGAACGATCAGTCGACAGGATCAAGGTTCATTTCTGAGCTGAATAAAATACTTTGCTATAATTGTGGCGAAATGGGGCATACTTCGCGCTTTTGTACTGCCGATCGGCAGGTTTTATGTCACATTTGTCGTACTAAAGGTCACTACAATAAAGACTGTCCGAGACGTACGGGAAACGAGAAGTGCCCGCAGTAATTACACCTCAAGTTACTGACACTGAGGGCACAACAGAGGGAAACAAAATTAAAATCAATAACGAGCAAACTAAATGTTTGGACAAGTGCGATCAAAATGTAGTTGTTCTATCAACTGCTCAGCTCGAAAACGAAACCGTCGAATCGGAAATAAAATTAGACATCATGGCTGAGATATCAACTGATTCGGAAATGTCGGACGATGACTTAGATTTTTGTGGACTGCCTACTGCAAACGAAGCTTCTGAAGACTGTATACTTTTGTCAACACTAACAACAGACAAAACGGCACTCACGACTATCGACAACATTTCCAAAGAAAAGTTAGACATCGAATCATTGAGAGTCTGGTACAAGACGAAACGCGAACTCGTAAGTAAACAACCTGAAAGATTTTCAGAATGGAAAATAGAGAACGACGGGTTATTCTACTACTGGCCAGATTACGCGAAAATGCTTATTGACGATGAAAATCCGTGGAAAAGAGTTGTTAAGCCCGACGAAGTTTTGGATATCTTACGTGAAAATCATGAAACACTGCAGGCAGGTCATCTCGGGAGGGATAATACATATGACCGCGTACGACAAAATTATTATTGGCCAGGTATGTCACAAGACATAAAATCTTTTGTTGAACAGTGTGATGTCTGTATTAAAGTGAAATATAATCAACAACCACTGAAAGGCCTTCTGATGACAAGACCTTTACTCGCACCGTGGGCACAGCTATCGATAGATACAGTAGGACCTTTCACTCGTTCGAAGAGATCTAACATGTATATAATTGTCGTACAAGATCTCTCTACGAAATATATAGAGTTATTCCCAGTGCGAAATCAGACAGGTAAAATCGTGGTTAAAGTACTAGACACTGTATGTGATAAATGGGGCGTTACCCCGGAATCAATAATTACAGATAATGGGACGGAATATGTAAACAAACACGTCAAAGCATTTCTAGCCGCGAAGAAAATCAATCATATCACTACTCCTCTAGCTCATCCCCAGGCTAACCCAGCTGAACGCGTTAACAGAACCATAAAGCCAATGATTGCAGCGTTTCTAAAAGATAGTCAAAAAGATTGGGATGCGAATTTGTCAAAATTACAACTCGCTTATAATACTGTACCACACGGTGGTAGTAGAGTCACACCATTCTACCTTAATCACGCGCGAGAAGCCCGCTTAAACCCGGAAAAAAATTTCACTAACGAAACTCAAACAGCAACAGACGATTTAGTCGCTGACTGGATTAGGAGAGTAGCCGAATTCGACGAATTACGACACAACGTTGAGTGTCAATTAAAAATTCAGTCCGACAAACGTCTTGCCAAGACCAATTCTGACAGAGTAAAGAAATTCAACTTGAAAATCGGTACAGAAGTGTATTATCCTAAAAAAAAAATTTGAGCAATAAAGCTGAAGGATATTCTGCTAAGCTGGGACACCGTTATTTAGGTCCAGCGATTGTCAAACGTATAATTGGTCCGATGATTGTTGAACTAGTAGATAAGAGCGACAAATTTGTCGGTAAATATTATGTAACCGACCTCAAAATTCCTCGTCGGAGTCTGCGTAATCTTTGACTTTCATACAGCCGATTCGACAACGCTCTCTGTCTTCAAGAAGCAACATGAACAACGAGGAGAACGAGGCCGCCCTTGCCGAACTGCTTCAACGAAAGCTGGAGATCGAGGCCCGTGTTGAAGCTCTCCAGGCCAAAATGGAACAGCAGGAGGACACAGCCTCCATTACCGATTTGTCTACCGGAGAATCTGAAGGCGACACTCCATCCGAAACCATGAGCGAAATGGCTGCTGACGTCATGCAAGACTTTGTCAATTCAATGGAAAACGCGCCTTCGACCTCGTCGAGAGTTGCCACTACTCCACCAGCACGTGGCGACAAAATTGACAAAGCTACGCCATCACCGAGCGCCGAAGCGCTGCGCCTAATCAAAGAGATCCGAGATCTTCCTCCTCCTCGGCTGGAGTTGACAAAGCCAACTTAAACTTCTGCTGCCGGAATCTATGTGGAAAATTTAAAACGTAACCGCATATCCAATCGGCATCACGCACAACAATTGTCGACCGATGGGAAACGAGTGCCGCAATCAACTGACAATCCGACTGCTCTCGTCGCTCCCTCGGTATCTGTACAACCACCACCTCTGACCGAGTTGCCATCCTTTGACGAAATTTTGGAGGAGTTAAATATTCCCGAATCATCTGGTGCTGCAGGCGGAGCAAAACCCCTGTATTTCGCCGACTGCAGAATAATCAGCGAGACAGCACTCAAGAAAATTGTCGTCAAACGTGCCAAGTCTCTGGTAGATCAAATGCAGTCAAAGAAGGTGGGCCGCGGAACACAAACCTTCGTGACTCAAGTGGGGAAACGCCACGTCGCAGGCTGCGTCAACTGCCGTTCAAGGGAACACCATTTCAACCAGTGTAACCTGCCGTTTCGACCTGGGTTCTCCCAAATTTGCGGAGCCGACGGATTCGACACCAAAGACTGCGTATATCCACACGGGATTGAGCACGAACACGCCCTCAATCGCTGCATTGGATGCGGCACGGATTTGTCACTTTACTGCCCGGAGTGCCCAGACTGCAATATACGGTACGGAGACATTGTCGACTGGCTCAGGCTAAATTACGCAACCTGGCCTACCTCATTGGTACCAAGGGACCATCAGTATCTCATCAATGAAGGCGCTGAAGTACTCAAAAGGAGATTCAAAGCTAAATTTGATGATCCTACCGACCACCCTAATCGTGTTCGTGCCTTCTTGATACGCGAGAACGCGCTCAGTCAGGCCAAGACTGTCGCCAATCCTGCTGCGCAAACAGCACTCCGGCTGGTCGAAAAGAAGAGGAGCCGAGCACTTCAATCCTTGTGCTCACCACGCGTCGACAAAATCTTGACGAAATCATGCAGGAGAGGCCCGAACTGCAAGATGGAGAGGCAATCCGCGTTATTGTGCCAACCAAGTACAAAAAGAAGCAAGCTACTTCTAAAAGCGGAAGTGGATAGTTAGTTATTCATCTGAAGAAAGAGCAAAAGCTCAGAGTAGGATTAGACCTCATAATCTACGTTAAAATATTAAGCTTATATCTTGTTTTCATTACCGCGACAACTTGTTTTGTTATGTATTTCTTTTTTTTTTGTCGCAAAGATTATCCTTTGTTTATCAACATTTTGTTCGACGAAATCAGTCGACTTAACTAATGCTTATTTTACTCACAATTTTATTTTATTTTGCGTAGCAAAGGTCTTTTATTTTCAAAGTATCTGTTCGACAAAATCAGTCGACTTAATTAACGTTGAATTTGGTTATGATTTTGTTTTGTGTTCTGTGTTGCGAAAATCTTTCTGCACACGAATTTTTGTTCGACAAACTCAGTCGACTTATAATGTTTATTTGATTACCAAACGTTTGGTATTTTGTCGTGAAGATTTTCTGTACACAGGCTTCTGTTTCGACAATTTTGGTCGACTCGTAGGTTTAATCGACTAAAAAATATCTTTAGTTCATGCCTGTATATTCTCACGTCTATCATGTGTAAAATAATACGCATAATAGCTAGTTCGTAAAATATAGTTTGTTCCTGATATTAATGTGCCATTTCAATCGACTCCATCATATCCTCATTCCTTTAAATTTGCAAGGTTATTGTGGGGCATAACACCAGCATTTATCGGTGGAAGAGGTTTTCAGGCGATTATAAGTGTTATTTGTGACCAAAGACACACGGCTTGCTTGACACCATACGAAACCCTCTTGTTTGCGACGTCGAGGTTCGAGGGAGGAGAGTGTTACCGGAATATATATTCTCGACGTCGAAAACTCGAGTCGGTTCCTCGAACACCTCGACAATAGTCAATATATCGAAATTTTAACTAGGAGTTAATCCGTAAGGTACTCGCATGTACGACGACGCGTATATTTGTCTAATACGCCGAGAGCTCGACAAGAAAAACTGCGAGGACAGTCCTATACCCCCTCCATCTAATTCAAAGACAATGGTACGCGACGTCACGCGTGAAAAACTGTATCGACGGGCAACGACCGGCGAGATCGCGAAAATCCACTTGTCTTCCGATAGCGAAAGGAGACAGTCGGTCCTCGAGGAGTCTCATTACTATATTGATCTACTTATTATTGTGAAGCGAACCATTATTAATATATATTTGTCAACCCTTTGTCAAAACGTGAAGGAAGCTGTATGGAAAACCTATTGACCAATTGAGGAATATTGGTGGAAATTGTCAAGGAATAAACTATAATTATATATCATATTTACGTAAGTAAAATTGAAACATTTATAACTGTCTGTCTACCTCTGTGTCCACTTTAAACTTGCAAATTTATTCTTATTGGGTCCCCCAATCGAACCCCCTTGTGATGTCTCTAAATTAAATAATTATTGTCGAGCTAGTCGAGTAAATTAAACAAATTTATTATTACTAGTTTATTAGTTTTACTATAAAACTAATTGGCGCCCATAATCAATTTAATTGTCGAATTCAGAGCCCTGGCAGCCGTAGACCCAGGCCGCGCCAGGTGTGGCTTTCATAAAAAATTCTGAAAATTATTGTACTAACTCCTAAAAAGAAAGCCTATCTCAATAGATTTGTACATTTTCGTTAATTGATTGATATGAATGGTGCGGTTTTTGAAAGTGATGCTGCGAAAATGAGATGCTCTAGCTGCTACTTTTTTTTGCATAGGGTGAGACTAAAATTAATTTAACTCAAATACACGTTTGTTGCCGTGACAAAAACTCCAAATAACAAAACGCATTTAGTTAAATCAACGGAATTTTTTTCAGTGTACTATACTTTAGATGGACGTCGGTGATTTTTTTCGGGTTTTTAGGAGGCGCCATTCAGAGTTAACGTTTTTAAAAAATATATATCACTCTATTTCAGAAGATACTGGTCTCTTAGAAAATCCTCCGATAATTAGCTTTTTCGTTTTCCATCTTTTTTCAAGCTATGTTGAATTCATACATTTTTCCACGAATTAAAGTCAATCTTCCGCCAAAAACAAAAACAATAACAATTTTTTTCAATAAAAAAATACACGTTTGATTCTGGTCCCAATGTGACAATTCATTTCGCGTTGTATGAAGATTCTAAAAAATTCAAAAAGTAGCACCACCGATTTTTAGGCAGGAAAAAATGTATTCATTTTTTCACTTGTATTTTTAATTTTTAACTGCCTGAGAATTGGCGCTGCCATTTTGGGATTTTTTTCTCAGAATCTTCATACAGTGGGAAATATTTTGCAAAATTGAGATGAGAATCGAAGGGGTGTTTTGTGTTGCAAAAAATTATTTCTTGTTTTTTTTTTGCGAAAAATTGGGACTCTAACATCACACGAACGATGATGGAAAATGAAAGCGTTAATGATCCTTAGAATTTTCTAAGAGACCAATGATTTTTTAGATATTTAACCGGTGCGATGGTCTAGGTAGGTTCCTCGTTCGATTCCGGTGCCGTCGATTTTTGTCGAAAATAACAATACGGATCTGAATGTAAAAAAAATCCTATGAATCTAAAAAAATCCTGAAAAATCCGGGGTTACATAAATAAACATTTGATCAAATAGATCAATTTGCTTTCTATTGTTTAATAATTTTTGAATAAAAACAAGCTTAAATGTTAATTTTTAAAAATCCTGGCGTACTTCGGCTATCCCGCGCAAAAAAAATAGTATGAAAAGAGTATTAGGATAGTATTAAATGGAAGTATGAGAAGTATGTCGTATTGGACGAAATCATACTGAAATTATACTTATATTAGAGTATTAAGTATGAAATTATACTTATATTCGAGTATTAAGTATGAAATTATACTTATATTCGAGTATTAAGTATGAAATTATGATACGAAAAACTATTTGAGTATCGAATTTTCGAAATTTCGAAATTGGTGTATACTAATTTCATACTTCATACTCAAATATGAGTATGATTGCAGTATAATTTCGTCCAATACGACATACTCCTCATACTTTCTATTTAATACTATTGTAATACTGTTTTCATACTATCTTTTTTGCGCGGGATAAGCTAGGAAATTTTGATTTTTAAATTATGGCATTCGATTTGTCACCTTAAAAATATATTGGAAAACAAAATTACCATAGAAAGAAAAATCTGGTGCATTTGAAGGCCCAACTAATCCTACAAAGAATTAGGCGCCAAATCGGGAAGATCGAGGTCAAATTCAGGTCGAAACGGGGTGAATTGTTCTATATGTTTTAAATACGCCGAAACAATTTAAAGGTTACATTTAAGCAAAAGTCTGTATACCTGCAAAGTAAAAGTTTGCACATTGCGTACTTATATTATTCTCCATCTTCTGCAAAGCTTCCTTTATGAGGAAGCCAGAATTTATCAATCTGCTTCCTCATTAGGGCTTCAATTTTTACAAAGTCACCTTAGCGTCGTAAAAAGTAGAGCATTAAGGCTGAAATTTAATGTAGGCCAATAAAAAACCCCTGGACAAAAAATCCCCGACATAAAACCCCCGAATGAAAAACGGAGTGTCTGCGCGTCCGATGATCGGACAAACTGCGCAAAAAGGGTAGGGGAAAATCCTCGGTCGGGCCCAGCAGAAAATCCCCGGTGGGGTCTAGGGGCAAAGCCTGGGGGGGGGGGGGGGGGGGAGAAGCCCTACGGGGGTTTAGAGGGCCCGAGCCCCTCCACTGCATGACTATACTTTTTATATGGCATACAAATAAAGCAAATTTCCAATCATTTTGAAAGTTTCGATAAACGAATAATCGTGTTTTATTTGTCCTGATATATTTTTTTTATCAATTTTGCATCCTCATAGAAGTAGCTTTGTTTTCGTAAAAACAAATTTTTTCATGTCAGGACATCGAGAAAACATCGAGAAAAGTAGTTGTGTGTGCGTGTTACGCGCTTGAAAAATTCAAACCTTTATATTTCGAGTTAAAATTTGCACCATAGATAGAGGGGCCAATTTTCATTATTCATACCAGTTTCCGTCTTAAATCAGATACAAGAAAATTTTTTTTTTTTAGAATGATATAACAATTTCATATCGATTGAGGTCATTTTTTTAAAGATATCGTTTCCGTGCCCTTTTTCTTGGACTTTTCTTTGCGGAAATTTTTTTGTGGATTCAAATCGTGATTGTTCATGATGAATCTGCTCAACGAAAGTCTGTCAAAAACAGAAGTCGACGGCTTTCCTTAATTTTAAGGGGGTTTTTGATCTGGGGTTTTTTTCCAGGGGTTTTTTGTCAGGGTTTTTTTCTGGGGATTTTTTCCCCGGGGGTTTTTTCTCCGGGGGTTTTTGTCGGAGATTCTTAGTCCAGGATTTGAAATGTACAACGTGTTCTACTTTGCAGGCTTGTTCGAAATATTTTTATCAACACAAAACCCTAAACTAATTTAATGTTTCTTATTGACTTGCAGATTTACTTCGGAGTTTGTGTCACGATATGCGTGACTGCCAGTTGGGTCGGAGCTACTCATTGTATTAAGTACCTTTACTTTCACAAGCCCGAAATCACGACTTACTCTTCATCGTCAAACTCATCGGTCACCGGACTACATCATCAACACGTAATCTCATCAGCCAATCGAACTATGATATTTTTAATGCTTTCAGCGATTAGGAAACTGGGTTAATGATATTATCGAGACTTGGAACGTTTCATTAATCAAGATTGGCTTTTATGACAATTGTGCATGAGAAACTGCACTATGAGTTATATAGGGAATGTTTAATCTCTTGATAATTTTTATCACGGTTTCTCAGGGTTTAAGAGATTCTGCTATGTTAATAAACTTTTAACATAAATTCGCCTGTTAGAAGGATAAACAATTAACGGATCTTCTGGAAATAAATTAGACACTATGTTGAATAATCTTTCAAAATTTTTTCGAAAATTAGAATACAATCAAAATCGCCGCAATATTGAACTCCCGGAGAAATTACTAAATAGTATATTGTGCAACAAGGGCCAAAAGTTCGCGATTGCGACGAGTGTGAGGTTTGCCGCCGGAGCGAAGCGAGGGCTGCAATCACACAAGCCGCAATCGCTAATATCGGCCCACGTTGCACATTATATTTTTCGTCACAAGTGCATGAATAGTGGTGCTTTGAATGGTCGTTTTGCGGGACGAACAGTAAAAAGTGAGGTTACAATCTTACGTCCCAAGGGTCGGAAGTGAATCGTCAGGGTTGAAAGTAACGAAAAAGTGAACTGCGCGTGCGCCAATCAATCATTGCAAAACTGCTATGAAACTAGCCACTTTCGGCCCTCAAAACTGCCATGAAAAGCACCGCTGTTCATGCACGTGTGACGAAAAAGAAGTTGTGGAGTACGTATAAAATGTATCAAAAAATAAACTGTAAAAATGGATCAAAAAATCATATTTCAAGATAATACGTTTGAAAACTGGCGATCGAGTATCATTCTTCAATAATAAATTAGAGGGTTTTTTAAGTTTCATTCGCTAATCCCTTTACTCACGTGTTTCGAAATATTTACGAACATATTTAATTTTACAGATGGTTCTTCCATACAACGCTCCATTTTTCACAACCTGGTTTTGTACAAATTGGGCGGTTCTGTACTTTCCCGTTTACTTCTTGTGCAGAGTCGCAAAAACGAAATGTACGAATCCAACGGAAATAATAGCCGAAAGTCTTCGTGGCTTTCGGGACAAAGGTTTCACGGGTGGACGTTTCTTGACCCGCTGCAGCTTGTTCTGTGGTCTGTGGGTCGCCACCAATTACATGTACATTCATTCGTTGCGCATACTACTCGCCACTGATGTTATGGCACTTTTCGCCACTAACGTTTCTTGCGTCTATCTCTTGTCATGGGTCATACTTCATGAGCAGTTCGTTGGCGTACGGGTAAGAAAATTATACTGACCTTGTAAAACATTTTCTTATATGTGCATGTTATATTCTTATATGTACAAATTTGTATTTATTGTATAAGTCCACCCTATTTAGCAAGTATGCAGCTCAAAACTTTCCGTTTTTAATTCAATATCCAAGCAAAAGAAGGTGAAAAATACCATTATTTTGTTAGATAAATGACAGCATCGTTCCTAACGTGGCAAAATAGATGGTTACAGCATTCATAGAAGAAGCTTTCCAAAAAGCAAAAAATAATAAGGAAGCAATTTTCAAGGCTCTACTTTGCAGGTTTTTTCTGACTCGAGAGACTTTTTCTAGAAATTTAAAATGTGATAAAATTTAACCGCTCGACCGATTTGTGTCAAATTTGTACCTGAACTTTGTTCTATGGTAACCCGCATGCGAAGGAAATTTATACTCTGTATTACATATAAAATTTGCTGAATTAGTTAAAGTTGACTCAAATTATAACGACAACGTAATTTTTCTACAATAAAAGTCATATAAAATTCGAACCTCTACCGATCTTTACCAAATTCGATATCTACTAATGCATAAGTTTTCAGAAAAATAACCAAATTAATTTCGTAATTAAAAAAAAGGTTGCCGCAGAATTTGTTAATTAATTAAGCTTTTAATTATTCTGTTAATGAAATTTTGGAATTATTATTATGCAAAATGATTCTTTTTTTGTTATCGAAATGTATTTGCAATTGTTTCTAATTTTTTTTTAACTTATGCGCTGTGAACACCAAGCGACAGAACTACGTTAAGAGAGTCTTCTAGTGTATATAATTGTTTCCAAGTGGTTTTTTGAGAATTAAATTTAGAAAAACTGTTACATGTACAGTGTTACTATGTTGCAGTTATATTGATACATGTTTGAAGCAACATCCCGAATTTTTTCAAAGCTTTTTTACCAATGAGACAAGATATTTAATGTTGAGCAGGTCATGTTGCGAAAATTCTTTCAAGTCAGGCGTTGAGATTGTGGCCACCTTGGTCATCTAAAAAAACGTTTTTTCAAGTTCTATTCTTTGCTAGTTATCGTTCAGCCTTGATATAAAAATTTTATGAAAAATTTACAAAATGGCGGCGTTTCAAAAACAACACTTTGATTTTCACAGTAAAAAGTTCACTTCTCGCGGCCAAGAAATATAGTTATTATAAAGCAGTAACAAAATGTTCTGTGACCTGATTTTCTTGAAAATGAAAATAACGATCACAAGATTTTATGCTGCCGTAAATTTAATACCGTAAGTTTAGTAATAATTCCGCGATACGTCTCCTCGGATTTGCCTCTGGGCTTAAAATGAAGTTTTGACTTCTATGTTTTATCGAGTTATGGGAATATCGGTGCACTCGAATCCGTCGCGAGAAAGAGAGCAGCGCGACAGACAAAAGTTACTGCTGCAATGTCTTGCAATAAGTTATAGACCGGTGTAATTCCGGCGCCCTGTGAGTGATGCCGGTACAGAGCCTGCATACTTCGGTCACGCCATTAAACGTCCATTAAACACTTGTTTTGATTTATTTATTTTTTTATGTTTAATATGAGGAATTCTTTATCAGCTGGGCTACTTGTTTCGGTCGCTCTCCCGGAAATTTTTAAAAATTTGTCAGTTTGTTGTACTACTTGAGACTTAATTTTACAGGGTTTTAGGACTGCATGAAGATTCTGAAAAAAAAATCTTATTTTTTATTCTTAGGCAGGAAAAATGTGAATAATTTTTTTCATTCATTTCTTACTGTCTGAGAATTGCAGGTGCTATTTTGGTATTTTTTTTCTCAGTATCGTCGTACAAAATATCGTGTTAAAATTGAGACTAGAATCGGAGGTGTTTATTTTTGCTGAAAAAAATGATTGATTTCTTTTTTTGCGAAAAATTGTCTCCCGTTTTTTGGTAAAATTATGACTTTGAGATCACTTCAAGGAAATTAGAAAATGAAAAATTTACTGATCCCAAAAATTTTCTGACACCGATATTTTCTATGATATAGTGATAGTTAAAAAAGGATGTAAATCCTGAACAACGCGCTTCAACAATCTCAAACAAATCACAGACCTTCATCTCAAGTACTACAATAATCTTTTAAAAAAATTTTAATATTCGGGAGGTCGATAAAAAAAGTGGCAAAAGTTGATAAAGACAGCTTCATCCCAGTAAACACGGTATTGTAACAGCAACGTAACGGCTATGTAACTCAATGTAACAAGTAATCTCACGTGTAACTTACATGTAAGTTACACGTAATTTACAATTTCCCACTCAGCAATGTTACCATGTTATATAACATGTGTTACGTAACTGTTACAATTGAGTTACGTTGCCCGTATATTTCGTAGTGTAACAGATATGTAACAAGTAACATTCAAATGTTATATAACGTGTGTTACATAACCGTTACGGTCTTGCAATGTTAGTAGTGTGTTGCAGGATATTACTGCAAGGTAACAGCAACATAATCAAAAAAATTGTTTGTAACTTACATGTGACTTACGTGTAATTTATAATTTCTCGCTCAGTAATGTTACCGTGTTATGTAACGTGTGTTACGTAAACGTTGCAATTTAGTTATGTTGTGTTGTGCAACTTGAATCACACAGCTGTTACTGTTTCGTTATATTGCTAAAGTATAGTCATATTGACAATACATTAGCTTTACTTTTGTGGACTTACAGTCCACAAAAGAGCTTCAAGGGTTGCTAAATTGCTACCCTTGGGAGTCAAAAATATTAGCTGCTACTATTAAAAGTAGAAAAAGCGATTGGCAAATGATGCGAACCGGTTGAAATCTCGGAAGAGTATCACTCCGGTGTGCATATGAAGCTGCACCGTTACGCTGACTTATATACGTTAGTGACACGAATCGCTTGCGAGAAACGTTTGAGTCGCAGGCCATCTAGCGGACATCACATCGTGATACACATGTTACGTAACATTAATACATTTTTGTTACATGACTGTAACGAAACTACATTACGTAGATATTACATATTTTTGCAACGTTTTAGCAATGTTATCACATTACGTAACTGCAATATGACAGGACTATCCCCACAGTTACATTGCAATCGTTTCAAAGATGTTGCATTACAGGTACACATTTTAGTTACATAACTGCAACACAACTACGGCTTATAACCGTTACGTTACGTGCATGTTCTCGATGTAACATAACCACTGTGATATGCATGTAACGTCAAATGTACATACTCTTGGAACATTCTTGTAACGTTACCACATTTACGTAACTGTAACATGACCGCACTATCGCTGCAGTGACTTACAGTCGTTACATACATGTTACATTACAGTTACACACTTTCGTTACATAACTGGAACGGAACTACGGTATTTAACAGTTGCACAACGTGAATGTTCACGGTGTAATATAACCACTGTAATATGTATGTTACGTATTGTTTGCAATATACTTGTTATGTTGCCACGTTACAACACTACAACAGTGCGTTCCTGTCACGAAAGTGACGTTCCTATTGTTACTCGCACGTTGCGTTGCAGTTTCATAACTTTTGTTATGCAACTGCAACGAAAACATGTCACATAACGGTAACATCACCTGTATGTAACTAATGCAACATCACAATGTTACTCCTACGTTATATATCCTCGACATATCATAAGGGTAACACTGTTACAATCACATGTAACTTCCATGTTACATTGCCGTTCAAAAACGTGTTTACTGGGATATGTTTCTGGTTGTATCACTTATGTAAATATAGAATTTAAATTGTTTAATGACCCTTGCAGATAGTTGCAGTTATCCTCTGTGATACTGGTATCGCCTTGTTAGCTTATATGGACGGAATAACAGGAAGTCCGACGTTGGGCGGTGTAGTTCTCGCTGCATCTGCAGCGGCAGGCTCAGCAGTTTATAAGGTGAGATAATACATGACCAATAAATAATATTTTATTCGACTCGGTTTGATATACGCATTCGCAGAGCGTGCGAATGAACATAATTTTGTAGCCTTGTAAATAAATATTTTGTTGGATACTCGTGCTTATCCTACCTCGTGTGATTACAACACTCGTTAGGAAAAGTTTTTTCGCTCTCGTATTGAAATGTATGATTCTGATTATCGCTGCTTCTGTGCTGAATTTTGTAAATTTATCAAGATGATCGACAAAATATGTTACTAATATACTTTTAAGGACGGTTTATAAATCGATAAGCAATGTGAATGTTTCAGGTGCTTTTCAAAAAAGTTATAGGAGAAACGACGTTCGGCCAAGTATCCTTGTTCTTTTCCCTCATTGGACTGTGCAACGCGGCGCTATTGTGGCCGGTTTGTGTGGCTCTATATTTTTCCGGTGCCGAAAGCGTGCCCTGGTCACGATTGCCATGGGCAGCGCTTCTTTCCGCCAGTATTCTTCACTTAGGTTTGTTATCATTCAGTTTTTAAATCATGTTAATTGTCCAAAATATAGAGTACCCATTTTTGGAATCAATATTGAATAAGCTAGGATCATTATTTCGTGAAAAAAAATAGCACAGTTACATATAAGTCTTAAACATTTTTCTATAAGAAGATTTCATATCTTTCCAATTCAAGCTCTTTAAAAATATTTACATTCAATTTATGTAGAAAAAATTGTAATCGCACGATCCGAACGCAATATTAATATTTGATTTTTTTATTCTGTACTTGAAGTTGCCAATATGCTGGGCAACTTCAGCATCGCATTGACCTACGACCTGTTCATCACGCTGGGCCTCATTACGGCAGTTCCGGTGTCCGCTGGTAAGTCTTTTTATCTGAAAAATATGAAGTCCGAAGTAATATTCAAGTTTAATTGAATTGGAAATGCTTTTTGTTTCACTCTAATTTTAAATCGAAATCTACACACATTTTTATGAATTCAATAAACTAAAACTGTTGCAAATATCTATAAAAAACTGCCCTGGTGAACCGGGTTGACCCGTATTTGAAGTCAAGTTTAGGTTATACGAGCCAAATTGGTAAAATATCGGTCGAATCTGAGTCAATTACACATCAAAAATTATGTTTGGTCGTCTTTCGGTCGATTTTCAGCAACTCAACCGATCTCCGACTAAATTAGACTGGTTTTATTCAGTCAATTTAAGGTCATCTTTTTGTTAGTTGACTGTCATTTAATTTTTATAGCTTTGGGTCAGTATAGAGACGACATTGAGCATTTTGACCGATTGTCGACTACATCGGATGGACTCCTACCGGTTCACTTAAGGTCGAATTTTGGCAAATCGATTGATATTTAACTTGGTCCATCTTCAGGCCAGTTTTCGGTTGACTTCAAAAACTTGACCAATTATCGACTAAATCGAATGTACTCTGTTCAGTTAATTCGAGGTCGACTTATCGTTAGTCGAGTGATATTCAACTTAGTGCATCTTCCGGACAGTTAGGGTCGACTTTTAAAAACACGGCCGAATGTTGATTAAAGCGGATGTACTCTGTTTAGTTAATTTACGGTCTACTTATCGTGAGTCGACTGATAATCAACTTGAGGCATTTTTGGGTTAGTTCGGGATCGACTTTCGAGAACCTGAATGATTATAGACTTAATGAGATGAACTCTGTTCGGTCAACTACAGTCAGCTTTTCAGTCGAATTTTTGCACAAACCGACCATAGATTTTCGGTCAACTTTTCGAAAAATGACAATAAATCGTCTTAAATGGTTATACTGGATTGGGTTTATTTTTGATCAAGCATTTGATAGTCGACCTTATTTCGACTAAGATTATTTAGAGCGTTCCGTTAAATATTGATCAATTTATTGAATGTTAACCGCATATCGACCCAAAATGTTTTGCAGTCTAAGACGAATAGTGGTCAACGATCTTATACTTGACCGTATGTTAATCTAGACCTACAAAAAAAAGGGTCAACTACAGTAAAATTTTCGATCGACTTTTTGCACAAACCGACCGTCGATTTTCGGTCAACTTTCGGTTGGACAGGTCCGCCAGGGTGTGTAAATCGAGAATAATTTATAATCTAGTATAAGCTGAATTTATGTTCACGATGATAAAATAAAGCAGCCTATTATCGTCGAAGCATAATAACATCGCTTTGATAAGTATTCAGCCAAAGTTCAATAAGAATTAACTGACTAAATGCTTGAACTGACTGAATAAACTAATACTTACTAGATATAAATAAATAATATAGGAATCGCTTATAAATTGCAGAACATTATTTTCATTGCCAGACGTTATGAGTCAATAATATTATTAAATAACAATTCACAAAAAAAATGGTCACTCTTTTATACCGCTCTCCGAGAAAGGGGTTCACTTGGGAATTCGAACCTAAGACCTATCAACCTACCTACCTAACGACCTAAAGACCTAAAGTCAAGCGCGCTAACCACTAGACCCAACCGACTATGTAATTATGTGTATTTCTAAATTTTGAGTTTAGATTCGTAATGAGTAACTTAATAAACCCCGTAATTCCGATTTTCATTCTCAGGAAGTTACTTTTTTTTTGCATTTTAAACCGCCATTTTGAATTTCTGGATTATTCATTCAAATTCGTAGTCAGCGATCTAAAAAACCCTGGAATACAGATTGTTATTTAAATCAAGTCACTTTTCGCATTTTGGTCCGCCATATTAAATCCTCCATATTTCATTTTTGAATGCTGCCCTTAAATTTGTCGCTGTACTACGATGCGAGGTACAATGTTAACATGATTTAATTTAACTGAAAATCGAAATCGGAATACATGGGACCATTAATGGAAATAGATATGTTATTCCTCTGATAATAATTGTGTTGTATCAACTACGGTTTCAGGTATATCAATCAAAATATCCGATGAATTATTTATTTGATCGTTTTGTTCTTCGAAGTATTTTTACGTGGTTGACGAAAAGAACTATTTAGTTGTTGTTAATAAATCTCTGCTGTTGCTTGAAAATTCATAGTTCCAGTTGTTTTAAGAGACGTTTCGTGAACTTAACCATTCAATTCAGTTGCGGCAATCAATGACGTGTTAATTCAACTATACGTTGTCGACTGTTCGATTGACTTGATTGTATCCTCTTGATATTGTCTACTACAAAACATATTTAGTTATTTAGACTCCATATGTGGTGAGTCAACCAATTATAAGTCAACGAAATATATTTATTTCATTTGACTAATTTCTTTTGACTAATTAGTGTCTGTCGAACAAAAACATCTGTCGTAACTGTCAGACGTTTTTCTGAAACAAAATACCACAAAATTGAATTTTCAAGAGAATGTTTTTGTTGTCTCTCAATTTTCGCCGGGAATTTGCTTTTATTTTCAAATTTTTGATAAAACGGAAAAATATCGGACACCTTACAGAATTATATAGTTTGTGAAATTTTTCACAGTTTTTAAATATTGAGACTGAATAAGATATTGTGAAAGAGGATACGAATTAGAATCTTGCACACATTGCTCTCTCATGATTTTTTTGCTTTTGGTGAAGTGAACATTTTTTTACTCTATGAGAAAGTATCTTTACCGATATTTGCTTCCTCATTTTTTTTACGATCATAAAAAAAAAACTAAAAACAACTGCCATTAGATAAAAATAAAACCCTCTGCCTCAGAAATACGCATATGACGCGAACAGTTTAACCGGTATAGCTGACAATACGAAAAAAAATAAGCAGATTGACTGCTAGCTTTACAGGATCATTAAAAAAATGAAATGAAAGTTACCGCCATTAGATCATCGAGAAATCAATAAATCTGTGTTAGAAACAGATGTACAAAACTCACGTACGGTTACAAAGTTATCCCTCGCACTCTGCTCAACCTGAAACCAACCATAAAACCAACTAGTCAATTAGCGCACCCTACTAACTGTTTTTCCAATGATCTAATGGTTAATTGTTTGGTCGGTATTCCGAAAGCAACTAGGGTAGAAATACCAGTTCTGGCCATGTTCGTACTGTATGTGGCCATAAACTTGATCCATTTATGGCCACATCTACCCAGATAGAAATATGGCGACACGAAAACGACACGGTAGCGACACGGCACGGCAATTATGCAATTATGTGTGACCGAATGTAACGACACGGTGACGGTACAACGTGCTGAAAACGCCACTATGTCAGCACTGTTTCGTACAGTGTATAATATAATATTCAAAAAAATAAAAATCTTATAAAATTTTCAAGGTTCGATCGATTTTTACAAAATTTTGTACCAAATCTTAGCCCAATATCTTGAAAAATACAAAAGTTAGAGAGGGATAAGTGATTTTAGAAAAAAAAATCACAAAGTCATTTCAATTTTAAATTAGCCTTTGTCCATCCAAACTTTTTACTTGCGTACCAAATTGCAGACAGATACCTCGAAAATCGCTATCGTGCTAACAAGAATCCGAACTTACATATTTTGAGCATCCTCAGATGAAAATCTATTTTATAAAAATGTTTCTCGAAAACAAAGCTTTCCTTACGGGGAAGCAAAAATCTAGAGAAGATACATTTTTCCCTTGCACTTACATGACATCACATGATTTTAAGAAAGCGAGTTTTATATCGAAAGTTGCCAACAATATAATTCCGTTTATAGCCCTGGACGTTGTGCTTTACGGTGCTCATTTTGTGGGGATGAAGCTGGCAGGGATGATACTAATAGCTGTCGGCTTCTTTCTCGTGATGTTTCCCGACAACTGGCCCGATTACATCACGCGTCTTCTTCGGTATGCATTACAAAAACTAGTCACATCGGTTTTGTGGTATGCACTTTAGTTCGAAACCTCTTTTTTTTCTTAGCTTTTAGTTCCTTAGACTTCTATTATCCGTCCTCTATTGAACTATATATCTCTCTATTATATAACGAATTCTATTGCAAGAAGGTCAAACTGTCGTTTACTTTGTTTTGCACAACAATAGACGCAGCGCGTAGTATTATATATATATATATATATATATACATATGTGAATGTATATATATATATATATCTCTCTATCTCACTAAAGTAGCCTATGCTTGACAAGAACGCCTATACATACACCTCTACTTATTCACTTTTCACGCAAAAATTTGAAAAAATTGGAAATCGTGCAACGATACTCGATTTGAAAGCGATATACGCACGTGTACCTCACGCATTAATGGTATTTTCTCTGAATCCGATAAATTGTAGACATGAACTAATAATAATAAAATTAGCGAATTCTTGTATAGGCAGAGTTAGTTAATGATGAGGCTAGGGTAATCAGCGTGGATTTCACGTAAACTGTACTTATTGGGCGAGCGGCTACTCGGCAAAAAGTTGCTGTAAAATAAATAAAAACTATCTTTGTAAGGCCCGTCGACCCAAATTGATGTTCAATTGAAGAGATGTGCGGTAAAATTTTCAAGATTAGCAGAAAGCAAGCTGTGGCAATTATGAAAATATTTGAAACATCAATTTTTTGTGGTCCGACTTGCAGTATTTTAATTTATTTATTCCAGTTAATTTTGAGCAACTAAAGTTCTATGAAGATTTCCCCTACGACGCATATAGTAGGTTTTAAGAATTATTTTAACAAAATTGCTCCTATAGCTTCACATATATTTTTAAATTCAAAACTCTGATTGGTCGTAGACTGAAATATTGCATGACTTTTTAATCTCAAAATTAGCTCCACTATGGGAAACAAAACTATGCAAGTGGAATTACCGTTAATATTTCTGTTAATAACGGTTTTTTATTTTCACTCGTAGTTACCGATTTCATTTTAGTACAAATAAACTTTTTTTAATTGATCCTTAACATCAAGTTGAAAATTTGTACCATAAACGTTATTCAATTGAAAGAAAATCGATATCCACTCGCCTATACATATATTGAGACGATCAATCTTCAGCGCAGTAAACGATTGTTGGACTGCAAGATCTTCCTTTTCTTACTGCTCAACGATACTTCTAAGTATTAGTACCGATATTAGTGAATTTAATAGACTCCGAGTACGTGAAGGAAGTTTTGTTACCGTCTCGAAGCCGACTGATTCTCAGACATAATTAAATAAATGAGACTAAGCGATTCCCTCGAATCGTTGCCAACTGAAAAAAACTCCGTCGAGACAATCGATTAGTATAATACTTTTGTATAGTTTAATTTTATAAGAAAATCACGCATACGCACTGCGTGGCTTTTGGTGTCCCTCGACGTGTATCTAGGTGAGAAAGCCTCCAGATATGCTTTTTTTATGATTCCTCGAAGAAAAACCCTTTGAGGAGTTTTTAGAGAGTTCAGAGTGCTTTACACTAGTCATATCATTTGTAAAAAGACATTTTTCTAAGACTTCTATTGATTAGATTACAGTTGTTTGACATAATTGCATAGCAACATACATAATTGATGGTGAAAAACAATTTTGATCATCTAATTAAAATAAATTCAATCAATTATACTCAAATTTAAACTATTTCTTTTTGTTAAATAAAAACAGCAATTTGAATTAAGTTTGCATTTACAATAGCTTGTTTAGTTTGTAAAAAGATTATTTTCCTTCCACCTCCACCAATTAAAGTATTCTTTTTTTTCAAATGACGAGCATTTTTTCGCTTAACGCTGTTATAATGATATGATAAATAAGTGTTAATAATTTTTCAAATCGTACTCTATGAAACATTCTCAGTAAATTAATTAATCATCTTCTAGAATGCACAGAACTAATTATTAATCGTCATAATCGACCTAACATTACAAGGAGAAAACGATTTTGGCACGCCAACAAATTTTGTGCTAAAATAGTGACAACATTCTGTTATTTGGAAGCCTAACAAATTTATTTGCCAGGCCAACAAATTGTCTCGCTAGGCTAGCGCATGATAAATGCTCTTAATATTTTAGCAAAAGTTTTGTCGGACCCGTAAAACCGTTTTCCCTGTGTATGCTTCATTTTTTAAAATAATTGTTTCAATATGTCTAGTTAATTGTTGCAATGAATATTCTTATGGATTACAAAAAAAGCTTCAGTACAAAGTACGTTCCTCTGTGTGTAATCAATCACAATGAGTTTGTAGAAATGATAAAACATGTTTAAAACCAAACTAACTAGTGTAGAGCGCTCCATCTCGCTTAAAACTCGTCTACCGCGAGTAAAAAAGTGTTGTTTTTTGTACTTTATGCCACACGATTGCACAAGTATTGCCCTTTTCGCGTGAGATTACATACGACACATCTATACCTGTAGTTGTGTACATTTTAATTCATGGTGAATCCACTCTCTGCTGTTACCTGTAGGAGAGTTTGTGCCAAATAAACCCGGAGACATGAATATGATTGCCATATTGAGTTTCAGAAATCAGCGACCGATCCTCTCTGACGTTATGCAATATATAAATATTGATTGTATTCCTATAATTCGTATAACGATAGAATTTTAAAAAAGCAATGAATAATTAATAAAAACTGAGACAATCGTTAGAGAGAACTTTTGGGGGTGAAGACACGACGTTATGCCAGCCCGATTTTCGAATCATAATGTTTGAGTTGATTTTTTGGAGAAAAAAATCAGAAAAAAAGAATGAACCGTTCGATTGCTTGAGCTGCTTGTTGTTGTGTGTCAATCGACTTCGACACCTCATTACTCGCTTCCCAACAATCAGGATCCATTATATGCTGTTACAGAAACATAGTCGTCATGAGTCACAGTACAAGGTAAGAAAATACATGGCCTGCAACGCTTGCGCGATTATGATACCGACCGCTCGCATACGGGAAATCGGTAATTTTTAAAAAGTTTGAATTATTCATAAGATGACCTGTCTAAATATTTTCTGAAGCAATTCTGCGTTATAATTTGAAATGGATTAAAACAACCTAGTATCAGAAAATTAATTTTTTTAAATAAGACTTATGACAATATCATATAATTAAAAACGAAACGAATTTGCCTTACTTCTCAAATATTTTATAACCGTTCTGTCGATTCATCTGTGATTCACAACCTCGAAAGTCTGCAAATTCAAAAAAATCCTACGCCTCATTAGTAAAAGAAATTTATTTATAATACTCTGGAATTTATTTTCGTTAAGATAAGAGTTTCTATTCTATTTCTGATGCATACAAGAATTTCTGACAAAACTGGATTCGATGTACTTCAATTTTCTTATCTTTCGTTATCTATAAATAGTCGTAAGAAGTGCAATGTCGTCATTTTAGTGTAATAAATTTAAAAAATGTATGCAACTTTGCTAAATTCACAGAGCATGACTCATATTTAACAACTCAATAATTTGGAGATCACAATATTCGATTATTCAGATATTGACATTTGTTAAAAGCAATCAGAAATAAAAGTAATCAAAAATAGAGAAAATGAGAGATTTGATGAATCTACGATTTTTATCGTGACCCCGTGGTGAAAAGTTCGTAACATGCGCGCAAAGCGAAGATAATATAAATGGGCGCATGGTCTTTGTATGAGAAAAATTAATTAACTATATTTCTGTCTGTCTCGAGTGTGCACAAAGCTTTATCTATTTCGCATGAGCTTTTCTCTTTCTATTCAAGGCTCTCTCGTTAGCAGTATATTATACACGTATTTTTCATTTCTCGTGTTCCTAATCTTCTCTTTTATATCATACAGCTGAATACGCAACCCCTATGTGTATTTCTCTCTAAATATACTGTCTAGTTTAAGGAATTGTATTCTCGGTGTCGGTTAAATATTATTACTGTCTTATTTTTGGTAATTGTAGAGTTGGAAGTTTAGCTGAAACTGCAGGACAGTTAAGATTTGACAATTTTTACTAATTTTACAAAATCGACAATATCGCGTTCAGTTAATTCTAAAAATTTGAATGACAGAAAAAAGATAAATGAGATGTTCTTGAGAGAAAAGTTATGCAAAGCAACCTAACGTTCTGCGGCTCAGCGTTTTTCCAGAATGGAGCACGAACTTGAAAAAAAAGGGCAGCTCCGTTCGTCGTGGCGACAAACGGATTTGGTCAAATAATTTATTGTTACCCTTTCAGTGTTGCCAATAGATGGACCCGACCAAAGAGACTGTCAGACAGTGAAAAAAGAAATATACAGAGCTTCCTTGTTAATTCGAAAAGTAATAAAAGGCATCACAAACGTTAGGATTTTTTGTTTGTTTTGAGGGCGATTTTCTGTTGAGACATTTATACAGGTGTTTAGGAAATAGAGTTTTAACTATCCGATTATTTTCGAACTCACTATGTCTATGTAATGTGTCAATAATTTGATTAAAATTTTTTTATGCAGTTTCGCAAAGTTAGTGAGAATTATTACTTTTTGTAATAGGTGCATGGAAAACGGTACTTTTCTCGACTCCCATGGCAGCATTGGGGGTCGACAGTGGCTAATTTCATGGTAATGTTGAAAGAGTAGAATCGCGCAAGCGCAGTTTGCAATCACTTCTTTTGCGTCCCTTGGAAGTTTTACTTTCGTTCCTTGCGACGAAAACTTACTCTGCCCCATAAGGCTACGATTCAAGGCAGTTTTGCCAGAAATACAGTGCGCAATGAGGCAAAATTCTCGTTTGCAATCGTCAACTTTCGTTCCTTCTTGAACAATATCCTCTTTATTCCACTCGGTGCGAGAAATACGGTCTTACGCATGCTGAGCGTACATCCATTCCCATTTTCACATCCTCTGAAATAATATTTCATACGATAATCGTGCCGTAAACGTTTTCTTAAGTTGGAACACGCTAGTATTGTAGTAATGACGGTAAGCGGCCGTTGCTTATAATGATTGTGTGGGATGCGGCTACGGTTCGGCCATCTTCCAGATGTCAGGAAGTAAAAAAAAACAACCAATTGTTTTTAATTGTCGTGGTGACGTTTCGGTCCAATGTGTGGACCCGCTTCAAACCATTTGATTTTACATCTGTGGGACCAATGGTACTATCGTTCGATCAGTGCAATTGGAAGGAACGTTTCCTTGCACTCATTGAACGAGAGTGGTGACATTTTAGACACTAGTGCATGAAAACCGGCATTTGTTCGTTGGCACATGTCGATTTAGCAAATGTAATGTCTAGCGAGACTTGTTGACCTTGTCACGTATCAACTTAGACTAAGTTGATACGTGACAACATTTGCTAAATCGACATGTGCCAACGAACAAATGCCGGTTTTCATGCACTAGTGTCTAAAATGTCACCCCTCTGGTTCAATGAGTGCAAGGAAAAGTTCCTCCCAATTGCACTGATTGAACATTAGTACCATTGGTCCCACAGGTGTAAAATTAAATCGTTTGAAGAGGGTCCACACATTCGACCGAAACGTCACCACGACAATTAAAAAAAATTGGTTTTTTTTTTTTTACTTCCTGACATTTGGAAGATGGCCGAACCGTAGCCGCATCCCTACAGGAACACGCTAGTATCGTAATAGGCTACAAACGATACGAAACTTGCAGCACGAGCCGAAGGCGAGTTTTACAATCACACGAGTTGGATTTTCGTCGAGTATTGTACAACATTTTATGCAACTCTGTGCGAGAAGTGCTTACTTCTCACACGCTCCACTTCGCGTGCAAGAAATCGTGCTTCTCGCACTAGTGAAATAAGATTGTATACGAAACTCGTGCGAGAAATTTTTTTCTCACCTCGTTCGATTGCAACACTCACCTTCGGCTCGTTCTGCAAATTCACCCGCGTCAGAAAAAGTTTTATGGCACTCGTATCGTAATGTACTATTATTTGACAAAACTCGAAAATGTGTTTTGCACGGAAAAAACGACTTCGTTACGGTAACGAAAGAGATAGTTGGACCTAACCAAGTGACTTAGTGCTCCGAGAGACAGACGATTACTTAGTTAGATCAACTATTTTCAGGTGGTTTCTCTTACTTAGTTGGATCACGAATAAAATTCGTTGTGTAACCTATTTAAGTCAACTAAGTCGGAATAGCAAATGTGACTAATACGAGGTAGTTACAGCGACCAACCGGATGGTTGTGGCAACCAATTTTCACTGAACTAATAAATAGATACGAAGCCCTTTTTTCCGTGTGCGGTACGCAGGGCGTGCGTAAAGGCACATTTCTCGCATCGACTAGAATAAAGTACCATTTTATGTCTGCAGTGTAACGGAAGCGGGCGAGAAAGTAGCATTTTCGCTATAGGTGTGTGAAAAGTAGAAAGCGCGGCAATGCGCATGCGCCGTATTTTTTCCTCATACCTAACCAAAAAACTCCATTTTCGGTATCAAATATTCACAAAAGCTGATAACGAATGTCTCAAGAGTGCCACAAATCGAAAATCGCTATCCATTGTTTCTTATCTATGGACATTTTTTACCACATTGTTGGAAAGTCTATTTTCAAAAAAAAATACATATCATTGTTGTTGCTATTTTCATATTTTCTTGTAACTGATAAAATGTATTTACTACTATTAATGAAAATAATCTGCAATATAAGTAAGAAAATTCATAATCACTCCATTAAAAAGAGGTGCTAGATTCGCGTTACGTTTATCATGTTCTAAACAACTCAATGATCGTTAATATTTATGTCGATCAAAAAAATCACACACTTTTATGCATCTTTAGAAAGTTCGATGCAACATTATTCTTTGAATGAATAAACATAAAAAGTGAGTTCGAAGTATTGGGCTAGCTATTACTCTGTTAGGGGGTAACACAAACATAAGTTTCCGGGAAAGTGACTCTCAGAAAAATAACCTCCCGGGAAATTGGCACGCAAAAAGACGAACTAAAAAATAAAAGAAAGAATCCAGATAATTCATGAGTGCCAATCCTCCAGGGGCCACAATTCCGAGGCCAATTCTCCGGAGAGAAATTTCCCAGACTCCCGATACAGATTCTCGAGATCCAAGATAGGCGACAGTATAATAATAATCATAATAATCATTATTATTATTATCAAGAGACTGAAAATTTTTCTTTGAATTAAATTAAAATTTGGGTTCTTACGTAAGAGTTTGAGAAAAGAATCAAGTAAATGGGGTTGATGCAGTACGACAAGTTCGCAGCAACAAGGGGTCGTCAGGGGTGGTGTGAGTAGGAGCCGCAGGCAATCGGTCCAGCAACGACAATTTCGCCGGAACTACGGGGTCTCGTCGTCTCATGGTGACGGACAAACCCTCCTTCCACTCTCCGCAAACAACCAGACCAACTCGCTCCATCGCCATAATGCCAACATGTCCTCATCCCCCGAACCCTCGCATCGCCTTCCCACCTCAACCTCAACCACCACCACTAACAACCACCATCGTTCGCACGCCGCCCCACAAGTTCAACAAGGTATGCCTAAACGTACTTTACGTTATAATCAGCAATACAACAAAAATCTCAGACAAATAATGCAATAACAATTTATTATTTCCTAATGGTGACGATTTTAGTGAAATTTCATCAATTCTAGGCCTTGAATATTATTTATTAATGTCAAAATTCACGAAAGATTCCACCGATCCTCTCTACCGATTAAAGGCAATATAAGTGTGTTCACGATTGTAACAAGTTTTTTACGAAAGAACAGCTGAAATTCTTGTTTAATTAAAGCTATAATGCATTGATTGGAACCGATTTTTTGTTTTGTTTGTTAATTTACTTGAGTTAATTGTGAGCTCATTAAGTACTACTATGATTTAAGATTCAATTCTGCCGTAATCCTCGACATACTTACAATTTATGTATTGATGGCAACATTTTGTGAAGAAATGTAAATTGCAGCAGACACATATTATATAATCTCCACAGATTATAAGCAAAGCAGCGTGTTTGTTTTGTGTCGTTACCAAAAATCATATTAAAAAAATCATAACGGTAATCGGATTATGTGAAAAAGTCCACACATACCGACAAATAAAATCGTAAAAGGTATTCAATTACGTTTAAGTATAATTTCGTTATATTTTCACAATTAAAACAAAATGTTAGTCCTTTAGATATTACTGTTGATAAAATAAAAAAGATCCAAATATTGAAGCTTAGGACACGGAGAATAATCTTTTGTGTCCACGATGTTTGAGTTTCAAGTAAATGTGTCATATTTATCGTTAAATGGCTTTTCTTCTTCATTACTTTTACTGTATGTTTCAACTATACGGTTGTTTTGTCTGCCTTTTTCTTTAATCATATCGGTTCTTTTAATTTGCCAAATTCGTTGTCACTAATCTATGTGAAAATCTGCAGGAAAATTTCCCTCTGGCATCGGGCGTTTTCCAGAATAAAAAAAAAAAGATAATTCATCATCAATCGCCATTGCGGATTTCTTTTTGAGCTATTCCTTTACATACTTGCACTTTATACATTAATAACAACAATGTATAAAGAAATTAAAATTCAAGCAGACACATTTTATAAGGGGGGTTCCACAGATTGTACGCAAAAAATCGTGTTTGTTTTTTACAATTATCAAACATCATAGAAAAAATTCATAACGGTGATCGGGTTATGTGAAAAAGTTTCCGCCTACGGATATATGAAATCGTAGAAGGGGTTCAATTTGTTTTATGTATAATTTTGTTATATTTCCTGAATTCATAAAATAAAAAAAAACAGTTTACTAGTCCTACAGTGTTGATAAAGTAAATAAGGAAAAAAAATTGGAGCTTAAGATACAGCTAATGAATGTATGCTCATGTGCCGAAGATTTTTGAGTCTTAAGGTATCATATCTATTATTGAATGGCTGTCCTTTTTTATTACTTTTTACTGTACGTTTCAAATATATTTTTTTTCGTCCTGTGCCTTTTTCTTCAATCATATCTGTTGTTTTAATTTGGAGAGATTCGTGTCACTAACCGATGCGAGTATCTACAGGAAAATATGCCTCCGGCATCGTCAGAGATCTCTTTAATTCGATCAAGTTGGTCCCCGTGGCGTTGTAAGAAACGGTACACTCACTAAACCATTAAATTATACTCAATAGTTTTATACATAAACACTCATTACACGTCTTTCTAAAACTTTCGTACAGAGTCCCGTAATAAAATAGAAACATGTGCTTGTAAGAATTCTTGTATTTTCTTCTATATAGTATTCATACATCTGATATGCTTTGTTACTTAACATTTACTCCTTTTGACCAGGTGCAAGTAGTTTCTTTTGTAATTCCCTATTTTGAAGCCAAGGTGCAACCTTCCATGCTGACAATTCCTCTGATGATGATGATGATGACAGAGCGTCACTCACTTTTAGAAGTGAATTATCCTTTAAACAAAATTCGGTGAAAATAAAAAGGAATTGAGCAATTCCAAAAATTGTAATAAAGACATACCGAAATTTATATATTCCAATAAATATTTTGAAAATGCCGTGACGTCCTTATTTTATTGCCCTATGTCAGAGAAAAAGTCTTGCTAATAAAATGTGTAAGCGTTTATTTTTCATGATTTTTCTAAACATCTTTTGACCTATTCTCTACAAATCTTACCTCATCAACACCTTTCTTACATAGAACTGACTACAATAGTTCAAAGAAAATACTGCTATTATGTGAATCATTGAATATACTCTATTAAGAAAATTTACATCTTTTTACGCTATTCATATATCAATCAATCAAACCGACTATTTGATCTTATTAATTTTGATAAATTTAGAAAATCGTGCTCAAGCTTCTTTCCAGCTGAACTCAACGAAAGTTTTTTCTATATAAAATTGGCAACCCTCTCTGTCCTCGTTATCGAGAATATTCAAAAGCTTCGAAGGTTTGCCTTTTTCTTAAGCGTAACTCATATGATTGGTATGTTAAAGAGTCTGCAATAGTTATTATCGCGCATCCGAGGCAGTAATTACTTAATGAAGCTTCGTTTCTAAAATAGCGTTAGTCGTACTAATAGAGGTAATCTAAAGCAAAACCCAAAAATGAATCGTTCAGTTCATCATATCATCAAACTTCCATAAATTTTGTTGCATCGCGACCAACGTCAAATACTCTGTACAAATAAAAAAAATCGTTTAGACCCCGCCAACCCGGCTACTATATATCGCAAAAATACTCCAATCGCTCTCCACTTATCAGATCGAAACTTCAACTATCAAAACATCATTAATTTTTCTTGCATTTGTCAACCGTAGTTGTGGACGTGGTTTGATTATCCTTCTTTACATTTTTTTCCCTCTAAATCATATATTATGTCTGTGCTATATATTTTAATATGGAATGAAGCATCATGGTCGTATGTTAAGCGATTCAATGTTATCGATGGCAATATAAATATGATATAAATATCTATACTGTATACATGTACAACTAATCTATATTATCTGTGTAAAAAAAAATTATGAGACTATAGTCGAGGTAACACATATCTAAGGGGAGACTGTAGCAACAACTTATGTCCTAGCCTTGTAAAGTATTTTCGACCAAATTTGTAAATTCTTTTTGAGTTGTTCCTTTTTAAAATCACAAAAATATTCAGAGAATCTGATGTATTATTCGCTGATAATTTATTTTCAACCTCCACACGAACTGAATAGATTTATCAATTAATTAGGACTTGTTGACAGTTCTGATTGGAAATTGATAAAAAAATGTTATCGACTAGTTTTCGTTATTTGATTTGGAAATATTTGTTCATACCATAAAAACAATTTTTTTCTGTGTTATTATAAGAATAATTATTATATTTCAATATTGTAAAAAAATGTCAATCGATTCTTATAGAACAAAGATATACTTATTAAACTGAAAAACTAGAAAACATTGTGCAAGTCATTTTATAGAAAATCACAAAATGCATTCAATTTTTTACATAAAAATCAGTATAGTCTCCCCTTCTAAAAAATTTGAAAGGAAATATCAAGGGATGGTTCAGTGCATGTGTCGTGAAACTTTATACATCCCTAAATGCAGGTAAACGAAACTGAAGATAAGCCAAATTAATTTCAGATGGAGCAGAAGACACAGACACGGTTTGCCAGGTGGCACATCGCGCGACGTGATTGACTATCGTACGGGATACATTAAATCACATCTGCGTTCACCTTCCGGAAGAGTTCGGTGACTAGCTCGGTTGTTACGAGGCGACGAGCGTTGTTTCTTCACTCCAACGATGTAACGACGGTGTTTTCTCACTCACCGACTCAGTGTTCAGCGAGAATAATACACTTTTCAAAGATTCGAGGACGTAGCGCGAGTAAAATAGCGTTTGTACTGCAGCGAATGACGTGTATTCATCAGGAAGCTATTTCCCAAGGATGAGATGGAATAGTAACAACAGGGTGCTCGCCATTCTTTGGCTCTAGGTATAGTGGACCACGGTGTATAATAAAAAATTAACAAAAATAGAAAAAATCAACCAATCGCTTTATAAGATCTCTGGTGAAAATATTTCTCCCAAAATGTCGAAAATAATTTTGAAAGTTTCTTCAATCTTCAGGGTGTTATTTTACTGTTCAAAGGATGTCTTAATTTTCTATGAATCTAAAAATTCCCGATTATTCGGAAAATACCCTGTTTCCTCCGTCGATTTTTTCTATCTCTTTCACTTCTATATTTTTGTGTATTCTTTTAAAAAACTTAAATTTATTTTTACATGCATCGGATCACTTGGCAATTGCTAAAATGAATTACATGAATCTTGATATCCAAGTTTATACTTGTACTCTAATCATTCAGACGAACTGATAGAGATATTTTGTCAATAGTAACGGAATAATTCAGGGAAGAATATTGGAGAATCTGTGAATATTCCCCGACGATTTAGTAATAATTGCTCAAAGTGCAGAGAAATTTTTTCACCAAAGTTGTGAAGTAAAAAGTCTTTCAGTAAATTCGCTCGAGAGAAAAGACTTCAGAGCATTGAAAAACGGTGGGCCGAATTATTAAGAATGATTATACACAGTTTGTCCCTAGATATATTTGAAATTTAGAATATAAAATGTTACACTTTTGAATTTAGGGGGGAAAAGATATAGCGTGCAACGAATGTTGATTACTTATCCACCATCTCATGCAGTCCTTATGTCAAAACATACATGTATAGACTACGAATTGTACCCATTAGATGACACACTATAAAAACGAAAATGGGGCAGTACTTCGCGATCTTTTGCATCTATACAATTTTCTCGCACGGTCTACACACGTTATACACATAGATATTAGTGCTCAGTACTCGTATCTCCATTCCACCGATCCTTAGAATCCACTATTCCAATTGATTTTCATTTATTCTATTATTTACTTTGAGAATTACGTACTTTCACTGCGATGGAAGTTTGTTAAATGAATAAAGCCTGCTCTTCAAATTTAGTCTAAAAGATAGTTGCGAAATCATTGCAACGCCAGTCTAATATTTGTATGATCTGTTTTAAAAAAATTTCGATTATACGGCGAAAACTGATTGGTAACAATAGAGCATCCTACAAAACAATCACGAATCTATGGGTAATAACTGGACTATTTCCGAAGTGACCCATAATTTTTTAATTTTAATAAAGCCAGTTAAATAATACACTTACACTATTGTCGCCTATGGCCCGAATTTTCAGCTAATTCTAAAATAAATGATCCTGTGATTACATCTTGAGTCTCACTATTAATTGGATGTCTGTATATTGGCCCAAAAATTGATTAAATTGTTACCGCTCCTTTTTCTCCATGGAGAAAAAAAATCGGTACCTTAATATACGATGCAACGGCCGTATATGAGATTAAAATAATTTATTTTGCATAACTTAATCAGTTGTTGTATATGTTTTTACTGTAATCGTTATACCATTAATCGTGAATGTTTAAACTCTGATATATTTATGGCAACTACCTTTTCGACTGATTAAACGATATTTGACGTGATTGTCAATTATTCGAGAGAAAAAGAAAATGTTAAGAGACATAAACTTGTAGTTAATGTATCTAAGAGACGACATCGTTAATTATTATAGTTGATTATATGTCGTTGATCGTACGACATAAGTATAATAACGCAAATGTGATGTGTTGATAGTAAAGATGATTTATTATGAGAAATTTATGCATTTTATTTCTTTATAAAATTCGTATTTTTATGAGGATGTGCAGTTTGTCGAATTATTTGCGAACCGGGTGGATCGGGTGAACCATTTTGGACAAATCTGGTGGACGCTTCTCGAATTCGCGGATTTGACGCATTCCTCCCTCTGCTATATCCCACAGATCAGGGTAATCCACCTTGAATGCCTCGTACCATTTTACAATCAGAGGCCACGGCGACAGTGAAAAAGAAATAGCTTCAAGGCACATCGTAGCCGTGATCAACGGAAAATCGGCCAGGGTCAAATTATCTGCAACGAGGAAGTTGTCAATTCTTCGTGTGCTTCTTTCAATTAAAGTCTTTCCAATCAAAGTGGTCATTTTATTTTGTGATATATTCAGTCTGTGTATACTCTCAAAGCATAAAATTCATAAATTGATTTTTTATAGATACCCAGGTTTTTACTCAATTCCTGTTAAATGACCTCAGGGTCGAACTTATAGTCCCAAGTTTTATCGGAAGTTCGTAGTGAACATCGACTTTCATTTATGCGAAATAACAATTTTGCACACAAATTTGAACATTATATGTGTTAGGGTCTACGGTTGACCAATGCCCGGTTTTTCGGTAGGAGTGAGAGGAACAAATCAAACCAATTCTTCCTCAATTGTAATATTTCGGTCCTCGGTGTGGACCAATTGGGGAAAAATTGGTTTGATTTATTTTTCTCACTCCTACCGAAAAACAGGAAGTTGGTTGACCGTAGACACTAACACTATTATCCATAAATTTTAACTTAAGTTCAAATGTGGATCTATAAATTTGGACCCGGAACCATTTATCCGACTTTTAAAACAACGTTGCTGGTAATAAATATAAGAAATTAAATCAACCGGTGCGGCGGTCTAATCTAGACCTAGGCCGACCATGTACAGACCTAACAGTAAAGCCTGATGTCGGGGGGGCAATGTAAATTAAAAGAAAAAAATCTTTCAAGACTCATTCTAATGATATAGAAAATTGTACATCATTTTGTAACTGTGAAGTTAATTAACGCTTAATAATAATCCGATAAGTACTTACTACCAGCGGCGTATGTTGACTCTTCGCGCTCCAGATACGTCTGGAAGCAGTCCAAAGATATTACTACCTTTCTTAAGCCCAAAGGAGCCCTTTGGTAATCGAAATATATCGGCGCCATCTGCAAGGTATTGTTACTCTTATGATAACTGTGTAGTACCAGTGCAGATAAGATAATTGTACTCACCACATACTCGGCTATGCTCCGATAGTACATTGCTAAGTTGAAGCAAAGTCGGTGGTTAATGATAGCACGAGCTTTTGCATCCCGGGGGTAAAGCGTTCCAGATTCGTCGTATTTGTCTCCGAGATATTGCAGAATAGCGTTGCTGTCGAGAGATGCACATGGTTCGGATTGGAATAGTCTTTATTACAATTAAACACTATTGGTTATACCTCAGTACGTCACTTAGCTTTTACTATTCCCTCCCTTTTGTTCCCTATTCTATTTCTCGAGCTCGCTGCCAGATTTCCGCAGCCACTCTTCCTAATGCACAACTGTGTATCGCATTTGCACAAAAGGGCATAGGGAAACTGTAGAAAACCTGGCCGATACTGGCGGTTTTATTTTCACTGAGTTTCTACTGTATGAGAATACATTAGAAACTCAGAAAAACTGTCTCCCCCCGCTCAATAGCTGACACCAAAACCAGTGCGCGGCTCAGCGGTCGCCCGTCTAAGTTATGGCCGCAAACAATGCTGCTTAACTCTGGAGACCGCCGAAGCCACACGCACCAACCGCGCGTCCATTGCTGTGGGTTATAATTAAACTCTAGTTAAGCGATATTTACAATTGATTCTTCGACTTAATTTCAATCTATAGGATAGACGTATCAATTGCCGCCGCTGTATCATTAGCGACCACACAAAAAATTTATGAATGGGTCATTTCACCAATTATCGAACACACATCTGGGTTCCAGATTTTTGGTGACCAGATCGTGATGCTCTTTTTATTTCATGATTCAATTTACTGTACAGAAATAAAGCGAAAACCCAAGTTTGCCATTGTTTGCTCATCATTCCTAAAAGGAATCGACTACTTTAGTATTCAACGGAAAATTTGAACTAAAACATTTTATATCTTGCCAAATCGTATCAGAAAACTCAACAGCATTATTTTTCGTCGCAGATTTTTATAATCGTTAAAAAAAAAATTTGTGTTTACATTTGACGATATTTTTAAGGTGACAAAGTTTTCAAAAGATTTGATTCCTTTTCGACGCTGACCCCACTTTTTTCGATTTTTTTTTTTTTTTTTTTAATTCCGAAAATTAACCGAATTTTCAACTTGTGCTCTCTACAACTCGATTTCTGACAGAAAAAAAATAAGATTCTTCATTTGCAATACTTTAAAAGATTAAAATACTCAGAAAATTTAATTTGCAATCAAATAACTCAAAGTCTCTATCAACGAATCAAGTATATTTTTTATAGTATATACTTATACTTTTTTTTTTATTATGAATTTTTCATTGTTTTTGCTACTAGTTTTACAAAACACAAGTTAAAAAATTGAATATTCTGCAGTAATTTTTCTGAATTGCAGGAAAAAAAAGAATTTTATTTAAAAAATTCAGAAAATTTCTGAGGAAAAATACTTTTTTTGATTTTCTGGATCAGATTCAGTAAGACGTGGAAATTCAAAGTTAACATTTTCAGCTTAATACTGAAGTAGATGATTGGATTTTGAAATGAAGAATGGAAAACCTAAAATTTGGGTTAAAAGATTAGCACCAAAACTTTGGAGGTTACATCTTTGCCTGATAATTGGTGGAATAACAGAGATGGATTCATCATTACTTCAATCGATTGAAATTGCTAAATGAGATTATTTTTTTTGTTCTTCATATGTTGCATTTAACGGGTTAGATAAAAAAAGTCATGCTTCTTTTTTCTTATCAAGTGCTGCTAGTTGTATGAAAAAAATTGACACTGTTCACCCAACAATGATAATTAGGTCCTGTTCTCAAACCACCTTTTTTACTTTTTCTACATGTATGAAACAAAACAGTTATATAAATAAATGAATAATTTTGTTAAGCTTTCTTCAAGCCTACAATGATCGACTAATTTTATCCCAATCATAAATTGCCTCATTCAGACCACAATCGTAAAGTGTTATGTCTCTTGGACAACAAATTTTTTTTTCCATATTTTTGTCCCATCTCTTGTAAATTTGTAATAAAGCTTAAAAAACACGATATTGTTGTCTGCTATTTATAAACTTTTAATTACCTCTTTTATCTACACATCTTTTGATTACAAACCACAATATTTTTGGTACTAAATATTTATGAAACAACAGTATATATTTTGACTTTTCATTACAGTAACTGGACGAGTGAGATATTCTTTAATGAATATTAGCAGTTAATTTTTGTCTTTCCGACCTTAATTATCATGATAAAAAGGTAAGGACACTATGGAGATATGAACCGACAAGAATTTCAGCAAAAATCTGTTACATCCCAAGTAACAATTTTTGCGTTGTTATAATAAAGTTATTCAAATGTGTTACATGTCTTCCTGAATGTTATCTGTAAGGTATCCTATGTCCCAAAGTTAACTTTAGGATATAGGATAGTCTAAAGACAACATTCTGGGAGACATACGTAACCCACTTGGACAACTTTTCTTGTAAAAGAAAAGTTATCCAAGTTATCTTTCTTTATTAAAGCATCAAGTTACTACAGGGCATGATGCATTTCTACCGGCACACCGCGCGGCACATCTCTCTATCTTTCAATTTAAATTGCAGGGCAAACTTACCTCTCTCCCATAACTAGACCATCGTCGACCAAAACCGGAATTTCTTTCTGTGGATTCATCTGAAAGTACGCAAGTCATAACGAACATAATAAAACCCCAGCATATAAACGATGAGATTCCCCTAATTACTGCACTTACTTTGGCATATTCATCTGTCAAGTGATCTCCGTTTGCATAATCAATAGTAACAATCTCGTAATCGACATTAAGAATCTCAAGAGCCATCAGGCAGGCCAGTGACGGAGGCCCATCGGATACAGAGTAAATTTTTATCATTATACTGTTTAATAAAACGCTCAAAACAATTTTTTACAACAGCAAATGGCCTTTAGTCCTTAAGCGTCGAACCTGCCGAAGCACACTGGCAAGATATGCGATGGAGTCCCGCTGGCCGTGTCGCCTAAACAACTTCCCGCTCTTTACTTTCACTCTTGTCTCGCTGAAGGTCGCTACGTGATATACGATATTGAATCTGAGTTCTACGATTATCATTCTATCTTACTCGACTCTGAGAGAACAACGATGGTACGGTAGACTTTCGGTAAGTTTGCTTTTTTTTGTTGTTATTATTATTGTACGCATGTAACACCATATTCAATGTTTATTAGAAAGCAAGGTTAATGAAAAAGATTTTGGATCACCAACATTCTAGCGAATCATGTTAAGAACATGTGTATATCATCAATTAAGAATAAAAAATTTATGTCAAATGAATAGTAAAGCGAATAAGTTATCAACGAATTAGTGTGGAAAGAACTTTTAGAAATTTGTGTGTTATTTAAAAATTCCCCGTTTTAGATGATGTTCTCAAGCTTTTTAAAATTTGTGAATAATTCATTCCTGATTCTTGTATTATATGCTCAGAATTGACAGAAAATACAAGAAAGTCAAGAAAGTACGAATATGTTTTAGATTATTTTTATTTAATCCGGTGCGGTGGTCTAGTGTCAGTGTACTGCCCCCCCCCCCCCCCGCGCTTCTCCGCTAGCGAAGGGCTCCGTTCCTCGACCCCGATTGAGGCTGTTTTCCCATACTATTTTTGGAGGAGGGAGATTAATTGTAAAGTTGGAGCAGCAGGTATGTTGTAATTATACGGATTTACATGTTTCAAAAATAGTATCTCGAAAACTAAAGCAGCTAGGATGAAATATTTTTGCTTCTTAAGAGAAGTATTATTGGAAACAAGTGTAAAATCTAGACCGTGGAGATCCGACATTATGTTGTTGATTTAGCAATTTTCAAATTTAAAAAAATAATAGTTTTTCGGTCCCTCCCGCGCGATTTTTTAACTTCAAGATCAAACTCACACGTTTCCGAAAGAAACATTAAGAGACCCGTAAATGCGGAAAAACCAGAATTCTAAAAAGTTACCTATTCTTTGAAAATATCTATGGTATATATTTCTACAAACGTATACTTTCATGAGTGCGCATGGATAGAGATACTTCTGTACCTCTATGGTTGCTAATTATAGTGTGGGATTATTGAAATACAATCGAGGCCTTGATTGCATTCTAGGGAGTGGATAGATGTTGAATAAGCAGTCAGCACACTAGATTTCCGATCATTATTATTCGATTGTACGTCGATAAAATATGTTCAACATTATGTTTTTCGCTTGGTAAACGAGAAATCCCAATGGTTTTTTTTTGTTATCAGTACTTGAAGTATAATGGTCTACACTTAACACGAATAATTAGTACAGTTTCGGTTTTTTTTGTTTGTTTTTGTTTAATCTTAATGTATGGATCCGTGCAACGATTTATATAAACATTGACACAGTCATACACTAACGAAGCGGTACATAGTATCATCACACGTACACCATGGAAACATCATTCCTTCCATTTTACATTTAACATATTGACGTTATTTTGTATATTTGTGGTTTTCTTTTGTGTTACTCGTTTAGAAAATAGTTCCTATTACGCGTCGTATGCCACCCTTTTTTTTCCTCTCTTTCCCATACAATTCATAGTTATTATCACACATCTTTAATATTCATCTGTGATCCCTATTAATGCTAAACGCGAACGAGTTCCGTGACTTTCAGTCAGGAATCGAAACAATCAATAGACTCGAAGCATTATCGACCGTAATGTAAAGGTATATAAACATTTGGTTTTATTTGAACAAGGACACAGCATTCTAAACGAGTCAAATCGATGCTCATTTAGAAAATAACTATTTCTGTCATATTTGGTGATATGATTGCTTGTTTTGGAAGATTAACTTTCATAACAAAACATTTTGTCAATACAACAGACAACGTTCATAGTCATATAAAAAATATTAAATTATGCAATTTATGCAAATTCTCGGAAAGAGGTTTTTATTGGTTACCCATTCAGTTTATCGAAAGATGCTTGATGAATTTGCCGCTTAAATCCTCTACAGCATTAGTTTTAAAAAAATGACAATTTCTTTGCCGAATGATAGAAAAACAAACAGTTGAAACTTTTGAACAATTCACACTAACTCATTTGTAGCGTTTTATCCAATAAAGGAAATGCACAATTATTTGCGATAGTTGGATTAGTAACGGTTTCGTTTCAATACCTGTAAGAAAAAACACATTGGAAATTATTTAATCCAACTTTATTTTTACAGAGTATGTTCGTATATGTATTTTTTAGGGGTGTGCGAATAGTGATCGAATCGAATCGAATCGAGTATTCGGAACTTTCGAGTAATTCGAATAATTCGATTCGAACTTCGAATCGAACTATTCGATTCGATTCGATGCCGAATATTCGATGTTTTCGAACATTCGCACATCCCTAGTATTTTTACATCAAGATCGAATGTTGTTGCACCAATTACCACTCGGAAAATTTATTTAAACTACAGAAAATTGTAGAAATGCTTCTAAAAATAGAGCACCGATTTGACCAATGCAAAACGTTTTACCCTCCTTAAAGGACAAAACGCCAGTAGAAAACAAAAACGACTGAAATAATTTCTGCGATCGATCGTTTGAGAACACATAAACAAGTAGCAGTCGATGAAAAATCATTGAAAATACTATTCGGAAGAAATTCGCAAATCCAATCTTCAAAAACAAATCACAATGGTTGAATTCGCGAAACAATAGTTGCTCTAAATAGTTCATTACGATTAGATAAATTGACTAAAATTTAAAGACGTAGATTTTTTTGTGATGTATCATCGTTAATTCTTTTTATTCTTTAAAAATTGTAAATAGCAGTTTACGCAAAGAATAACAAAAGTTGAAGCACCAATGTCAACACAGAAATCTTTTTTTTTTTCGATGAATTATCGACAAAAAAGGTACAATATTTTTAATGATTTTGTCACGACGCCTATCACCGCACCTAACACTGTGTTGCGCCAAAAAAAGCGCTTGAAGTGGTCAAATAACAAAAAACTATTCGACTCTTTTTTGAATTCTAAATTTGTGGAACCTTTATAAATATTCTATATGTTCCCACAGCGTGTCATTAGATTCCCGGAAATTTAATTAGCCGGAGAAATGACGATGTGCAATTTCAGCATATCTTTATTGGGCCCGACTAAAAACGGCGAAACAGCAGGATCAGGATTAATGGATCCTTGTTTAGGATTCAGTTCCTCAAACGGCAAAAGATCGTCTAGATTAAGCACCCGATCCTTCTTACTGAACCTGTGAATTATTTCCGTGACTCTTGCGATGTGCTCTACGCCGTCCTGCAGTCCGTAGATCAAAACACCGATTTTAACTCGCATATCGACGTCGCTATCCACCGGCGGCTCTTTACATGTCAACGACAGTCTTACGGAGCGTTTAACGTGCTCCGGCATCTCTACAGTTCCTTGCCAAATAATAAGAAAGAATTTCTTGAACCAAACGCCTTTAGGATAAATATCGACGACCCATTCACAAGCGCGATCACCGGCGTATTCCGCGAGAAACGAGTGGCTGGAAAACACAAGAGTTCTCGTGTGATAAGACGGCAGGCTATGAAAATTTTCTATCGTCAGCAAGGAGCTGCAAGTGTCAACTGTGTAGAGTCTCGGTTCGAATAGTAAAGCGCCGTCTTCTTCGTTCCTCACAACCTCACCAACTCGCTCTTGTTGACCGGAGTGAAAAGACATTCCGATTGCCATTCTTTCGACGAAAAATTCCTTGTATTTTTTAGTGAGCGGCGAGAGTAACAATTCGGCTAATTGTCGTGGAGACATCATGGGAAATCTCACCGGCGACATAACCGCGACTACCAGCTGCTTAAGTGTCGATTCCAATTCCTTTGGCGGCAATTGCGAGCGCAAACGACACGCCTGATGATCAAGCCAAGATTCCAAACACTTGTAGAGCGTCATTTCGTCCTTTATAACTAAGCTGCTTTGATGCAACAGAGCGACGAGTACGTCTAGCTCGAAATTACCGAAATCCGCGGTTTTTGCCACGAGCTCGATGTTCCATTTAATGAAGTTCTGGCAGGATTGTGTTATACTGTGGTGACCGCAGTTTGATGTATACTGAAGCCAGGATACCAACGTACCGTGGATCGCCGCTACTGCTATGTGGTTTCGCATGTATTCAAGGCACAGGGATATCAAATCACGAACGTTGTACTTATCTGCTAGCGACAGAATTGGCAGGACAACGTCGTAGCTTATTCGTATTCTGCCGGTGTAGAAGTAACGCAAAAATTCGCTGAATATCGGAGCACACTGCGGTGTCTCCTGGAGCGTCACGCGACTTTCCTGCGATTCTGTCCATTGTGGAGACATCAACATTACCTGAAGAAAAAATGTAGTTTATGGAGATCGATAATTATCTACAATCGTATGAGAATGGAAACTTCATTTGATTAACATTTTCAACAAGTTTGTAGGTCTGACAGTAAAGTCCAGCCAAACGTGGTTCAGGTAGATTCAGGTAGATTAAACTCAGGTAAAATTTCGAACATCTCTCTATGGGTTAATGATCTAAAGAAAAATCAAGCACGTTGAAGGTGCTCAAAATAATGATTTTGTATAATAATAATTACAAAATAATATGAATAAATTAATGAAAGAAAAATAAAATTGTTCAACAAATCACGTATTAACCTTTTTTTTACCCATTACACACACAAAGTGCCCAGGTAACGTTTCAACTACAGCTCAAGCATTAAACCAAAATGCAATTTCCAAAATTTGATGAAATTCTAAAAAATTGTATACATATTCAGAAACATCGACATATAATTGTCATGCGAAAACAAGTCACGTTGACAGATGATCTATTGAACGATTTTTGTCCATCAATTCGTTAATAACATTGTGGAATTATTACTATGCAAAATCAATCTTTTCTGTACATTTAACATTCTTGGTTTTTTCAGATTTTTATCCCATGGAGAAGTGTTCAAGAATGCATTCCGATTCTCACCTGTGACAGGAATGTACTGCTAGAACTATTAGAATTTATTTGTCTACTGCGAAGTAGATTCTCACCTGTGACAGGAATGTACTGTTAGAACTATTAGAATTTATTTGTCTACTACTTCGCAGTAGACAAATAAATCCTACATTTTTGTAAGCGTTTGTATGGGCGTATCTCACAAACCTTCGGCTTTCGTGTAACTCGACTACGGAATGCGATAGTAATTTACACAGAATGAATTACAGAGTATCAAAACTTTTCTAAGATGTACAAAGTATAATCTATCTAAAAAAAAATTAAAATGCACCAATACACTGTTTTATCCTGGTTCAAATGCGGAAATTATCAATGTTTTTGCGTGTAACTTTGACTTTCGCGTCACTTTGCACGGGTGTAGCATTAATATGTACCTTCAGAATGATAAGAAAAAAAGCATGAACTGCTAGTAAGGTGCAATGAACACAATGTACCGAATTGCAATTGCTAAACATGTCAGAAAATTAAGCGGTTATCCTGTGAACATCTGTAACTCGGTTTCGATGGTGAACCTGACATCCACTGTTATATGGATCAGGAATACGAGCACAAGGTAATTGAGTCAAATGAATTGGATGCACATGAAGGTAGGTTCGTCACGAATTGAATAAAGTAAAATTTACGTCGGAGAGTCGATTATTATTCTCGCAACGATCGGCGACATGGACGAATATTGCTGCGTGGAGAAGAAATGTCAGGCTTTCCCCATCGTTACCCAGCCAAACGAGTTAAGTAAGATTATTAAATTCCACATGAGTACGTTACTCTTATCACGACTTAAATGTGCGGAAATATGCTCGACCTTTCAACGAGAACCAATTTTTCTCTGGGTCAAAATGTATGCAATTGTCAGGTTCGAGAATGTCAGGTTTGTAAATTTTCATGATAAATTCCAACTATTACTTTTTCTAAATTATAGAAATTATACTTTAAGTTAGTAGTCATTACCCGTCACATTTCATTTTCTTTATAAGATTCAAGTGATATTGGATAATAATAATTACCCATTGGAAGGAATAAGTCTATACCTTCCAATGACTCATTCATTAAGAAGTAAAATTTTAATAAGTCGGACACTTTTTACAACTTTACTTTAGTTCTAAGACACCGTGAGAGATAATTCTGACAACGAATTTGCACCAAATCGATTATTTTCAGTTAAAAATTATTTATGATTTTTTTTATACACGCACCATGTATGAGAAGACTTGTCCATGAACAAATATTGTTTTCTGAAGGTCTCAAAAAGGGTTTAAAAAATTGGTGCTCCTGTGCTCCAAAACTAAATTTTTATTCTTTGAGACCATAAAAGTTAAAGATTTGTGAGATACGCTCGTATATGTCGATTTTCTTGTGACTCAATTGTGAAGAAATGAAAACTGATCTAAATGTATTTTTTTATGTAGTGTTTTTCTAGCCTTATTTCGGAGACCGTTAAGCATGGTTATGTATTAGGAATTGGTCTTTGCCATAATTTTAATGCGTTGGACATTACAGCCTGTTATTTACCAAATAAAAATTTTTCTTCATAAACAATTAGCTAGAATTGTTGATCGGATAACACTTATTGACTTATGAATTATTTAGATAGTTTATTTGAACTGTGGCATTCAAGAACGATAATACATTACTTTGCATTAAAATCAATGTTTTGTCAAAGTTTTTACAAATCCTTTATTACTGTTATTTATTGCATAAAATTTTGCCCATCACTCACAAAAATGCGCTCTGATTTTTCTAGTATGAAGTGCTTTAACCCAGTCAATAAAACTAGGTTATTATTTGTTCACATAGGAAGTTTGGTCACATTCAAGGATTTTGAAAATTAGTTCTCATCTGATTGTTATTTTTAGTAACAATGTTGAAATTGCTCTGTCTCTTATTGAACTGCTTAGCATCAATATTATTGTAGATATTTGCAAATATGTTTAAAGTGGCCTTTTGCTATGTACCAATGAGCCAATTCAAAATTTTTTTGTCTTTGTTATTTATGAAATTGTTACCTCAAGTTTCCACATAAAAATATATTTGCCTGAGTCATTTAATATCGCAAATGATAAAACAGTACGTGTGAATAAAATTAAAAGTATAATTTAAAAGGATACCGCCCGCCCAAGTTAAGAGTTATTTGGTTCATCACGGCGGCACTACGACAATTTTTTTTATTGTTTAAGTTTTCATTCAAAAAACTATGAAAGGTGGACTTTTTTTCGCAAGACCCAAGCATTAATTTCAAGAAATTCTTATTTTAGCACAAATTGAAAAACCCGAACCTAATTATTTTCTAAATATTATTTTAAACACGAAAAAATTTGTGAAATACAAAATTGAAAAGTGGTTCCTTTTTTTTATCTTTTTATCTTTCAATTTTTTCACTTCCAGACTGTTGCAATGGTCCAAAAATTGTCCGATTTTTTTTCGTGACTGATTTTAAATTCTGCTTTTTATTGTGTGTTGATTGTCCACAGAAAATTGTCATGGAGGAAAAATGATCCTTGATCTTGAAGGGTAGTATCCCCATAATTATTGCAGCCATCTCCATGTATATGATTATTAATTGATTGATTGATTGATTGAATGATTTAATAATGATCCACCAAAATCATTATTTACAGCCACTGAAATTGCTATTTTTATATTGTTTTGCAATCTTACCTGAAAAACGTCACTTGAGGCACAGAGAATGAGCCGATGCGCTGGATACTCAATTCCATCCACTACCAAACAGATATCATTCATAAGTCTTTCAGCATACAAAGTAGCTATTTTCAGTAAAATCTTGTGTGAATTATCCACCTGTAAATGAGACATCATATAATTTTACAAAATTGATATGAAAATCATCAGAAACTCAGAATCTTACGATTGGCAATCTTGATATTAATACCTCTAGTGTATCAGTAGCCAAGCTCTCATCGCTAGAGCTTGGACTGCTCTCACTACTAGTCGTTGGTTTGTTTTGTTCCATGTCTGCTAATGCTAAACCTATCATCCAACCAACGACACTACGTAACATCTGCGCATGGTTCCTCAACTAGATGTTGCTTTTGCAGCCTCAGCTTGTTCTTAAACGATGCCATCTAGTACCGGTTAATAAATTATCCAGTCCATTTGATTATCATTCTGAAATAAATCGGTGATCAAAATATATAGAAATATAAATACATGAAGTTTACATCCATGAACTGTTAAATCAAATTGAACATCAAAATTTCATGTAAAATTTAAATATTTTTATTACAACCACAACTCCTAATGTTTTCATAAATTGTACATCAAGTTAGTATGACACTTCTATCCATTTACTGGTATCGGAATATATCGTAGTACATACATAAAGTTTAAACCCATAGAAATGCTCCTTATAAGCATTACTGCAAATTATTTAGAAAAGAAAATAGTTCTTATAAAATGATGCAAGAACTTTACATTTTCTATCTCTATTAACATAAGAACATATATTTTCTATCAGTAATATATTTTATTCATGTATGTTTAATTGACAAGTTGCATTGACAGTTTATCCTGTAGCTTTTGAATGATTTACAAATAAATTTCTTAATATAATAATAGTAAGATTTAGTTACTTATAATGTATTAATTGAAAGTATAAAAACTCATTAATAAAGATCGGATTATTTATTTTAAAAAAATGTCATTCAATATTGTCCAATCAATACATGTAAATGTGTAAATCAATAAACAATAATTATAACGAACTTAATAAAGTAGGGCAATGATATAAATATAGCTTGCAAATTCTAATAATTATTTTATACATAAACTTTGCTGTATTGCTTATATCCCAGATAGAAAAACGTGCCGTCCAGTGCCGCACGCTATGTCTGCACGGTGCAGTTAGATGCTTTTAAATGAGACGGCACTGTGACAGCACGGCGTCCCGATTGAGCACTGTGCCTACACGGTATCATAACGTCTTGCAGAGGCACGGCGTACTGGAACCGTGGGAGCACTGATGCAGCTTCAGCACGCCGTGCCGTCACTATGCCGACACATTTGAAAGCAACGAACGGCATTGTGCCATCACGCCGTGCCGTTTCGTGGTGCCTGTGTGGTCTCACCGTGAACCTTAATGGCTATTTGGGATTGTAATAATCTTATGTATTAGTAATGCTTGAATTCAAAATATATAAAGGTTTTGATAGAAATTTATAAGGTTCAATCTCCAATTAATGTTTGAAATTTAAATTTAAGCATTTAATTTTCATCAATTTACCATAAGAAACCAAAGTATATAAAAAAAGATGTTTGAACTTGGGATCTACTGCAATAAAAATGAACTATTGAGTATAGTTTATGAGTATTAGTAGAGAAAAATAAAAGATCTTTATCTCCAATATATATTTCAAGATATTTAATAATATTCTATCATCCCATGAAAAGTCATGTAAAACAATTGAAAATGCAATTGCTCAAGAATCTGAACTTTTTTTCGTAAAACCTGTGGACAATCCTTACAAAATAATAACAACTTATTAAAATATACAATAAATATTTATGTGTCAAAGTAATGATAGCTTATACTGTTGAAAATGAAAGTAAAATTGATATACAGAATGATATGAGATTGACAGGTCAAATATATAAATGAGGCATTCCATACCAAATCGACCAGGCTGTGGCCCTCAACCTCGTGGATTTGCTTCGTAATTTTTTATATGATTCTTCTCATTCAAAATGACATTCATGATTTTTTGCGAAATTTTCAAACTGAATTTGCAAATGCTATAATTAAAAATAAAAAAAATTCTGGGGCTGTAATTTAAAAATCTGAAAAAATTCTCAAAAATCTGGCATCAAAAAAGAAAATTTTTGGCACTTTTTTGTGATGTCTGGGATCTTTCTTCTCTTGCTTAGAGCTTTTTTTACATGACAAAAAAATTATTTTATTTTTTTATACTACCAGATGAACTTTGACAGTGAAATTTGTTTAATAATTTTTCGTAAGGTTCCTCGAAATGTAAAAAAAAATTCTCAAAAATGACAACATTTGTAGACATTTTTTTCTTTTGTTATTAGTAATTTCGTTTTTTGTGCAATTTGTTACTTTGATCGGTTATTTGTTCGATCGAAATAAAAAAGAAACACACAAATCGGAAATTTAACTGATAGAAGAATTCCTAATCGTTTGTTTGAATCAATTTTAAGAAAGCTTTGATGTAAATTCAGCAAATTTGATTATTAACACAACATTTAATCAAAAATTCAAAAACTGCGTGCATAGTATTGCTCATGTTTTCAGTAACACTAACAAAGGCTTAGCACGATGGGGCACGGCGATCGCTGTTGCAATCCATTCGGTTTGTCGAAACATTTTCGGACAAAAGGATTAAGGAACGCCAAAAGGATTAAGGAAACCGCGCGACAGTCCGGCGGTTTCCAAAATTTGAACGGAAAGTTTTTTGTCGTGTCTGCTATTCGAGAATGAAGGACTACACCGAAAATTCTATAGTCGATAACGGTACAGTAGTAGCTATTGTCATTAACTGATTTGTGCCGAAAAATGTTCTGGAAATATGATATTCTATTAATCAATGACTTCCAGAGAATACGACTTCGGCACCTGAGATAGATGCAAGTCGTCCTGCCTCGTCTCAATCTTCAGAGCCATGCGCAAATTCCGCGTTCTCAATATTAAATCGACAAGAGTCCGGATCGGTAATTAATCAACTTCCATCTGATCAAAATTGCTAGAGGATACAGTTAAATCCGCACTGAATAAAATCTCACCTTATCTAAAACATTACTGTCACGTTTCAGAATTATCGGTGCCAATAACTGTTGATAACATGGTTGAAACAGTATTGAGTCAACTTTCACAGACCTCAATCGAAAGTGCTGCTTCATGCCTTTCAGAATTGGCGTTACCCGTTGTAAATCGCGCCTTGGAAATATTGGATGTTTCCCCGATTCCACGAAAAAGAATGAAACGCTCGACATGGGTAGAAAAAAAATTGGACAAGACCACGAATGTGATGCGAAATTCGCTGGGATTACCAGTTTTCGCACAAGTCCACAAGAATAACATCTCGTTCATGGAAATAATTTCTCAGTTGAAGGAGAAATACATATCTTCTTCCACCACTAAAGACGAACGTATCCAAATATTGACACTGGTACCAAGAACTTGGAGCACTTCTAGAGTTTCTGAAGAATTTGGAGCATCGATATACATGGTAAAAAAGGCGAGAGAGTTGTGTAAAGAGAAAGATTTTGTCAAAGCCTGACACCAAAATTGGTAATTGGAATTTAACATAGAATAATATCTTTCTAGGTATTTGTTCCGTCTTTTTCCTTATTGTATCGCGATGTACGCCGTTTAGTGTATAGAAAAATAACAATTGTCTTCCGAGGCGGATTCGGTTGTCGAAGTCTACTATTTCTAATATTTTTCATTTAGTCTTATAAAAATGATAGCTGTATAAGAAAATATCTGTTATACATTAACCAACCAACCAATTAATGATGAACTCCAATTTCGGGACGATCTTTAGATCTTGAAACTAAAACGAAAGTTATGGCGTTTTACGAAAATGAACAAGTGAGCGTTACGATGCCGGGGATGAAAGATTTCGTAACCGAACGTGATCTTAACGGTGAAAAAATTCGGTGCCAAAAAATTGATGTTGGGCAATTTGAAAGAACTGTATCAACTTTTCAAGGAGGATAATTCTGACGCAAATGTTGGATTCTCGATGTTCGCGTTATTGAGACCGAAGCACTGGGTGTTAGCTGGAGGAACGGGCACGCACACGGTATGCGTATGCCCTACGCATCAAAATATGAAACTGCTGATTCCAGGTAACCCATTTTCTTCATTTACAAGGGAACATTTACAATTTTGTTAGTTGAGGTGTTTTTCTGCCTATTTTCGTACACTTTCTCCAACACCTTTATACATTCCAGCGTGCAACCTGAAAGCCTTGATGAAAGATGCAGAAACACCACTGGCTAAATATGAAGATTGCATACAGTTATTGTTATGCCCAACTCCACAACCTTCTTGTTACCTGTTGCAATGTAAAAATTGCCCAAATGAAGAGCAGCTCAAGAATATTTTGGCTGAGGTTTTTGATGACACCGACATCGATAACGTGACATTCTCGCAATGGCTTTTGAAACCTCGAGCGACTCTAGAAACATTCGTCAAATCTGCGAACGAAGTCTGTTACCACATGGCTTTATCGCTAAACAGCAATCGGATTTTCTGAAGTCGTTAAAAAACAATCTGGGCGAGCTCGAATGCATCGTGATATGTGACTTCGCGGAAAACTACTCTTTCATTGTTCAAAATGCGGCGCCGGGCTTCCATTGGAACAATGACCAAGCTACGGTTTATCCTGCAGTGATATATTACAGAAGTAACGGAGTATTGATGCATAAGAGTATTGTTATCATCTCTGATTGTCTCAATCACGACGCTGTGGCAGTTCATGTTTACACGCGGATAATCGTTGATTTCATGAAGTCTGACATAGAAATGCCGTCGCACATAATCTACTTTTCCGACGGAGCGCCGCAACAATTAAAATTTTTTTAAAATTTCGTGAATTTGACATGTCATGAGGTAGATTTCGGAGTTTCCGCTGAATGGCACTTTTTTGCCACGGCACACGGGAAAGGACCGTGTGACGGAATTGGCGGAACATTAAAGAGACTGGCCGCAAGAGCAAGCTTACAATTGCCCGCCGATCGCCAAATTCTGACGGCCCGTAACCTTTACGAATGGGCTTCGTAATCTGATACATTGCCATCGATCGCTAAGAGATTTTCCGAAGTAAGCGAATTTAACGCAGAAAAAAAATTTCTGAAAGAGAGATTTGATAGCGCTAAAGCGATTCCTCAAACGCAAAAACAACATTGTTTTATACCAAGGGCTCAGGGTATGCTTACAAAGCTGTATTCTACGTCCGCAGATTTTAAAATCCACGCCATTGTTAAGAACAAGAAATGATAAATCAATAATCGATTATGTCGAGGAATAAATAAACTGCCTAACCATTCAATATTATTGTGTACCTTCTCCTAATTGTAACCTTTAACCTGAAAGTTCCCCTCAAAGTTTGCCAGAAAATTAACAAATTTTTTATTGCAAATCTGTAGAAAAAACCACTTAATATTTTTCTTTTTTTGGTGATTATGCATGTCATGATAGATTTTTTACAGGACTATTGTTTCTTTACTCTTATCACTCTCTAGATCGCCATTATTCTCGCACTTCATACGGTAGTAAAAAAAAATATATATATATTGAAAGAAATTGAATTAAAGGGAAGAAAAAGCTTGGACAACATCAAATTAGTGCCAAAAATTTTCATTTTGTATGCCGGATTTTTGAGAATTTTTTCTGATTTTTCAATCACGGCCCACAAAATGTTTAAAATAATTATAGCGTACTCAAATTTAGATTAAAAATTTTGAAAAAAAATCATGACTGTTATTTTGGGTCAGAAGAATCTTTAGAAAAATTATGAGCCAATTCCACGAGGTCGAGGGCCACAGCCTGGTCGATTTGGTATAGAATGCCCCAAATACATTATTATATGCTTCTATCTTTTATTTAAGAAGAATATAAGTATTCTTTGATACTGATATTCAAAAATTGTAGTATGTCAATACTGCATTGGCTGCTTATTTCAAATATACCAACAATGTTTTTTTAATGATTAATACATATGATAATTAGTATGTAGTATATGCATCTGAGCTTTATATACCGGTATATGAATTCCCAAAAAATAATCTTCTTTAATATATTATTCTGTTCGATTGATCATAATTGACATAACTGACATCCTTTTATTACAAGCAATAAAAATTTGTCAAAATATGGTCTTCAGAAACAAAATACATATCAGAATTCTTCAGTAAAAGATGACCCAAACTTCTGTTACGTTTTCCGAATACAAATAATCAACTATGAATCTATCTTAACAAAAAAGAACCAGTGTCACTAATTTTTCGACATTTTCTAAAAACTTGGTTGTACTGAAATACGTTTGTCAGTAAAAACTTGTAGAAGTTATCCATGAAGCATCTGATAATACTAATATTTTTAAATGAATTATTTTGCTCACCCAAATCCGTGATATAATGATCGCGCAACGTTAGTAAACAATGGATCTGTCGAAAGAAACTTCTGTGGCGAACGGAGTCTTCCTTTTCCAGAATTTTATATCAACACAGCGTTGCTCTCCGATAATGCAAACGAGGCCCTGAATTTCTTATCGAACATCAGTGTCAGGGAAACACATCGTGAACTAACAATATGTTCACCTCTGTTTTAGACATCGCGAACTTTTAATCGCTCTGATGTGGTCGCAGTTTAATAAACGACTCTTGGGTTGACAGGGACGGTGCGAAAGGTGACATATAGGTGGCCGAACTCCGACTACCATGACCAACGTGGTACTACCAATATCTTCTTTGGTACTACACGCAAAGTCACCAGTAACGACGGTTTCCAGCGACATTCATTATAGAACCAGCAATATGTCCGTGCTTGAATGGAATTACCGTATGAAATTGTCCGAGTAAAATGAAAGACACATTTACAGGGTAAAATCAAATAAATGGCAATAGTACTGCCAGAGAAAGAAAGATTTGTTGCCTATTAGGACGATGACGCGTCCTAAGGAAATTGTATTATAGAGGTAGGATTTTTTCATCCGTCAGTTTATTAACATTCTTCGACTCGTCCTGACTTGAATTACCGATGGCTGGAAAGTGAATGGTCGGTAATGCAGAGATCTGCATGTTTCAAGGGTAACTATATCCACTGAGGAATGTCGCTTAGTGTCAACGCTGTAACGATTGCCATAATCGAGTTCAATATAGCTTTACAAGTATACTAATGAAGTTAATCAGGATGGATCATTCGCAAAGCCGGCGAGGCGGTGATTCATCTCGCCTTAATGAACTGCTCAGTCGGTAAAAAGCGCTGTAAGAGATAAACAACCCAGTTTCTGACATTTTAAGGCAACCCACCTACTCTGTTTTTATGAAACCATAAGGTAAACGAGGAGCTGACTAGTGTTGCAGTTTTGACATCACCAGTTGCGAATTTGCCATTGGATGTTGCCGAATGATCGGGTAAGCCAATTATGTTAAGTCAGTCGTGTGGTTTTTTATGAGGGCTGGAACCGTCAAGTTCGCATTCAACTCTGAACAACTGAAAAATATGAATTATTCTCATTTGTTGTTAAACAGCTAATTCATAATTTACTATTCTTTTGTTCCAAATGAAAAAGAAAAACAACAAAGTAAAAGTACTGAGTAAAAATAAAACCCTGGTTTTTGTCAAAAACACATGTACCTGTAATTCGTGGAAAAAGAAAAAAGATAGTGGTTGTGATAAGCATGAAATAATCCGTTTTCGACATCATAGAAATCATCATAATCATCCTTTCATTGTCGAAGACACCCAACTCATTTGTTGGTTTATTCTATAAATATTTGGCAAGTAAGATTTTTGTTTCTCGTCATTTTCGTAACTATCCGACCAATATGCTTTAAGAATATTGAGCTACTCGTTTGCACTTTGGGAGAGAGCAGATGCAATATGTACCACATAGTCCATCGTATCATTCGTATCGAAAGCCAATTCACCGCGTTTTGAAAAAACCCGCAAAAATAGAGGCGCTGCAAGTAATTTCATTATAGGGAATTTTGTTAACCGTTGAAAGTTGTGGCAGTATGGCCGAGCGGTATTCGCTTGACTCTCGTAGCCAGCATGACACGAGTTTTGTCGTTTCTCACATCGAAGAGTCGGCAGTGTTAATAAAGTAACAAAACAAGAAAGTTCGCGAATAACGTAAGTTAGTTCGTTTATACCGCGAGCAAGTCAACAGACGTTTCGACGTTGAGTCAATTTTTTTTTCCAAATATCCGGTTTAACGCGGAGTATCTTTTATCATTCAGCGATTGATAGATAGTCAGGCAAGTGAATTTTTTGGCCAACCGGTGGACACTTATAACCCGAACTGAGTGCATTCACGAATTTTTGATAATGGCCGGTGCAATGTTGTTCGAGCGAGCTCAGGCCGTTTCGATGACCAATCGTAATGAAGGTATCTCGCTGCTCAACGAAATTGTATCCGATCCGAGTATCGGCATCGACGAAGACGACGAAGATAACATTCGCATCAAGGAGTTAGGCATACTTCAGCTCGGCGAGCTTTACAAGAAGGAAGGCAAGGCTAAGGAACTCGCTGATCTCATCAAGGCAACCAGACCTTTTCTCAGCCTCATCAGCAAGGCCAAAGCCGCTAAACTCGTACGCTCCCTCGTCGATTTCTTCCTGGACTTGGAAGCTGGCATAGGAATTGAGGTATTGTAATTATTCATACCTTTGAACCACAAAAAAACATTTAATAAATAATTTCTCTCTATTGAGATTTTCTATCATAAATCTGTTCGTTTTCTAAATCAACAACTCGTACATTCTGTTAAAAAATTATATTTATTTTATTTGCACCATTTTTACCTTTTATGGTAGTTGACATCAATTCCGCAGACGAGTTTGGAAGAATCATTTAGCATATTTTTTTGGGTTACTTGGATTAAAATCTTTTTAGTATGATTAAGAATCTCAGTATTTTGGATCTCTGACAAAATTTTATTCATCTTGTGAGATAATAGTTACCTTTTTCGGTGGTTAAGATATATTGTGCACTCCAGTGACACAGCAGAGTTTTCTAACCTCTATGATATCTATATGCTTCATTTTCTCTTTGTATCAGCAATAGCATTCAAATCTGAATCATCAACATGGAAGTTGATGTTTGCAATGTTGAGGGAAATTGAGTTACTTGAAAAGGGAAATTAGATCATTTTAATTATCGATGATCTGGGATGGGCAATATTTGGACAAAAATGTATTCAAAATACTTTTCTATTTGAGTAACTTTAAATAATTCTCATTTAAGTTTGATAATTTGACTTTTGATTATTGATTAAGTTAATTGACTTTGTCTTTTAAGGAAAATATGATCATATAATATTCTCACAATTTATCATATCTATTCAGATAAGAATGTATTTTAAATATATTTATATTTGAAGAACGCCCATCCCTGGTCATGATACAGATTCTTTTTAACATATCATAAAATGGATATTTCAATAAAAAAATTAGCAGTTTGATTGCGCTATAGATTGCAATACAGAGAAAAAACGATTAATTCTTATAATAGTACATTTTTGTAATTAAATGGACCAATAACTTATACACTTTCAGATCTTGTTTCATGCGAGAAAAAATATTTCCAGTCCAAATACAATATTTGTTTGTGCAAGAAGCGGATAACCTTTAGCCTGTTTAAATAGTTGTTAATAAATAAAGATTTTGTTATCGTTTTATCAAAGGTTTTGATTTACAAGCCTCAAATAACAATTTTTATAATTGAACGGAACAACCCCTTTCACAAAAAAATTAAACTTTATTGACATATTTCTATTGATTTGCTTGATCTGTAAACTGTAACAATTTTTTTGTTTTTACCTGGACGAAATCGAAGTACAAATACAGACATGATATATTATGCTTTATGCATATCATTTAACAGACTATCCAAGAGCACAGCAGAAATCACCCAAAACTTTCATCAGAGTATAACTGACTGAAGACATGCCCTTTATCTCCTATATATATGTAAACATTATGGTACAACTAGCGAGAATAAGTTACACATTGCTGTTCCGAAGAAGAATTCTACACTTCGAAGAGATTTGTAACAATGTCAAATTTTGTTTTATCCCTGCGAATTGAATGATCACAATATAAGTAACTTTAATTGTTCTCTGTACATTTTGTAAGACTCAAATGCAATTTCCTTGAAAAAAATTATGTTTGCTGAATTTCTATTCTCAGATTATTCTATTCTGTTATTCTTAGAATACAACAATATTATCGAATTTTTTTAAAAGTATTCACTGCATTTCGAAATTATTATTACTACATTTTTCAGTGACGATAATTTTTCTCACAAGGAAGTAACTTTCAACAATAAGCAAACCTTTGCGTATAAAGCTCCAAACCATATTGGCATTATATTGCAATTAGCGAGTTTCATTTATCAAAGTTATTTCTCTTTGTTTCAAGGTACAACTATGCAAAGAATGTATAGAATGGGCAAAGGAGGAAAGAAGAACGTTCCTGAGGCAATCGTTAGAGACGAGATTGATAGCCCTGTATTTCGATACAGGAATGTTCAGCGATGCTCTGCAGCTCGGCTCGACGCTTCTCAAAGAGCTCAAGAAACTCGATGACAAACAATTACTCGTAGAGGTTCAATTACTCGAGAGCAAGACTTATCATGCCTTGAGCAATTTGGCTAAAGCTAGAGCCGCCCTTACCAGCGCCAGAACAACCGCCAATGCTATCTATTGTCCGCCCAAGATGCAAGCTGCTTTGGACTTGCAGTCCGGTATTTTGCATGCCGCCGATGAAAGAGATTTCAAGACTGCCTATTCCTACTTCTATGAAGCATTTGAAGGGTAATTCATACATTTCTCTATAGATCCGTGTATATGACAAATATTTCAGTTCTTTTCCTTGCTTCGCTAAAAATACTTCATTCCGTGAAGGTAACGTGATCGCAAAATCGCTTATTTTAAACGTCTGACTCGTAGGCATGCACGATCTAGTTCAATTACACCTCTGGAATAATAAAAATCGTACTGCAAATGCGTAATCGTTCATCACAAAAAAATGAGCACTTTTTGCGATCTTGTTGCCCGAAATGTGGGCATTCTGTTGCATGGAATGTACTTATTTTTAACCAGATCGAGAAAAAAACACTTACAAATATAATGAATATTGCACTACAAGCAGAGTCCAGCAAACTCTAATGAGTTCGTATTTCAATTATCTATTAATTTCCAATTACAAGGGGAATTATTAATAAGGTTTGATTCAAGTACTGATTCTGCAGGTTTTTACAATTGATTTACTTTTAAATATTAATCAATGTATGTTAATTCTAATTAGCACAGCCGTTCTGCAAATCAGCATGTGTTGTTAATCTATAAAGACATCCGCAGATAGGGTTTAAGAATTAAATACTGATATATGTATAGATGTATACGAATGTCCTATATGAAGTTTTTGTCATTGAGGTTCATATTAGACAAAACCATAATTTTTATCAAATCATGACGAAAAAAAATCATATTTTGTTTATTAAATGATGCTTCATTGATTCACCGGAGACGTTCTTTATTAGTATCAGTTGTTCAAAATTGACAAGTATGGGTACGTCTAATGTTAGGTGACGTTAGATGATGGATATAAGCTTTATCGGACATTTGTACCTATCGGTATATTTTTTAAAATCAAAACCTCGTATGCCCTTATATGTTCATATTAAGAACACATGCAGATGCCCGAATCATTCTCTAAAAATGTCAATCGAGCCACCAACATTGTTAAAAACGTTTCTCACTGCATTGATCAGCACGTAGCAGAGCAAATACCTCAACGACAATTGACTAACCTTTTCGACATTCATTGAAAAAAAAGAACGATTCAGTGACATAATACGTTATCCATTCAATTGATCTTTTAGATACGACAGCGTTGATAGCCCAAAAGCCTTAACAGCACTAAAGTACATGTTGCTGTCGAAGATAATGGTCCGTACACCCGAGGACGTGCAGTCGATAATGTCCGGTAAATTGGCGGTCAAGTACGCGGGTCGTGATTTGGACGCAATGAAAGCAGTCGCCGAGGCTAGCCACAAACGTTCACTTGCCGATTTTCAAGCCGCTGTCAAGGATTATCGTCAAGAACTCGAGGACGACGTTATCGTTAGAGCTCATCTTGGATCTCTCTACGATACTATGCTTGAACAGAATCTTTGCCGTCTCGTTGAACCTTATTCTCGCGTACAGGCAAGTACCAAATTATTTGCTATTTCTTTTCGAAAAATATTCATTTTACTTCCTCATAGAGGAAGCTTTGTTTTCGTGAAAACATTTTTTTTCTCGAGATTTTCAGGTCAGGATACACAAAATGGTCCAAAACATCGGGAAAAGGGATTTAGAGAGCTTGGTGTGAATGTATGTGTGCAAGGCTTGAACATTTCAATTACCTACAACTCAAAAACCGTTTAAGCAATCGAGCTCAAATTAACGCAGTAGCCCGTCTTTGATAGCTGCATTTTTTTCGGAAATATATGCAGATATTTTTATTTTATCGCTTTTTGAATTGTTTCAAAACAGGACGTGCGTGCTCTAGCTAGCGTAAAAATGGCGATATTTTGCGGATTAATTCTTGATAAGTGCCGGTACTCTTAATGTTGTTTGGTATTGAATTTGACCGAAAGCGAAAAAGCTGTTTGAATTTTATAAAGTTTTGAAATTTGTCATAATTTGCAATGTTGCTGGGGTTTTTCAGAATTTGAACTTCTATAAAGAAATTGTCGCATTGCTTCCTCTCCACTAATTTCTAGCTTACCTGAAAATGCTGTTTTTCTTGTTTTTAATTTTTATAGTTGGCTTACCGGTAAAGAAACCTTTGCTGTGTGATTGATTATATTCGCGCCAAATTTGAACTTGGCTTTTATCTACCCTCACTTTACTTGTGTACCAAATTTCAGGCCGATATCTTGTAAGTTGTGGACGCTATTATCCTAACAAGAATCCGAACATACATATGTACGCACATTTCGTACAAATCACTTTTCTCGACATTTTAGAGTATTTTGAGTGTCCTGATAGGAAAATCCACAAAATTTTTTTTAACGAGAACAAAGTTTCCCTTCAGGGCCGGAAAAAACTGCAAAGCAGAACTTCGCAAATTGCTCCCTTTTAATCTTCGGTTTGTTATTACATAGATTTTTCTAGGATGAAGCCAAAATTGATTATCATACTTTCTCATAGATGTAGCTTCGTAAAAAAACGAAAAATAATGTGGAAGCAATTTGCAAAATTCTACTTTGCAGCTTTTTTTTTTAGACAATTGTAACCAAATATACTTAGATTTGTTATCTCCCGGTGCTTTCGCAGATTGAATTGAACTCAAAATTAAAATGAATAGCTGTTTATTAGTCGTAGCAAAAAGTGTAAACATAGAGAACGTAACGTTTTTTAATGGGTTTGAAAATGCATGATTCTGCAGAGTACAGTAGATCTGACGTAATTGTCGGAGTAAGACTTCATTGCCGAAGAGATGCTCGCGAGACCCACTGTCTGAAGCGCTGCAACGCCGCGCGACAAAACCGAGGTGTGCGCGAAGATATTGCACCGCGAGGCTTCTTTGTCGTTGGGTCTCTGCGAAGGCAGCGAGATAAAACAATTGCTTTGTTTTTGAATAATGATAATTTCACATGATAATTCGATATGGAGTGCGACGTATTTTTCGTGAGCGAGCTGAAATGACGAAAATAATCGTGAACACAAATCGGGGTCCGTCACCTTCGTCCGTTCACCCTCGTTCGCGCATGCGCAAACCCGGTGGGCGCCCACTGATTTTTGTTTCACCGGTATTAACGAACGGTATGTTCGAGGAATCGAGGTGAGCAAGCTCGATTCGAATAAACTAAACAAAATCGGAAGCCTGGAGAAAAAGCTAACGATCGAGAACTATTACAAGAAAATCAGTAGTTAGCTAATTTTTATTCTATCGGTATTAATGAAACGGTATGTCCGAGAAATCGAGTTGAGCAGGCTCGATTTCAATGAAATCGAAAGTCTGGAGTAAAATTAACAATCGAGAACACCAACAAAGGAAACGGTAGCTTAGTTAATTTTTAGGGTCGCGTGAAATTAACAAACTCAACTGGATGCGCTTGCGAGAATGAACGGTTGCGGAAATGCACGGCCGCTCAGACTGCTAGGTTGTGGTAGAGAGGATCGAGGTATGACCCAACCTGAGTAAATAGCTTTACTTTCGTAGTCTTTGCTAGCGAGAAGACTACGAAAGAAGTCTTTTTTAAAGAAGAGGTTCGATCTTCTTTAAAAAACGTCCGGGAGCATTGTATCATTGAATTAACTTGCGAGAGCGAGCGTGCAGCATCGAAATCGGTAACGATAACTGCGAATTGCAACGCAACGCACGCGTATCCGACACTTAACGGTAACTGTACGAATAATCCGTAGCGTGAGATCATTAATAGTAATTATCGATTAAATAATAAATTAAACGAAATTCATTCATCAAGGTTATTGCCACTCAATCGAGGAGCGAGAACTAAAATCCAAAGGACGATAATCAGGAACGTAATGAATTAAATTGCACTAACTGAATCGCGAGAACTCAAATCTTATTTCGAAAATGAAATCCGCAGCAAACGAGAACTTGTACATACGTCGAGTGCGAGAGGCACCTCGGTGGTGTCCGGAGCGAGACTAATTATTTCGAACAATCATCGAGAATTACTGATCATTATTATTCAGATTTCTCCAAAATTCCTTAAGGTAGTTCGATGATAAACAGCTTCTGCAAAAACTATTAGTTTTTATTTTTTTTATTAAAAGATCGATCTTTCCTGCGTCGATAGATACCTGGAAAATTGAATTTGACCGTCCCGTTCCCAAAAAATGAATTATTAAAGTTCACTGTTTTAACGTTAGTGCATAGAAAAAGAGTTTTCACTTTGTGAATAACACTTGGTTGCAAAAAATCCGTCACAAAAAATATGTTTAAAAAACATATTAAGCGGAGGACAAGAATCTGAGGAAGTATACAGAAAAACATAAACTCGATCGATCGCATAGTTTTTGAAATATCCCGAAAACAAATATCTGCTATTTGGATCTCTATTTCTCTCGTAAGGCGCATCTCTTCGCACGCTACCCGCCCCTCTTGTCGCCTCACCGCCGCGTCGATCCCACCTCTATCATCGCCCTGATCATCGAACTACCTTAGAGCTACTGCCCTCTCACTCGAATTACCCTGTAACTATATCGGGAACACAAAACATGCCGGTAACATCTTCGAAATCGGTACGACCATCGCTTGCCTCAGCGCTATGCGCGAAAACGGGCCTACTAAACATAATCATTATGCACCGAAATGCTCCATTCTTCGAAAATTAATAAAACTCCACCCACTCTTCAGCACAATGCACTATCGCCATAGGTCGGCGGATGTACATCGGTCTATAAGTAATTGCAAAAAATCGTATTGGTGACTCTTATCCGTCGGGCTGCTCGTTTCTTTGAGCTCTCTTCCTAGCGACGGATTTGAAGGCACCGATATTCCCATAACTCCGCAGCACATCACTAAAACGTAAAAGGTCAAATGTTTACCTCAAGCGCAGAAGTAAATTTGGGGAGAGGTGTCTCTAAATTGTTGAAAAACTCAATTTACGGTAACATAAAATCTTGTGGCGTCATTTTCAAGAAAAGCACGTCGCAGGAGAATCAGATAGGGATCGCTGCACAATTATCAGAATCCTATTTCGAGAATACGCAAATTACCAAGTGAAATTACATTGATTTTAACTATAATTTTACTGCACATCCTCTTTGTATTTCACATAGAAAAAAAAATTAATTTCTTAACCGGGCTCGTCGTAAAAGCTAGAAATTTAGTAACAAAAGCATGTCTATAAAACAAATTACCAAACGATAATTCTGTGATGCTTATTTCCAAACGTGTTTGCGTTGAAAACGATAGAGTAGATTGGAATTGTAGCAAAGGTCGTTGAGATGATTTAAGTTGAGAATACCAAAGCTGCTTACATTTTTCATGAAAAACATTTCGAAATTATTAATTAGAATATCTAACTCAATTATTTTACAGATTTCAAAGACTAAAGAGACTCACGGAAATTTCAATGACATTAGAGATGCGTACATTAATAATTAAATTTTTGGTTCGGGCATTGTCCAATGGGTCATTGACCTGGGTCGTTGAGTGCGTAAATCTCGCCGAGAAATGCTTTAACCTATTAACTTAGGATAACAAAGATATATATTTTCAAACAATACTATTATGCTTAAATAATTTTGCAAAGTCGTTGTGATTTACGAATATTTACTGACAAGTTTTTTTGTCGATGCTAATTACTAGGAGCACTAGTAATTTATTTTTGCAATTATTACTATAATACCATAGTTGTAAGTAACTAAATGGATTTGTGAATGTTTTTTAAACTTATAAATTTGTATTTCCATTGCAGGTTGGTCACATAGCTTCGTGCATATCCTTGCCAATTGCTCAAGTCGAGAAAAAGTTATCGCAAATGATTCTCGACAAAAAATTGTTGGGAGTACTGGATCAGGGTGAGGGTGTTTTGATCGTGTTCGAAGACACGCCGCGCGACAAGACCTACGAGATAGCACTCGACACGATACACAGCATGGGCAAGGTTGTAGACACACTCTACCAGAAAGCGAAGAAACTCACCTAGCCCGTTTTAATATGAATTTATATAAGTGAAATCTATTATAATTATTAATAATGATAACGACTAGCTACTGTCATTAAATAATACCGATTATTTGTGTTTTGTCCTTCGCTAACTCGAAATGAAATCAACTTATGGCTAAACTCAATGATCCACAAGTTTCTTTATTTTTCTCATCAGTTTAATTCGAAATACATGAAAATTTACATACTAAAGATATACCAAAATTTCAGCGAACGATCCTTTTATCGATACGTACTTAACTTGTCGAGCATTGTCTTATTCGTGATTATCGAACACGGAGAGACACTTATTTTGTAACGAATAAATATTGAACATTGAATCGGAGTATTCACGGAACAACCTGAAGGAAAAAGCAATTTTGTATTGTCCTTGCCTTCTTTTTCTATCGTTTACGTTTGTCTATCCAAAAATATAAAACGCAAACTAAGATCGCGATTTTTTTTTTCAATTTCAGTCCATGAAGACTTTATTTATTACAAACGCTAAAACAAATAATTATATTTATGTATTAAAGATAAAAATTTCTTGATTGTTCGAAAATTCAGATTGATCCCTAAATTTTTTCCGATAGCTGTAGCGATAACTATGATTTAGATCATCAGAGACTTGCTTGGTTGTAAAGAAGTAAAAGTCACACGTCTTTAAAATTATTCAGTAGATGTCGCGCCATTATTTTTCGTCTTACCTCGTTGATGTTCTGTACATGAACGCTTGGAAAAATATACTTAAACGTCTTTTATAATAGGAATTAAAAAATGTCAGTCCATGATGAAGTCGCAGATGAAAACGTTGCAGTTTTCGTCGAATGCTTCGGCCGATTTGATCAGCTTTCTTATATTTTTATGGTGAACGTCAGAGTCAAGGGCTTTACTCTGGATCCTGAAGAAAAAGAAGAAAATTTTCAACAAAACTGGAGCAACGGTATCATTGGAAGTCATACATTTTTTGTTATTCACTTACAACTTTACCATCCGCCTTCTCAATCTGTTGTATAGATTACCGCTATTCCCAGTGTCAGTACTTTTGTTCTGTTCAGCAATATTTGCCTGCTGAAATTCGCAGGCTAGTCTTGCAACGCACGTGGGGGAGTTAAGCGTTTCTTCCTTAATTTTTTTTCTGTAGATCTGACCAGTGAAGAGAAATAAAAGTATGAATCATGAAACGCGCGAGTTAATAGCAAGAAATACGAGGCAGTGACTAATTGCATTTAACAGTGTTATCTAACAAAGATGCGCAAAACAAAATTTACAAGTGCTCGAGAAGTGCCCAGATACTCTAGTATTCGCGCTAAATGAACGCAATAAAAAACACAACTATCACGTTACAAAATGCAACTGATATTTTCGAAAATAGTCAATGGACTCAATGAATATTCTTATCTATCCATTGCTAGCAATCCAAATTGCTGTCGTTGAAGATCTTAGCTCTTGAATATATAGAAAAGGGTTAACTAATCTATTACTCACTATTTTAACGCAAAACTTTGTGCATACGTAACTTTTGAAACCATATAAAATTATGCCCCACATAACTTTTCATTCAAAACAGAGCTCTAAAATCCCGTAAATATTTGTGATCGTACATCTTTATCCACACGAAATACTGCAAATTCTCATGGTTAACGTGAGTGTCGCAATCCGCTAAATAGCCAGATCCCGAGTGCTTATAATTTCTGCGGCCGCACGATTTCTGCCGTACGCTTCGGTCTATTTTAGGTTCATTGATAGAAATTTTTATGGGTGCAAAAGAAATTGTCTAAATATAATTTTACCTTCGGAACAAGGTCTTCCAATAACTTCATAAGCTCGCCGACATCAACATCTTCGATTTGGGATGAAGAATACACAGATCGCTTTTTTCTCCCCGCCAAAACACTAATTGGTAGCAGAACCGGATTTGAAGCAAGAGCAGCGGCCGCTCCAATTAGAGCGACGCCAGCGAGAGCTTTCAACGCCACAGCCTGGGTAAAAAAACGCATTGAAATTACAATTAATGTATTTCCAGTTAATAAAGTTAGGATTTAAAGTATTTACCTTTTGGGTCTGTAGATTATTGATACCTGGGTGAGGTGGTCCAGGTGGTTCTGCTCCTTCCTCCTGGCCGGGGAATTCATCTTGCTCGCCGATAGTCCCGTAAACCCCGTGACCACCTCCATAACTTCCGCTCCCGTAGGAACCACCGCCGGGACGTCCGCCCCCGAAATTTATTCCACCGGGAGGCCTGTTTCCCCCTCCCCCGTATCCACCAGGACGGCTTATTTCGTAACCGTTGCTACCGTAAGCCCCACTATCCCCGTAGCCATTGCCTCCGTAACCATAACTCGGTCTCCCTGGACGATTTCCACTATTGCTTGGCCTGTCGTACTCGTTATCTCCACCGTAATATGACGGTCTTGACCCTCCATACCTAAAAAAATCATTAATTTTTTTTTTACTTGAACCGGTAACAATTCACCATAAACTTATTCCGCAACAAACAGATTCCCATAAAAAAATTTATCCCATGAGTTGGAGATCACTGATCAAATCATTTATTTTTATAGGGCTTATAATATAATAAGAATATATGCAGACAAGTGTGAATGTGATGATTTATTAATGCAACGTACAATCATAAATTAATACGAAAGAATGTATATTTTTGTCACAGTCCAATACTGATAGTGTAACACAGTAGATGAAACTATCTTTGGAGATTAGTGTGTAGCCGTCGGCGCGTGGCTTTGTGGAAAACTGAGTTAGCATTAAAAATTCGGCGGAGGAAGGTCAGGCGGAGCCTGAGCATTACAAATAATATACTTTCGGTTTTTTAGGTTTATCAGTGACTAACCAAAGTCTTCTACGCAAGACTCGCACATCTCATGCAGTTTTAAAACGTTGCTTGCGAGGGGGGCGGGGAAGCCCTCCCATTATAAAAAATATACTTTGGCTTTTTTTACCTATTCTTTTAGGTTGCTTAGTTTTTTTTGTATCGACTTGGGACAAATGGGACCGAGATCAGCTGTAGTGCGATCAGTTCGGGGGGGGGTTATTTTTTTATGATTATTTTTTGAAGACAAGTTGTCGGAGTTCAATTGACGGGGAGCCCATTTTTCAGCATCACTGTGTTATTTTAATATCACGAATTCACTACTCTGCATGAAATTTGTTTAACAAAACTTCATGCTGGTACAGAACATGTACAAGCTCCCTTAGTGGAATTATTATCATTAGTTAAGAGTATATTTTGTGTTTTCTTTTCTCTGCGTGGACTTTTTGTAGGGATGTCAAATTTAAGAGACATTAATATTCAATGGTCGCTCAAGTGACGGAACCATTTTATATATAAGGGATTCTTCGTCAATCCAGCCACTATTTTTTCGAACCTTTTTGATTAGTCCCATAATTCGAAACATTTTAGTATCACGCGAAACTACTCTTTCCTAATTTTTCCAGATTTTCAAATCCCATATCACGGAAATGGGGTATTTCTTCAAAGTCTTCGAATATATCTTGAAAATTAGTCTTAGAAGAAAAAAAATGTCAATATAAAAATTGTAGTTTTATGTGAACTTTTCAATAAAATGTTTCAAATAATTTTGCAACCCGATAATATTACTTTTTTACTACAGAATATAAGATTATTTTGTAACCAAAAAAGGTAACTTTTTTTTTTGCTGAAAAAACAGAATCTTTGCCCCTATGTATTGATAACATGAAAAAATTGCCAGAGTGGGAAGGACCATGGTTTAAAAGTGAAAGAATAATTTGTTCAAAGTAAAAAAAATGGTGTCGAGAAAAGAGAAAAGAAATGTTGATAACACTTTTATCTGAAACTTGAAGCTTATGCGATGGAAAATAAATTAAATGATTGGTTCATTATAGACTTAAACATTTTTTTATCTGGACATCATTTTTTAAAATTCAGAACAAATTATTTTTTTACTCCGGAACCATGGTCGGCCCTACTCTGGCAATTTTTTTATATTATCGATACATAGGCGCAAAGATTCTGTAATTTTTTCAGCCAAAAAAGTGGCCTTTTATGGTTAAAAAATAATGTTTAATTTTTTTAGCGACAAAGCAATGTTATCGCGTTGAAAAAATTATCTAAACAAATTTCATTGATAAGTTTACATGAAATTAAAACTTTTTAATGTTAATACAATTCTTTTCTACGACCTCAATTTTTCAAAATATATTGTCTTCAAAGAAATATAACATTTTCCGTAATATCAGATTAAAATTCTGAATGAATTAGAAGAGAGTACTTTCATGTGGGATGGCAATGTGTCCAATTATAGGACTTATCAGAGAATTTCGAAAAACAAAATGGCTGAATTGATGACGAATGCCTCATATGCTTTTGATATGAGTTTGATATTAGCGATTATTTTTCCCATCCAAATTTCGACCAATAGAATTGCACCATTCGACGTCACGTGGTACAACCTACACGGAATTATACTGATAATTTTTTGATAATTTTTTTTGTTGATTGCTATATATCCAAAAGAAAAGAACATTCAGCCGCGTTAACCATCTGTCAAACCGGCAGATTGAATCCGATTGTGACAGTCGAAGGATTTTATCAAACATAAACCTTAAATTTCGTCTCATGGTGCAATTCCATTAGTCGCAATTTGGATGGGAAAAATAATCCCCCGAATACCACTCGAGCATCGAAATTAATCTGATATTTCCCTCAAAGTTCCCTGCACACAAATGAGCTCGTCAAGTTTTCCAGAAAAATCAACTCGTTCATTTGTTTGCAACGAACCTATCGGCAAATATCCGATAATTTCGAAGCTCTTGTGGTATTACAAATGACTATCCAATCGCCAGAACCACGAAATATTAATATTTCATCCTACAATATTGTATAATGTTGGAATTTGAAAACAAATGGTAACAATGACACCAATCGATTAGGGTCGATGTACCGTTTTTCGCCACCTTAGGTCCGATTGTGACCATCACATTTAAAAGAATTGAAAAAAAATCGAGTACGCCATTCATTGAATTAATATAAACATGTTCGGACCGATGGCAGTGGACGCGCGGTCGATGTGTAGCTTCGGCAGTCCCCGGAGTTAAGCAGCGTTGTTTGCGACCATAACTTGGTTGGGTGACCGCTTAGCCATGCACTGGTTTGCGCGTAAATTTTTGGGCGGGAGTCAGCTTTTCTGAGTTTCTAATGTATTCTTCTAATACAGTAGAAACTCAGTAAAATAAAGTTGCCTGTACCGGCCAGGTATTCCGCAGTTTCCCTGTGCCCTCGTGCAAATGCGATACAACTAGTCCGTTAGAAAGAGTGGCTGCGGACAACAGTCGTAGCGGGGTCTCGAGGAATGAAATGGGGAATAAAGGGAAAGGAATAGTAAAAGTCAATTGGCGTACTTCAGTAATAACCAATTAAAAACAAAAATATGATCGCGAGAAACCCACATGCAATTATAAGAAAAAAATAATCTGAAGAATATAATATTAAAAATGGCCACTAACGGTACATCTACTCTATACCCTATCGGATCACCGCAACCTCAAAACAACACGTAAGACGACGGTAGCAAAACGCCGTGAAAGTAACCGCTTGGCAACCGCGATTCTACCATTGTAAATGCGAAGCAATTGCGTTTCTGCTAACGGTGTTTTTTACACTTCCGACTGAGCAACCAAAACCAACCATAAAACAATCGTCTTTCCACCAGCCCCAAGGTTGTTTTATAGTTGTTCAGCGGTAAATGGTGCGGCGAAACACGACCGGTGGTTTCGCGGTAGAAAAGTGGTCGTGGCCACGGTTGCCTAACCTGACAGGGTATTATGAATGAAAGCATTGTCATTCTACAGTGACTCAACGTCCATACAAAAAAATTTGGTATTTCAAGGTAAGGTGAATATACCAAAGACCAGAAGTTTTACAATCGAGTCCCAATCATTGTGCATACACGGGAAATCATATTTCCTTCTCTTTTGCCGACACATTGCATCCGGCTAATGGTACACGTCCTGCCATTGGGACATTCACCTTAAACGAAAAAAAAAAAAAACGAATAAACAAATATTCTTCTACCTGTCACCTCCTGATTGACTCCCATAGAGTCCTCCTCCACTTCCTTCAGATCCTGAAGAAGATCCTGCACTGCCGCGTCTTCCGCTCGTCCCTGGGGTATAACTCTGCCACCCAAATCTGCAACACCAACATCAGCATAAAATAACAACCGTAAGAAAAAATCAATTCAATGAAAGCAGAGCAAAGTAACAGAAAGCCAGGTATTTATCGCTATTGTGGGTCTCGACCCAGATAGAATGTGCATTTGTGTGCAGCTTTTTGGAGCACTGCCACATAAAGAGCAATTAATTAATCGAAGAATACTCATGTGACCTGTCTTCTGGACGACTGCCATAACGAGAAGGATATCTTCCGCTATCTGAGGACCCCTTGAGGCTACCACCGCTGCCTCCTTGACTGGATTCTGGTCGACCTGGTGAACCTACTTCGTACCTCGATCCACAGCAACGATGGCTTGCAGAATAAAATATTATTAACATCTCGTTATAGTATTAATTAAAAAAAAAAAAACAACAACAATTCCTCCAGAAACTTATCTCCACCGTCTGTTATCAGTCCAGCCAAGGTTCGAATTTTCTTCTCTTGTCGCGGATCCTGAGTTGTGTCATTCTCGTTTTCGATGAGTTGACGTTTGTTCGAAGTTTCTTCACTGCGTTCTTTGAAATTAATCGAACGTCTCTCATCAGGCAGAGACGTAATGGTCGATGGTTTCATGGGTTCGAATTTGCCCTTTTCAGCGAGCACAGAGTAGGATCTGTCGATCATCAACGCCAGCAATATCGCCAACACACAATTCGGACGCAACATATTGAAGTGCTTGGAAGTTAAGTCATTTGGTGTCTCTTTTTAAAAATTTATATCGGCTATCTATCGATTCGGTTGAAGCACTGCGCGTACACTCGCGATATTAGCTTTTGACAAATGACTCTGGGCTTCGGAACTGCGCAGAGAAACTATGGAACACTATACGCGACGTTGAAGAGATAGTACTGAAGTGACTCTCTAATTCACCGAGTTTCACCATTTATATCCTGGTCACACATGAGGCAACCCGTGCTGAGCTCGCCCTTCAGGGATGCACAGTCTTTTTGTACACCGATTTTTCTACATTATTATTTGTGCTGGGATAATCAAATTATTTTCAGGGTGGTGCGTCGACTTCAGAAAACAAGCGTATATCATTTTTTTATCATGTGTAAAAAAAATTGGAGCCAGTTAAAAAATAACGTTTAAATATGAGATATTGTAGAAAGTATTTTATTTGAAAAAAAAGTATAATGGTGTATTATACATTTATAAAATACAAAATGCACCTTCTTCGACAATTATTGATATCTACATCTGAAAATATTAGGCATCGGACTATAAAAAAACAATTTCAAAAATTTCGCCACTATTTCCTTTATTAAATCAGCTCATTGAAAATTCCTTCTACGTTGGAAGAAATGATCTATTTGCAAAATTTAGACGCTTCTAGATCAAGCTAGTCAAAGATGTCACGTTTTGGAAATATTTTTTTTGCATTTGTAATTGTTAATGCGTTCTTGTAATGGGTAATGAAAATGTATAATGAATGCCTAATAGAATTGCACTGTTCCCGAAATTCTCCGAGAATTTTTAGGTGAAAATTTGTATCAAAGATGTAAATCCGCTAGATCGTAGGAGTAGCGTTAATGTTGAATCAGAGTTAGTTTCATTAACGATAACGTCTTACAATTATCTTCATAAGAAAATTTATTGCATAAATGTATATTTATTCAATAATTTATAAAATTGGTTGCAGTCCACTAGAAATTTGATTTTTTACAATGGGTTTAAAAATATGGTGATGCGTGACCTGTTTGATAAGATTTGTTAAAAAAAAAAGATTGAATAAAAATGATCGACGTATTCCATATAGAATTCTACTACTTGACGAATTTTTTAAATGTTTTTGGATAACTTTTGTTTAAATGACGCCAATCCGCTGTCGTCGAAAAACTAGGAGGAGTTAACGGGGTCCTGCTTCAGAAGACATGGATACAGCCTTTTTTGAGGATTTTCTTAAAGGGGAAAAAAACAATTTCAGCTCAGCGACATTTGGGGCATATTTTTCTGCGAGCCCCGTGTCCCCATAGTTTTCAATTGGTAGAAAAGATGCAGTTCGTAATTCTTCTGTAAAGAAAAAAAAAAAAAAAACAGAAACTATTTCCAATTATCATATATTTTTCTTCTGGTTGAACTAAGAGAATTGTTAAGAAGTATTCTTTAATTAACCTTTACTGCGGTTAAAGTAATTTTTTTGTTGGCATAAATACATTTTTTTTTCTAGCCCGGAACAAGTTATAATTTCACGATTATTTCTACTTTTTCTTACTTCACGCAGTAGAAAAATATGATTATTCGAAATTCTTTAGTAGTGTTTCTGTTTCAGACAAGAATTGCGAACTGCATCTTTTCTCCCAATTGGAAACTACTAGGCACTCAAGGAAAGGGTTCATTGCTCTGCAATTCATTATTGTTTCGACTTTAAAAAAATTATTTTCACATTTCTAATACATTAAGAAAATATACTACAAAGTTCACTAGGCTCAGTTGTTTTTCCTTCTTCCAGATAAATACTCGAACAACAGTTTCGCTTGGATCTTCAAATCAACATGGTCCCTTAAATTATAGCGCCGGTCTTATTTTACATAAGGCCTGACAATTATTTTGGAACAGGGAATTTCGGGTTGCGATTAACTAGTGAATCGCTAAAACGTGGAATTTAAAAATATTGAATATCTGAATCTAGAATGGCCATGATTATGAAATTGGCTGTCTTAGCTATTCGCTATTTTAATTCCATTTTAATAAGAAATCGCGAATTTCATGACGATGGTCGTTCTAGATTCAAAGGTTCATTATTTTTAAACCCCACCCAAAATTTATTGCGCAAATGCATATTCATTTGTGAATTCATATATCATAAAACTGTACTAGATCAGTACATAGAAAAAATGAAACTATACAATGTATTAAAAAATTCGTGGAATGTCGCATTTATTTGACAATGTGTTTTCCAATGTGTCTCTTCAAAGCGACAGAAGTAGATGCGTCCCTGTAATCATAGAGTGTGACCAAATGATGAGCCTAGGTGAAAACAAGAGTGTTACGCATATTGCAACCGTGTCTCCCGCTTTGTCACGCCATACATTTAATTGGGCACCTAATGTCACATTGAAATTCGCAATCAACGTGTATTCGAAGTTATGGACAGTTAAGTGGAAGCGTGGCTTTAGTCTGCAAAATTTTTTAAACATATTATACTAGGTAAACTTGGGAAACGGAAGAAACCGAATTAATAAGGATAAGTGACTGTCTTCGTCCTCACAAGCCGTGACCATCACTTCCTCGAGTATCCCATTACATACAATTGGCCGCTAAACCATAAATACATATATTATAGATTTAACAGTGTAGACAACTGTTGTTATAAGATTTATCCACTTGTTAGGTGAATGACTCAGTTACTGACCTCCAGTAAAATTGTCGACACTTAAAAATACTTGTTCAGCAATGGTTAAAGTTGAGTTGATGGTGCAATTGGTATTTCCTTGGCATATCAAGTGCTTTTAAGCTATAATCATTTCATTTTTGAACTGATCGTTGCAGACTATGTTAAAAGTCTATACGCCATAAAGTCAATGGAAGTAAATTAATTATGTGATTATTGGAGTTACTTGATGAGATTTTAATAAAAAATATAGTTCTTTGCGAATTTTGAATATTTGAGTACTTTTGGGTATAGTTCTCAGTAAAATTGTTCTGTATAGACCAGCGAAGTTTCTTTACCGGAAAAACTACTTTATAGCCAGATTGCTAGGTTTTTCATTTTGCTTCAATGCCGACGGTGGCCACAAGTAGGCGAAGCAACTCTCCTCTCAAAGGGGTAACGACCCCTTGGTCCGTCGTATTCATAATTCACAAGCGCAGCCCACTAAAAGATAAGGCTGCTCTGCAACGTCCTTTCCAATCCGCTAAATCTACTGAATTATAGTTATACATCTCTTTGAACAGTATGAATTATTTCTATTAAAATCCTACTCCAAAATAACTGAAAAATGTTATCAGTAAAAAATGTATTTGCGTGACTTTGGACAAGGAATTCAAAGTAGAACTAAAGGTGTTTAATTAGGAGAAAGGATAGTGGATTCGATTATCTTGCGAAAAATTTAAGGTTAACTGAAAAAATTACCAGTGAAGAATGTATTTACGTAAAATATAATAAATCATGATTTATACACATTTCTGTAAATTGATAAAAATTTAAAGATAAACCAACAATTTTGCACTGGGGAAAAAAATATTAAATGTGTTATTAATTGGTACAAAAAAAAAATTGAATTCAGGTATCACATCAATATTTGTTGTCGCTGCAATATTTTAGTTTTTTAATTTTAGAAACAATTGCAATGCGATTTGAACCCTCGACCAAAACTCCAGTCTAGCGACAAGCATACTAGCTACTACTGCCGCGGAGTATTGTTATTATTTTACACGACATAGTCAGGAAGTGAAGAAAGGAACTTGCGTGTCCAATTTGAGACTTTCATTTTTCGTTTCCACTTTCCCGATTAACGTACCCCGATATCCTGACTTTAAAGTCGCGTGGATCTAAAAACCATGTACAGATCGTCGAGAAATGAGTGGTGGACGTCTCAAGAGGAAACTCTCGCACTTTTTACTACGTCTATACGAAACACGTTATTCTTGTACTTTTACACGCGTCTCCAGCTCTTCACCGCTATTTTTCCTTCTTTTTCTTACTTTGCAGTCTCTTTGCTTTTTTTTCTTCTTCACTTTCTTCCTAGTTTCTCGTTTAACGCGACTTTGGTCTCTGCCTTTGCCAGTGAGAGCAAAGCTCTTTCCCGATTACATGAATCTCCAGAGGCTGGAAAACTTTCCGAGTTTTCCTAGGGATTTGGGTCTAGAAAAATTCCTTCTTAACAAAGTTTTCTAAATCAAATCAGAGTTTTCTTAAGATTGGTTGTTTTTTCAAATTATCTTGGTCTCAGCAATTATTGCTGTCAATTGCAGTATACATTGGGAGAAATAAAACGACTAATGGTTTGAGCAACAATATATTTCGTTGAGTCCACTAAACAAATGGTTGTATGTATTCAATATATGTGTTTGAATGAATAGAGTTATTCATATATATTCTGACCTGTTTCCATAGATTATATATATTAGGGCGTGCCAAAAAAGCGATATTTTTTCTTCTTAGCTCTCCGACCAAAATATCGTAAAATACGTCTCAGTAAAAATCCTGTCAAAAGTGGAGCTCATAATTTTAATTCTTAGAGGTTAATCATCGCGTCCGAAGTTTTCCTATTTAAATAACACAGCAAAGTGATTTTTTTCCATTCTTTCTCCCTGCAACTTCAGGAGGAATTTTTTTTTTCATAACATCAATGACTACTTTTCATTAATTATTCAACTTCGAACAAAAAATCTTACTGAGTTGAACTTCTATCTTCAATATTTGGTTTATAACAGAGACTTGACATTTTTATGTTGTACATTTTCTGTTTTTTTTTTTCCATTTTTTCGTTAAACTATTGAAGTTAGGACAAAAAGTTAAAGAGAAATTTCATCGTCCGTCTGACGCACTACAAAAAAGTCGATGACGAGTTTTTTGTATCGTTGATATTTACAAAGTTACAGGCCAACAAAGTCGTGGTTTTTGTATTTTTAACTTTTATTAAGTGAGCTACTGATGTTAGTAGAAAAAAGTCCAGAAATTTATAAGAACATTGAATTTTTTGAAACGTTGTGCGGGTGCAATTTTACATATTGCTAACGGTTATAAGTTACATACTCCTTGAATCTCATTTTGATGGCTTTTACGTATATCCGATCAAAAATCGATAGTAGCCACTAAATTTTATAGCTCGTTCAATTCTTCATAAAACTATCCCGGTTAACCTTTTTTTATTTTCGGTAACTAAATATATCAGTTATATAGCATTGTGATTTCTGAAAATTTATTCATTGAAGAATATTATTTATTGGTTAATGTTGCATATACGTAAAAAACCATAAAAATAAGATTCTTATAAAATTTTTTATGGAATTAACACAATATTTAGTCGACAAGAGTAAATATGTTGTTGAGATAATTAAATTTTAATTACATTCATAAAATGAATGTTTTTTCGGAAATGTTCAAATAAATTGTTTGTTTTAATATTCCGTCGATTGAATTATATATTCCCGTGCAGAATGCTAAAAGTCGAATTAAAAATAAATACAAGCGATAATCGGCCATGGCCTTAATTTGATGAATGGGCCAAATATTACACGACTTCCTGCCCCCAGGTGCTAAAATTTCTATGGCACAGGTTTCTGGCGACAGGTGTTACAAAACAACACGTTAGATCACTTCACAATTAGTTCCAGCTAAAATTTCGTTGGTAGTACGTTGCTCGACGGTAAAAATGATCTCCGGCCGATATAAGATCGAAAACAAAAGGTCTTTATTGAGTAACAACGAGGTAGTAGTGGTGGATACTTTGCGTGGTAACAAAGAGTCCGCATTGAATAATTTTGATAATTTGTTATTGAAATTTCATGCAGGCGAAAGGAGGTAACAAGCCTGACGGCGGAAAGTCTAAGTAGGCGCTATACTATTCTTCTATAGCTACTACGATATACACATGTGCGGTATATAATGAATACTACAATATACATACGTGCAGTATATAATGATTACTACGATAAACATATGTGCAGTATATAATGTTTACTCCGATATATATATGTGCAGTATATAATGGTTAATACGATATACATATATGCAGTATATAATGGTAAGAGTATAAGTTTAACATTGGAATAAGAAAGTGGACTCGCGTGAATTCACCGAGCGAGAAACCAAGAGAGATCTTTCGTCGAGAGTAACCGGAAAGCTCGTTGACCCGTTTGGCGACCCCGAGGGCTTTTTAGTCGACGTATACCTGCGGCTGATTTTCAGTTCTTCGCGAGAAGAGCTGAAAAGAAAGCCGAGAAAGCACGAAGTCTTTCAGCGATTCTTCTTCTCTTCATTTTTTTGTGCTTTTTTGTTCTCTCGTGCGTCGTTTTCTATGGAACTATAGAATCCTTTTGGAGGATAGGACACGCTGTCGTAGAAGAGTACAGGATGATTTGAAATAAATGATTCTGAAGTGTGCGAACGATTTTTAAGACTGGATTCCAATTACATCTTTAATCAAAAGTCTTATGACACGGAATTGATTTGGAAAAAAATATCAACGTCTTTGAGGATAATAAAAAAATTGCGTTCTGTTAATAATGAGGTCAGGAACATATGTAGACATTTGGTAGAAATGTACTAAGGTAGTTCTTTTAGTATCGTCTAGTTAAACGTGAGATTCAGCTTCACGTTGGGCTGCTGAGAAGATTAATTTTGCGTAATAATGGTTCGAAAATATTATTAAAATATGGATGAAAAAAAAGAGTTAAACGAATCAGTCGTCAATTCAACTTCTTTTCAAATAAAAATGATTTGTTCATTTTTCTGAAAATGAGTAAGTTTTTAAATTCAGTATTCTATCTAATTTTCGAAAATTATGATTTATACTTTTTTTTCTAATGTATGAAAGGCCTTTTTTCTAATGTATGTGTGTAATGTATGTGTGTATGTGTGTGTCATAAAACTACCCATTATACTGACAAAGTATCTGGACAATTGATTAAGGGATTCGCAAATACAGCTCAAACATTGATGAAAAAAACGTAATTTTGAAATTTGGATAAGGTTCAGAAAAAATGTATACGTATTCAGAAGAATAATCAAATAATTTCCACCTTAAATGAAGGTAGGTGACGGGTGATTTGATGAGCAGTTTTTGTATTAATTTCTTAATAACGTTCTGGAATAATTACCATTCAAAATCAATACTTACAGCAACTTCAACGTGCTTGAATTTGTTCAGGTTTTTACCCTATCAAGAAAGGTTCGAATTCTCTCCGAATCTCACGTTCTACTGTACCGACAGAACTATCTTAAACATTTTTCAGCCAATTTATTTTTGATCTTATGGCATCATCCATTTTTTCGAACCCTTGATTTTTATAATAACGTTCCGTATCCGTAACATTCACATTTTTTAAAATTGGTTGCCTTTGTAAAATAGGTTCGTAAAAACCAGTTAGCGACTTCGCCTGAAAAAAAAAAAACATTTTTTGTATACATGAAAGTAAGAAAATGGTATTTTCTGAAAAATGATTTTTTCTGAAGTTCAAAAGAAGGTTTTTTATACATCGAGGATGCATACCTAATAGAGTTCAATTTTTCGAATCATCTTGTTAGGATTTATACATTAAGGTAGTTACTGCATAAGCAAAATCAATTATTGCGGCTTGGATTTGAACTATATTATTCTATGGACCATTAAACGCGTTTAGGCAAAATTCGACGAAGCTTTACCGACTAATTACAGAAGTACAGTCGTGTAAAGTTGATCAGTTTTACATGGGATCATATGGATGATAGAGGTGCACTTGTGATTCTTGGGATTTTACAGTTATACAAATCAAAGATAGAGTTTGGAAAATATTAAGATCTTGTAGATTAAAAGATTACGAACAAGTAGACACACAAAAATCAAAGCTTACCCATAGCAATAAACAGACATTCAAGATTGAATTCAACGAAAGTTCGAAATGGGGAAATTTTTTCAAAACAGCTGTGAAAACATAGCAACATCTCGCGCCAGTTTCGAAATTATTAGAGGCTTACACGAGGAGCTCCCGACTAACTCAGGTCAACTGCAGTCAATTTTGTTTGCGATCAATGAATTACAATGAATTACATCTACAAGTCTATTTTAGATAAAACAAACAACGAAAAAATTATCGAGTATGTGTAATTATTTCAATCATACAGTGATATGTACGTATCGAAACGACAGCGGCACGTCGCGACACCACATTTCCTCGGACAATTGTACCACTTCAACAATGGGACGGCATTCGGAAATACATTCGGGGATGTATTTATGCTGCACCGTTCTCCTTTTGCAGCTTGTTTGTTAATTCTCTTTCTACTGCAGTCGTCTTTTCGTCGCAAACCTGCCGTTTTTATGACGACTTAGAGAAGTCGGCATCGTCATTTTTATTGTACCCAGCGTTCCACAGAACAACGTGACGAGCGAGTCAAGATGAGCTCAGCTGTGTTACCAATATAAAAAAACAGCGAAGTTGGCACGTTTTCATCGTAATTTCGATGTGTATGAAATTGTAACTATTTATAATATTTTCTATTTGAGTCTCCGGAAATCGCTTTTCTGATGATTATTATGATAGTTGAAAGCGTAGAAATACAATTTACTTGTCTTTTTCAATTTTTTCTCGGACTCGTTTTGACCGATATGAAGTTGGTATCTGCGAGTGAGATACTTTATTTTTTATTTATTAACTGTACCTGGAATTGATAACAGGGCATTATTATCCATTTATAGAAAATGTAAGTTATACCGAATATTTTAATTCCACACATGGATTTTTTTAAACGTCTATGAATTTTTTTTTCTTTCGAGAGTGTGTTTTGACTCAACTGGATCGCTGTTGCTATTTTAAATTTGAAAAAAAAAAATGTTTCGATATACTTACAACATCGGTAATGGAAAGGTTATTTATGTCAATTTTTTATTAAGAATATAGAGTATAATAAATAAATCCTCCTACTTAGATTGATATTTTATACGAAAACATATCTACACGGCAAAGAAAAAATCGTTGAGTCTGTAAGTACAAAAAATAGTTTGTTGAGCTGCAAATGACCTAAGTTTTCCTCACAAATGAACAAACTGGTCCTGCGGGCGCTTGCGGTCGGAAAATTTTTGACAAAAAAACTGCCATTCCATTTTTTCCTGCAGAATGCGCGTCTACAAAAAAATGCCTAAGGCAATATTGAACTGAAATAGAATCTTTTGAAAACCATGGATATAGTTCATCCAATACAAAAAAAAACATAGTTTCCTATAAGTTTTTCAATCATTTTATGTATTTTTTAAGTATTTCAATCAAGCGGGTCTCTTATTCTTTTTTTTTCTACCCTTTCACGAAAACCATAAATTGAGATGTTCCTTCAGAGACCTTTACGATAATTACGACAGTTGAATTTTCCGCAAATTTGTCAATGTGGCTGTTTGGACAAAAAGCAAAGTGTATGTGAGGCGCGGCATACGACTTACCGATACTGGAGACTTAACTCGACAGATTTCGAAGGGGTTTAGATGGGGCCAATTTGAAAGAAAAAGTGCGGAATGATGATAGGGGTGGATAGAGGGACGAGGATGCCGGTGGTAGTTCTGAGGGCGGAACGGGCCAAGAGAAAAGGAGCTCAGCGGTTCTGTGGAGATATAAAAAAGCGGGCAGCGTGGTTCTGGTGTGGCGAGAGCGCTACAAGCGGAGAGAAGATACGGGGCGATAGAGATCGTCGAATGGCAAGAGAGTAATCAATACGCATTCACACGCGGCCTCGCATCCCTCGTAGCCTTGGCAACCGACGCCCACGCATGCGTCTATGGACCATTTCAACAAAATCGCGTGCCCATCTGTTCCCAGTATTACCGGGCCTGGAAGTCGCTCAGTTCTCGCTCAGATGCTGGTAGGCGAGCACTAGAACTCATCCTCTTTCTTCATGAAAACGACAGAAACATGTTTTGCAAATAGCGGAATAAAAATATACTAAAATTTAACTCTTGGCTTCTTCTTATACACTGTTATGTTTTATCACAAATGAGCGATTCCACCAAAATTCAGCGACCAACATTTTTTTTTTTTTCAGAAGATAAAAAAAAATCGGGTTTTGTTATTGTAAGAAATTCACCAAATCTAAATACGAGAAAATATAAATTTGATGTGACATTAGAATTTTTTAATTTTTCATTCGATCATCTCTAGCCTGAAAAAGTTTCATCGTACATCCATTTCTGAATAATGGAAATTGTGGAATTCTATGGCCTTCAACAAAAAATAAAAAATCGATACAGATTTATATATTTGAAGGCTGTTTTTTTTTACAGTTGTGGAATAGAATACATTGTTTTACCAGTTAAAAACGAAATGGCACATAAACAATTGATTATATATATGGAAGCACTACAGCAGAAATAAAGTTACGTAAAGTCACGAATCCCATGAAGATGCAAATACCTTGTTTAGCTAGAAAAAAAAAAAAAAAAAAATATAGGGTTGCGAGAGAAGCAAGCACGTTGTTGCTCCTGTTTGTAAAAAGCCCCAAAAAATGAATCAATAAATAAAAAAGTAATTAAGTGAGAGAAAATTTGTTTTTTCATCTAAAAATGCACATATGTTCGGAAAAGTGGACAATTTTTTAAAAGTGTTAGTATTAGTACTCAAAATTTAGATTAAGTTCTGAAAAAATGTACACGTATTCAGAAGAATAATCGAATCATTTTCACTTGAAATAAAGTTGGGTAACGGGTGATTTCATGAGTAGTTTTTGTAACAATTTTTTTATAATATTGTGGAATAATTATCATTCAAAATCAATACACATAGCAACTTCAATATGCTTGATTTTTTTCAGATCAAATAAGTGAGTAAGGTCGATGATGTTTTATTTGTATTTTTTTTCGATATTTGTGCTAGTAGAGGATTTCAATACTGATGAATTTAAACTCTTAGTTAAGAATCTGTGTAACGCGTCCTTCCCTCATTGGATACCATGTGTATCAAAACTTGATTTTGCTTCCCCGTAAGGGAAAATTGGTGAACATTTTTTTTTACATATTCGTCTCAGGATGCTTAAAATGCTCTAAAACGTAAAGACAAATGATTTATATAAAATGGGTGAATTTATGTTTGCGTGTATCCCGTGAAGAAATCTTATCAGGGTTTTGCCAAGGCCCTGATTAATTTTCCCTAATTATATTAGGGGTCTTATGTAGAAACCTTATAGGGTTTTTTAAAGGACGGTCACGCTTTTTTTCCGGGACCTTTAAAGGCTAAATATTAGGGGCCTCTGAAGGCTGCCTATTAAGTCCTTACTAAAATAATAAATTTAATTAAAAAATATATATTTGTTATTATTTAGTTAAGTAGTGATGCACACTTTTAATAAGATATTCCGTCTTTCTCTATACGATGGTACATATTGATCGCTGAAAAAACATATTAATTTTTTTTTTACATTGACGGGAACCGAACCTAGAACCCTCCAGATGGCTTAGTTGCGCTGCGCCTTAGCTCTCTCGGCCATTCAAATGTTATGAATATGCAATTTTTGTCGTCTACGTGAATGACTGTAATATGAAATATGAAATAAAATTAATGTAATATAGTCAGAACTTGATAGATTTACATGACTGCGTCTGATGTGTGAAAATAAAAGTACATTGAGCAATTTTTTTACAGAAATTGGTTATATCGAATAGAGTTGTTTTATTGTTTGCGCGAATTAGTTCATTTGTATCTAGGTGCGTGACTGTCTGACTGATCTGAGGACCAGTATTAGAATGGGTGACTACCTGGCTGACATTTCCGGTCATTAGTTGGGTAGGTGACCACCAATTTTGCCATGGAAACCTCGGATTGTCATATAAGACGCTAAAGACCCTTATCTGGCAAATTTATTATTGATTTGTTTAATGTATGCCATGGTTAAGTCTGACTGGGCCTTTAAATATCTTACTGCAAAATTATGATTAATTAGTTTACGTGGTATCATGATGAAGCCTGACTGGGCCCTTAAGAAATTACCCTATTAAGCCCTTAATAAACTTCGACATGGAAACCCTAAAATTGCCTTATGAGACTCTTATATGGCAAAATTATTATCGATTTGTTTACTTGGTGCCATGATTGAGCCTGACGGGGCCCTTAAGTGATTACCCTATCAAATCCTTCGCCATGAAAACCTAGAAAAACCTTATCAGGGTCCTACTTGTGAGTGATATGGAAAACCCTTTTAGGGTGTCCACATTAAAGCCTGAAAGGGTCCTAGTTTATCTTAGGGCATCCCTAATCATTTTCTTCACGAGATGTGTGTATGTTCGGGTTCTTGTTACTGTCTGTAATTTTCAAGATATTGCTCTGGAATTTGTTACATAAATGAAGCGTGGATGGTCAAAGACTAAGTTCAAATATGGCACGAATTCCTCAAGTTGTTCCAAAAATATGACTTTTGAATTTTTTGAAAAAGACTAATCACACGCTAAATTTCGTATTTCTCACAATATTGGGCTCAAATTTGATTCACGAATGGACTATTATAGACTGATAATTGGTACTGAATTTTGTCAAAATCAATTAAACCATTAACATTTCATGGGATTTGGAATTTTTCGAATATTCTGAAAATAAGTATTCCTCAGGCTGAAGGACGTCGGTTGATGGCCAGTTGGTAATCTATGTATTTTATGAATTGTCAATAAATCACGATTACTACTATTAAGTACAAGTGTAGGTCACCAATATGAGTTTTGAATTACTATGGAAATTCATGTTTCTCGACGAAATATAAATAGATTTGAAGTTGGTTAGAAATTAGTGATAAACGTAATTGATCACACAACAACGTCTGGTTTTCTTTACGGCGAAGCAAAAGATAATAATAAAAATTAAGAATTACAATAATATGCAAATAGCGCGTTACTATTTTTTAATTTTCATAATACGTCTATTTAAATAGCAAACTATAAGTTAAATTTTTTTTAATATTCGTTTTGGCCATGCAAATCACTTCGCAACTGCACTTTGTAAATTACATTCCAGCAAAAAGGTCGAGTAGAATCTCGCGATAATTCCGTCCCTATTATTTCCCATTTTCTACAGAAATTTGCCAATGAGGAATCGGTAATCCTTAAACAGCCAGCAAGTCCGCAAAAATCAATTCATACGCGGGCACATTTATCTTCTGTGTTTGAATGGAGGTAAATAAATATACACAGGTTTGTATGATCGATAACATTGCGTGGTGACATGACAACCTAAAATGGTTAGTCGGGTTACTAAGTGGTTGTCAGTTACGAGACATTACTTATTTTGTTTCAATCCATCCAGCACCAAGTCTCTAAAGCTTTGAAAAAAAAAAAACCTTGACTGTTGATATCAATGATTTTAACAAAACAAAATTGTTTTCATTCAAGTACCTCAGTGAGAACTTATTCTGTCATGAAACATAAATGTAAAATGCATCTCTAATGAATTTCCACAACCGATCATATTTTCCCAGTGTTTTAGGATTGATATTTTTTTTACAAATTTTAAATAATAGCTATTCCTCAAGTGGAGGAATAGCTATCATAGGACCTTGTCAAATGAGGGCAGGAAGTCACACCGAAATTGCTGATATTCATGGACAGATTTCCTACTTGTTTATTCGGCGTAGTTATTAAGAAACATGAAAAAAAAATATTTTTTTTAGTTCAGACAAAAAGTTCTCGAAATTGCTAAAATGTGCATAAGAAGAATTCTTCCGACATGAACGGATCTTTTTTTCGTAAAATTAGTGAAATCATAATGCTTGTATAAAAAATAATTAAACACACACACACACACACACACACACACACACACACACACACACACACACACACACACACACACACACACACACACACACACACACACACACACACACACACACACACACACACACACACACACACACACACCCACACCCACCACACACCCCATTGAATATCGCGATCGCGGATTCCAATGTCGATAACGATAACGACGCGGTCGCGCCGACGCGAGGTTAAGTCACCTTACTAAACTGCCGTAGCTAAATTATAAAAGGCAAAATAAACTGAAAACGGTAAGCCGACATGAAACGAATACAAACGGGAACGAGAATCAAATGAATCGCGATCGAATTGCCGAATCTGCTATTCGGACAGACAGCGTGAACTCCGATTGCCTACTTGATCACGACTCAAAGAAAAAACGTCGGGAGCGCGGGCCTGTCCCCACCTAACCGGCCGGGAAGCCTCGTTGTCGAAAATGGGAACCGGCGATGTCTAGCGCCACGACAAGCGCGAGAGGGCGCCACTTCGAGGCAGTGGGGGCGCGTCATTCAAATTCGAAATTGACAGGCATTCCGCCCGCCTTCGTTTGACGGACGAACCAAACTCTATATTTTGGAACCGCCCTTGGTACTTCCGCCCTCAATGTGTAATAGGCAAAGGCGGGCAATGTGACGACGTAGCAACGTGGTGGCAGTCCTTATGATAGCAACTCGCACGAGGCCGTCTGGACCTGGATAAACCTCCACTATTCGTCCTAATGGCCACTTCGCCGGAGGGTACCGGTCGTCTCCGATCAAAACTGACGATGGAGAAGGTATTCCGAGAACCAACGCTTCCAAAATTGGTTGCAAATCCGCTGCAGTAACTGAAATCGACCCAGACGATTTTGCGGTACATCAGAGAGATCCGCGTCAGGGAGCAATACCGAAGAACCTCCATGAAGGGAATGGGATGGCGTCAAAGCATGCAGATCATCGACATCTGATCTTAAGGCTCCTAGCGGTCCCAAATTGAGGCACGCCTCGATTTCGACTAGAACTGTAGAGAGTTCCTCAAAGGTGAGGGTGTGTTCTCCAACAACTTTCTTCAGGTGGTGTTTAACGGACTTTACTCTCGCCTCCCACAATCTACCGTAATGTGGAGCGCTCGGAGGGATGAAGGTCCAGTCAGTACCGTCGTTGGCCAAAGTCGAAGCTACTTCTCCGTAAAAATTAGAAGATCGCTGGAACATAGCTTTGAGTTCAGTGTCCACCCCGTGAAAGTTGGTAGCATTGACACTGAAGAGTTTCTGACAGATGCACCGTCTTCCTAGAAAGCGGCGATAGGCGCTGATAAAAGACTCGTAAGCGATCTAACTAGATCGCTTACGAGTTTCAAATGAATAGCTCGTATCACGAAACAGATAAACACGACTATGTAGCCCTTATAGGATCGGTGTCCACGATCTTTTGTGGTACGAATTTGCGTAGGACCAGCATAATCGAGGCCAGTTATCGAGAATGGTCAACTTGAAGTCACTCTTTCGGCAGGCAGGTCTCCCATTAGCTGCTGAGCCGAGCGCTGACAGATCACACATTTGTGTATACCAGACTTAATGATCTTATTCCTTCCTACAATCCAAACCTGCTGCATCAAAACGCAAGCGGTCAGCGTAGGTCCACCATGCAGGCAGAGCCGGTGCGCGTAGCAAACGAACAACGATCTAAGCGCAGAATGCTGTGATAATATCGGAGGATACTTACGTTCGAGGGAGATATCAGAATGCGTAAGTCGAGCTCCTACCCGTCGAATATTGTCCTTACACAAAAACGGGTTCAATTTGCTGAGCCTGCTGCGATTCGACACCCTTTCTCCGGCTTTCAGCACCTCAATCTCTAAGAAGAAACTGCTCGCGTGCGATAAACGAATAACGATGTGACGGGCTTCAAATAGCTCCTGATAAGTAAGCAATGAGGTAATCAACTCTTCACCTTGCTTTCGCCTACGCAGTTCAGCGAGAGGACGTATACAAAACGCAACCACCCGTATGAGTCGAGAAAGAGAAGAGAATCAAGTTAGAATTTCAGGTTCCATAAGAGGAGTCTGAGCGTGAAGAACACGCTGACCCTCAGCTGGCTTCGGCCAGTGATCGGGACCTTGACAGAGCCAAGAAGGTCCGTGCCACCAGAGATTTGTCTTCGCTACCCCAGCCGGTACTGAACCTAGCGTCGCCAAGTCAGCCGGATTCTCCTTTGTAGGTACGTGAGACCACGTAGACGAATGCAGTTCTGGCTGAATATACGACACTCTGTTGGCCACGAAGGTTTTCCAATGACACTCGTAACCAAGTCAGCAAGATTTGACTATCCGACCACGCGAAGACTGATAACGAGGCAAGGAAGTCGAGCTCTCGGACATAACATAAGAGCTTGACGAGAAGAGCTGCACCATATAGTCCCAGGTTAGGGATGCTGACCGTCTCAACTGAGTCAACCTTTGTTTTAGCAGCAAACAATGAGACACTGTGTTGACCATTTCCGTGGTCGATTCGCGAATAGGCGGCTTTCAAATAGGCGGTCGATTCGCAAGCACGGCTGCATTCGCGCGAGAGGAGGCATCTGAAAACCCGTGGAGCTGATAAGACCGATTCGAAGCAACACCTAACCACCTATCTATGGCCAAGGATGGCAAGTAAGCCAGGGATTTGCAGTAATTATACCACCTCTCACGGAGTCCTGGTGGCAATGTCCCAGTCATACTTCTGGATCCACAGGGCCTGCATTAAAATCTTCGCTAACACGGTGCACGAGAAAGCCAACCAAGCGGATCAAATAAGCGAATATCCGAGAAAACCGTGCGTTCCGTCGAAGCAGTCGAAAACTGTTTAATATCAGGGAGATTAAACCGGAATTGATCCCGGGCGGGATTCCACTGAACCCCAAGCGTTTTTACCGATTTATCAGCGTCAATTTGCTTAACTAGGCCCTGCGTTGATTGTGGAGGGAGGAGATCGGAGTGATTAGCAGCCCATTTATCCAGCTCGACGCCTGCTGACCCAAGAAGCTCTGTGAGCTCGACCCTTTTGCGCACTGCCGTAAAAAGATCATCCGCGCCTGCATAAGTGTCGTCCACGTAAATCTCAGATTTTAGGCATTCAGCCCCTAGAGGGAACTTCATGACTTCGTCCTCGACCAGCTGCATGAGCGTGCGAATGACTAAATACGGAGCACACGCGGTGCCGTAGGTAACCGTAGTTAAGCGATAATCGACAGGTTTTGCTCCCGCGTCGGGCGCCCACACGATGCTCGGGAGATCTTGATTTTCCGGACACACGTCCATCTCTCGGAACATCTTTACGGTATCGGCTGTAAGCGCGAAAAGATACTTGGGCCAATCAAGCAGGATTAACGCGAGATCTCCTTGAAGGGGGGCCCCTGTGAACAAGAAATCGTTCAAGAAGTAGCCATCACGAGTACGACGAGAAGCATCGAACACAATCCTCAGCTTTCATGCGTCGATTTACAGCTGCACCACTGGATGATGTGGCAAATACCATGCTCGAGCCCGTTGAACCCCGTAAGTTGGAATCCGCACCATATGATCAAGCCTCTTATAATCTGTCATAAACTGTCGATAAGCCTCGGCTACTTTACTTTCACGAGCGAAACAACGATGAATGGAATTAAGGGATCCAAGCGCCATGTGCCAAGTTTCTGGTCTAACGGAAGGTAGATCCGATTTCGTGGGAAGTCGCACTCTGTATTGACCCTGTGAATTACGACGGTGTGTCTGCTGGAAGAACTGCTCGCATCTCTCATCCTATGGCTTCAACTTGAAAGAGAAGGTCGGTAACTCTTCGAGCTCCCAGAATCGCTGCAACGTCAAATATAGATTTTGCACAGAAGCACAATGCAACACCTGCATTGGAGTTTGAGCAGCGAGTTGCTCCGCTCGCCGTGGCATGACCTCCTGCACGGAACTGGAGACGATCCAACCGAAGGCCGTGTTTTGTGCTGTGAGCTGCGAAGGAGGAAAACGTCTCAGACCTGAGTGGAGCAGCTGTCCGTAGATGTCGGCGCCTAGAATAAGATCGACCTTTCCTAGAATCGACTCCTGTGAATAACTGGAGATTAAAATTATCGATACTTTCAGCTGGAAACTGGGAAGTGAGTCGAGGGAGAATAAGAGCTTCCGTCGCCAGTTGCAAATTCGGGTTAACAGTAGATCTCAAGACAAGCATCGTCATCGAGTGTGCAGTCCCCGCTACACTCGCCCCCAGCCCTGACAACGGTACGCACGTTTGTTGTTTTGGTAGACTTAACAGTTGCACGATCGACTCAGAAACCAGCGAAGTCTCCGACTCTTGATCAAGTAGTGCGCGGGCGTAGGCGCTCTCTCCGCTTGGAGACACGACCTGTGCTCGTGCTGTAGCAAGAATGATCTTTCGCTTGGAAACTGGGATTCCAGAAACATGCACACTAACCACAGGGGTAGAGCTCGACTTCTCGCCTTGAGGATGAGAATTTTTAGCGCCTGGTATATTCGAATGCGCAGTATGTGAGTTTGCGAGAGGTTTAACATGCAGGAGCGTGTGATGCTTGCTTTGGCAGATAGAGCAACGCTCAGAAGAAGGACAGGCGTTGACTCTGTGAGCCCCCAAACGTTTCACCGTGTCGAGACGTTCAGATGGATTCGTATCCTTGAGTTCGTAACACTTCGCCAATGAGTGGGAGTCAACGCAAAGCGGGCATTGAGGAGATTGTCGAGAAGAGCCCTGAGTAGAGCTGGTATGAAAAACCTTACGTACATGCGGAGCGGAGATGAATGTGGAAGCTGGTCTCTTCTCTGCCCATCGCTCATATGCGAGCATCCTCAAGGCTTGAGCTCCTATCTCGAGGAACCTCATCAAATCCGAAATGTTGGATGGGGCCTGAATGATTCCGACTCTTCTTCAGTTTCATCGTTCTCGATTTCGCGATCTCTTTCGCTCAGTTCAGCTTCCCATAACTTTTGCGACTCGGGATTGAGACGTTCGGACAACAGGAAGACAAGCTAAACATCCCTAGAATCGACGGGATGCTTTGAGTTAGCCAAAGTGCGAATGATGCGTTGCCGACTCTCTTTCCAAGTGAGGAATTTCCATGAGGGAATTTAGAAGTTTGTTTACGATGGGCAGAGAGTTATCGTAACGAGCCTCCAATACCTGCCACGTACTGGCGCAATGTGCATTGGTGGTAGTTGCATCCTTAATCAATTCTGCAGCGCTACCCGTTAAGCACAATTTCAAATACTGCAGCTTGGTAGCATCACATAAACGAGGGATTTCATGCAACAGATTAGTAAACAAGTCACAAAAACTTGCCCAATTCTCGTATTCACCTGCAAAGGTAGGTAGAGGAATGCGAGGAAGTTTGGCGAGGCGATCATCGGAACTAGCCTCCGAGAGAGTAGTGTCACCTTCTGGTTTTTCGAAACGACAAGAAAGAGACAACAAGCAACCCGGACGCCTCTGCGGGGCGCCAGGTTGTTTGTCGGTGGGGCTCCACCCCCCAAACCCCCTAAAAAATAGCCTGAATGGCCATTTTTAAGGCCCTCACTCTGACTGTCGTGCTTCGCACTCCGCATGGTTCGAACATCGCGATCTGTATGATTTACATGTTGCGCTTTGGGTTTCAATGTTAACAGACATCGCTATTTTATTGTCAATAAATTTAAAGTTTATTAATAAGGGTCTTTTTTGCTACACTGTATCGACAAAATTTAACCGTGTAAAAAACGAGAATGATCCAAGTTTCCAAAAACTGAACAGACTACGCAGTCAAGTATTACACGATCGGTCGAACGGCGTGGAGAGCAAGCCCGAAAATAAAACGAAGACAATGCTTCCGATCTTTTGTTCCATCAATTTCCTAAAAGAGAGACTTTCGATAATATATATTTTTTTGATCTCTCGTGCGCTACCTTGTGCAAATTGTGAGATTCGGAGTCCAATTTCGGTCACGTATAATGTAGAGCGAGGCTTAAGACGGAATATGATGTAAATCAGTACGGCGGTACACTTTTTATATGAATTACCGTTTTGCTTTTAATTTTCGAGCTTCGTCGTCGTTGTCGTCGGTAAGGATGTAATTGCAGTTGTCTCGGGATGCTGCTGTGTCTGTTTTTGACAGGTGACAATTTATAAACGATAACAGAGCAAAAATTAAAAAAAACGAGTGCAAGTGTAAAATGACCAACGAAATAATTGTATGAAAATATACGTGTTAAACATAATTCTGTAAATTAGATAAGTGTCAGTGTTAAATATGGTTACGAGTGTTTTGTTTAGGTTATGTTGACTGATTATCTAAATTGATAGGATATTTATGAATTATTATTTCAATTAAAATGTACAAATTCATTCAACAAATGGAGAAATAAAGATGAAAGCTGAGTAATTAATTGTTTTCATTTGATATATGTATAATATGTAGTGTGGTATGTTTTTTTCAAGCCAAATAATATTTTTATTGTCATAAGTATTAAATCAATAGAAATTAAATATTCGCTTCTCATCTTGGTAGGTAATCACTACGTTAGAATTCTCTGAAGGCAAAATGAAAAAAAAATGTATTTGCATTAAGGTAAAATATAAGTACGGTGTAAATCTTGCTCAAATTAATCAATTCGGTGAAAAGTTAGTGAGTCGTACACATATGCGTACCTGAAAAGAGCAATTTTTTAACGTGAATGCCAATATGAACGAGTGAGACAATTACTATAATATTTGTGCATACTTCCCAATGTGGGAATAAGAAATGTTGAAAATTTTAGCTCGCTCTGTCCATTTGGACCAAAGTTATCATGTAATACGGACGTCCGGGTAACAAAAAAATCTGTTGTTTATAACAAAAATGATTTTATAACGGAAAATCTATATTCTATCACAAAAAATATGTATTTGACTATGTTTAAGGAATCTGCGATAAAAAAAATGGATTTATAAAATTTGAATTCACATTGGCCTATAAAAAGTTAATTAGGTTTCATAAGCACTTATGTGCGTTTTTTCGAAACGTGGATGCCTAAAAACTCGTCAAGAGCGGTCTCGTAAACGCCCTAGATGCGATCAAACCAATTATCCGCGACATACGCTTCGGTCTCGGCCTCTTCTCTAACGAGTATATCGGCATGCGTTTTCCGAGCTTCCGCCCAAATCTCTTTAATCGAATCGATTCTCGCCTGCACAATACCCTTACTAATCGATTCGATGGGTTTACCCATTAAACGTGCGCGCATACTCTATCCCCGCTTCTCGAGCAGTTTGCATCGCGGTCAATTTTTCCATCTCCGCAGGAGGAGCCATGTTATACGGTAATTTGCAAATCAAAACCCCTAACAGACGTAAAGGGACGAGTAAGGGAACTCGGGACAGAAAGTAACAAAGTAGAAAAAATGCTGAGAAGAAAAGGTTGAATATACGCACACAAATTATTATTATATATATATACATACACTACTTATTAACTCGCGTGTGCGTTAGCAAGAAGGAACAAAACATAAAAAAGGAAAACCAATCAACCGAACTCAAACCCGGTACGCGTAGCCCGGCGCTATTACCACACATGTGGCGCGACGTTTCGCTACCGCGATCGCCCGATTGGCCGAAATTCAAGCAAAGACGCGCGACGCGACAAGCCGTTAACAATGTGTTGTGTCAAACAGCTCTTTAAAAAGTGGAAGTCTAAAAAGTTAGCAATGAAAAAAAAAACGTTACCTTGTACACGCGTTTGTTACCGTAATCCTTACGCTACACTCACCCTGTCAATTATATTACAACGTACGTACACAATCGTAAATACAAGGACACAAAAAAAAATGAATACACGAACAAAGATAAGGAATAAATCCAATCACTCACTCTTCAGCCGGGGCACCATGAATAGCAATCGTATGAATCGAAATAAACTACTTGCATTAAAGGTGAAATCACAAAAGGGAAAAGGTAAAAGGGATGAGTGAGTGAGAGGTTCTTAAATAAAAACAACTATTTCGCGGTAAATTAAACTTATTTTCACCATACCTGCGCGGGAAGTTCGACTTCCCGCCCTACGGGCTTTACGTAATTCGAACTTTCCGCTGCAGATATGGTGAAAAATAGTATACTATTGTCTCGGCGTAAAAACTCCCACGGGGCAGAGAGAAAAGCCGAGACAAGCGATTGAATTTATTGAACAAACAAACAAAGAATAAATGGAATATTACATGCAGGATATGAACTTTTAGATTTATAGGAAATAAGAATAAGAATAATAATAATATAAACGTAACTCTTACGATCTACGACGCAACAAGACGCGAGGTACCTTTGAACGCAACGCGAGAGAGCTCTCTTACCTGTGGTGACGCACACCGCGCACCTAAACACCGCACCACGTGGAGGATGCTGGGTGGAAATCACGAATACCTGTCGCCGCTTCTTGCCTTATTAAAATGCAAAGCTGGGCCTGGGGAGAATAGTGGCACAGGACTTGCACCAAGCGCGTCCCGATGTCTCCGGAGTCCACACGCTGTGGTGCCAGAGGACAAAGGACGTTGCCGCGATGCGCGTGCCCTGGGAACGGTTACGCCGAACACGTAGACCCGTTCCCCAACGATGTCCGTACAAAGCAATCTCCTAAGCTCATATCGCACACACACACCATATTGAATATCGCGATTGCGGATTCCGATGTCGATAACGATAACTACGCGGTCGCGCCGACGCGAGGTGAAGGATTCGTTCTGAAAAAAAACGTACGTAGTCACCTTACTAAACTGCCGTGGCTAAATTATAAAAGGCAAAATAAACTGAAAACGGTAACCCGAGATAACACGAATACGAACGGGAACGAGAATCAAATAAATCGCGATCGAATCGCCGAATCTGCTATTCGGACAGACAGCTTGCACTCCGATTGCCTACTTGATCACGACTCAAAAAAGAAAACGTCAGGAGCGTGGGCCTGTCCCCACCTAACCGGCCGGGAAGCCCCGTTGTCGAGAACGGGAACCCCCGATGTCGAGCGCCACGACAAACGCGAGAGAGCGCCACTTCGAGGCAGTGGCGGCGCGTCATTCAAATAAAAAATTGACAAACATTATCACTTTAATTCATGAAAAAATACATCGGACGCTAGTAATAAAAGCGACGTACTAAATTTGGTTAAGTAATTTTTTATCGTTTTCGAGATAATTGGCTACAAAGACGCCCAAATCAGCTGATCGTGAAACGTATAACTTCCTTCTTTTTGCCCCAGAGGGGCAGTCGAGAATTATAAAAAACAGGTGCGATGGTCTAGTGCTTAGAGTACTGGCCTCTAAACCAGAGCATTGGTAGGTCGCGGGTTCGATTACTGGTGCTGTCGAAAATTATCGTCAAAAAATAAAAACACGGACGCAATGAAGCTCCACCATCTGTCGGTCTCTGTTGCACTCATGGCACTTATATTCCACAATTTTTTTAGTTTTTCAGTATCCCATTTTTTTAAATCTAGGTAAGTACGAGTTAAAGTCAACTCTTATACTATATTTCTTAGATTTTCTTTTTTTTTAGGTTTTTCGGTTTTTCAAATGTAGGTAAGTACGAGTGAAAAATAACCCTTTTATTATATTTCTCTATTTTTTATTTTTTGTTTCCGGTATCAAGGTAAGAACACACAAAAAAACAATGCTGTTGTTTTAAAAAAAACGATGCTATTTCATTTTATTGTCTGCTGGTATTCCAATTCGAAAACAGACAATCATTAGCGAACTATACACTTGGAAGAATCTAGAAGTGTAAAAACGTTATAATTATTTTCGCTTATGTATGATCATTTATATATAATTATTTTCGCTCAGTATTATTACAAACACATTTACAATTGAAAAGTCTATTCATTCCTCAGTTTAGACAATTTTTTCTCAACAACAAACTTCTTTTGCATTTTCAGATTTTTCTGATGGGCATATTGTCTCATCCGTAGTCTAAAGTAATAAACTATTGCGTAGGAGAGGATTTCAGAGGCATGTTCACGGTAGGGGAACGTGAAGGTGTATGTGTCAAAAACCTCGTCGAGGGTTATTTCGAAGACGTCGCTACGAGAGTAATATTTTCCAAGCGTCGCTTCGACATGACGAATGAGTTGGAAAAAGTAGAGGTTTGCGTGAATCAGACCACCGTGGAATTTCATTCCGACCAATTGCGATTCCAAAGATTTGCAGCCGGTCTCGAATCTCGCGGCTGCTTCACACGCCGCGCAGGATTCAAATCTCTTCAGTACTTGCTTGCACTGGTAACCTAGAAAAGCAATGTAAACAGTTGGGCAATGTGAACATCATCTCTAATAGACACGCCTTACCTATAACGTTAAAGAATATGAATTCCTATGATAATTTTGTACAAATTTCTACGAAGAAACAATAATAATAAGCCATGCGATAGTTAGCATACTACAACTGGAGTTATTGTTACACACACAGACCTACAATTTTCTTTGGGCTACACATGTTTCGAAGAAACAATTCAAATTTCAAATCCGTCACGTAATAAATAATGCAATCAAGGACAGAGGAAAGGGCATAATCATGTTTGGATTGGGGATCGATTATATCGTCTGCCTCTCAGTCGTCGTGCTGCAATACTTCATCTCACTTCGCTTTAATCTTTTGCAGATATTCTGCGCTTTTGCTCTGGCGTTTATTACCGTAAATGGCTTTGATTTCATTTATGGAAATGCATGTTGCTGGCCTTGAGTCGGACGTTACCGACCCAGTAAACACGGTATTGTAACAGCAACGTAACGGCTATGTAACTCAATGTAACAAGTAATCTCACGTGTAACTTACATGTAAGTTACACGTAATTTACAATTTCCCACTCAGCAATGTTACCATGTTATATAACATGTGTTACGTAACTGTTACAATTGAGTTACGTTGCCCGTATATTTCGTAGTGTAACAGATATGTAACAAGTAACATTCAAATGTTATATAACGTGTGTTACATAACCGTTACGGTCTTGCAATGTTAGTAGTGTGTTGCAGGATATTACTGCAAGGTAACAGCAACATAATCAAAAAAATTGTTTGTAACTTACATGTGACTTACGTGTAATTTATAATTTCCCGCTCAGTAATGTTACCGTGTTATGTAACGTGTGTTACGTAAACGTTGCAATTTAGTTACGTTGTGTTGTGCAACTTGAATCACACAGCTGTTACTGTTTCGTTATATTTCTAAAGTATAGTCATATTGACAATACATTAGCTTTACTTTTGTGGACTTACAGTCCACAAAAGAGCTTCAAGGGTTGCTAAATTGCTACCCTTGGGAGTCAAAAATATTCGCTGCTACTATTAAAAGTAGAAAAAGCGATTGGCAAATGATGCGAACCGGTTGAAATCTCGGAAGAGTATCACTCCGGTGTGCATATGAAGCTGCACCGTTACGCTGACTTATATACGTTAGTGACACGAATCGCTTGCGAGAAACGTTTGAGTCGCAGGCCATCTAGCGGACATCACATCGTGATACACATGTTACGTAACATTAATAGATTTTTGTTACATGACTGTAACGAAACTACATTACGTAGATGTTACATATTTTTGCAACGTTTTAGCAATGTTATCACATTACGTAACTGCAATATGACAGGACTATCCCCACAGTTACATTGCAATCGTTTCAAAGATGTTGCATTACAGGTACACATTTTAGTTACATAACTGCAACACAACTACGGCTTATAACCGTTACGTTACGTGCATGTTCTCGATGTAACATAACCACTGTGATATGCATGTAACGTCAAATGTACATACTCTTGGAACATTCTTGTAACGTTACCACATTTACGTAACTGTAACATGACCGCACTATCGCCGCAGTGACTTACAGTCATTACATACATGTTACATTACAGTTACACACTTTCGTTACATAACTGGAACGGAACTACGGTATTTAACAGTTGCACAACGTGAATGTTCACGGTGTAATATAACCACTGTAATATGTATGTTACGTATTGTTTGCAATATACTTGTTATGTTGCCACGTTACAACACTACAACAGTGCGTTCCTGTCACGAAAGTGACGTTCCTATTGTTACTCGCACGTTGCGTTGCAGTTTCATAACTTTTGTTATGCAACTGCAACGAAAACATGTCACATAACGGTAACATCACCTGTATGTAACTAATGCAACATCACAATGTTACTCCTACGTTATATATCCTCGACATATCATAAGGGTAACACTGTTACAATCACATGTAACTTCCATGTTACATTGCCGTTCAAAAACGTGTTTACTGGGGAGCAATTGCCGTACTTTGGCGGCTTAGTTCTGCGAAATCTTCATCGAAACCACATTTTGAGTTTATCAACGAGAAATAACTTCGTATTGTCTGCATGCACGGGAGTGGCAAGATGTTATTTTTCCGTAAAAACTCATAATCCCTTGGGGAACGGATGTTCATCAGCATGCATAACACAATCCACTCATCTGGCGTCCTTTTTCTTGGCAGCGACGATGATTTCTTTAACTACCAGTTTTTGAGAGTTTGAGATATCTAAGTCGGTTAGTATTCTGTCGATAGAGGCATCTTGCATAGTGGCCATTTCAGCTTCTTGAGCTTTCATGCGCGTCGTCGAATATTTTACACGATCCAGAGCTCGAATTTTTTGTCGTCTTTCACGTGTAAGTTTCAGCCGCATGGCTGACAATTTGCGACGATCAACGGGGCTTGATGTTTGTATGAGTTTGTAATGCGAATCGTTGCTGAAGGATTTTTGAGCAGTTTCGTCCTTTGCTGTATGCACTTCCGGGTCTTCATGCAAGCGTCGCACCTTTTCTTCTTCGAGACCAACGAGCTTATAATCTTGGTATATCGTATTGGGACGTACGAACTTCACTAGAACCGCCGTCAGTGCTTTTTTGGTACGGAGAGTTTGTTCCAGATTTTTCCCTTGTGGTACGACGTGCCGTCCGTACACAAAATACTGAAGACTCCCGTCCGCATCAAGTGTTACAGCTTTCTGTACCACTGGACAATGTACGTTGTTCTCCATCTTCGTAATGACGTGTGTGAACACTGTCTTTGGTACAATTATAGTACGCACGTTTCGCAAAAACCACCCCTCTGGCAGATATCCACAAAGGTCATCAGGTGATATTTGAGGAGCAAACAATTCTGCTATTGGAGGCCCACAAGTTGATTCCTCTATGGGTGATGGCATCCCAGCGATTGGAGCTGGTGAACTAACGTGACTGACATCTGTAATTACACCACAAGCGATTCAAAATACAATGTCGCCATTATGTATATATGACTCGTAATAGAGAATCCAATATTAAACGATGTTGAGTATAAATGACAGCATTCTACTTTTTTTCAAGTATTTTGGTCTTCATCATCATTTTATTTTAGACGTTTTTTTCTTCATTCAGATAACACGGCTTCTACGGTGGTAAGTACCCATAGATGATTCTAATCTTTTTTTTTAGGGTACTACAGGTTCTATTACGTTAATATTCGTGATTCTAATTTGCCTATCTAATTTCAAGTATTGTGGGTTCTTTAGCAGTAAGTATAAATTATATTAAAAATTATATTTTTTTCTGCAGTTAATATAGCGTCTACAGTAATGAGTATTAATGCAATTCGGAAGTCTAATTCTACTTTTACTTTTATAGGTTTTGCGCTTCTATATTGGTAAGTTTAGAAGGCATTCAAAATTCCATCTTCATTTCATTAATTTTTTTTTTTCACGTACTGTAGCTCGACTGCTCTTACAATAGTCAGTATTAATAAAATTCAGAATTCTAACGTTATTTAATTTCTTCAGGTACTGCGGTTCTACAGTTGTAAGTATAAGACATTCAGGATTCAAATTTTTTTTTCTTCTTCAGGTACTGCAATTTCTACAATGATTGCTATAAACTGTATTCAAGATTATGTTTTTTTCTTTTTTTTTGCAGGTTTTGCAGATTTCACACCACAAACATGAGCAACATAGGTATGGTGGAGGAAAAATGTCAAACTTCTTTTTTGACATTTACGCTAGTCATTATGTTACTTACCATCACTGATTTCCATGGATGATGGCAATTCAGGCAAAACTTGAGAAAAAAAAAATGTCTGCATCTTGAAGTTCAGTTGATAGTTCCATTGGAGAAGGTACCACCTCTGGAATCTCTAAGCCACTATCTGAAGCTGATGCAGGTTCATCTGGGGCATCTGTAATATTGTCAAATAAAATGAATGTATTTTTCCAATGTTTACATCTTATTGACAAGTGTAAGAATTATTTTTATTTACAAAACTCACCATTGATTACACTTTTTTTTTCATTAACTGGAGCCTTTGCATATTCATGAAAGGGAACATAGTTTTCCTTTCTAGTTACAGCATTGCCAAATGTTGCTTTTCACATACCACATCTGTCAGATTTAATTTGTTAATTCCCGGAATTGAATCTTCTCACTTTTTCCATGTTACCACATCTTTCGGCACATGGAATAAAGAGCATTTCGACTGATTTCTCCCGTCACTCTTGCAATTCGGCACTACACATATTTTAGGCATTTTAGGCATTTGTCTTCGCGATTAACCGGCAAAATATACGTGATTTTGACAGCTCACTTTCTGGGTTTAGTTCGTTTATGTTTTATAAGGATTTTACCTGCCAGCGCCGAATAATGGCTGCGATGGAAACTAAAAACAGGCTTTCTTCAGCGTCCATATCCCCACCACTGAAATTGAGTTTCCATATCTGTATGTAAGACCGTAGTCTTTCCTATGTATGAATTTACGGAAAAATTTAAACCTTTCTTCTGATTTTATATGACTTTTTATTTATTAAAAAATGTCTGTACGTTTCCTAGTTGCCACAATTTATCAGCTAATGAGCTAAATAGTTCTTGACAAATAATGCAATAAAAAATAACGTTCGGTATTGAATTTGATCGAAACCCATAAGCGCTTCAGATATTATAGAATTTTGAATTTTCAACAACTTGATATTTTCATTCTAATTTGGGTTGACTTCGAACAAGTTTGCTTAAATCTTCTACAATGTCGAATTAATACCCAGTCGTAGTAGATATCGAATTTGGTGAAGATGAGTAAAGAGGTTCGGATTTTATAGGATTGTGAATTTGACGAGAAATGGACGTTGCCGTTATAATTTGAGTCAGTTTCAGCTAATGCAGTAAATCTGATACAAAATACAGAGTACAAGTTTGACATATCATAAAATACAGAGTACAAATTTGACATATGAATTAATGAATAGGAGAAAGTTTAGGTACAAATTTGACATATGAATTAACATTGGAGGAAGTTCAGTTCCAAATTTGACACAAATCGGTTGAGCGGTTAAAAGGTTATGACACTTTCAATTCCTGAATAAACGTCTCTCGAATTAAAACAAGCCTGCAAAGTAGAACCTTGCAAATTGCTTTCTTATGATTTTGTGCTTTTCACAAAGCTTCCTCTCTGAGAAAGCCAGGATCGATCACCATGTTTCCTCATAGAAGTAGCTTTGTAAAAAGCAAAAAATAATGAGAAACCAATGTGCAAGTTTCTCCTTTGCAGGTTTTTGTGATCGTCTATATTTTTTCAAATGTCATCAGCGAATAAGTAAGTGCGAAATGTGTCAATTAATATCAGTAATAAAGCTCTCCTCCCTCCCTTCTTTAAAGCATTAATTGATTTCGGTACGCGAATTAAAAATATCATAATATTTTGAAATCTGGCGGTGACATTATTCTATTACACATTTTACCAATAAGCGAATGTCGGAATAGATTTTTGTTCTCTAATATAAAGACATTTGAGTTCGCATAACTTAATTTCTTCAGAGTCCGATGCTAGATCCAGTATAGGATAATCTATTGCTATATACAAGCGAATCGAGTTTGGATCTTCTATGATATGCGGCAGCATAAGTTTCTTTCTGCTTTCTGCGCAATTTTCTCGTCATCCGCGCTCCTCAGTCTGCTCTGCCCTTACTGGTAGGGGTTGTACGTGCGCGCGCGGACTATTCTACTCATTGCATTTCAGGGGTGGCTATCTGGGCGCCTGCGTCGAGTCCTCAATGACGACGACTGCTCGACCCGGACGCAGTATCAAGCCGACATACCACGTAGCGTCGACTGAACGCTCTCGTGTGACCTCGCCGACGTAACAGAAAAAAAACACTAATATTACAGTGAAAATTCCCTAAAAAAACACCCAATCCCTTAAAAAAACCCCCTTAATATCAACCAGATCAAAATTGACGTTGACAAAAAATCTTCAATTCGTGAAAAACAATTAATTATTTATTAGACAAGCAAATTGACAAGCAAAACCTGACGTAACATAGCATATCAGTGTTTTGCATATTTGTTTAATGCCGGACACAGTCTAAAGCTCCTGAGAAACTAAAATAGAGAGTGATACAACGCGGAATGTTTTACGTTGTTCGATAATTATATTTGGTAGCAATTGTTTACATATTGTGAGGGAGGCGGACTTTTGAAAAGTTATTTTTAGTTGTTTATTTTATTTGTTTTGTTATCGTGGGAGGTTCGTGAAATCAGTGCAGAAAGTGGTTTGCACTGACAATCAAGAATCTGTGATGTGTGAACATAGACTACGTACCCCAGGGGGTGGTTGATTGACCGAAGTCGTCGATTATAATTGGAATGCCCTGACATTGAGAGGCCTGCACAGCAAGCCAGGTATGTTTTCCTCAACTTTGCTTGTTCTAATTCAAGCACACTTATAAATTATTTATCAATCGTTTTTTCGATTCATACTAACATGCTACACGATCATTAGATTTGCATTCAACAACTGTATGTGTAAAATACGAATACACATGTAGTTTTTTCCCATGGGAATGAATTAAAAGCTTATGCATTATTGGACCGAGTTTACAAAAGTATATAGAGTTTCCACCTGAAAATTTAGAAAATGAATTTTTGAATTGATGGATAAGCGTTTTAATCGAGGGTAGAAATTTCACGAACTGTTTATGTCATATAAAACTATCAAAGCTAAATAGCAACATTAGCCCTTGTATAGCAGAATCGTAACTAATTATTATTTTTTAAAAAATTTCGGAATTTTTCACCATATTTATCAAAAAATGTATGAATATTTTTATTAAAGTAACGTATTTGAAATATAAGTTATTCAAAAATGCTATTTTTATCACAGTAATGGCCCTTATTTTTCCCCTATAACCCATTATGGACTATTTGGTTTTTAGTGAATAAACAAAAGAAAAAATATATATTTGCCATATTTATACACTTTTATTTCTTATACTATGATGGAATATAGTGAAAAATATATTCAAATGACTTATTGAATCTATAAAATAAATAGCGTGAGGCTGTTAGTGTTTGTGTTAGTTTCCATTACTGTTGAATTGAAGGTACAATTCATGGGTTAGATACGAAAGTACTATTTTTGTTAATTTTTTAATTAAAGCTCAATGACAGACTACAGAAATTTAGTGGGAATTTTAGGAGCTCTCGAAAGTGCTTCTTTCTTTGCTCTGTGAGGGTAGACGAAAGGATAGGCCTTCGTGGCCTCGCATAACGCTTTAAGCAGCTTATTAAAATTTCACTGACGAGGAAAAAGTGGACTTTGAATACCTTGAGGCTAATACCACTGCCACACACTTTTTCTCACTCACAGTATATACACACATCTTTTAGAGTACATGACTCTCTTTCATGAAACTTTTCATTCACTCTGTGACCTCGTGTGAACACCGACGTATAGGTGCTTTCATAGGAACGTCGTTCGCAGGTTCATGTTTTTTCCGACAGACGAGGTGTACAATTCTCGAAATCAAAATATTGAGGCATGTTTGTCTGCAAAAGACTTTATAATCAGCTTCTCCAGGCGTACGAATATTTTTCATCGCTAGTTTTTGGTATTCAATGTATGCATCACATCAATAATTTTCTATCAGGTCAACTACTTTTTTTAATCCTCGCAGAAATTTTTTATTATGAACCAAATTTTATATCTACACATGATTTATTTTAATTTGTCTATATCCTTTATCTTGAGAGTTTGGGATTGTCATTTTTTTAAATTGTGATAGAGAGAAATGGACGAAGATAAATACGAGGTAACAATTATTTATTTATTGTGAAATTTTCAATGCAATATAAGGTACTTTTCACTCCTTTTTTAAAGTAAGCAGAGCTGAATTTTTGTGTAAATTATTACATTCAAATAATTCCTTCTTACGATGTATTTTCCGCATCATAGTTCCCTCTTTCGAGATATGAACAGTCTTGGAAAATGCAACGTCTAAATTTCTGCAGATCAAAATATGTATCAAAAGCACAATACAAATTCTGGAATATATTTTCTACAATAAGTAATTTCTAAGAAGTTTTGACAAAAATGACTAAAAAAGTAATTTTGTAAAATAACTGATAATGCTTTATGGCAATAACGATTCAAAGAAGAACCTTGTATATTGCTGCCTCATTATTTAGAATGTTTAATAAGTCCACCCTTATAAAAAAATTGCCGTTTCGCTTGTGAGTGAAATTCCAGCTTAATCAGTTGGAAATTTCTTGACTTCTATCCGAGTGGAATTTCGAGCTCTGCACACACACACGTACATACATATGCACATTTTTTCTAAACCATTTTTTCGATGTCTGAATTGTTGTTAAATAGCAAATTGGACGAAATCTAGATTGTAGCTCTAGCTTGACAACAAGAAGAACAGAGATTAGGTACGAATACTTTGATTAAATGTTGCTGACGAATGAGAAGTATCATTATGCACTCGTGAATCAACCCTTAAGTCGCGATTAATCGCTGTCTGCATGTGGGTCACAAGTTGCAACCTCCTAACAAGATATAAGGAGGGTTTACTGGGAGCTGCGGTAAGCCTATTAAGAATTACTATCCAACATCCACAATGTATATGTGTGGGGAGACCGAGCACTGGTTTCAGCAGTAAAACGAAGTCTGACTGAAGATCCTCTGTGTATACTGTGCTATGAAACATATTCGATGGGTCCAATCGATATGCACCTACTGTACTCTTGAGTTTTATTATACACTCACATTACAAGTGATGATTATCGATGCTGTCGAAGACTCACATCTGTTTACATCAGTAACAAATGTAAATAGAAGAAATAAGTGTTAAAAAATACTTAAAATTAATTTCTGATATGAGGCATTCTAGATAAGTTTAGCTACGATTTTCTGGAACGTCTTGAACAAATGATTATTATTGACGAGATTTCATTACTAACAAAAAAATACGTTATGTAGATCATATATATTTTTAATCTAATACATTGAAGAGTTGTACTTCTTCGTGAAACTGTTTATTCATTGGATGAGAAAAATAGGTAGTGAACATTTTTCATCTGTTTATAAAGTTACAAATACAATACTAATTATATTTTATATTTTTCAAGAACCAAACAGGTTTGATTCTTGAAGTTTTATAGTAGTAATTTAATACACGTCCAGTCTGACATATTCTATTTTAATCAGAGTTTTGCAGAATTCATAGGGATATATTTAACATCCGAGAAAAAATTGCAGTATGAGCATAAAATATGTAATGAGAAAGAAAAATTTCCCAATTGACTATGTCGTGCGATTTCGAATAAAAACGGACATTCAGGATTCTTTCATCTGTATCTGTATTCTTCATGCCACGATCATCTTTTTGCATATTTTATTCTTATGCATATAAGTTCTGTGGAATTTGAAGTGAAACAGAACGTATAATACCTTGATTATCAGATTTAAAGCATAGCTCAACGAAATACTTCTGATAGGTTTTTAGAAAAGTTGAAAATATAAAGCGGCTGTTGCATTTAATGCTTTGTTAATAGTATACGTTATTCTTATTCGATTTTTCTCTTCCAAGACATGGGAATTTTTTTTCTACAATCAATCATCTCAATGTGTAATAACAATCTCACAAAATTCGCCAAAAATCCACCTGAGTTAGCCTGTTAATTATAAGATCTTTTTAAGAATGTCACATAGATAAGTTGCTGCACTGATATAAAATTTCTCGCATATAAACTGATCTCCATATGAAGCATTCTATGTTAATTAGGTTACTTTCATTTTCGACCATCTCGGATCTGCTCCATCATTGCTCATATCAAAGTACGACTAAAACACACTCGATGCGAATTTTTTCAAATTTTTCACTCCGATGTGTAACAAGAAATGATTTTTTTTAAAAATGATCATATTTTAGAAAGTTGAAATTAGTAAAAAAAAAAATTGGTTCTCCATTACATTTTGTAGTTTTGTGTAAACTTTCAAACCCAACATTTGAAATAATTTTTCCATTCTGGTAAGTTTTTACTGAGTTTTTACTGAGAAACGGGGATTTATTTTTTACATACAAAAACATTTTTTTTATGTATGAATTTTTTTTTACAATATATTCCTGCGTGACTGTCAATATAGCAAAAAAATCGACCGGGTGGCATGGATCGACGTTTTAGGGTAAACTAAACTTGCTACTGGTGAGTAGCAAGTTTATCGCAATATTTAGTCGCAACACGTAACTTCCTCATCACATTTGTTAATAGCGTGAAGTTTTTATTGTTAATTTATTGGAGCGTAGTGACGAACTGCATACAATTTTGAAAATTTGGTAAACTACTTACTATTTACGTTTTTCATTTTATGCTACTCAAGCTACGAGCCGCAAACACAAGGAGGCGCGCGTGTGAATGTTCGCGCCTTTACTCCACATCTCTTCTCCGTTTTGATGGTGTTATTGTCCGCAACTGCGATAGTTTGACAGATCGGATTAACATTTCAGTTATGCGTACATCAAAAGTTTCGAATCTTATGGTGTATATGGCCTCCGCAGGATTTATAATTCATATACACATAAAATGTAATGCGAGTGACAGAAAGCAGTTATCCAATGAGTATTTATTGTTCATCATTAGTATTAATAACCTCATATCTGTTTTGTCTATTTATTTATTTAATAAACATTTGATGTAAATAATTATAGTATACTTCTTATTAAAAACTGCTGAGGACCATCGATAGTAGTTATTATTCGGTAGAGTTGGAACACAATCCATGTTTTACACAATACTGATTATCTATAACCAATTATTCCAGAAGTCTTAGGGAGTGACCGAAACGACAACAAAGTCATTGCTGTACTGAATCACTTGTCGATTATTACTCATTGGCTGGTATCTGTATAGTTAGATCTGTATGTATGTAAGGCAGAATAACCTCTATATTAGTTTGCAGTCCGAAAATAAATGAAAATCTTTATTTATTTTTTCATATTTCGGGTGAAGTAGGAGTGGTAAAAGCTTAGGAGTTTTAGGATCGGAGATTTCAGAATGGGTTTTAATACCAAAACTACATTTTGAATGTAGAAAGCACACACCAAATCTCACCACGGTCCATCGCTTTTTTCGGAAGTTATTGTGTTTTCGGATATACAGACGCCGAACAGGGTGATAGAAATTAGTGATGTGGTTTTAGAATCTAGGACGCTCAAAACATATATTTTTATCAAAATCCAGGTACTGATATTTTTTTGGATTGCTGTATTCTATCTTTTAACATGCTTCGTATGTAATGAGAAAGTAACAAAATTAAATAATAATAAAGTAATTTATATTTCGTATGGGTTATTTTTCCGAGCAACTGAGCAACCAGTTTCCGATCAAATTTCCACATAAGCGAAGTCGAAAAATGTAATGAATCGAGTGAGCTTTGCTGTTGCTTTCTCATACAGGAAGCCTTTTTTATTTCCCAAGTAGTTATAACTGTAACACGCGTGATAACCGTGTTTGATTCGATTATATATGCATAGGCAAAGGTATATCGTGAAGTTGAGATTCACATGCACGCGATGAACACACGAGCGAATAATTGGCAATTAGAGAAACGGATATGAGCGGTGTGTGAGTCAGACCGGAGGCAGGAGAGAAACCTGTGGCCTGTAAAAGGGACCGCAGTCCTTTTGAATGCGCGTGCTACTCTCTTGCTTAGCCCCTTCAGCCTCAGGAGCTTGTCTAGAGATTCTCCCCTCCTTAGGATTCTCCGCACCAATACCAGCATGTGCTAGACTTGGTGTGTTATATACTTACTATGGAATATATGGGCTATTCCAGTCTGAAAAAAATGGATTCATAACATTATCTGTAATTGTATCTAATCAATGAAACTCGCTTGAAAAATAAGTGTGTAATATTTTTTATCGTATTAATATTCGAATGGTTTTACTTTATTCCAATTTTCTATCAAGTCCGTTTCGCGAGAATCTCAACACAGATTATTGCCATGGCATTTATAGGCTTTTCCAGTTTAGCATAACGTTTTTGTTTTTAACCAAGTACTGGTGATTTTCATTCCCACTATTCATGGGACTGGTGATTTAACGTTTTTAATATACATGTGAAAATTGGAAGGCTGTCAATTGGTTTTTCTTCCATCTGAAACACCCCATATATGTTATTCATACACGCACTGCATATATTCCGGGGATGAATAGAACGATGCGTAGTGCCTACCTCGGCGATATAACGAATAACTAACATTCACGTTCCTTTTTCATCATTTTTTCTCAGCGGATGTAGCGACCCACGTTGAGCTTCCCTTTACACATTTTCTATTCAAGTTGAATACAGCGCGATTTTTTTTTGTAGGAAGCACGAAAAATGAATGCATAGACATAGGCTGGATTTTTTTTCGGTATCCTGATGAAAAGAATCGAATCGAATCGTCGACGGGTGCGCTGGAAAAAAATTAAGCTTCGCAAGTTTACGGGACGAATAGAAGGGAGCCGTAATGCATAAGAAGAACCCCCTCGAGTGCTTGATCTCAGGGAGACCTTCGAAAAGGGGACCCGCAGTTAGGCAGCGACGGTAGAGCCGTGGAAGTTTAGATTAGTAGAGTAGCCGGGATGGTATCGTCGTCGATACGCTTCTTCCTTCGCCGCACTCTCGCTCGGGCGGCCCAGCGCGTCCTTTAAATTAAATGAGAAAGTCTGCACGTAGAACCGAGGGCTCCTTTCGCCACGGTCTGTCGCTCTACCCGTTGTCCGTAATTTCGACTCGTCCAAGGTCTCCGTCGCCTAGGGAAGGGAATATTTCATCCGTATACATCCAGAAGCTCTGTGCTTTCACTACCAGCCCGATAAAATTAATTTTCCAAGGCAAATTATCGATTTTAAATGTACTTAAGAATTCAAAGTATATCCTATGATATTATTCCTCCTTTTGCTTCCTCCTACGAGACGAAGCTTTGTTTTCATTATTTTTTTGTTCATTTTTTTTCACGTTAGGACACTCACAATGGCCCGAATCATCGAGGAAAGTGATTTAGAAAAAAATGTGTGTGTGTGTGTGTGTGTGTGTGTGTGTGTGTGTGTGTGTGTGTGTGTGTGTGTGTGTGTGTGTGTGTGTGTGTGTGTGTGTGTGTGTGCGCGTGCGTGCGTGCGTGCGTGCGTGCGGCCGCTTTTGTCGAATGTTTTAGATCATTCCGAGTGTCCTGATATAAAAATTTGAAAATAATCTTCCTTGAAAATTATGAAAACAAAGCTTTCTCTATGAGAAAGCTAAATTGACATGAACGAGTCAGATAGGAATAGTTTTTATTGTTATGTAATCTGTGCTTTTATCCGAATATGTATAGTTTTTTTACGACGGAACTACTTTCTTATATTTGTGTGAACGGATTCGCCTTATACTTAAGAACTTAAGGGATTATTAAGTGAACTGTTTTATGTAAAAAGTATCCGGAAATTCGGGAAAACCGGAATTGATCAAATTGTATGAAAAATCGTTCTGGTCGAAAAATTAAAAGATTCGTACTATGGGAACAGTAGAAAGTTTTCAGTCATACCTCAAGACTAATCTCCCAATAATTTGTTTGTTTGGTTTTTTGTAAATACAAAATCCATGTTCTTCGTATTTTGAGTACACCTATTATACAAAAAATGCTCGCTTTTGCCAACAAAATACACAAAAGGCTTTAGAATAAATTTTCTAAAGATTTTATGTGAAGCAACTTTTGATTTTCTTCATTGTGTATTTTATCACTTTACAATTTTGTTAGATCTCAGATTTCGAAATGCAAATTCGATCAACATGTCATAATATAGGTTTACTCCATAAAAACTGAGGCATTCATTCTGTATCTTTGTGTAAAATGAAGAAGGATGTACTTTTTGTGGAATATTTATATTATTGTCATTCTGGACTTTCATTTCTGTGAGTATGCGATGAAAATTCCGGTTCGATGAGAAGAATGGGGTAGTAATGTAGTACCGTGTAATACTATTAACAGTGCAGGAAACTTCGTCTTTCCCCTTCTCTACCTTTTTCTTTTATAGTAGTACATTGGCTCGGGGCTTTAATTGGAACTTTTATACGCCTACGCTACGCCACATTGAGACTGTGAAAGTCAAGCGTTAACTTGATTTACCGATTGCAGGAGAAATAATCCCGACCTTCCTTAATGTACATTAGTAGAGTTGATATCGCTGCCCTGCTCTCCACAGCAGTTTCCTTTTTCATTACTACAGACACATACGAAGAATTCCCTAAGCGATTGCTATTGGATTTAACGAATAGGATGTAACATAGGTTAATTGTCTTGCATGAATTGAGTGATTACATGGGCTTATAGGATTCACATTATCTACCAATGTCTAGATAACGTTGCACGCTTTCTTAGTAGGCCAAGTTGCAGTTGAGCTTTACTGTACTTTAATTTTAACTTTATCTGATTCACTATGCTATTTCAAGGCTCGTTATCTTGACTTATTCGAGGAGCTCAACCTTACTCAAGGTTCTACCACACTCCGATAAGGAATTGAACATCAACACCTCCGGAGTGAAGAAGGAATGACTCCAAAGCACGAAATAGTCAGCTGCTGAAGGGAACCAAATAAACTAAAAGTCAGAAAAATAAATAGGGCTCTGAATGCACGTATGAAATATTTTACCTTCATAAATAATGCAAGGACATAAAGTGAAAAATCTTCATATCGGGTATTTTTATTATTGACTAATTTATCGGTGCTAATTTTTTGAATATTTTGCATTCGTAGAGTTTACGTTGCATTACTGGACTGAGGGGGTCTTGGAGATTCCAATTATTCGTTTACGGAGATTTTTTGCAGGAGTTTAAAGCAAGCTTAGTAAAAATGCAAAAAAATAATATATATCAAAAGAGTTAATAATCTTCAACACAAAGCGTCTAACCGAACTACTAGAATACCGGCAATAATACTTGGCGTCGCTACGCAACCGCGTCTCTTGATCCGTTTTATATGCTGTATGCAATTCCGTGCGAGAAGTCGCAATTCGCGCACTCGTGAAATATATGTCTATATTAGGGTGATCGTTAATTTCGATGTTGAGCGATTTTGTCCGAGACTCCCTTTAATTTTGTTCGAAATAAATTCAAAAAAATCTGGTTAAAATTTGAGAGCTCTATCTCAACGGGAAAACGTGCCTGTCAGCACAAACATTTTTCCGTTTAAATAACATAGGAGTTTTGGCACAATTACTTCAAGTTTTTTTTCCGAGCCTCGCACAAGCGGGAAAAATCCAAATACTGCACGAATTGTACGTCAAGTAGTTGTACTCTGTACACAAATTTTAATGACCATCTCATCATTATATTCAACGTACTTAAGCCACTAAAGTCATTGAAGCCGGCAAGAGCCTTTTTTACAACTGACTTCGACCTCTTTTTATTCGGTTACTTAATGAGCAAAATAATTCGAAACAGCTTAACATTATGTCTTAAGGGTTGCTTTTTTTGATAGTGCCAATAAGAAATTCCGGAAAAAATTTTTTGATCGGAAAAAAATGGTTTTTCTGAAAAGTAATATGATTTCTTGAAAATTTTTTTTCATGCTAAGTGATTTTGCAGGACCTTTCAGCTTTGCTATAGACGTTAAAACCATTTAGATCGTGTGAGTTTCAGTGACAATTCCGATTACTTCCCGATGGGATAAAAATCGGAAAAAAATAATGCTATATGCATTATTTTTTTGTGAAAACGTGCTGAAAAGGTTGATTTTGCATAATAATAATCCCAAAATGTTATTAACAAATTGGTTAAAAAAACAGTTCTTCAACAAATAAACAGTCAACCTAACTTTTTTTAAAATGAAAATGATATGTTAATTTTCTTGAAAGCGTATACATTTTTTTCAGATTTTTTTCTTTATTTTGATTTCGATTTTTTTTATTTTGAAAAATGCGCAGAATATAACAAATTTTGGATATGCGTTTTGCAAAAAAATTTTGAGTGTAGTGGATGGTTTTATGCCGAAAAAAACCAAAATCAAAATGAAGAAAAAAATCTGAAAAAATTCATACGCATTCAAATAAATTAACATATCATTTTCATTAGAAAAAAAGTTAGGTTGATTGATTGTTTGTTAATCAAATTTTTTTTTTTCAGAAATTTGTTAATAACATTTCGAAATCATTACTATGCAAAATGTATCTCTTCAGCACGATTAATATCGATCATTTTTCCCCAATTTCTATCCCATCGGGAAGTAATCGAAATTTTCTCTGAAACTCACGATTGGCGGGACTGTGCGTATCATACATCCTAAAGATGGACGTGTATCGGAATTTGCTAAAGATCGATGTCAAATCCTTCGGAGTTGGTATATTGATGGTTTTTACGGACATTCCTGCGCCTTCAATAACAAAAGCGATAACAAAAGAGATTCTGACCGAGCCAATTCAACTAGTGAACTTGTGGGCATGTGGACAATCAACAACATCGACTTCGAATTTATGAAATTCTTCTGAGCAAGGATGAATATTTGGACATTGCGGTTTTATAATTATTTTCCATCTTTCACAAAGCATAATTTCTGAGCCAGCAAAATTTCGTTAACCTACTTTTTCATAAAACGAGTTTCGTAAAACGTGGAATTTTGTTAGAATTCGGTAAAACTTGGCCCCAAAACCCATGCTGTCGGTATATTGCTGATTTTTAATGGCATTCCTTCTCATTTAATGCCTGAATGGACGACATCGAATGGCAGAACTAATTTTGCATAACATTCAAAAAAAAATCGCGAAGAGCCCCAACCACAGCAGCGCTTTACGATCTTCCATAATGCCAAGTTATGCCTGTGGCATCACACGAGCTTCTACTCTTGTTCTCCTGAAGACCTCTCTCATCCTAACTGCACAGCCTTGCTATCTTACAGAATTTTGCTTCATGATGGAGAAGGAGCGGAACCAGGTCAAAGCAGAGACTACAGAAACGACGCCACTGGGCTAGACGATCTTTCAGCTCAAAGGAACATTGCAGACGGTCGTTTGTCTCAATATCTTCCCTTCTCTGCTCTATTTCCTCCAACTCTCCTCGTTCTCTGTCTCATTGCTCCCTCAGGACTCTTTGTCGCAGCTTTCGCCTCCCTCTCTCCATTCGCTGTTGTCCCAAGATTCCGAATGACAGCGTGTTATTTTACGGGGTACAAAGCCCAACTGAAAAAAGCGATCTACTAGATTCCACTGTCGTTAAGCTTTAGCAAATTCAAGTTCTACGAAACGAGTCTTTGTACACTTCGCGACGTGATGGCAGTTTTCACCACTGTAAGTGACAAATCGTATTTTTGCAGTTATTTCAAACTTTGCCCAATATCAAACAGTTGGGAAACTGGTAATGGGTGTTTATGGGAACTCTAAAATATTTTTAGAAACTGACTGCAGATAATTTCTCAGTGAAACCAATTAGGTAGTCAATTAGTAGACTATTCTTACAGTTACATTTATTTATTAACTACACTCTAAAAACCAAGCATGTTGGAGGTGTGTGTTTTCCTATCTTTTGCATTGTGACGCCTTTTTACGGACTTACAAGTGTGTTCCGTTTGCGTATCGTTAACATGGATAAGCAACACACTTGGAAGTGTGTAAAAAGGCGTTATAATTTAAACGATAGGAAATAACACATTTGCCGCACTGGGTGTAGAAAGGTCATAGAAAAATTTCAGATCACATATTTATACACCAATACCCGGCTGTGCATTTTTGTTCGTCTTTCGCTTTTGATAATGCAACTGATGCGATCTCGCTAACTATCGGCAGACTGGATGCTACCAAATATATAAAATATATTCGATTTGCTCGCCGCGCTCTCTTGGCTCAGCACATTACATTAAGGGGACCAAGTCAGCTAAAACATGTCAATATAAAACATTGATTTAACAATACCCATACTGTTCATAAACAAAATTAATTTCAACCACTTACAGTATACATCAAGCACTATAATTGTGCAATGTTGTGCAATGACATGGTGAACCATAAGATTATGGAGAAAAGTGTAACTTTTTTGATTGTTGTAAACTTTAGATCAACCGAATGGTAGAAAATGGGTTTTGATATATCACTTTGTTGCTAAGAGAAGGCATGAAATCGAGGAGCAAAACACACACTCCAACACTTTAACGATATGAACAAACACATTTTAGAATTATACATAAATGATACTGAAGAGGACCCCTACCAGGGTCATAACGTCTAAATCTAAATAAAAAGGACTACTTTATTAATGGGCCGCCAACAGCCAACAATTCATCCATTCATGTTAACTTTATTGCCGTTTATGTACTCGAAGCGTCTCGCGAGAAATCTGAAATGTAAATTGACGGCGAGGGTTAATAATAAAAAAATTTAAAAAAGTATTCGCCTTCTGTAATATTCCTCGCTGTCGATTTAGATTTCACATTCCTCGTGAGAAACTTGGAGTACATAAGCGGCAAATACATACGAATATATCTCATGAATATACGTATTTTCTATGCAGGTTAATTTAATTGAAATCGAATATAGACATGACAAAATTGGGAGCACTTAGACTTCATTTATCGCCATCAAATTTTGTCGTACTCCGTCGAAATATAATATTACACCGGGTGAATTAGAGTAATGTACCGAACAGTCGAAGGAAATACATCAAAATGAATGAGAAAATATCGATAAGATGAAAATTTGAAGAAAAAAAGGTCAGAATTATTTCTCCATCGTGGGCTTAGCTTTGAAATGTTGGGTATATTCTCAAGATTTTTTGTAACGGAATCGGAGAAGTCAAAATTTGGGAAAACAAGATTTTTTAGGTTGTGGTTGTACAAAATATATATAATTTTTTTTTCAACAACATTTTTTTATCATAAGCTGTGTCGAATCACGAAAATAATGCCCTGGGTAATTTTATCAATATAATGTTTCCACTTAACGTTAAATTTTTTTCCATTTTGTTTATTTTATTTTACGCTCCATGTGCTTTGATCGGAGACACGATTTTTTTTTAATTCGTGTCTATCGGGTTTTTGGCTGTGTGAAATCCCGTGTGGAGTGTCTTTTATGTAAGTACCTGTGAGTGGTTGTTAGTAGATGAGTTAGGGTCTGTGAGAAGATGTATAGTGTTTGTGTGTGTCTGTAGGTGTTAGTGTTAATGTTTAAAAGATTTCCAATGTTTGCACTATATTATTGCGCAGATATTCAAGTTTCGAATATGTTAATTACGGTAATAATAAAAAATGAAAAAATGCTGGCATTGAACATATATGTCTTAACTTAATATTAACTCATTTAAGTGTATTATATAATTTTTTCTATGTAGAGATTTTTTTCTATCTTACACATAAAAAACTGTTGAAACTAATATTGAAATCTATGCATTTTGCTGAGTAAAACACATAGATGGGAAACATATCAATATAGAACTAGAGTTTCATCAATCATCGATCACATTTTGTCTCGACGACCGATAATGCTGCAGATGAGGCATGTTTCATGGTTTCCAGACTGGATTGATGGAGCGTGTGAAACAATGCCATGGATAGACAGGAGAAAAGGGAATCAAACTTCCGTCTCCTCTCCATATACCTCCTCTCTGGCATTTTCCTGCTGCTTCATTCCTGCCATTCGTATATTTCTGTCGGGCTTGACGTATACATGCGACACGAGATGCCAATCGGATTCAGGGGGCGGGGAGGGGGGGGGGGGGGAGATCTTGCATTGATTTCAGCCTGCAAGTTCATCGTCTTATGGGTTCGACACGTGTTGAGCTTCAACAGTGATCGTCAAGATACCTTGGGATGACCTGAGCAAGGCTCATGCCTTAAGAGGCAGACAGAGTATCCACAATTCGAGTTCTTTTGCTCTTGGCTCTAATTGCTTATGAGATTAACATCAGACTTCTTCTATATCGATAATCATGCTATACTGACACTTGGAGCTGTACAATGTCACTAATTTTTAGTAACTTTCAAGTGACAGAGATGTAATTTTTTTTGTTACGTTCCCCAGTTTCCGTATGCACTATAATCTGCATTTCGTAAGCTCGTGACGCTCAGAAAATATAGGCATAATTTTTGCTTCGTCCAAGTGTCAACTCATCAAGTCGTAAATCGTGCGTCGAAATATACAAAGTTAATCTTGTCACTTTATCTCTGACTGAGAAGAGAGAAAATTTCACCGTCTCTCCTACGAAACTTGATGCTGTCCGTAAAATCCATGGCTACAATGAGAGAAAAATCTGGTAATTTTGAATATAATATAGGTGGACTGACGATAATCTAACTATAAACTATAATTCCAAGGAGGAACTTCTATATTTTATGGTTATAGCGAATATAAGAAAATAGTTGGATTAAGCACTAATATAATTCCCAGGAGGAACGTCTATATTTTATGGTTATAGCAAATATAATTATAGTAGCAATTATTAAAAAGATAATAGTTTCGAAAACTATTCTAATAGTTTCAACTATGCCGTTTTGTTGTATATACGATCTCAGCGTTGGTTTCCAATAATCTTGTATAAAATCGTTAAATAAACGATATGCTTTTCTCTCAGTGTATCATCGTGAAACGTTTATGGTTTTACTTGCGAGCTCAACCTGTTTTGTATTACGCAGAGAGTGCATGGTGGAATTTAGCAATTAATGCGTTATCTGAAGACATTAGATTTTTCAATGTGATTAAGACATATGAGGCATTCCTTGCCAAATCGACCAGGCTGTGGCTCTCAACCTCGTAGATTTGCTTCATAATTTTCTATATGATTCTTCTAACTCAAAATAACATTCACGATTTTTTGCAAAATTTCCAAACGGAATTTGAGTATGCTATAACTTTTTTTTTAAATTCTGGAGCCACAATTTGAAAATCTGAAAAATTTCTCAAAAATCTAGTATCGAAAATAAAAAATTTTGGCACTAATTTGGTGATGTCTGTGATTTTTCTTCCTGTTGCTTGGAGCTTTTCTTGCATTTAAAAAAACTAATTTTTTTTTTACTACCCGATGAACTTTGACAGCGAATATTTTCTAATAATTTTCCGCAAAATTCCACGAAATGTTTAAAAGAATTTTTCTCAAAAATTGCAACACTTGTAGAAAATTTGTTTTTTTGATATGAATAATTTTGTTTTCCGTGCAATTTATTATTTTCATCGGTTATTTGTTCGATCGAAATAAAAAAGAAACATACAAATGAAAAAATGTAACTAATAAAAAAATAGCTAATCGTTTGTTTGAATCAATTTTGAGAAGACTTTGAGGATAATTCAGCAAATTTGATTATAACTACAAAATTTGATGGAAAATTAAAAAATTTCGTGCATAGTATTGCTCATGTTTTCAGTAACACTAACAGAGGCTTAGAACGATGGGGCATGGCGACCGCTGTTGTAATCCATTCGGTTTGTTTAAACATTTTCGGACAAAAGGATTAATTCTAACCTCTAATATGAAAGTTTCCCTCAAAGTTTGCTGATGAATTAACTAATTTTTTATTGTAATCAGTAAAAAGTTTACCCAATTTTTAAATTAGTTTTGTGCTTATGTATGTAATAATTGATTTTTTACGGGACTCTTGTTTCCTTACTCTTTCCACTTTCTAGATCGCAAGTTATTGTCGCATTTCACCCGGTAATGGAAAAAAAAAACATATTTGAAAAAAATCGAATTAAAGTGAAGGAAAATGCTGGATATCATCAAACGAGGGCGAAAAATTTTCATTTTTTATTTCGGATTTTCGAGAATTTTTTCAGATTGTTAAATGACGGCTCGTAAAATGTTTGAAAAAACATTATACCGTACTTAAATTTGGTTTGAAAATTTCGAAAAACATCATGACTATTATTTTGAGTCAGAAGAATCATTAAAAAAATTATGAACCAATTCCGCGAGATTTGGTATGGAATGTCCCATATACAACCCTAGCGGATCTGAGCAACCGTCATTTTATGGTTGCTTTCCGTTCATATACAAGTGATTATCATTATGAAGTTTATTTCCAGTTGCTTTACCGTAACACAACCATAATGATGGTTACATTATAATGTAACCGACAAAGCGACCGTTGCTTTGGAACAAAAAAAAAACCCGATTGCAACTACAAAGAGGCCAATGTCTTAGTCAAAACCAATCCTCAAAGTAAGCGACAGCTTGTTTAAAGTTATTTTTCGGTTATTTGAAACTGAATAGAGATTTATGCGTGTTGCGACATCCTAAAGTGCATCGACAGATGAGGATCATTTGCGGGTTCTATTCGCACCTTGTGGAATGAATACACCATCTTCCATGCCGATGTTAATAACATAGCGTCACATGGAGACTTACAGAATAGTCGTAATTTTCAGTAACTGTCTATACATCGTAGAATTACCGTCAAAGTTACAATTTTTACACGGAATGAGGAATATAATTTTAGCGACCAACTATAGGCTGTGCGACGTGTTGGTCACTGACACTAAATCACACCCAGAGAAATGGGTTTGATGAGTTTATTTGAATCAATTATGTGGTGTATTTGGAACGAATGAAATATCATTTCAATCGAATAGAGTCTATTTCGATCAGATGAAATTTTATTTCAATCATATGGAGTCTGTTTCGGTTTAATAAAATACTATTACGTCGGCCATTGAATAAATTATTTATTGAATGGCCAGCCTAATAGGATTTTATTTGATCGAAATAAACTTTATTTTATGTAAATAGAATTTCATCTGATCGAAATAAACTCTATCTGATCTGAATAAAATTTTCTTCATTTCAAATACACTCTATAATCGATTCAAATAAACCCTTCAGACCCATGTCTATGTCACGGGTGCGTAATCGAAGACTCAACTTTTTTCGATTAGTACCATAAAAATAGTACGTACTCCTTACGACTTAGTTTCTGCAACGATCACAGCGGCTGTCAAATGCAAATGATTCATTGCACTCGCCAACCATTGAGTTGCGGTTGTGATCTCTGCACCTGCTCAGTGTTGGTCATTCACTGGTGACCAATCAATTTCTGGTGCATTCACTTCAGTTAGTGCTATTCTAACTATTCCACAACGTCATTACTTCAGATCTCAACTTTCATGGAAAAAACGAACAGTTGTCTAGCCATGCATCTATTGTTATTCGAGAAATTGTAAAAAATGGCCATGAAATAGACGAAGGTTATCCTGTCGTTTTATCTCGGACTCGAAAGGGAGGAAATTCCGTCAATTCTGCCACGAACCTTGCTGCTCAAAAAATCTATGGCCGTTACCGTGAAACGTTTATCAGATTGCCTGCAAGCGCAATCTGTGCCTTACTTTGCAGAGAAGGGATGATGGAATTTATTTATCTATATCCACCCAACTCTCGACACGTGTGGACGTACCATAAAATGAAACGCGCTCCTTGATGCATTACCTCACAGACCGTCGACCCTTCTCGGTATCTTTCCCTCGTAACAGTCTCACCGACGAACTTCTACCACTGTAAATAAATAAAAGGGCGATGGTCCGCTCACTTTTTCCAATAACAACTGTATTAAATAAGTAAAAACGCTTTTTTTTCAATATTTATCTGCGCGAGCGACATATAACATATTTTCGAAGTATAGCAATGTCGAAGCCGAAGTAGCATTGATACATGAAGAAACACGGGGGTTAAAGAGATGCATTTTCTTGTAAAACGTCACTCATAGTTTCTCTTTAACCTTTCGATGAACTTTAATATTTCACGACGTGTTCAGAAATCTGAAAGCACCGATCCATCGTCATCAAGATTTGAAGTGATAGGAGTAACCTTTTTTGTTTTAATACATAATCCAAAATCATAAAACTTGAAGTTGGAGTTTTTTTATTTTGCTTTCTCATAGAGAAAAATTTGTTTTCATGAAAACATTTCTCTCGACATTTTTATGCGAGGGCGGCATTCAGAATGGTGAAAAAATTCAGGAAATGCAGTTTAGAAAAAATGTCCGTACGTATATGTGTGTTCAGGGCTTCGAAATTTTTATCACTGTAATACCTTAAGAATCGCTTAGCCCATCGAGTTGGACATTAGTATAGAAGTGAAGCACTAGCTTGTCTTTAATCGTTAAATTTTTTTGTGAATGCATGCAGCAATTTATATTTTATGGCTTAGTGGATTAATTATAAAAAAACTTATCGTGGGCTCTTCAATATTTGTAAAATAGATCATATTCTTGTAAATAGTTCTTCATAAGTGCAGGTATTGCACTTTATAATGTTGTTTGGTATTGGATTTGGTCAAGATCGGAAAAGCGGATCGGATTTTATGCAGTTTTTAAACTTTCGAAAAATGGACGTTATTCTATTACCATTTGCAAAATATGAACAAACGGGCCCAAATTTTACATGTGGACGAAATAATATTCACTCATGTTAGATACATAATTCAGTTCAGATCTGAAAATGGTACGGATCATTTTGAAATGATTTCGATAATTTGAATTTTTTGAAGTTATCTCTCAACAAATGAAATTTCAAACAATCTCGAGTTTTGCAATTTATTCAAAACAAGTAGAACCTCGCGCTGCGTTCTTTATTATTTTTCAGTTTCTACAAACCTCCAAAAACTCATTAGTTTTTTTCCACGAGGAGGCTAAAATTGATCAACATACGTTTTTGTAGAGACAGGTATGTAAAAATTTAAAAACAGTGAGCAAACGATGCAAAATTCTACTTTGCAGCCTCGTCATGCATAACTTCGTCTATAAAAAAAGTGAAAATCGATTAACGCATCACCTGTATCGGCCGGCATCGTAAAAGAATGGAGAGTAATTACGAATACGAGAAATTCTACCATATCTATATGAATAAACAGATATTCAATGATAGATCACATCGAATTAGGCTAAATCCTTTTAAGTCAGATTTTTTCCCTGTTTTTTTTACATTTTTCAAATGTTTGTCTTTGTAGTGTACTTGCAATAGTTTTCATTCACTAGTTTCATAGTAACATGTTATTTGAGTATTTGTCGCCGTTTTCTGAAGTAAAAGGCGCAAAAAATGGACTTTTGTGAGGTATATTTTAAATAAAATGAATACATAATAGTCGAAAATAAAATTTTTAGTTTTTTAATCAAGAAACTCCGTAACGTATTTTAATTTTTGTTGCGCTCTCCTGTTTCATGTTATTATGAATGCCATATACACATTCCCTACAACTAGAAGTAAGCCGTCTTAAAAATGATGAATGAATAATAGACGATGTTTATTTTTCTTAAAATCAGTCAGCGGCTACTCATGCTTTCCACGCTTGATGTTCCCAGAGAAATTTTCTTTTAGTGATTCAGCATTTTGTAAGCTGGTAGACCAAAATATACAAAAATTAACAAAAAATGTTAACCCTAACTTCCAATTTTTTTTCATAACTGCCACTGTCAGAGTTTTTTTGGTACAGTCTTCTTCAGCGGAAAAAAATATAAGCAAAGAAAATAACAAGAAGAAAGAGTAGGAGAAGAGAAACTAAGGATCCGCCGTGACTTTGGTTAAGAAGAGCTATCCCCTTATATCAGCCAATAAAATGACTGAGGGATAAAAGCTGTATTCTAGCCCCATGCAAGCTTCATGGTGCCGTACACAATCTCTCCTTCTATTCCGAAGGCACATCCCAATCCCCACGAATAATATAAAGCCGCTGGGCTCTCGCAAGCCCGTGCACGGTCGATAACGCTCCAGTTTTCGTATATAGCACAACAGAGCGTATATGTATGCCACAGAATAGTAGCTATAGCTTTATATTGTGTATGTAGCAGCAGGGGGATGCGAGAATGCTTTCGAGAACCGCACAGAGACGCAGGCCCGCATACGCAGTGAAGAAAAATTCCGTATGGCACCCCTGCCCGTTCTATACCGCTCAAACTACTTTCTCCCTCGCTACTTTGTGAAGAAGACTAGAGTATCATCACTTGGAAGAAATGCGGGGAATAAAAGGAATTCTGAAAATTGCTAGTGTACTTGTACGTGCCGGATTGGTGAAAAGACGTATATGGGACGTATTTATGTGAATGGAAAGCAAAAGATGTAGCCAGCACTCTGATATTCGAAAGAATGGAAGGAAAGTGGAACATGCTGCAAAAAGAAATGAAAAGAGTAACCGGACTTTGAGGGTTATAATTTAATATTCATTATATTTAGGGAGGATTATTAGAGCTTTCTCTACGACTTAAATTAAAATTAAAAAACTTCCGGCTGAAAAATGAGCTTAATTAATAAATAAATGCGATAAATAAAAAATAGTGAAATAATTAGATAAGCTATCATATCGTAGTCGAGAGATTTTCACACCTAATGACGACAGAATCTCCCAACTATAATATGATATCTTATTTAATTATGTCACCATTCTCTATTTACCGCATTAATTTATTAATTAAGTTTATTTTTCAGTCGGAAGATTTTAATTTTTGTAAAATTATTTTAATTTCATCCTTTTTAAAATAATGCAAACACTCTGCCATATGCGCTGTGAAGTGAATTACACTACCCCATAATAATGGCGGCCATTTTGTGACATTTCGATATATTCAAATAGGCTATTTGCACTATTTGCAAAACGCAATTATTACGTGAATCAACAACTTTATCACTTTAATGTATAGAAAAAAAAAACATTGGGCGTTAGTTATATAAGCGACGTTCAAAATTTGCCTCAGTAATTTTTTTACCGTTTTCGAGAAGGTTGGCTATAAAAAAATCGCTCAAATCGCCGTGAAACGCATAACTTCCGTCTTTTTGCCCCAGAGAGGCAGTCGGGAGTTAAAAGAGTGGATGACGATAAAGCACGATGTATTTGTCTATACTTTAAACAAAAAATCAGTGCTGTTGAGGAACCACAGTAGACATCTCTTCCAATTCTTAGTTTTTAATAATGAATCTTCTCTTGTGCCGAGAGATTAATCAATTTTTCGAAGAGTAAACAATCTAATAACAATTCTATATAAATATTTTCTGAAGTGTTTGTTATCATTGACACAAAAATTATTTTTTATTTATTTTCAATATGTTTTATATAAATTCGCAAAAAGCTGAACAAATGGTTTGTTACGTTTTGAATTTAATTTAAGAAAACTGTAGAATACGAAACATCCCAGTAAACACGTTTTTGAACGGCAATGTAACATGGAAGTTACATGTGATTGTAACAGTGTTACCCTTATGATATGTCGAGGATATATAACGTAGGAGTAACATTGTGATGTTGCATTAGTTACATACAGGTGATGTTACCGTTATGTGACATGTTTTCGTTGCAGTTGCATAACAAAAGTTATGAAACTGCAATGCAACGTGCGAGTAACAATAGGAACGTCACTTTCGTGACAGGAACGCACTGTTGTAGTGTTGTAACGTGGCAACATAACAAGTATATTGCAAACAATACGTAACATACATATTACAGTGGTTATATTACACCGTGAACATTCACGTTGTGCAACTGTTAAATACCGTAGTTCCGTTCCAGTTATGTAACGAAAGTGTGTAACTGTAATGTAACATGTATGTAACGACTGTAAGTCACTGCAGCGATAGTGCGGTCATGTTACAGTTACGTAAATGTGGTAACGTTACAAGAATGTTCCAAGAGTATGTACATTTGACGTTACATGCATATCACAGTGGTTATGTTACATCGAGAACATGCACGTAACGTAACGGTTATAAGCCGTAGTTGTGTTGCAGTTATGTAACTAAAATGTGTACCTGTAATGCAACATCTTTGAAACGATTGCAATGTAACTGTGGGGATAGTCCTGTCATATTGCAGTTACGTAATGTGATAACATTGATAAAACGTTGCAAAAATATGTAACATCTACGTAATGTAGTTTCGTTACAGTCATGTAACAAAAATGTATTAATGTTACGTAACATGTGTATCACGATGTGATGTCCGCTAGATGGCCTGCGACTCAAACGTTTCTCGCAAGCGATTCGTGTCACTAGCGTATATAAGTCAGCGTAACGGTGCAGCTTCATATGCACACCGGAGTGATACTCTTCCGAGATTTCAACCGGTTCGCATCATTTGCCAATCGCTTTTTCTACTTTTAATAGTAGCAGCTAATATTTTTGACTCCCAAGGGTAGCAATTTAGCAACCCTTGAAGCTCTTTTGTGGACTGTAAGTCCACAAAAGTAAAGCTAATGTATTGTCAATATGACTATACTTTAGCAATATAACGAAACAGTAACAGCTGTGTGATTCAAGTTGCACAAGACAACATAACTAAATTGCAACGTTTACGTAACACACGTTACATAACACGGTAACATTACTGAGCGGGAAATTATAAATTACACGTAAGTCACATGTAAGTTACAAACAATTTTTTTGATTATGTTGCTGTTACCTTGCAGTAATATCCTGCAACACACTACTAACATTGCAAGACCGTAACGGTTATGTGACACACGTTATATAACATTTGAATGTTACTTGTTACATATCTGTTACACTACGAAATATACGGGCAACGTAACTCAATTGTAACAGTTACGTAACACATGTTATATAACATGGTAACATTGCTGAGTGGGAAATTGTAAATTACGTGTAACTTACATGTAAGTTACACGTGAGATTACTTGTTACATTGAGTTACATAGCCGTTACGTTGCTGTTACAATACCGTGTTTACTGGGATTGTTTTCGTTGAATCGATAAAAAAGGTTTGTTTACTTACGAAAAATCTGGTGATCCGATTTTAGAAAATTGTTGACGCTTACTTTGCAGAGTAAAAGTATCTTTGTGTGCATTTGTCTGATCATATCGGGCCCTTTCTACTTTACTGCACATCCCACGCCAAAGAAAGTGGAAATAGGTCTGACAATGTATGGATGGAAGCAAAATTATACTAGTGAATGACGGAGCTACTCAGAAAGTGGGTATGTATAGTGACTTATATAACTCGACGATATCGATACTGACTTCAGCTGCTTTCTCTGAACATTTCTGGCATTTTCTGTCAGTTTCATATGTCATCTTTTTGGCGTCATGGTCTTGATATTTTTATCGTTAATACGCACATCTGCGTGAATTCGACGCTTTGATACGCCTCTTAAATCTTGGCTGGAGCAGTACGCGTAATGCACGATATCGTCAATACCGCTCGCTCATTTCCTACGACGGTTCCGTATCGGAAAACGCTCCCGGCCGACGCGGATGACTTCCTGGCAAAGAATTTTTCCCCCTGCCCCCCACTTTTTTTCGCTCTCTCACCCTCTCCCGATTTTGCTTTACACACTCTCGCTCTATTTATCTCTCGTCGTTCGACCGTGATTTGCTAGTGTACACAGACAGCGAAGTCCTGATTCCAGGACGATCAGAGCATATAGACTCTGCGTCAGCCGCTTGTGTACTTCTGAAAGAACTTCGAAAATTTTTCTCCCCTGAGGGTCTAAGCAAGTAATCTCACGGACCGCCTCCATCGATTTATGCTAAACATTTTATTTCAACATACATTGTATCTGCATATGACGGAAGCGTCGTCAAAGATTTGGTATCTGCAACAATGTTACAGATGTTTTACACGTAGATTTCAAAGTAAAAAAATGATATGTGGAGTGATAAAAACTATATATAGTTCAAAGCACAGAATTGGGCATATATATACTGTATAATTTACATACCATTTATATATAAACTAGATGGAAACCTAACTTCCGTTTTGGATTTTTATGAAAATTGTCTATATAATTTATGTAGACTGTATATGCCCAATTCCATGTGTCAGACTAGATATAATTTTCTTACTTGGGTTTCGAAACACAAATTATATCGGATTACATTTGAGGACTTGTTGAAAATTATTTCAACGGTATGTTTTTAATATATTCTTAGAAACGTGTACATATATTAACATATTTTCTTAGTTTTAAAATAAGCTGCCGATTATTGTTGAAAAAAAAATTGTGCTTAATTTTGGTTTATCTTACAAATTGAAAAATAACTACAAGTCGTGGATGTCTTTGGATTAGAGTTCCTCATTATTTCTCAAAAGCAACCCTGGAAATTCTTGAATACGTGTTTTCCAAAATTTAACGAACGCATACAAAATGTTGCAATATATCATACAATGAAAAAAAAAACATATTATATTATGTGTGGTTTATTTAAAATAAAAATTTGTTTAACAACCTCGTTCACATGTGTCAGAAAATATGAGGAAAGAAAAGTCGTTATTCTTTCTCACACATCTGCAGCTCGAAGTCAAAATGAGACGAGCCTCACCCTCGACATCCACTACCAATGCCACAGACGAATGAAAACTTGCGCCCTTCTGTCTTGTTCCCTTGGCAGCTATGACGAATCACGTCCGCGCCACGCGGAATACGTATAGCCACGAGTTCATATAATGCTTTCTAGCGGGTTTTCCGTAGTCTCGATTCGAAGCTTCGCGAAGCATCAAAAGTTCCCGCACGTATTTTACGTCCAGTAACTCAAGCACAGAGCGACTGTCCCTCGGGAAACGGAGAACTGAAGGGCCTAGTTTCAGCACCGTCTAATTCTACTTTTTGCTCGCGTAAACCCTTAGAAATTCACAAAATATAACAAAATAACTTTATGCATTTTTATTGAACCACATAATGTCGACAATATTGTGGATACATTTGCAGCTTCTAAAATAGAACTTTTACTGCATATATGTTAGGGTGTGTCGAAATTTTTGTTTCCTTTTTCATTTTGCATCGTTTTAATCTATAGTTTGTCCCTTTAAGCAACTCTTCTTAAAATTTTAGCGTGAAAAAATTTTTTTAGAGGTAGCTCAAACGATGAATAGATTTCTCATTTGATTAGTACGTAGATGAATGAGACTCTCAATAAATTCGTGTCCCAAAATTACAGATACGATATATCGACGTTCGCGTATCTCTTTTCGTTATATTCAGATCATTGGGAAGAGAAAAAGTGCTTACAAATTTTTCGTTTAAAACTGGAGAAAGTCTCCAAATTTCACGTGCGATCACACTGTACGTACGGACGATCTTAGGAAAACGTTTTCGTAAAGACTATTCTACAAATCTTGTGCTCCCTAATTTTTCAAAAATATTTATACTGAAACATGTGATATATAATGTGGAACGTTTCTACGAAGTCCGAATTCGTGACTTTGTAAATGGTGCTTCAAATTGTTCTAAATTATATGTTAATATTGTTAGTAAGGTCTCTTAAGGATTTATATTTTCGAGAAAATTGAAGAACTTGTTTCACATAAAGAAAAATTCGTCGGGCTTGTAGAGCGAATTTTTTTTTACCAATTTGCTAACGACTTTTTTACATTATTATGGCTCAGGATTGACTATCTAGTCCCAAGTCTGAACTCAAGTTGGTGATCCAATTCGAGCCGCGGATCAATCAGTAAGGTTATGTCTCATTTTATTCTCCGATGGTTGAGTATTTATATGAAAGAAAAACTTTTGGTTCGGAATGTACTTATTGAATTAATAGCTCCAATTTTGTACTAGAGCATGAACTTAATATGCGACTTAACTTTGTCCTTAAGATTGACCGTAAACCAATAAATTCAGTTCTGTGTGATATAAAAAATGAAAATTGGAGAATATTTTTATTTCGTCCTACAGGAAGCTCTTCGTTTATTAGAAAATGGTATTCCGCGTCGATCACTTTCGCGTTAAATCCTTTAATACAAAGTGTTGTATTGATCACAGTCTCGAAAACGGAACGGTAGATACGCATATAGTCTAGCTGCCTATCACGGTGGAGTCAGCCAGACGATAATGTATGGAAATCTCATAAATCCCCTACGAAGACGCTATAGTTATAGAGGATATAAGTGTATAACTGTAGACCGTGAGCGATGGAGTTGTCGTTTGATCGCCGTGGGCTGCTGCGATAATGTCACGCTGGGAACGCATCTGAACGAAATATCCTTTGGTTACTTCCAGCGTGTCATGCATTATGCCCCCCTTCTTGTTTTTTACCAGATCTATGCTGGTCTCAATCGTCTGAGCTAGCGGAATTCTCGAAAATGCAATCTCTTTCCTAAGCCAATCATATTTTCATGAAAACATATGAAGGCTGGAACCGAGAGGAAACCTGGTATTGATAACTGTCAAAGGTTGAAAAAATAAAAATACAATTTCCCGTGGTTTACGTAAAAAGCACCATATTAAATGATGTTACATCTGACTATAGTTAAATGTAATTAAATTGTGACATCCTGTTAATGTTAGCAATAGCAGAATGTATCGCTAGCCTTTCCATAAAAGTATACGGATCGTTTCAGCAGTTATTATTGAACAACTGTTGCACATTACCTCGTCGATTTGGCTGTACCTTCGCTAATATTACATATACCCTAAAAGATAATTGCTTGAATATTTTCGATAGGTATTTTCGTTTTTTTCAACTCATTATTTGATGAACAATAATTTGATAAACCCGGTTTCTGGTACACTGACGGCGTGGCAGCAGCAACTAATAGGTGGGTAATCCATAACATTCCGGGTAGAAATTTGGCACACATCTGACATTGTGGATACCCTATCAGAGCCTTCATTTTCATTTAATTTCTCTAAGGGTCATTTTGTAAAAAAGTCTGAACTTTTCGAAAGAAATAGTTTTCAATTTTTTTAAATTAATGTGAACAACATTGAAAAAAAAAACGTTTTTTTTAAATCAACCTCATTTTCGGGAGTCTCGATGGTACCAGAGAAAATCGAGACGTTTTGTCGAAAAGCTGAGAATTTTCCACATAAGAATCACTATTTTATATATGTGTGAAATTTTATTAGGGGTTCGATATCTTACACATTATAAGAGACTGGATGTGGTATAGTCGTTGATGACTAGGTCCTGGCAATGAAACTACCTGATATGGTATATAATCTTGTCCTGTAAAATCTACGCAATATTACAAGCTCTGACCATCATTGAACAGACAAATATATATACAGTGGCTGTCTTTATAAACTCAAGATTAGCCTTGGATTCACTTGCAAATACTCAAACTATAGACAAAATGGTCCAAGATAGGCAGCTCAAATTCCGCAAATTACAAGAATCTTCTAAGATAGTATTCCTTGATAGGAAGGGACCCACCCTTCCTATCAAGGAATCGCCGGGAATAAATGGGCGGATGAAGCAGCAAAAGCAGCGAAGAGGTATTGAAATATCAACACAGATAATGTGCTGATCACCATGTCAGAATTTACATAACTTGTGCACCACAAAGTAAGAGAAAAATGGAATGATACTTGGATTGCAAGTGGACCCAGCAAGTAGCACGCAATAAGGGAAACTACCTGGGAAGCTGCACCAAGTATGGAAAAGAGAAGAGACCAAAGTATTGTGAGTAGGCTGAGAATTGGACACACCAACGCAATATATATCCACCTCATCACACGCTCGACAAGAAACCAATGCAGATCTTGTAAGGTACCCTTAACTGTCGAGCACCTTCTGATTGACTGTCCAGCCAACTAAAGCCACCGTGACCAGCTTATACTACCAAAAGGAATTAAGGAATCCCGGTTCGAGCGCGGGCTGTGGCAATATTTTTTCACGATTAAAAATTAATTGTTTAGATATCGTCCGTTCAGATTGCTTCACCAGGTTACGAATTGATAAAGCAATTTGAACGGACAAAAATACGAAGATTTCAAATGTTTGATTCTCCTGTATAGGAAAATCGACAACAACGAAATCTTCGGCATTGTTCGACCCACACCCCGAGTTACGATTTGCCAAACTTCCATCTAAGAAAATAAAAATATTACAGGCTGTCACGTCGAAGCGTCATACATGAACTAAGGAATTACGGAATGCCTGCATACCAGAGAAATGTGTGCCAAGTGTATCGAATTTTGTTCAAGAATCCGAATTTATGATACTATATAAATAACTTCAATCTTTATTTTTTCACCTTTTGTACCTTTATTTATATAATATGTATGTAGCAGTCGCTAATAATCTAGATGATGATGCGACATAAAATAAATTTATTAAAAAAAAAAAAAAATTATAAGTGACGAATAGCAAAACTCGCAAATTTCGCACTGCTTCAACTGTGGAACGACTTGACAAAAAATGTTCGAAAAATCAAGGTAGCTCTTTTCGGCATGGAGTTTTTGAAGAACTTATTCTTTATTTTGACTTTTGACCAATCGGTACACGTCATTTTACTATTCGGTAGAAGACCCATGTACGTTACATTTGATAGCAATGATTACAATATCGTTTGACTTGAGATCTTCTGTTCAACTCGTTAAAGTGAATAATTCCAGTTTGTTTTACAGTTCGAGTTTTCGTATATTTTTATGAAAAGTTTAGCAAGTATAATATGTCAACGTAACTGTTATAGTGGGGACAATTGAATCAACGATTACGAAATCCGTTTTTAGTCCTCCGACGGAAAAGTCAAACTTTCCCTGTCGCTGTATTGAAAATTTTTGTTTAAGCCTCGAGAGAACAATTGAATTGTAATAAAAAACTTACTATTCTAACTGTATCATTACTGCGACCTGAATATCACTATACCGAAATCCAAAATCAAAGCTTTTTTCTGTAGAACATGATTAATTACAAGATTTACAAGACGAAATGGAGAAAATCTCTCACTTTTCGAAGTGGGCAAGATTTCTGTCAAATGGATGAAAAAACGTGTAAAACCATTTCTCATATTTCGTTGCGCTCGATGAAACATCAAATAAATGAAGAATGCACAGCGAGGTAGTCTCTCTCATGTAGTCTGCCAATACACCCTTTTGAACTCACCCTGACAGCCCTCCTTCGTCGACCAACCAGCGACCAGAGATTGAGCAGGAAAAAGAGCGCGAGCTCTTGCTTTTACTTTTTTTTCACTGACTTTTTTAATCTTCCCCAGAGCTAAGCGGCGATAGTGGGAGTTTCTAAAGTGCGAGTGACGCTGTGAAAATCATGAGAATGATTAACGAAGAGCAGAAAAGTTTCTTTTTGTCTGCTCCGAGTACATCACCCGTTTGGCTTTGCTCGTGTTTTCCGTCTGACACTGGTACACACAAGGTTAGAAAAAAAGAAAATCGCCGTTTAAGTTGACAGATACAATTGTTCAACCACTGCATCCAAAGTTTGGTCTGAGGTTTTCTATAACAAAGTTAGGTACCTGAGTCATTCACAAGCTGCATACATTTTTCGGACCTTAAGAACAATTGATGTAAACATTATTTTCCAATTGTTGTACCACTTTAATAATTAGTTGATTGTCGAGTTGTTACCCAATTTACACGGAAAATAACCGTCATTTAGACTAATATTCGTTAATAGTATATTGTGCAGCAAGAGTCGAAAGTTGGCGTTTGTAATTGCAACCCTTCGATCGAAAGTCGGCCTCGTGTGATTGCAACCCTTGTTTCGCTTGGACAGCAAACTTCACACACGTCGCAATCGCTAATTGCGGCCCCTGTTGCACACTATATTTTTTGTCAAGTGCATGAATAGTGGTGCTTTGGATGGTAGTTTTGCGGGACGAACAGTCAAAAGTGAGGTTACAATATTTTGTCCCTATAGGAACGAAAGTTAAAGGTTACAATATTTTGTCCCTATAGGAACGAAAGTTGAAGGTTACAATATTTTGTCCCTACAGGAACGAAAGTTAACGACCATGGACGAAAGTCAATGTGCGCCAACCTATCGTTTCAACACTGTTATGAAACAAGCCACTTTCGGCCCGCAAAATTGCCATGTAAAGCACCGCTGTTCATGCATGTATTACTAAAAATGTATTTAAATAATTCCATCTTTTTTTATTCGTTTTTTTACTCCTTCATCGATTTGAATTTCTGTTTAACTTTACGTTTGCATTTTTCATTAAAAAGCGACAAAAAAACAAACTTGCACATTGCTTACTCGCTGTTCTCTATATTTCATATCCTTTTCTCTTTTAGGAAGCTGAAACCGATTAACAAACTTCCCGATAGATACATTTTTGTGACGAATTGAAAATATCTAGAAGTCACTGTGGAAAGTCCTACTTTGCGTCCCATTTACTTCTTTCTCTTTTCATCGAATTTAGATGTCCTGCATGACGACAATGTGATGAAAAAAAAATTGGAATTCATTTTTTTTAGGGGCATGATTACGTAATTGTTTATCAATCCCAGTTTTCCTTTTCAATAGTGCTCTTTTTGTAATACTGATGCAGATTAGAACAAAGAAAAAAAAAAGAAATCGTTGTTCAAGTTGACCTGCATACACAAAATTATTTCACCACTGCATCCAAACGTTTTTCTGAGGCGTCCGCCGACAAAGTTAGTTACTTGTTGATAAAGTTAGTTAGTGAATTAATTCACGAGGTGCATATGGGGAATTACATACGTTTCGACCTGGGTCGGGCCCTCGACCTCTCGGATTTGGTCGAAATTTTTTTTATATGATTGGACCAATCCCAAAAAGTACTCGAAAATTTTTTCAGATTTTTTTTATTCCAATTTTTATTCCAATTTTTTAAAGTCAACATATTTTAGCCCAAATTTAATAATCCGAGAAAATGCTCGAAAATTCTGCATGAAATAACAAAATTTTGTAGCCTAAAACCAAAATGGGCCGGGCTTTGCTTCTATTTTTTTCTATAAAAAACTATTCAAAAATTTAGAAACAAAAAAGGAAAAGTTATCAAATTTTTCTAAAATATTGCTGGTTCCTCTAATTTCCGAAAATTAGTAGTAAAGCCATGCTACGGAATGATCCGTATTAAAATCGGGGTAAATCTGTAGATGAGTTTGATTTTTATGGGATTTCGAAATTTTCGAAGAACTTACGTTTTGCGCTAACTCACGTAAAATATCGTAGAATCAATAGACATTTTCTAAAATCTAACAATAGTTCGCAGTGCTCTCACCTCCCAAACTTCATAATGATCGTTGAGGGGATTCAGATTGTATGGCGATTTGAATATTTTCATAAGTTTAGATTTTGCTCTAACTTAGGTACAATGTCATAAAACAAGGATACAAAGTAGAACCTTGCACATTGCTTCTACATTATTTTGCGCTTTTTGCAAAGATTGCTCTATGAGGAAGCCAAAATTGATTAATATATATCCTCATAGAGGTAGCTTTGCAAAAAGCTCGAAATAATGTGGACGCAATGTGCAAGGTTATACTTTGCATCCTTTTATTCTAACAAGAATCGCAATATCAATCTTGCATATAATTTCCTTATTATTATTATATTCCACAATGTGTTCCTATGAGGAGCCGAAAACCGGTGAACAAACTTCCGGTTTACGACTTTGTGGAGAACGAAAAATATCGGAAAAGCACTATGCATTGGTTACTTTGAATTCTATTTGTAAACTTATTACATGATGACAATGAAGAAAAAAATCATTAAAACAGAACATTTTCTTGAGGGTATACTTTCACGCAGTTCTGCATCAAACCACTCTTCTTCTATTGCGTTCTTGGTGAGTGGAAGAATGCTTCGCGAGCGGAGTGTACTCACCATACGTCGCAATCCAGCCAATGAACACATATCGTTACGTACTATATTTGCGTACGCGTGTTTGGCAAACGTGAGGGCGCATTCGTTTCGGTAAACTCGATTTAGGAAACCCAATAATCACAATTCGTTGACGATAAGCCGTTTCCCCCCGCTGTGTCTGTCTCTCATCTATCTCCTGTTGCTACTACCTCGTCACGACATCGTGTTTATCGTGTTGTACAATAGCCAATGTGGGCACACTGGATAATGTCCTATAAGCTGTGAGTGTAAACATGTTTGACGCTTTTGTAACTGAGAATCCCACTAGACGATTAAGTCTGTTAATCTGCAATTCTTTTAACATCTATTTATTAGTACAGTGGAACCTTTTATAGCGTACCTAATGCGGAGACATGTACGCTAAGTGAAGAACCAATCAGGTACGCGAAACGTTCATGTCTCTCACTCTCTCACGTGAAATCGTCCAATCACAGAGCTGATATGTACCCCTCCACTTATCAATATACGCTACGAGGGTGTACGCTATGAGAGATGCCAGTGTATCTGAATTTTATTTCCGGTGTCATTTCTGACGAATTTTTTGCATGGAGCGCTAATGTACAATTTTGTCTACTTTTCATTCAGTAAAGGATTCAACGATTAGCAATTCGTCAGGTTTGACTTTTAAATGTCAACGTATCATATTATTTAATTTATAGAAAGTGTTATTTGAAATTCTTTAAAATAGATTTGATTCTAAAATAATTGAAAAATAGAGAAGTGAGAAAAAATCTTGAAGTTCTATAAGAAATGTGTCTGTTTTGGTTTTATAAAACAAAAACTACGTTCACGAAAACGAAAAAATCGAATTTCTTAGAAGTCTAATTGTTTCATATTCCTCATTAAGGGGAGCTTACTGCTTATCTGAGGCATGGAGATGTATGTACTTTAAGAATTTCTTTAAATGTAAAATAAATATTCGTGGAAATGGGTTTTAACGTATTTCATTCTTTTATACAGAGAGAAGGATTTAATACTTTTTACCATATATCTAATGGAAAGTATCGAAAATGTGTTTTTTAGAACGTGCTCCGCTGCTTTGCCAGCTTATCCGAAACGAAAACGGTTCAGAAATGAATAAACTGAACTGAATTTTGAGGGTCTGATCGTTTTTCGTTTTTTTTTTTCATAAAGCTTTTGAGATTTTTTTATTTAAAAAATAATTATAATCAGAAAATCTCATAAACTATTTGAAGGAAAATCTTGCGCACTTTAGCCGTAAGCTAGAAAAGTTTGATATTCAGCAAAGTATTTTTCAGATCTTCGCCAGATTAAAAAATTCGGTATGTCTCTTCAGAAATTTTTTTTTCACATTTGCATCGAATAAATGAAAAATAAAAATCTGGTGCATTTAAGGGTCTGAAGAATCCTACAAAAACTGACGAGCCGAATTGGAAAGGTCGATCAGTTGTTCCAAAATTATGCTTTGTTTTATTATCATCATAATAATCATAATAGTAAAACATAATAATAAAACAAAGCATAACTTTGGAACAACTGATCGAGCCATCTTAGAAAAAAGTGTTATTGTACACACTTCAGAGTATTTTCTGTAATTTTTTTTAGATAAATCGAAAGTGACATACCGACTGAAAAAAAAAATTTCGTATATTTTTTATGAAAATGGTCATTTTTTAAACTCAAAAAAATCAAACAGAATTTTTTTCACAAAATTTATGCAAAACTGCAACTTTTGTGTCTGGAACATTTTCCTGTTCACTCGTATTCTTTCAAGATATAACGGTATTTACAGAATTTTGAAATTTTGAAAAACTCGAAAAAAATGCGATCTAAAAATTTGGAAAAAATCTACACTTCTCTTTTTCAAACAATGGAATAATTTGACAAAATTTAAATTTTTTTGAGAATGGACAACTTTTTGACCGTTTGAAACCGTATGGATTGCCTCATATAATTCTGGCCTAAGTGACTACCACTACTCACGGAGCACAAAAGACTTTATAGGCCTCTGTCCTGCACCCGTGCCTGATTGAATGGATTAGGGTGAGGATTGAAGAGCAAAAAAAATGGAGCAATCTTCTCAGTGATGTGCCGCCGGAGAGAGAAAAGATGCGCCTGCGAAGCATTGTGTTTCGAAGTGCGCGTTGAAAAAATTACCTCGATTAACCGGATGGACGTGAGTCTGCCAAAAAACTCGATTACCCAACGGATGAAACGGTGACGCGTCGTTGTGCAGGGGTGGGTATAGAGCGTGGGGAAGCGTCGCAGACTAATACCTTCCATTATGGAAGGCCCCTGACCCCTCACCTCCCTCCGAGCATGTGCAACACCCTCAAAATTGAAGCACCTGGTTGTTATCGCAGCCTTGTAGATATCTATAGGCTGTGAGATTGGCTGGATATATAGAAGTAGCGAAAACGAATTCTCGCCCGATCTCCCATTGTTCCAACAGCCGGGAAACGTGTTATCGATCCTCGCTCTTTTATCGCATGCAACATTCTATGTCATCGCAGCCGCTTATTCTTCTTCTCCTCTGAGTTTTCTTTTAATTAGTATGAGTTAACTATATTCACGATAGATTCTGGAAACTTCTTCAGTTTCATATTATCTTAAACTTTTTTCCTGCTTTTCTTTTTTTTCTATTACAGTATTAGGACTTCTCCATGACCCCAACTCAAGAGAGACTCAACCTTTCGCTCCTTCTGAACTTGAGGGCCTCCTAGAGAAATTACAAATACAAGGCCTTGTAGTTGTCGACTATTCATCATATGATTATTCTATCATCCATCATTTCGAACCAACAAATCACATTATGAAAAAAACAACATCAAATGTTATCATTTCTCTTGAAATTCCCAATGCAAATTCAATTTTGCATTGTGATGATTTTTTGTACTGATTAATCCAATAAATTATTCTTTTTCCGAATTGCATCTTTGGCTTTGCTCTGCATTTTACCAAATTTAACCCTAGCAGCTACACCTCAGCCAGGCCACATAGGGGACGGGGTAACAAGTTACATCGTGTGGCCGCCAAGAGTTAAGGAGGCTCGGTGACGATTATCGAAGTCAAACCAGTGCTAAGTTTTCGAAATTGATTCTTTTAAGTTAAATGCATTTAAAAAAAGTGAAGGGTGATTTGTGTCGAAGCATACATACTTAATCCAGTAAAAAATCAATAGTGAAGAATTTGCTTTAAGATTAACCGATTAACTTTTTTTTCAAATGGGACGCATTTTTGTTTAGTTTTTTTCAAATATCATCTATAATTCTGCACCGATTACACTGAACGATAGCTCATTTTGTTTCTTAGAAGGTACTTCACGAATTGACAGCCTAGATATTTCGTAATATCGACCGTTCGATAATTATAGGCTGTTGTTTAACAAAAACAAAGGTACTTTCATAAACAACAGGCTATAATTATTAAACAATCAACACTATGAAATATCGTGGCGGTCAATTCATAGAGTATCTTTTGAGAAAAGGAATAAGCCGTCACTCATCCAAATCGATAAAGAATTACTGATTATACTTGGAAAAAACGGAACGAAAATGTATCCCATTACAACTAAATGTTAATCAATCAATCTTAATGCAAATTCGTCACTATTGATCTGTCACTTGATTAAGTATACATACTTCAATATAAATCACCCTTCACTATTGGTTTTTCAATGCATTAAACTTTAAAAAGCCAATTACGAAAATTTTGCACTAATTTGACTTCGATAGTCGTCACCGAGCCTCCTTAAACAATGTGTGTAGAAATGTATGTATTTGAAGGTGCGGTACGAATTCCGGAAAAATCGGTATTGCGTATCCTGAATATTTTTGCAATAAAAGATCATAATCGTTTTCTTGAAATCTTAATTGCGGACGATTTTGTGTGGTTCTACCGACATTTCTGTAAATCCTATGTAATTAAACTCTATGGAACTAAAATAGAAAATATCGCGTTAGCAAACAAATCCTGTTGCTCCGACTTCTTGTTAAAATAAAACAATTCTTTATCTGTGAATATAGAATTAAACTTGCATGCAAAAATCTTCAGAAATATAAAATCGACCTCTTTAGTTTTTTTGCTAATTTTTTCTTGTAGAATATGTCAATTCGTAAGTAAAGAGCTTTTATATTAATTTTTCTAAACTACTGGAGGTAGTGAACTTGGATAATTTTGGAACATATCCGAAATTCCGAAAAAAGTTACTGAATGCACAGAGAATGTCCCATATATACAAGTGGAGGAAACAAGTTCTCCCCAGATCTCCCATCGTTCCGATAGCAGAGAAAACGCTTTATTGATCCTCGTTCGTTTCTCCTATACAAAATAAAAACGTCGAGGAAGGTGTTATAGGCTCACGCGAGAGTATACTGCGGATTGCTCGTTCCATACCATCGTCTACAGACACCCTTGTTACCCCTACCTATGGCAAGCATCGTTTTTCTATACCTATGAACTCGGTACACGATGAGGGAAAGACTCTCACCCGTTCTCTTTGTCTCTCCTATACCTTCTGCTTCGAACCATATACGAGGAAACGTATGTATGTAAAAACTCCATTACACATAGCAGAGAGGAAGAATTACAGAAATTCGGATCTAGAAAGAAAACGATGTCGTTGATGTGTAAAATCTTATGGCATAAAAAATGATGGGACTTTTTTTGTACTTTGTCAATAAATTTGAACATGGACCGACAGCAGCGAACGCGCGGTCGGTGTGTGGCTTCGGGTGGGTTTTTTATTTCCAAATTTTTTTTCCCCACAGCGTTATGGCTTGCGTCAAGCGCCGAGAAAGTGCTGAGCTAAAGTGATGCTCATTAAATCAATAAAATTATATAGAATCTTTCACCGACGTTTTACCTTATGCAATCGTAAATTTATTACTTCTAAGAACCGTTTTGAAACGGGTAATTTAGTATAACTAAAAAATATATGGTTGTTTTTATATGTTAATTGAAACCAAAACGAAACTAGATTGTACTATGAAATTGAATAAACATTATTTTAAAAAAAACTGTATGGCTTCGGCGGACCTCAGAGTTTTTGACTTTTGCTTCCTCATAAAGCAGCATTGTTTGCGGCCATAATTGGATGGGCGACCGCTTAACCGCGCACTGGTTTGCGCGTAAGTTGTTGGACGGGAGGTAGTTTTTCTGAGTTTCTAATGTATTCTAATACGGTGAAAACTCAGTAAAAATAAAACCGCCCGTATCGGTCAGGTTTTCCGCAGTTTCCCTGAGCCCTCGTGCAAATGCGATTCAGTAGTGCATCAGAATGAGTGGCTGCGGACAACACTCTAGGGGGGAACTCTACGTAGAAATGGGGAAAAGGGAGATGGGGTACGTAACACCCTGAATAAGGCATATGGAAGAAATACCCCAATAAAAAAAAAAAAAAAAAAAAAAAAAATTCGAACATAGCCCTACAGTTCATCAATTTATTATCGTATCCATCCGAAAATAATATGAAATTATCGAAACGAATGCGTACCAGTATGAATGCTTCAGAAATATAATTTCGTACTTGCATCTGAAGGGTGTAACGTTTATGTTAAGATTTATAGAGTCAATTCAGCGAATAGAAAGTACATATTAAAAAATTTATCGGAATTTTTCTTTGCAAATTCGACAAGCGAACAGGTTTTTTTTTCACTTCGAGTTATGTATTTTTTTTTGTGCGCATTCGATAACCCTTTTCATTGCTCTTCAGATTTACTGAAAAAAATGGGTTTGAATTTGGAAAAAAAATATATATCGTTGATTTCGTTATTTTTAACTTTAAGTTCGATTAAAAATTTTAACGTATTTAACTACACGAGAGGTATAAAATGCAGAATTTTGAATTCATAAATAAATATGCATCTTTGAATTTAGTATTTTTTTTTGTCTGTGCAGGAAGCAGCAATTAAATGAACAAAAGTCTTATCTATATTATACTTCCTTTCATCTCTGCAAAGCGTAATCTCGCCCCGACAGACACAGGACGTTTAAATCTGTAACCAACGTGGCTGTAAAGGAACTTACAAGCCCTGCTACCCCTCGGTATGATGGTGTGACATGCAGGAGACAATTAACTGGCAACAGTGCTGAAGCGGCGGCAGGGGGTGGGAGGAAATTCTCTTTGGTCTTGATTGGCACGTTTCGTGCACGACTTGACGTACGAACGCACCCCTACATCCGAGCCTGCATGTACCCCTACTTCATACTGGTACCTCAACGTCGTAGTCGGATACACTTTCTATATACAAATTTCCTTTATAAGCCACTCGTAGACGCAAAGAAAAATGAATGAAATCATGATGGTAAATCATAGATGTAACGATTTTTTTAAATTTGCTGGAGTAATTCCGCGAATCTTAACAGTAATAAAATTATTTGCATTGACAGAATTATCGTCGTTTAAAGATTTATATATTTATATTTATATGCCGTAAGCCTAAAGTCCTTTGAATTGTAAAAATATGGCTGTTCATACGTACATGTTGTATGTTATTTTTGAAAACAAAATATGAAACTTATGTTTATGTTTATATCTATGTTGAGAAAAACTGTAACGAAATGCAAATAAAATATTTACGCCACACGTTATTCTATTTCGCTTATACATTTGAAATAAAATCCGTTGTTTCTGTCATATGCACTAGTGGAAGTACTTGCTGCATTGATAAATGATATTTAGTTAATGAATTTAAGAACTGTGTTCATGGATTTTCTTAAACAGGATAATGGTGCTTAAACGAACACGAAAACACTGTACTCCGAAGAATTAAATATTTGGGCACCTCCGGTAATTTTTTCTCTTACTGTACGCATCACTCTGCATGCAATATATATACACCCCTCTACAGAAAGGGATGGGAATGTTAAAAAAAGTGCTTTAGACTGTTGCTGTCTTGGGTTTCCTGAGTAGAAATCATTTGAAGCAGGGAAGCGGAGATAAAACGTCGTGAATTTTTTTTAAACCGCTTACGCAACCTTTGCTTCAATCCGAAATGCATATTGCGTAAAGCAAGAGTGGATACTACTGTATACAGAGCTACAGCCGTACTGAGGGGAAAATGCATAGCCGGAAACCCGAAGCTTTATCGTTTCTGAAATTTCGTTGACTGCAGCTGCGGGGAGCGTTGTCGGATCCGAGCAACCGCGTCGCCATAGGCAACCCTGAGAAGGAGGGTTGAGAGGGTGTGATCGAAAAATACTGCACGAGAGCTATGGTCGAAAATATATATCGAGGATATTGAGAGAAATATCCAGGCAGAAAGATATTTATTGTTCATTTGTTGGAAGCTATATATTGTATTTATTCTTTCGACCCCTCGGGCGCACAACATATTCTGAAAAAAAATGATATTAAGACTCGTTCTCATATTCTATTATATTGAAATTTTGATGCATTTAGAAAGAGTGCCTCGTTTTTGTCGTAAATTTATTAGAGAAATGGGAGAGACATAGTTGAAACTATCCAGGAAAAAATTCATATCTTGTGCTATTGCAACCCTATGTAATTTTGCTTTCTTAATAAAAGCTCCGTTTTCACGAAAAATTAATTTTCCAATTTTTCACAAGTTTAGTTTCAACCAAAATTTGTTAACTTTGTATTTCCGCAAATTTAACAAAAGTTGATAAGATATTCAATATTTTCGAACAATTTTGCAATCTATTTTATGCTTGGAGTACTAAAGTTTACTTAAGTACTAAAATTTGCCACACAAGTGGAGCACTTGATGCGATTATTGTGGTGGATCTCATAGACATCGATGGGAGCATAGCAATTTTTATTACACATTCCATTTTTTTTTTTAGAAAAGTGAAAGCATATGGTACATTTCATGCCTACTCGGACAACGGTCGACTCTTAACTTATCAAATATGATTCGCGATTTCCTATGCTTTCCTCCACATTACAAATACATGTGGAATATTTTTATGTGATTTTGTTTTCAAAAACTATGATGAACAAAATAAATTTTGGTCCGCAAACCAAAGTAGAGGATTGATTTTCTCTATTTTTGTTGTTGTACTTTATGATGTTTTTTACATGAATACGTACACACAAAATCTTTCAAAACGTTTGAAACTTCAATAAGAAACCGTTTTGAAAATTACCTGTAATTATGATTTGAGTTCAGGCTTCATTAACTATCTATTACAAATGTATGATACATGATACGTCCGTAATGTTACGAGTAAAAAAAATGAACTGTAGATATCACTTTTGTGAAGTATTACAATTTTAGAAGAAAAGTTATATGTTTCACCCGTAGCGCAAAACTGATTGAAGATCAGCTGATCAACCACAATTCATATTGTGCACCGAGCTCTGGTAGATCCCGTAGAAAGTATACGCATTTGTATTTTACAAGATCTAGAAAAAATATTAACAATTTTCTTTCAAGATGTGTTTTAGATTTACAACGAGTCTGAATGGTATAGACGTAGAGCTTGAATATTTCGCTTCCATTATACTCACCCGAAGAATTTGAAAAATCTTTAATGGTTTCACTTGTCGAATCATCGGTCGAATATACGTAGGTCTATAACTATAGAATATAGTTATAACGGTGTTCTAACACTAACGCTAAGGTTATATTCTATGGTCTATATATATATATATATATATATTTTCTATATTCTGCATATATTCTGTAGTTATAGAACACCGTTATAACCTTAGTGTGCAATAAATAGCTAAAATAACCTAAAGTGAAATCACGACTTTGATATTTTTCGTTAGTCTCTCGATCGAAGTTTTAACGATTTTCAAGATCTTGTGTAGATGTATTCGTAAAAAAATATTATTAAGAAGATAAAAAAATAAAAGACATTATTGATCCACTTACTTGAAAATTTCAAATAAAAAATAATTACGTTCTCTGTTGAATTTTGAATATTTACAATTTGAAAATGACATTTTAACAAATCTGAAAAAAATTCTACATGAATTTTTTTGTGTGAAAGAATAACATCATAAATTTCGATTCATAATTGGTAAGGAAAGGTTAGGCGGAAGTTAGTTGAGTTGGCATGGAATGGCTCATATATTTCGTGCCCATGAGAAGTTCCCTAACTGAGAGTTTATGTACGAGTGTGTTTATAAGCATTTTTTTAAAAGTCATACATTAAAATATGCCAAAATTATTATGACATTTTATACATTTGTCTATAACTCTGCCCTTCAGAAATATGGCTCCGCTTAAACGCTGTTACTGCGAAGAGGATGAAACCTAGCGAAGGCCAATCCCTGGAGCAGTGAGCGAAAGCTCACCAACCTTTCTCATGAAGCTAGTTTTGAACCAATCAGTTAACCTTATCGATTAGTTCATTTCCAGAAAAGTTCTTCGATATTGTCGTGCAAGGAGGGAATAATTTTTAACTTTTTCTCCGCTAAGAGGGAGCGGTGTCCTTTTAAAGGAAGCCAAAATCAATTAACATACTTCCTCATAGAGGTAACTTTGTGAAAATCGAAAAATAATAAGAAAGCAATGTGCAAGGTTCTACTTTGCTTTTTTTTTTATTTATTATGTCTTCTCCATTTTTAATTAAAATACGAATGTGAATTTTACTCAGTCAAAACCTCACCAGCTACCCGTGGAATATAATTCCTTTAAGAGGAAGTTCCTCGTAGAGTTGTACTCGTGAATAGTTAAAACTAGGAAGCAATGTCAGGCTTCGAATTTGCATCCTTGTCTGTACAGAATATTGCACTAGATGCGGTTGCGCCGAGATGAAGGGATATAGCTATTTCATTAATGAACGTCCCAAAGATGGCAAAATTCTGCATCCCTTTCTTATGCCAGAGTTCTTAAGGATAAAGAAGGCGAGACGGTGGTTATATCTATTGCATTTGCATTTGGCTAATGGCTTCAGGTGGCAGAGGCTCAGACTTGCGTTCACTGTCTGCTACAAATTCTATGCTTCCTTTGGGAATGCTAGGTGATATTACGGAAGCAAGTATCACTCCCCAGTGTCAGACTAATGCTACTGGCTTTTAGTCGCGCAGCATCGTAAACTCTTAATATGACCATATCAAAATGCAAATATTTATTCGAGCGTTATAAGAAATTGTCATTAATTTAATAATGCATATTTTAAGGATTTAAAGGAGTGAATATTTACGCAGCCTGATATCTCTTCTCTCATTCTTATGTCAACAGATAGAAAATGTGGAGCTCGGTGACCGCAGCTGGAATGGAAAATGGTCCCGCACCGCCTTCGAGAAGTAAACACAGTGCCACCCTTCTCGCGGGGCACGTCTATCTCCTCGGTGGTCGCAATGGGAATTTACCACTGAAGGATCTATGGCGGTACAGTCTCGGTGAGTATTCCTATCTCACATAGCACGCAAAAGGAAACAACGAAAAACACTCTTTACAAAAGGAATTAAATGAAAAAAGATAACTATGATGTTGGAAAGGCATAAAACCGCAGCACAGTGGAAACTCTCATAGCGTACACCTTCTTAGTGTACATTGGTAAATGGAGGGGCACGTATCAGCCGTGTGACTTGACGATTTCGCGAGAGAGAGTGAGAGGCACGAACTTTTCGCGTGCACTGAGAGAAAAGCATATCGTTTATTTAACGATTTTATATGGTAAAAGGATATTCGTAAGGCTTGCAATGTTTGTGGATGAAGCGATAATAATATGGTTCAATAAACGATACTTGCAAGGTTGAAAACGAACGCTGAAATCGTATATGCAACGAAACGGCATAGTTGAAATTATTAGAATAGTTTTCGATACTATTATCATTTTAATAATTGCTACTATAATTATATTTGCTATAACCATAAAATATAGACGTTCCTCCTGGGAATCATATTCGTGGTTGATCTAACTAGTTTCTTATATGTGCTATAACCATAAAATATAGAAGTTCCTCCTGGGAATTATAGTTTATAGTTAGATTATCGTCAGTCGAACTATATTATTTTCAAAATTACCAGATTTTTCTCTCAGTGTGCCTGATTGGTTCTTCACTTAGCGTACTTGTCTCCGCATTATGTACGCTATGAGAGGTTCCACTGTAATCAGTATTCAATTGAAAATAACAGACTCTCTGTGTCAAAACATATGGATAATTCTACCCAATTACTATTCAAGTAAATTTCAAATAATTAAATTCCAACATGTGTGCACACCTAAAGAATTACATTAATATTTCATAATTACAATTATCACAATAATTACATAAATATCTATATTTTTTCCTCAGAATGATCTTTTGAACACAAATCGAATACTACTGCTATTTGTAATTAAGATTCAAGCGGAAATTGAAGTACAAAAGTGTTGCTAAAAGAGTTTGTCAAAAGCGGTTGTTACTAGTCGATAAGGAGAATTGAAATATTGTTGCTAAAGAGGTAAAAAGTGTTGTTAAAAGAGGTTGTTACTAGTCAATTAGGAAAATTGAAATATTATTATTAAAGAGGTAAAACGTGTTGTTGAACGAGGTTGTTACTAGTCGATTAGGGAAATTGAAATATTGTTTTATGAACTTATCGTGATTTTTATCACGGAAGCATGTTTGAATATTACGGACAGTGGAAGAAGCTGGGATTCTGTACAACACCTCAGTCGTTAATCTCGACTTTGGTGTTCCAAGCCCCTGACGCAAATGCGAAAGCAAGAAGAAAAACCCCCAGAGCCAGAAAATCCTGTAATTACTGTGGAGTTTAGTGGCGGTCGATTAGGGAGCTTTGCGATTCTATGGTACACGATAATACACACTGTGCATGTATACATGTGTAGGAAGTAACGTCTGACCATTCGGGACCCCTATTTTCAGCAACCCCCAGTAGCAACAGCAGCAGCAGCAGCCGTACCACGAGGGTGCTTGTGTTCGGGGACTGTGCGCGACGCTGGAATTTCAACGGGGTTTAGGTTCTGATCAATAATACGCCATCATTAAAGCCTATGGGGCAATGGCCAAATCCGACGGAAGCTTCTGTCGGTCCCGTGGATATAGGGTATGAAATACTCTGGAGCTGCCGAATCAGAAACCGTCAGGGAGTCAGAACTACAATTGTCCGGTGTATGGGTATTTCCATGGGGATCAGACATTTTAATTAATCCCACAGTCGATCCATAGCAACGTCGAACACTTTCGAGTTGTACCTCCGACCCAATATCCTACCTGTAGCATGTACATTTGCCTCTACGGGCCAAGGACTCTCTACGTATATGCATTTCTGATGGCATTGGAGAGGATGACGATGATGAGGATCATCGTAAAGCCACATATGCCATATACGCGGCCACAGGCATTGCTGCCATATTCTGGAGTAATTATCGCGTTGAACATAGTGCGCCGGCATATTTCAATATTTGAGAGGAAAAAAAAATGCTACATTTTAACACTACCGTGAAAAAAAGATTTTCTCTCGAATGTTTAATAACGGTTCTCGGTAGGAATTCGAGGAATCGCGGTTTTTGCAAGTGACAAGTTATTAATTGGAAATTCATTAATCTGAAGTGGAAGGTGTACTTGATTTTGTTCGTTACTCGATTTTTTTCTTCGGTTTCATTAAGGAGGTTCGGTGACGACTATCGAAGTCAAATCAGTGCTTAATTTTCGTAACTGATTTTTGAAGGTTTAATGCATTAAAAAATAATAGTCGATGGTGATTTGTATTGGAGCATGTATACTTAATCCAGTGAAAGATCAAAAGTGGCGAATTTGCATTAAGATTAACTGATTAACATTTATTTGTAATGGGATTTTCGTTCCGTTTTTTCCAAGTATAATCAGTAATTCTTTATCGATTTGAATAAGTGACGGCTTATTCTCTTTCTCAAAAGATAGTCTATGAATTGACCGCCACGATATTTTATAGTGTTGATCGTTTAATAATTATTAGCCTGTTATATTACAAAATATCTAGGCGGTCGATTCGTGGAGTATCCTTTGAGAAAAGGAATTTGAAATGTAATATAATTTGAGTTCTAAATTTTGCTACTGTAAGATCTTATGCGTCCTTACCGACCTTATTTTCAAGAAATCTTAACATGAGAATCGTGACTTTAACACCATGTTCTTATGGGACTACGGGAATGAATGGACTACAAATAGTTCAAAAAATTGACACTGCTTACGGTTAGATAACGCAAATAACAAAATCATTACGGGTACATTAAATTGTGAATCCGCCAGCAAGCTGGCAAAATGGAGTCACCGAACATTTTATCTGATTATCTTGAATTAAAATGTAGATATGCGGCCTAAATGGACATTTTCGAAAGGACCCGTCTCCGATTCGTCTATGTTTGGCAACTGTTACAACAACAGCTGATCAAATCAGCAACTTTTCATAGCTATCCTTTAATAAGCAAATTGAATTTTACCAATTTGTGTATGCACTTTTCCAACTTAGTTTTTATCGTAAGTGTACCAATATTTACAACTTTCTAATTAATCCGTTTTGGGTGGTCAGTGAAGAGGGAGTCATTTGACCACGATGCAAATGGTCGTCCACTTTAACGTTTTTCGGTACTGAATTTGACCGAAATGGGAAAAGCCTTCCGGATTTAATACGGTTTTGAAACTTTCGAAAAATGTATGTTTTGCTCCTACATTGGCAAAACCTGAGACAATGAATTCAAATTCCATTCATGAAATCGGTATTATTTAGCGATGATTATACATAGTCATAATTCAGCGATGATTATACATAGTCATAATTCAGCGATGATAGTAAATAGTCATAATCCGCAATTTGGTTCGAATTGCGCCGAATTTTTGCTTTATAAAAAAATAATGTTCTTGGATTAGCTTTAACAAAACATAAGATAGCAAACTCAAATTTCATACATCAAAATAGTAGTATTCAGCAATAATAGGTACACCGTTTCGTCATAATTTGTTATGTGGCTAATTTTTTGTCAGAATGTTAATTCGTATGAAAGAAAGTTACAAAGTTAACTGGGGAAATAGTGCCCTTATTATTATTGTTTTTTTTTACAAAGCTTTTTCTATGAAGAAGCGAACATAGATGAATATACTTTCTCATAGAGGTAACTTTGTAAAAAAAGACAAAAATAGCGAGGAAGCAATTGGCAAAGTTTTATGTTTAGAATATTCCAACGATTTTGAATGTTTTTAATTTGTTTTGAAGACCGTCAACATTAGATATGTATTTATAGGAAGCTTTTATATTATACATATAACCTTTCGACATTATCATTAATCAAATATTTTCATTCAAAATAGTCTTGAAAAGTTATTGGAAAACTTCAAAATTGTTAAACTATCCTTATAGAAAAAACTTTTTCGGGATCCGCAGAATATTCCTCTTGTGTTATCAAAAAAGTATATATCGTTTTCCTTAAATAATATTTTTCCTCTAATTTATTAATATTAATTCGGCAGCAGAAGAAATCAATGCCTTTACTATCGTCAATAACGACCTTTAAAAGATATTCTTAAAGAACCGGAATTCACTTTACATCAAGCTTCTTGTTCAGAACTTGCGAAATATCTTTGCATGGACGGTTTGTTTGCTATATTATTTGTACTTTTTTTGAAAACCTGATGCCAGCCAATTAAATGGTTTATGGCGTTGTGTCAGTTAAATGTTTATTTACGACCAATTTCGATTTCGAGGAATGCGTTACTCACGCTTCGTGAATTTTACTTCCATGAGTAGGTATGTACCATCGCTGTGTAGCATCGTTATAGGAATTGGGGGATCACCCACAGCTATATTGTATTATAAATGTGCCTGAAAGAGAAGATAACAGAGGAAAGCGAGTGACTAAAAGGCTATTTGAAATGGATCAGTCTCCTTCATGTCTGTATTCTATAGAGTACAGATATGTTGGTTGCGTTCTGCCTTAAGGATGTATGATACGTACAGTCCCACCAAAAGTGAGTTTCAGAAACAATTTCGATCACTTCCCGATGGGGATAAAAGTCGGCAAAAAATAATGCATATTAAAGGTGTTGAAAAGATTGATTTCGCATAATAATAATCCCAACATGTTATTAACAAATTGGTGAAAAAAACAATTGTTCAACAAACAATAAGTCAACCTAACTTTTTTTCTAATGAAAATGATATGTTAATTTATTTGAATGCATACGAATTTTTCCAGATTTTTTTCTTTATTTTGATTTTGATTTTTTTGATTTTGAAAAATGCGCAGAATATAACAAATTTTGGATATGCGTTTTGCAACAAAATCTTGAGTGTAGTAAATGATTTTATGCCGAACACATATCCAAAATTCGTTATTTCGAGCACATTTTTTTTCATAACAAAAATAATTAAAGGGTGAAAAATATACATCTGATGATAATGAATACCAAAATCTTCATAGAATCCCTTCTAATCTGTTTTGCTCCCTTGCGTTATCACACATTTAATATTACGGATTCATAAAATTAGACCGAAACATTCAACAGTGAAACAGTCAAGTCTGTAAGTAATATGTTTTTTTCAGTGATTAATATGTACTATCGTGTAGAGAAAGATGAAATATCTTAATAAAAGTGTAGTATTACTCAACTAAATAATAACAAATATAGATTTTTCAATTAAATTCATTATTTTAGTGAGGATTTAATAGGGCAGCCTTTAAAGGCTCATAATATTTAGCCTTTAAAGGTCTCAGAAAAAAAAAGCGTGACCGTCCTTAAGGAAACCCTATAAGGCTTCTACACACGGAGAGAAATAATTGGTTGCCATACCCAAGCGCGTGGTTAAATACGCTCCAAGCAACAAAATTGGTTGCGAGAATCAACTATTGGGTGTCACACTCAATAGGTTGTTTATGACGTCCAAGTGGTAAGTTGTGACGAGTAAGTGGTTGCTTGCGACATCCAGTTGGTCAGTTGTGACCCCCAATAGTTGGCTCTCCCAACCAGTTTTGTTGCTTGGGGCGTATTTAACCACGCGATTGGGTGTGGCAACCAATTACTTCTTTCCGTGCATAAGGCCCCTAATATAACTAGGGAAAATTAATCAGGGCCTTGGTAGAACCCTGATAAGATTTCTTCACGAGTTTAAATCCGATATCTCGTGAATTGCACAAGCAATGGTCTGAACGAGATGTGGAGTAAATCCTAAATAACATAGAATTTAATCCCGTGGACTGATTTTCGTAACATTAATTTTTTATCTTCACAAATTCGGTACCTACTACAGCTGGATAATGATTCACCTTCGTTAAAGATTTAAGCCGGGTCGGTCGTTGAGTTGACTTGAGTCAAATGCTATAAAATTCGAATCGCACGTAACATGCGCGCCGGTTCCGTGAGCACCTCAAAAATGGTTCTTCGGGTCATTCTTCGGGGGCTATGGGGGACGAAGCCCATCAACAACGAGCCGGCACCCCGTAGAGGTGCCGGGTTGATCGTTGTATTCTTGCCATCTCATAGTGAAAATTTATGAGCAAGGCGAGTTGGATCGAATTTCATTCGCATAGAAGTAATATCGTAGGAAGTAAAAAAAAAATAGAAATAAGCAACTTACAAGGTACTACTTTGTATCCTTTTCTCGTAAGACTCTATATTTATAAACCTTCCTGACAATCAGACAAAGTTATCCCAATGTATACAAAAAGTCCTGTGTACATTCTGGCGGTAAACTACCTTAGGGCTTTTATGGTACGTGTAAACTTTGAGGGTACATAGAGATGGTTCGAGGAGGTCTTAGCAGCTACATCAGCAGCCAGTAGCCAAGAGGATCACTATTGCATCCCTTGCTGGTCAGTTCGGTCAATATCCGTATAAGGGGAAGGAAAACAGACCTAAACGGAGAGTGAAAAAGAGATAGAGTGAGCCGAATATAAACATGTGGGAAGAAAAAGCCAATATGAGATGTGTAAGCAACTACTGCCGCTGTAACGTTCAACAACCCTATATATTATAGGAATCAACTCTCTTCATCGCTTTTCCTATTCTTGATTGTTGCCTTAAGTTCTTGTCGTTCTAGCGTTCATTTTTCAAACGGCAATCATTAAAAAATAAGACAGGAAAAAAGAAAGAAGCTATATAGAAAATATATTTTTACAGGTATTTTTTTTACTCGACCTTTGATACAAGGTTTTCGTTTTTCTCAACAATTTCCCGAATATTAAATGTGAATTTGTGTATCAAATTTTAAATACCACTTCATGCATAATAATTTGAAATAACAGCATATTGATTTTCATCATGAAAATTGCTACACTATCACTTCATAGCATTTAATATTCCCGCGATTGTTCTCGTGTACTATATGAAAAGTGATCTTCGTGCAGTTTCGAAAAAATTGCTTATTTCAGGTAACCCTTTGATTGAATGACACTTTGACAAGGATATCATTAGAAGCAGGAAGAGTATACGTGGGTATAACGTCAGTATCGGTCAGGAGGCGTGGATTTGCTGAGCCACAGGACATACAGAACGACTAGGGAACGTACCAGACGTATCTACCCCCTTGGGCAAACTATTAATCAAATGGGTTTGTTCGCCATGGTGTTCCGGGTGAATATTAAAGCAGCCATCAAAAGGGTTCTGGATCCATTCGGGTCGTCTCCTGGGGCCAGCTCTCTGTTGGGGTGCACTGCGTACACAAGTCCATCCCATTCCTAATTTTTAACCCGTAACGCACTATTTCATCTTTACACGTATCTGCCCAATGCATGGGTCTTTTCTCGTCAGTTTTATTTATTTATATTTTATAGTTCGGATTTAGTATCAATTCGTACCATGTATCAAGGTGACTATTCATTAGTAATTGATTATTTGTGTATAAATTTGTTGCTATAGACAACTGGTTGTTCAAAGTAACTAGCTGCATTAATTTTGTCTGTTATCAGGAGTTCGTTGACTTTAGTAGTGCACGCAACAAACACGAGTACGTAAGCTGAATATTAGAAGAGTTTGTTAGTTGGTTAAGCCAACTATAACGAGAGTGTCTGGTGTCACAAATTTTATTGACACACTTACATATTTTAGTGCATCAAGTTAATATAGTAATCAATTTTTGCTCAAAGATGTAGTTGAAATTTTCAAAGTATTTCATTACAATTAAAATATTGTCGAAGTAATTTATCATAGAGTTATATTGATATTGACGAAATAACGACAAAAATTCAATACCCTCTGATATATTTTCGGTAAATCTTCTCAAAAGTTTGAGTTTTTTCCCGATTTTGATAAATTTTTTCGAGGTTTCATATAAATGGTTCTCGTATAAAAATTTGATGGCATATAAGAATACTTCTTCGAGACAGAAAGTTAATATATCAATATTTTTTTGGGTAAGGAATTGTTATGAAACTGAAATCAACTATCCTTAGTTTTAAATCGAAAACAAATTTCTAAAAAAGTTTTTAAAGAGCTAGCACCGTGATTAATGCCGAGTAGCAGGTTTGTTTGATGAACATTTCACAACTTAATTACAAGATAAAATTAAAAAATTAAATCCTTGGCATTGAAACATGATTATATATTATTTAAAATTAAAATAACGTCCAAAATTTGTTCGTAAATTAGTAGAGTAAAAAAAACTACGGATCTGATTTTCTAAGAATTTTATGTATATTTAATTCGTTGATTTTTCCGAATACATATATATTATTTTGAATTTTTCCAGAAAAAAATTAGTTTCATCGTTTAGGAACTCACTTAAAAAAACAAACTCACAGGAGTGCCGATTACAATCACCCTCCACCAGGGATAGGCAATATTCGAATAAAAATATATTCTAAATACATTTGAATTTGAATAACTGCAATAATATTTGTAGCATATTTTCGATGAATAGAGTATACTTCGAAATCACCGATTTTTACCGACCAAAGTCGGTAAAAAAAATCTACTCGAGCATCCTCTTAAACTATTCAATGAATGTGACATATATCATCTGTCTCACATAGTCTTAAGTTGATGTGTTACACTCTGCGACGCAATGAGTGCGACAGACCCAACGCCATTGGCCATCACAGAAGAGCGACAGAGAATGACTAAAGCGTGTAACAAATCACGTTAAGGTGATTTTCTACACCGACCGAGTAGCTTGAGTGTGATTGACAAAACGCCATTGGCAGTTGCTGTGGAGCGAAAAAGAACGACAAACGCGCGTAACACATCACATTAAGGTTACGTGCTACATATCGTCCGTCTCTCTCAGATCATCATACCAGCGTGTGAGATACACCGAGAGAAATAGATACTACGCGATAGTAAAAATATACTATCGAATAGCATATTGGATGCTTCGTATAGGGATCACTCTCTGGAGTGCAACAGTTAGTATCCCAGTAAACACGTTTTTGAACGGCAATGTAACCTAGAAGTTACATGTGATTGTAACAATGTTACCCTTGCGATATGTCGAGGATATGTAACGTAGGAGTAACTCGTGATGTTCCATTTGTTATATGCAGGTAATGTTATCGTTATGTAACATATTTTCGTTGCCGTTGCATAACAAAAGCTATGGAGCTGCAACGCAACGTGCAAGTAACAATGGGGACGTCACTTTCGTGACAGGAACGAAATGTTGCGGTGATGTAACATGGCAACATAACAAGTATGTTGCGAAAAGTATGTAACATACATATTACAGTGGTTATAGAACACCGTTAACATTCACGTTATGCAACCGTTTAATACCGTAGTTCCGTTACAGTTATGTAACGAAAGTGTGTAACTGTAATGCAACATCTTTATAACGATTGTAATGTAACTGTGAGGATAGTCCAGTCATGTTACAGTTACGTAATGTGATAACATTGCTAGAACGTTGCAAAAATATGTAACATCTACGTTATGTAGTTTCGTTACAGTCATGTAACAAAAATGTGTTATTGTTACGTAACATGTGTATCACGATGTGATGTCCGCTAGATGGCATACGACTTAAATGTTTCTCGCAAGCGATTCGTGTCACTAACGTATATAAGTCAGCGTAGCTGTGCAGCTTCATATACACACCGGAGTGATACTCTTCGGAGATTTCAATCGCTTCGCATCATTTGTCAATAGCTTGTTCTACTTTTAATAGTAGCAGCTAATATTTTTGACTCCCAAGGGTAGCAATTTATCAATCCTTGAAGCTCTTTTGTGGACTTACAGTCCACAAAAGAAAAGCCAATGTATTGTCAATATGACTACATTTTGGCAATATAACGAAACAGTAATAGCTGTGTAATTCAAATTGCACAACACAACATAACTAAATTGCAACGCAAACGTAACACATGTTACATAACACATAGTAACATTGCTGAGTGGCAAATAGTAAATTACATGTAAGTCACATGTAAGTTACAAACAATTTTTTTGATTATGTTGCTGTTACCTTGCAGTAATATCCTGCAACACACTACTAACATTGCAAGACCATAACGGTTATGTAACACACGTTATATAACATTTGAATGTTACTTGTTACATATCTGTTACACTACGAAATATACGGGCAACGTAACTCAATTGTAACAGTTACGTAACACATGTTATATAACATGGTAACATTGCTGAGTGGGAAATTGTAAATTACGTGTAACTTACATGTAAGTTACACGTGAGATTACTTGTTACATTGAGTTACATAGCCGTTACGTTGCTGTTACAATACCGTGTTTACTGGGATAATTATAGTAATGGTTAATATCTGATTGTACCAAGTACATTCCGTATAATAAACCCTTACAATACACACAATACACGGTACTATCCAAATACTACCCGATAGTATATAATATTTAGTATATCGGATATTAAAAATCTTAGTATCTATTTCTCTCAGTGTAGCTGAAACTCCCGAAGGGTTATGCGTCGTCACAAATGATATTTCGAATGACAGTCGACAAAGATGACTGACTGCAGAATGCTTAGACGCAGTCAGTAATTCTTATCTTTTGCCTGAAATAACAATTGTGGCCGAGAACAACGCATTAGTTTTTGTTACCGACCGAGCAGTAGCACATCATCTCAAATAAAAATAAAATAATTGAACCATATCGAAATGGTATTCTCCGGAGGATATTGACCGTAGATTTATACGACCCAATAATGATGCGCCTTCGTAGAAGACTCGAGCAGAATTGGTCACCGTTGACTTGAATGAAAATTTTATAAAATTTGGATCGCATGGTGCATGACGTGTAAGTCGTATGGACTGTTCGCAGTCCTACAATCGGGTAGAAGCGCGACGGTCCTGCGAGTGCCCCAAAACAGCACGAAGGGCCATTTCCTGGGGGGTTTTTGGGATCAGAGGCCGCCAAGAACAACCCAGCACCCTTTCGGGGCTCAAACATGTTTACGTCTATTTTAATGATTTTTTTTTCATAATATTGAATTTCTGTACGTTAAATATGTATATAAAATGGGTTCGTAACGTATGTGCAACAAATGGTTAACAAAGAACGTCCCTTATTTCTATATCGTACCCGCTCCGCTTGATTCAAAAGCTCTGATGGGGTTGCATCAACGATTTTTTCCCCGTCTTACTCTCTCGGGTAAAAATATTGTGACAACTCCTCGGTGAGTGCGAGAATGGGTGCTCCGCGAAGGATCACTCCGTGGTGCTCTTCATTGTGAAAAGTTGTCGCGGGTGCGCACCCCTTCCAAGGGGAAAGGACTGCTGTGCAAGGGCCCTCGTCAGGTCCAGATATCGAGGCTCTTCCATTTGCATTTTGCATCATCAGCCCCTCCCGACGTGTCTATCCAAAACGAATTTTAATTTCCTGCCTCGAAACTCTGCGTTTCTTCTCACAGGAGCACATTGATCGTTCAGGATCGGGGGGTGGGGAGCTCTATTCTTGCTTTGAAATGAAATGGAGAAACTCTGCCCTAGAATCATGCAAATTTTCACAGCGCCCTTTATTCCTTGCTTGAATCCAATCTCCGCTCGCGCTTCTTTAAGAAAATTCGTAAGTGCCCTGAATTGATTTGAATGAATTCGAGATAGCTTCTTCTGTGACTAAACTCTAAAAAAGTTCTAAAAAATGATGAGTGTATTCATTTTACTTCCTCATATAGGAAGCTTTGTTTTGTGAACATTTTTTTTTTCAGAGATATTCATTTCTGGACATTCAGAATAGTTTAAAACATCGACCAAAGTGGTTTGGAAAAAAAGTCTGTAGCTATACGTCTGTGTAGGTGTGTGTGCAGGGTTTCAAAATTTTGAACACCTCTAACTCAAGAACCGATTGAGTTGAAATTTGGCGCGTAAGTGAAGTAGCAGTCTGTCTTTGACAGTTCTTGTATTTTTGGAAAACGTATGCAAACATCTTTATTTTATTGGTGTATTTGAAGTTAAAAAAAGGAACGTGCTCACTCTAGTTTCGGAAAGTTGGTGATATTTTGATGAGTAATTCTTCATTACTGCAGGTACTCCTAATGTTGTTTGGTATTGAGTTCGATTTAAAGCATGAGACAACAATATCAAATTTTGTCCATGAAGTCGGTACTATCAAGCGATGATTATTGCGTAGTTTCGTTACAATTTGCAATGTAGTTTAAGTATTTCAGAATCTTAATTTTTATAAAAAAGCTTCAAAGCTGCAAATCGCTCCCTTATTATTTTCAGTTTGTTCTACGTAACTTCTTCTATGAGGAAGTCAAGATCGATGAACGTACTACATTATAAAGGTAGCTTCGTAAAAAAAAGAATGAGCAAGCAATATGCAAATTCTACTTTCCAGGTTTTTTATTTTTTCATCACATATAAAGTATGTAAAAAGATAAAGTCTTACAGGTCTACTAACGAAGAACTACTATAAATTATCTTCCGCAGTTGACAATAAAAAATATTAATACCAAATGTAAAATTTTTTTTAAATTGCCTTGACAAAACAGAAAAATTCGGCAGAGGCCTCATATACACCATAAGATTTGAAACTTTTGTTCCACGACTGACTGGAATTCTGGATCGACTAGTCAAAATTTAGCAGTGCCGACAATTACACCACTGAAACCAAAGAGAAATATAAAGAGAAACCGCGAATATTGTGGTGCGTGCATGCATCCTCATCGGTGCGGTTCGCAGTTTGAACCCAAATTTACGTACGCGACCGTAACAAATTATAGTGAGGAATCTAAATTGGAAATGATGAACGAAATTCTTAAATATTTATTCATACATTTCGTCACTGTACTCCAGTGAATTAACGATAGAAACTTCACGCCAATAACAAGTGTGATTAGAAACTTGGGTTTTTTTAATACACCAGTAGCAACTTTTTTTTAAGCTCTGATAAAAAGATTAATTATATTGATAAATGAATATTTGACGATGGAAATTAATATTCAAATCATGATAATGATAATATAGCATTGTGAATGACACGAACCCCCAACAAATTGTAAAGGGATGGGAGCATTATTCTCATATTATAATGAAGTGGGAATTCTTAATTGGAGTCATGCATATTCTCACGCAATCTGATATTTTTGAGCCTGTATCCTATCTTTGCTTTCGCTTATTGTAAGAAAAGTGATAATATCTCTGTCTCGATTTATATTGATCAATTCAAGACTTCTTCTGTTACTGAACTCGAATATTATTGTACAAAACTAAAAATTCCTTTGTGTTACGGCTCAGGTAGTCGACACTGAAGACGGTAACTATTTTGGGGTTCGTTTTCCGATTAATGGGTAAAACCAAATTTTTGCATTTACTCGCGTAAAATATGTGAATTCATTAATTTGAATTTAACAGTTTAAAACATCAACTTAACAAGGTAAAACTTCTCATATTGTCACTGTTGATGACAATTAGTAGTCGATTAATAATAAACTTATACTTAAACTCGGCGCTCAAGCGCTTGAAATATTGTATTTATGACATGTTTGTTTATTTGATATTGATTGAAGACTGAATATTCAAATTAATGAAAAAAATGATGAAAGAGAGAATCGGAATTTGAGTGGGGTTTTCGGGGACCGCGCGACGGCCCAAATATGCTGACAACGGACGACACGGGCAGTCAGCGGTATATACAAGTGCAATGAACGAAGCACGAAGTTGCGGAACAATTTGATATTGGCAGGAGTTGGGACTGTATTTTGACAAGGATGGGGATTAAATAAATATTGATTATATTAGGAAAAATAGCCAGGACGTAACACTTAGTCTTTGTTAAATGCTCATTAAAACTATTAACATATCAAAAAATAAATAGTTGACCATGTGACATGATATTTTAAATCTTAATAATAAAAAAGCATTGTTAATAACACTACCATTGGAACAGACGTTAAAAACATGAGAGCATTATTCTCGGTTTATAATGAAATGCGAACTATGCACTAGAATCATGCAAATGCTCAAGCCACCCTTTATCCGTCGCTTGTATTTAATCTCCGTCCTCCCTGAAACCACTAAAAGTTAGGATAGTGATCTAAATTTATTCACCTCGAACAAGACCGTTTTTGTCATTAACCCAACATTTTTTTATAAAACCAGTAAATTCTTGGATTCTTTGATTTTTTATATCATCAGTTATTATCTCAACAAATAAATATTTAAGAAATGGTATTCGAAATTACAATGATAATACAATGGCATCGGCACTTATAATTTTCTTTATCTTATTTTTCGTAATTCGGTATTCAAATAAAATCAGTACTAGTTTTTTTTTGTACTTCGATACTCAAAAAGTATGAATAAAAGTATGATTTTCTCGCTTTGCACTCACTAATACGGCAGAACTGTGCGCTAAAGTTATCAACATTTTTACGGGATTCTTTATCCCTTGCTTATATCGAATGTCCACCCTCGTTTGTTATGCCAAAGTTATCATAGTCACGTAAGGCGTAATATAAATCGATTCGCGACATTTACGTCTGTCAGTAAGCCCTAAAATTCTTGTTTAATACAAAAAATTTCTCAGTCATTTTTAAACTTCCCATCAAAACGATGAATAATTTCCACGAGTATGTATTTCTCAAATCAAGAATGATATTTTAACTCGCCATATTACTGAAATAGCATCTATAATGAGTAACCTCAGAATACTTCGCAAAATTGTGACAGCTGAATCCATATATTTCAGTTCATTTTACCTAGCTTGCAGTATTATTCTTGCATGTCGCTAGAAAAAGAACTTTGAAATCGTATTGAATAATGGGGAAGGATGATTTGCGATCCTTTGGCCTTGTAGTTTCGGCTATAAGGAAGCTGAGTGAAGCCCAGGGTTCACCGCAGCAAAGAATAGTCAATTACTTATCTGCGGAGTACGGATTGCCCAAGGAATCGATCAAACGACCGGTAACTATAGCGCTGATAAAAATTTTTCCGAAATACATTAAGTCTTTCCATAATAAATCGTAAATTTAGTGCCTGGAATAGAATACCAATCATTTTATGATGAAATTCGAGGAAATAAAAGTATCAATCATATTTCTTCGGTACAGCTTGCCAAGGTTCTAAGACGTTGCGAAGATTTTGGTGTAATTGAGCGTCGGAAGGGCCAGTACGTGTTTAACGAAAATCCGATTGTGCGTTTGAGACCAGCATGTTGCGATTGTAGTGATTGCACTGGAGCCTGCGGTTTCTGTCCAAAAACCGGCAAACGTAGCGGAAGATCGAGCAAGAAAAGGCGAAGTAGCAGCGGATGTGGCTGTAAACGGCGAGACAAAAGTCGGCGGCGTGAAAGCAAAAAAAGAAGTGGAGCTTCAAGGTGCGGAAGCAAAAGACGAAGAAAGTCCGGCGGAATAAGAAACAGCAGGAGAGGCCGATCACATAGTCGAGGAAAGTGTCGAGCACCTCGTAAATTACGAAAACGACTGCGCAAAAAAAAAAATTGTTGACCCCAACCGACAACGTCCGGCTAGTCCCGTTTCAGAGTTGATAAAACTGATACATAGCATGTGAGCATTGATAACGTTGAAACGAATCATTTTATAAAATTAGAATACAGAGCTGGGTCACAACTCATAACGTAATCAGTTCGTGGAATGATATAATTTCATAATTTCATAATTTCATAATTTCATAATTTCATAATTTCATAATTTCATAATTTCATAATTTCATAATTTCATAATTTCATAATTTCATAATTTCATAATTTCATAATTTCATAATTTCATAATTTCATAATTTCATAATTTCATAATTTCATAATTTCATAATTTCATAATTTCATAATTTCATAATTTCATAATTTCATAATTTCATAATTTCATAATTTCATAATTTCATAATTTCATAATTTCATAATTTCATAATTTCATAATTTCATAATTTCATAATTTCATAATTTCATAATTTCATAATTTCATAATTTCATAATTTCATAATTTCATAATTTCATAATTTCATAATTTCATAATTTCATAATTTCATAATTTCATAATTTCATAATTTCATAATTTCATAATTTCATAATTTCATAATTTCATAATTTCATAATTTCATAATTTCATAATTTCATAATTTCATAATTTCATAATTTCATAATTTCATAATTTCATAATTTCATAATTTCATAATTTCATAATTTCATAATTTCATAATTTCATAATTTCATAATTTCATAATTTCATAATTTCATAATTTCATAATTTCATAATTTCATAATTTCATAATTTCATAATTTCATAATTTCATAATTTCATAATCATGGGTTGTTTTTTTTCAGAACAAATTTTTGTGACCGCGGAATGGAAAATAAAATTGCAGGGTTTTGCCCAGTGAGGTATAGTAAAATATAATCATCACCGTTCTTATATACACTCCAGACGATGCAATCCACTGGGAAAACAGGCTTCCGACCATTGAGCGTCTCATTCGTTAGCTGAAAGTTTGCGCTTCCGGACACTGTCTATGATGCTCCCACTCTCTTTATCTCTGATTCTCTCCCGAGAGAAATATTTCGCCTGAAAACACGGCAAAGGGTGTATAGTACAGATGAAAGATTCCCCAGAATCCCGAGGCGAGAAAACAACGTTCGTCTACACTGGAAAATGTTCGCGCATATACGGAGACAGAAATGAGTCTTAGCCTCGGGTAGTTGCGTTGGATACCAATATACGAGAGTAGCGTCACGTTTTTAGGTCGAGGCTCGAAAGAACTTTAGTCTGACTTCATGAATAAATGAATGTAAAAAAAATTGTAATTTATGTGTTTCGCTAATGATGCTGATTTGTCGTTGTACGTCTTTTAGGAACGTTCATTTTTAACCATATGTTGTGGGTCTATAGCATCTCTATGTGTTACTATGGCAGACCGAGAAATTAGTTTTATAAGAATATCTACTAAATTTTGTTTGATATCCGGTAATCGCTTTAACAGCTTTTTATTATTTTATTCTCTAATTGGGCTGACCTGGATTTGTTGGAAAATGATATTGTAATGTGATTTAATATGAAATCTATCCGAATTCCAAAGGATGAGTTTTATTATTTACCCAATGTTGCGGTAAAAACAGTACCGTTTCAAAACTGTATTTCAAGCCAAAAATGGTTTTTGTTTTCATTCAGAATAAATTCGTTCGCGAATTCAATATTTTATTGAATTCAATGTCTTTAGCATTGCTCGATATTTTCGAGATGGAGCGAGGAAAGTTTTTCACGCATTTGTACTTCTTTTATTTTTGGTGTGTATTTATAGTAGGACAATTATAATGAGCAATTATCTTAATAGGTTTCTTGTAATTTGCTATCCCGAATCTGCACAACTTCTATCTCGAAAATTGCCCTGTAATGAGCTTTAAATTTATCCAAGCTTTAGGACATGTATTTCATAGTTTTTTGTGCAGTGGATGTAAGCGTTACGAAGTTTTTAAGTAACATTTCAAGCCAAACATAAATGAGCTGTACTTCACTACGGTGTAGAAAGCAGAGATGGACATATCTTATTTCGATGGTTTTTTATGTATATCAATTTGTTATTGGATATGCGTACAAAACCATCAAAATAAGATTCAACAAGTCTGTAACTTAAAACCGTTAGCAATACATACAATTTCACCCGGACAATTTTGTAGAAAATGCAATGTTCTAATAAATTCCTATTGACTTTTTTGTACTAACGTCAGTAGTTGAGTTGATAACAGTTAAAAATAGAACATGATCGAAATGGTTTCAACCTCTATAGCAAAGCTAAAAGGTCCGGAAAAGTCACTTAGCGTGAATAAAAAATGTTTAAGGAATTATATTACTTTTCAAGAAAACAAATTTTTTTGTGATGACAAATTTTTTTCCGGAATTTCTTATTAGCACTATCAAAAAGAGCAATCTTCAAGACACAGTGTTAAGCTGTTTCGAATTATTTTGCACGTTCAGTAACCGAATTAAAAGAGCTCGAAGTCAGTTGTGAAAGAAGGCTCTAGCCGGCTTTAATGACTTTAGTAGCTTAAGGGTGTTAAATATAATGCTGAGATGGTTATTAAATTTTGTGTACGAAGTACGACTACTTGACGTACAATTCGTGCAGTATTTTAATTTTTCCCGCTTTTGTGAGGCTCGGAAAAAAAATTCAAAGTAATTGTGCTAAAACTCCCATGTTATTTAAACGGGAAAAAGTTTGTACTTTCTGGCACGTTTTCCCGTTGACGTAGAGCTCTCAAATTACAAGCAAAATTTTTTAAATTTATTTAGGACAAAATGAAGGGGCGTCTCGGACAAAATCGCTCAACATCGAAATTAACGATCATCCTAATATATATATATATATATTATGGGGTGTCCCAAAAAAAAAAAAAAAAATTCTTGGCTGTTGATGGCCAAGTTGAAATATATGCAGAAATACGTTTTGGTGAAAGAGGAGCTCAATAGCTAATTTTTTAGAGGTCGCTCAAGCGAGATTTGTATTTTTTAAATGTACTAAATTTTAATTTTTGAAAAAAAATTTAATAATCACCGTAACACCATCCAAGCAAGTAGTAACCATGGTTTACGTTGAGCATCATGGCGACTAAGCGGGAAATCACTGCTCTTGTACGGCAAAGTGAAAGAAGAGGAAAGGAAATATAAAAGAAGTAAAACCGACATAAGCAAAAGATTTTTAATCAATTCTTTGAAGGAAATGAATCATTGTACGTGTTGATTACAATCAATTACCAATGGTAGTGATAATATGAAAATAAAAAGTGATAGTAAATATTTAAAAAACAAGAATTACGAATATCAGTTATTTTCGGGCATTCTGGTAATTTTACCATATTCAGAGAAATTAAGATGCATTGATATTTAAGAAAGTTATCCTGATTCAAAGAACTAAAAATCAAATTGCGACATGAAAAATCAAAGGAAAAATGTGGAACAAATAGGAAATATCGAGATCACATTATCGTATGGCGCTCAAAAATCATATTTTAAATCATGGAATATGTGTAAAATTTTTCAAATAAAAAAAAACGGCGGTTTTGAAATTGGTTTATTTCGAGGATTTAAAAATGTTATTGGTGGTAAAAAAATCTGGAAAAAATTCCGAAGCCTTTAGGGGTCGGTAATAACATCATATTGAAAAATAATCAATATTGATGAGGGTCATGGCCTGCTGATTTGACGTGGAATTCCCAATATACATACATATATTATTCCTGTGCAAGTTTGATCACTTTGCATTCGTATAAAACATACAGTTGGTTGAGTGGATAAATAATTGCAAGTGTAAATAAGTAGTTTCTTCATAGTACCTCAAACGGACTGAAAATGGGCTATAATTGAAAGAATGCTAACTGCAACAACAAGACTGATACATTAAATAATATTACTTTTTTCATTTTTATTGTTGTGATTTGCTGTTTCTCCCAATACAGCCGCATCCGACTTACTGTGTCGCATTTGCCGGGAGTTTAAGGAAAACTGCGGAAAAATCGGAGTCAATTGTGTCGTTACGAATGTATCGAGTAATGACCAAAAAAAAATCTGTAACAAATGTTTTGAAAAAAAAATCGCTACCCGTTACAAGTGTATTAAGTAACAAAAAAAAAATTGCCACTCGTTACACATGTAATGAAATAAAATTCTTAACCCGATGTAAATGTATCGAGTAACGAAACAATGTCATTGACATTACTTGTAATAGAATTAGACATCTCCGGTACTCAATACAATTTTACCGAGTAATGCCCAATACAGATTTTGAACATCTCTGGTATAGAAAGTGAGATTTTCCGCATGCTCCACGAGCGAAAAGCTATTTTTCCGCACCTTATGAAGTAAATTCACACTCTTGTGAAGAAAATATCCAGTCTTCATATCGTAATATACTATTTTTTCTCAGCATAAAACGATTGACTTGTCATGTAAATTAATGTTTCTTCATTTCTAAGCATTAATATCTCGATAGTCTTTAATATTGAGAGTTTTTGATCGTGAAAGTAAAGAATCATGAATTAACAAGCTCGGCCGGTGCTTCTCTGTAGAAAAACGTGCCCGAGGACAAAGCAGCCTCAGTGGAATATCGGTGAGACAAATAATGTGTTCCACGAGCTGTGCTGAGTGAAAGAGATCTGAGCGTAAGTGAGGTGCTTGGGAAACCGACACTAGAGATGCCCGACATTGATTACACACACGTGTTGTATCTGCTAGTTGGTCTCTCGCTAAACAATGCTACCTTTTGTCTGTGCCAAGCGCTTTTACACCCTCCTGGCCCCCTAGCGGCTCTGACAGGAAAGCTGCGCCAGCAGGCTTCTGTAACAGAGCTTTAAGCCTCTTTGCACAGTAACTGAGAGGTAATCTTTGGCTATTTTAACATCGAGAACTTTCCACTTGATTCTTCAACAAAAAATCTATAATCCCTTTTTCAGTCTTTACTAATTCCGTGATTTCATCGATGGTTGAAAAATCGTTGGTTAGTACGTATAATTCGCGAGGTATACATAATTTTACATTAGAGGGAAAGTAACTTGCACTTCATTTAACCATTAAAAACCTCACATTAAAAGCTTCAACGAAAAATCTTCAGGCTAACAATTATTATTCATTTTTCCGGTTGTATTATTTCAATTAAAAATACGTAACTTATTGACATGTTTAATTAGGCTTATTTTTAGCTATTATCAAAAAATAATCTGGTTTCTGTTTGCTTACGGATCTGCTTTTGCCACTAAAAAAGGCCATGGGAGAATATTATGTTTTCATAAACTTTTTACAAGTATGTAGAAAGAACGCTCCAATAAATAAAAAATAATGAAATCCAACAAAAAAAAAAAAAACCGCCCTTTACATTTTTGGGTACATAGAAGTTTTGAGTATATATTCTAGTTTCTAAAACAGCATTAACTTGTTTCTGTCTGTCTGTACGTTCTCAATTTGGTTGGCAGCGCTATTTGTACGATAACTCTCAAAAGGAGCCGTGCATCGCAACGAAACTTGGTGCATGCTCATATAGCATAAGATATTCATTGTATGTCCATTTTAGGTCCATAATGTGACAAATATATCTTGTATATTTTATAGATATCGGTTCTTCATACATTCATGTATATATAGGCATTAGGGTGGCCCAAATGTCGGTGATATTTTTAAATTTTTAGTTTCGCCCAATAAAAAATATGTTTTCGGTGGAAAAGCAATTGGCGCGAGTAATCGAGCTTGCGAAAAATTATTTAGAGGTCGCTCGAAAGTTTCGAAATTTTTCAAAATTATTTTTTTTTTCGTCAATTTTTGTAATCTTTCACGCCTTATGATATCTTGTTATCTCATTAATGAATTATCGTTGATATCTTGAAGAAAAAATTGTCATCAAAAAGTCATCCAACGGAAAAAACGATTTTAAAATAAATTCATTTTGTTCTTCTTATTTTTTTCTCAACTCACAGCCTTAATTTTATCGCATTATCCAACGTTCAGTTCATATTTAAAAAATTCCCAAAGTTATGGCTAGCACAAGCATTAGATGTGCAGTTGCCTTTAGGGTCATGAAAAACGATTTACTTCGGTGAATGACTACTTAGCGTTAATACTTCCATAACATTTTTAACTACGCACTGATCGTTAGATAATGAAAGAAAATCAGAGGTGAGAACTGAGAACAGAAATAATAATTGAAAAAAAAATTTATCTTAAAATGTTCTTTGAACCAACCATGAACTAGGGGTGATCTAACCAAATGATATGAGAGATCAGATATTTAAAAAAATTAAAGAAAGAACAATCATTTTGAAAGTTTTCAAAGTTTAAAATTGGGATAGCTCTTTGGGATAACCTTTCCATGCTGCGCCATCCCGTGGTCATGCCTCGTGCCATCACACTATGACTTGCATTTTTGAGTGCGATAGTATCATTATTTTTTGCGACACGTGGATTTCAATCCATCGACAAAATTTCATAATTTCAATCCAAGTAATTCGAAACTGCAACCCACGATTTTACCGACAAAAATTTCACGCCAGTAACCAACGTGATGAGAAAATAACGTGTTACGAATTTCTCAGTCGCAATTTTTTTGTTTTTTGTGGATCAACAATTATGTGCTACAAGTAATCGAAATTGTCTTCAGCAGAAGAAGTACATTACATAACCTTGCCATTCTTTGATCCACCAACAAGAATAATTCGTTTCTTTGGCTTTAATATTCATGCATCGTTGGCACATGCGTTTCACCCTCGCTAGAAGGTGGAAAGGGAATCGCGACGGAAGCTGTGAAGCCACGAAGCCGCGATGAGGGTGCGCAGGAAGAAGCATCAGCAGTGGGAGTTCCCGGCAGTGAGTACAGACGTTTGCAGAACTCCTGAGAGCTAAAAAATGTAAGCTCTCGGAGCTCTCTCACTTCTGTGACTGGTGCCCATTACTTTGACATATTCCTTGCGGTTAGGGGAGCAGGAGAAGCGATGCCAGTCGCAGCAGCAGCGGTAGCAACCCCTCATCTCCACCCTCTTATTTTCCTCCTCTTTTATTAACGCATTCATTTGACTACGCGCTGCTTTCTTCCTTTATTAAACCACGGCGCGCGTGCCTTCAGCTCACGTGGAATCAGACGTTCACCGAAGAGGCAAACTCAGCGGGCCTATCAATTTGAATATAAATTACTTGAAATTTTCCTCCCCCCTGATTTCAATCCCTTTATGTGAAAATTCTCGGTAAATGGCAAAAAACGTCTTCAACAAGTTTTTGAGAGGGGGGAGAGGGAGAGAGAGCCAGTAAAATTGCACGAATATTAAATTAACATATCAAATTTCTCTTTGTTTTAAAAATCCCGCACCCAGTGATAAGATTTTCAATGACCAGTTAAATTTTAAGAACATTGAGGCACCTAAATTTTATAAATATGTTATGACCCAGCAATTTCACGTATAAAAAATTAAATCTCAACGAATGGAATACCACTGAACAAGCACATAAATTTAACATTTTTATCAGTAAAGTTTTTTACCCATGTAGAGAAGTGATCGTATTAAGGGGACCAAATCACCTAAAAAACGGCATAAGAAAAACATTTTTGTAAATGTTATCCTTCTTTGAAAAAATATTGTACTAATACCTCATTGAGTACGTAACAAACATCATAACACTGGAATTTCGTAGAGAGGTATTGTCCACAAAAACAATGTGAGGTGAAATCTTACATTTTTCACTTATCGTAGCTTCCAGACCAAATCGGCGGACCAATTTTAGTGTTTGATGTCTTAATTTATCTGTCGAAGTGTGCATTCTGGATTGAATATAGCGATTCTGGATGCAGTGAAAATTAAATTTACTGTAATAAATTATTTGGTGATCTTTTAATAGACAAACATTTATTCACATATTTGAAATCATAGCTTTGTCATAAAGACTTGAAATTAAAATTCCTATATTCAATCCAGAATCCAGTCTTCGCTAGATGAAATAAGATATCAAAGGCTGAAATTTGTTCGACCTGATAGTTACGACAAGTGAACCCTTTTACTTCTTACCTTACACCATTCTTACAAAAATGTGACCTCAAACTGACCAAACTCTCCGCTCCCACATATTTTACAACAGAACAATAATGAAAAGAAAACTGGTGTGGTGGCCTAGTGGTTAGAGTACTGGTTTCTAGACCAGAGCATCGGTAGGTCACGGGTTCAATTCCCAGTGCCGTCGAAAATTTTTGTTGAAAAATAAAAACATGGACGCGATGAAGCTCCAGATGTATACGTGAGACACACACAGGTAACTGTGGGGGTCACACGTATACAGCTGTAGTCTGAGTTTACATTCTCGACGAAAATCGTGATGTAGCTCCGCTGCCGTAAGGTGAACTCGACACCGGCTATATCGGCATAAGGTTTTTCTGCAATGTTTTCCTATGCCCTTAGCAGGAATGCTATGGCAAATGCGATGTAGAGGGGGAAGTAGGATGCGGCCGCATGGGGGCCTCGTTACTGATCCGGACCAGCCCCTCAGGGGGGACTGGCTACTGATCCGGACCAGGCCCTCAGGGGGGACTGGCTACTGACCCGGACCGACCCTGTAATGGGCGTCATGCCTGCAGACGGGGGGAAATGCGAATAAAAAAAATAATAATAAAAGTAAAAGAAAATCGAACAAACCACACACAAATTTCATTGTAAAATAAACAAAACACAGACACACAGCAAACATAACCTATTGGACCGGGGAGCCGGGTCACTGCTTCTCAACAATACACACACACACTATTTGCCAACGAAAAAATACTGGAGAGGTTCAAAAGAAGTATCCATAGTCAAAATGGAAAAAACAAAAAAGAGGTCACAAACTCAACACCGACATGAGACTACAATAATAAACTTCTGAAGAGGCGCTGATCAGGGTGACACGTAAAATACCTACATCGATTATTGAAGCCGTCATTCGCCGAAGCTAAGCTAGCAATCACTTAAACCATTTTGTTAAGCCTACAGGACTTCCTTCCTGTTTGAAGTTGAGCCCCCTGATATTGACTTCTATCAATACCCCCACAAATTATTTCAAGCTCCCCCCCCAGGCTCAATTGTCTCCCCTCTCCACGTCCTCCAGCCTCTACCCCCCTAGGCCAAGTTTTTCTGAGTATCTCAAGAGTCTAGACCCCTAAGTCCAGAGGGGTTGAAAGGTGGAGTGTCTCATAAGTTGGGGTACGGGCCACACGATACTTTAGAATACATGGAGAAAAATATTTTGCTGGGCCAGCTAATACACCGACAGCTAACTCACTTTTTTCTGGGCTAACAATATTTTTCTTTGCTAGGCCACTAACTGTGTTTCTAGGATTTAAAAAAAATTTGCTAAGCTGGCAAAAAAAAGATTCGGTGACCAATTATTTTTCTCCGCCTGTTTGTTTATATATTTCGATGGCTTTTTGTACTTTCGTTATTCTATGAGAAGAATTTTTAAGCTGTTTCAAGGAAACACTTTAATAATGATATAACAAATTTCGGTAAAATAGAAGATACCGTTTACCTCACAACACAATTTTTTTTGCTTTATCTTGCCATTGGTATCGTTCAAAGTCACATAATTGAATTTAATCAAATATCTCATCTTAGAGGGCATTGAAATGCGCATGTTTCCATTCTTTCGAATTGTGAACACCATAAACCATTTTCAAGTTATTAATGTATTAGTTCAAATAATAAATGATTCAAAAATACAACCAACAATTTATTTAAAAAATTGAAATATGATGTATCTGATAACCTGTTGGAATTATAAAATCTGATATTTAGAAAATTTTTCAGAATTTTTTATTTTGGGTAGCCCAACTAATACCGAAATGCCTCATTTACCTAATGCAAAGTCACGAAATCCTTCTATCTTAGAAGCTGAGAAATTCTTTTGCGACAACTCCAGGCAATTTCACTGGCTTGCCTTCTCGTCGGGTTTCTATTGTTACGAAAGTTCGAGTCGAGAGTGGTCTAATTCGATGCTCCTCATTCTCCGCTTCTCGCGGAACGACCGAGCACGGAAATTCCGGTTTGCCTTCATCCCCCGAGCCTCCAGCCGGCAATGCATCGTTATACATCCTCCTACCATTTATCTCTCTCTCTTTCTCTGTGTGTAATTGTACGTCTCTCGTTCACCTTCCGCAGTTTCAATGGAGTCAGCTACTATCAGCCTACTACATATATGTATGTATCTCTATGCTTCTTCGTCCGACCCTCGCAGACGATCATTCCAGTTTCAGATATGCGAATTGCATCATTCATATTTTCTTACACTTGGAATATCTTGCCATTCAAGCTGCTATGTTCCAGCAAAAAAAACACCAGTGAATAAAAATTCATATCCAATTTAGTAATAAAGCAGTCTGGTCGAATTATTAAGGATGTTTTCCATGTACTTCTTCATGTACATTTTCAATAAAAAAACTGTTTCGTATGAAATTTAAGTACTGCGCTGTACGATAGAAACATTTGAAAAAATCAGTGCCATTAATGATACTAAAAACATTGATTGTAAATGATAATGACATAAAGGTATGGATAAATTTGTTCAAAAGAATAGCTTGACAAATTCATTAAATTCTCTACTTTCGTTATAAAGCGAATTCTTTTTTAATCCAATAAATTGTTGTACGAGAAGGTTCAATCGATCACGAAACGAAATTTTTCATTTAATTTTAGGACGGAATTTACCGCTGATATGAAATCATTGAATGATCAGTTGCACGTGACCAGTTTCGAATATTAATGGGGAAAGAATATTTCCAGGCATTATGCGAAACATTACGCCATTCCCATGATGACACGGCGACCTTGTGTCACGTTGCCCGGCGCGGTGGTGTGACGAAACGCCGCTAGATGGCAAATAGTTACAGCGTATTTCGCAGGCAAATAAAGTTGGTGTAGAGCCAAGTTAAGGTAGTCCTCCTGTACAGTCTGATGCCGTATAAGTTCGAGGGAGAATTAAACAAAATTTACGAACAGTTCTCGATGAGATATAAATCTGAAAAAAATCGAGCGTATAGAAAATGCTGAAAAGGTTATTTTGGCATAATAATAATTAAAAAGTGTTATTGACGAATTACTTAAATAAATAATAGTGCAAAAAATTACCCGGCAACCTTACTTTTTTTGTTATGTGAAACATTTGTTAATTTTTCTTAATACGTATGTATTTTTTCAGATTTTTTTCTGAATTTCATCTGATGTTGGAAAAAAACGGCCATTTTCCAACATCAGATGAAATTCTTAAAAAAAAAAAACAACACGTATTCAGAAAAATAAACAAATCATTTTCATAACAAAAAAAGTTAGGTTGCCGGACAATTTGTTGCACAATTATTTATTTCAGTAATTTGTTGATAACATTTTTCAATTATTATTATGCCAAATTAATCTCTTCAGCATCTTTTACATAGTTGATTTTTTTCAGATTTTTATTTCTTCGAAAACAGTTCGTAATTCTGTCTGGATTTCGCTCGAACTTATGCGATGTCAGACAATACAGAAGGACTACCTTAAACTGCTATCACAATCACAGAAATTTCCGCGAATGTATATTATCACTCAGGAAACAGCCTTGTAAGATCTTAGAACGATGGATCGCACCGTTCAGGAGTTAAGAAATCGCAATCTTTGCAATCTATTGCACTACTGTTATAGGGAGTTCCGGCGATTCCGCGGTATTTACGTTATAACAGCTAAGAAAATCCTATCACGAACATAGAACTACTATGTATAGTTTAAATGGTAATCGCTTCAACATTTGCCACCTTTGGAAGACGATCGGCAGCACCGTTATTTAATTATTAATTTATTAAAACTCTTGGTCATGTTCACTTGGGAACTTAATTCGCAGCTGTCCCACTTGCACACCAACTGCACCGTATACTGCGCGCCCCCTAGTCTCGTCGCCCCACCTCACAAGCCCAGACTCCGCAACAACCATAAAGTCAAAGTGTTCGCAAAATTGAAACGATAATTGTAAATCGACTTCAGAAAAAGAAGCAGCTATCATCCGGAGGTTAAGGCTCCTTGATGTTGTTAGTTTTTTTAATTCCTTCAGACGAAGTAGCAGGAATATTGCAACAAAAAAAATGTTGCAAACCAGTGCCTACGACGAAATCATAGAAATATTGCAAAAAAACGTTGCAAATCGGTTGCAAAACAGTGCTTACGACGAAATCATAGGGAAATTGAACAAGAAAATTTGGAAAACAGTGCTTACGACGAAATAATATCGCAACAAAAAAAAGTTGTCAGTCATCACGACAAAATAAAAGGAAGATTGAGAAAGCGTTGCAAACCTCGTCGAAATAATATGAAAATTCGAAAATAGTTACCTTGAGGAAAAAATGAAAAGAAACGTCTTGGAACAGTCATCTTATCGTAAAAATAGGTATGCATTGACTAGACGTTGCGAAATACACTGAAAAAAATTGCAATGTTCCTGCTAACTACTCAGTAATAATTATAGCTTATTAATCCAGATGACAGTTTTCGTGGTTTCATTAAGAGTAACGTAGTTAATAGTGAATAGAATAAATGTAGCTACAAAAATAGTCACCTGGACTAACAAAATATAATCATCACTAAACAATTAGTAGGATGATCTCAATTATCTCAGTGCAGTTGAAACAACGATCGCGATTTTCGAAAAATGATCTAAACGTCTTGACCAAGCTTTGAGACGTAGATAAATAACATCGCTTGATAAATAATCGAAAGGCCCAAACCAACGTTAGTTGGTTAGAGTCGTCCGACCGTCTCCATAAATGACAAGGAACCTCGTTGGTGTACCGATAGTAAGGATAACCAACTGAGATCATAACCTCACTTCACCGGTTGGTTGGTGCAACAAATCATTTGGATTGGAGGCTATAGTCATGATAGTTGCCGAAATAATCGAAAGAAATGTTATGATGCTTCGACGATGCCAGCCTCTGATATGTTTATTTTGATGGAAGTTTGGAAAATCGTAACTCGGGGTTTGAGTCTAACGATGCCGAAGATTCCATTCTTATCGATCTTCCTGGATAGGAAATTCGAACATTTGGAATCTTTTTTATTTTTTGTCCCTTCAAATTGCTTTATCGATTCGTAAATCTGAACGGACGATATTTTAACAATTAATTTTTAATCGTGAAAAAATATCGCCACAGCTCGGAATCAAACCAAACTTCCCTCAAAATAAAAATATCACAAGCTGGTATCGTCGAAGCATCATAACATCTATTTGTACCACAGTGTGCGTGAAGTAGCTACTTCACGCACATTTCGCTTCGCTTGCGTGCGTGAAACAGGCACTTCTCGCACTAGTGGCATAAAATTGTATACGATACTCGTGCGAGAAACTTTTTCTGATCTCGTGTGATTACAACACTCGCCTTCAGCTCGTGCTGCAATCTCACACTCGTTGCGAAAAAGTTTCAACGCACTAGTATCGTAATGTACTATTACTATATACTCAGCCAAAGTCAAATAAGAATAATAATCGAAAGAAGCTCATTCAGTTTAAATGACTAACACGCGGCTCGACATATGCTAGAGTTGTTCGCCAAAACTACTCTCTTTTTCCATGTAAGATGCGGATAAGGAACGTTTAGAAAAATATATATTCTAATCGGTTGTTGGTTTTCCTACCTCATAAAAAAGATAAAATGCATTTTTGTGTACATAATCAATGACCGTTGTTGTTGATGATGTGGCCGCAAGTATGGGAAGTGATGAGGGGTTATTCCCATAATCAATGAAGTTCCTCCATTAATAAAGTAGATGGACCATGTTCATTTGTTCGAAAAAAAATTTAGCGCATAAAGTATTTTCAGACGTGCATTGACAACGCCTATATGCAGTGAATATTGTGCTATATAGTAAGAAAATGAGGTCGAGAGTTTCGATATGAGAGGCGCAAAAGCCTCGATCGACGCAGACGCAACAGCCTCTCGATCCCATCGAGGCGTTACCGTAAATCGCATTTAACATTCGTGCTTTTCCAATATCGGTTTTTCTACCTCAGTCAGCCACCTCGTCGAGCATACAGCCCGCAATTTCGTCATTCGAAACCCACACCACTAGTGAACATCGAGTCCTCTCTGTAGGAAATTCTCATTTATACGTGCACATGCACTACTATAGACAAGCCTTAGGCAAAATGGTCCACTAGAAAAATGTTCAAGTTCAATATTACGTTTAGCATTCCATTTTTAATAAAGCACTTACTATTTTGGAGCATGCTTCGTCTGTCACAGTAATCATATTTATTGACAATAAAGACGAGACTATAAAAAACAGTTCAACTATAAAGATTACATACTATATTGATCGGCAGCACATTTGGAAGGGGCATATAAGAAATGTGGCTTAAATTAATGGTAAGGGAGACGAATGACCTAGAAACATAGTCATAAAAAAATTCTGTACGTTATATTCTTTATTTAAGGATGTATGATACGTACATTCCCGCTAAAAGTGAGTTTTAGAGACAATTTCCATCACTTCCCGATGGGATAAAAATCGGAAAAAAATATTGCTCATAAAACGTGCTAAAAAGATGGATTTCGCATAATAATAAGCCCAAAATGTTATTAACAAATTGGTGAAACAATTGTTCAACAAACAATCAGTCAACCTAACTTTTTTTCTAATGAAAATGATAGGTTAATTTATTTGAATGCATATGAATTTTTTCAGATTTTTTGCTTTATTTTGATTTTGAATTTTTTTATTTTCACAAATGTGCGCGAAATAACGATTTTTGGATATGTCTTCGGCATAAAACGATCTACTACACTCAAGATTATTTTGCAAAACGCAAATCCAAAATTAGTTATACTCTGCGCATTTCTCGTAATAAAAAAAATTAAAATCAAAATTTAGAAAAAAAATCTGAAAAAATTCGTATGCATTCAAATAAATTGATATATCGTTTTCATTAGAAAAAAAGTTAGGTAGCCTGATTGTTTGTTGAACAATTGTTTTTTTTTTCCAATTTTTTAATAACATTTTGGGATTATTATTATCCGGAATCAATCTTTTCAGGACGTTTTATATGCATTATTTTTTTCCGATTTTTATCCCATCGGGAAGTGATAAAAAATGTTTCTGAAACCCACTTTTGGCGGGACTGTACGTTTCATGCATCCTTAAATAATTTTATACTTGAACCTTATTAAGGACATACCAAGCATTGTAATTCTGCAATTTTGTGACGACATATGGTGTATCGTTATAGTGTGAGTTAAAAAGTAAAATTTTCAGTTTTTTGCAGATTTCGAACCGAACCAGTGAACCAATTTTAGTGCTGTCTATTTAGTATAAGTGTAGGAATTTTTATTCGAGTGCTTTATGATAGGGCTATGTTTTTATACGTGTAAATAAATATTTCTCTATTAACGACTCACTAAATAATGAGTTACTGTAAATTCAATTTTCACTGCATCGAAGATTACTACACTCATCCTCGAATGCACTCTTCGACAGATGAAATTGGACATCGAACGCTAAAATTGGTTCACAGGTTTGGTTACAAATTGTCAGAGGTTGAAAAACTGTCCTTTTCACCTCGCATCATTTTGGTACACTATATATCTCTAAAAAAATGTAGATTCACAATGCTTGAAATGTATACTTAATGAGGTTTAGATGTACAAATTTTTAAAGGAAGAGTATCGCCTATAAAACTTTTTTCCTTATCACTTTTCGTAGTGACTCAGGTCGCCCAAGTAAGTCAGGCTTTTTTTTTCGGACCACTCAGTGATTTTCAAAAAATAATCTCGAAAGATGCCCGATTAATTTTCTTCCGGGTTAATCCGAACCCGTTTAATTGGAGTTCTACAGCAGTATAAATGTGCATTGCTCAGCAGCGTAGAAAATAGTATAATATCTGTAGAGTTGACGCTCACTGGGAGCTCTATGTTTTCGATTTTCATGGCGTGACCAGAAGCAGTACGTTTTGGTACTCTTCCGCCTGGCGATACTCCTTTACACGTTTGTCTGAATTCTCTTAAAGAATCGCAGTGCTTCCACATAGATGCTTTAACAATACGTTATCATGCGTCGTTCCATTTTTTCTCCTTTCACTGCCGGCCTCCATCTGTATTTTCGCTGCTACCTCTTTCTGCACTGCTGCCTTCCTCAACAGCCGACGGAGAATTTATTTCGCAGGTCCAGATTGCCAGGGCGGAGCAACTGCGGAGGTGCGTGATTTAAGAGACCGAAGAGAACCCGAGAAATGCACGAAAATAAAAGTTCAACCAAAATGGTTCATTCACGATTGTTTTATTACCGACGTGCAATAATAAATCCTGAATCAAATGCTTATTGTTAATAGAGAATCTTTTTTTTTTTAATACACTTTTCCATATTCACAAAATATTCGTAGTTCTGCTTAGTAGTAGTAGTTAAAGTACATTTATTGACAATACATTATTTTTCAAATGATTTTTCCAATGTTCATTATTTTTTTAAAATTAAATTCGCAAAATATTAGATTCATATTTTTAGATTTTTCCACATTACTCACATGTGAGTATAAAAATTGAAAAACTCCCGACTAAAAAATAAGCTTAATTAATAAAGGAATGCGCTAAATAAAAAATGGTGAAATAATTGAATAACATATCATATCATAGTCGAGAGATTTTCACACCTGATGACGAAAGAATCTCCTGACTATAATATGATATGTTATTCAATTATTTCACCATTTTTTATTTACCGCATTACTTTATTAATAAAGCGTATTTTTTAGTCGGGAGGTTTTTAATTTTTGTAAAATTATTTTTATTTCATCCTTTTTAAAGTACGTACTTTGCCATATGGGCTGTGGAGTGAGTTACACTACAGCACGATAATGGCGGCCATCTTGTGATATTTCGATATATTCAAATAGGGTTTTTGCACTATTTGCAAAACATAATTATCTAAGAGAATCAACAACTTACCACTTTAATTTATGGAAATAGACGTTGGGCGCTAGTGATATAAGCGACGTACAAAATTTGGTTAAGTAATTATTTACCGTTTCCAAGAATATTGACGACAAAGAAATCGCTCAAATCAGCTGATCGCCGTGAAACGCATAACCCTCGTCTTTTTTGCCCCAAAGGAATTATTTTATAATAATTTTTTGTAGTGAATAAATTACTGAAGAGAACTCAGACCAGGATCGAAACGTCTAAAGAGTTTTTCTTTATTGAATGGGCTGCCAATAGCCGACTAACCACCAAATTATTGAACATTAAAATTGGTTCACCAGCTAAGTCTGAAAGCTATGACAATTGAAAAATTTTACGTTTCATTTCGCACCATTCTTGTGCACTACTGCCTCCCAAATTTGCAGAATCATAATGCTTGTTGTGTTGTAATTAATAAGTAAGAGGTTTACATGTTACATTTTTTTAAAGAAAGATATTATTTGGAGAAGTTTTTTTTTGTCTTTAGGTGGCTGGGTCCTTTTAAGATATAGGTACGATCGCCTCATAATTCATATATCGTGTTGAAAACTTTAAAATTATGTCTGGATTATAATATAATTAAGTGAAATGTTCTAACAACAACATCAACGAAATAAGCAACCAGGCAGGAATAATCCAATTAGTGTCTCCAGTCTACGTTGTATGCCCTCGTCTGCTTATCTTGGACTCGTCGGAGATTATTCACGCCGCCACTCTCACACCGACACGCTCTGGTTATCGTTAGGGCTTAAGCTAAACTTTGTACTTCAAGTGCAGATAAGTCTAATTCAGACTAGAAGCAGTATGAAATATGTGTCTGCTGCGCTAAGAGAACGAGATTCTAGGCTTGTGTTCTTAGGCTATGACCTACTTCACATTTTTGGAACTCCCACTACAGCCTAGAGAACCACATTTTAAGAGGGTATGAGGATATAAGAACATGGAAAATTGAACTACTATTTTTTTATGTGTTCGCTATGAATTATTTATGTCTACTATTTATTCAGTCTCCTTAATGAATAAATGGTCGTCACATCTCATCTATAACAAACTTATAAAAAAGTGATGGTACATATCAACTACTTCTTATTCTTTCTGTGGAAACATCCGTAGTTCACGACCTTTCAATTATTTCCGAAAAATAATACAAATAAAAATGCCATAAAAGTATACATGTTCAGGCAAAACCGAGAATTCATTTTATGAGGAAAGAAATTAAGTAAACTGAAATTTTGTTACCATTTTTAAATTCACATTCGAAATTTTAGAATCTTATTTCGCTAAGTAGCTGTAAAACTGATTTAAATCGGTATTTCGGAATTATGATGTAACCGATATAACCATAACTGCTGCTGCAGATAACTCACTCTACGAATCTTATAATAATTAATTTATAATTATCGAACGAAAAGTTCGATTACAGTAGAGCCCCGGTTATCCGAGGTACGGAAAATAAATCGTAATATCGAGAAGTTTCCCCAAAACACCGTCGGCGGTATGACGTCTATGACACAGCGTAGGTGTCATAGATTGTCGATCAAAGAATACACGTCTCTCAAGAAGCGACGGAGTGAATTACACAGAACTAATAGATCGACGGAAAACCATCCGTAATTTAGATCGAGGAACTGATCGAAATATCCGACAACCGAAGATTGAGTCCGTTCGAGGCGTGAACAATAAATATTCTGTAAACTGAGTTGTTTTTATCGAACGTATGTAATAAGTACCTTATAAATTACGCTTCCGATTTTTTTGTTAAATCCTGGAATTTGGTGAAATAATATATTGTATTAATTTGGGTCATCCTGTTACCCTTTTGAGAGGCTACTAGCCGGCTATGTGGAAATAAAATAATAATAAATTGTTGATAATCGATCGACTGGCGCCCAACAATTTTTTAGTTAATTATAAAGATATATTAATATTGTGAACCCTATCAGCCACCGACCCAGGCCGCGTTAGGTGGAGATTCGACAAAGATATAAAATCAGATAACATTCAATATTAATTAAAAGTAAAAAGGAATCTCGTCTCAATGAAAAAACTCATGCATTGTATAAACAAGGGTATGATTGTATCAACACGGAGAGAAGAATATGGCAATAATCCCTCGACTCAACATAGCAATCGAGTTATATTCCGGTTTTCTGGGGATTTACGCTATACGCAGCTATCTTGTTACCATGATCATGCCATGATCTAGCGTAAATCGCCAGAAAAACGGAATATAACTCGATTGCTATGTTGAGTCGAGGGATCATTGCCATATTTCACTCTCCGTGAATACTTGAAATTTTGTAATTAATTTTTCAAGCAAATTAAGGATATCCTTACCAAAAATCGTTTGTGTTAGATTTTGATCAAAATTTTACAGTGCGTAGAAAAGAAAGAGTTTTATCAATCGCGATTTAAAAAAAATAGGTTCACGGTGTCATTTTTGAGAAATTAATTCGGAAAATAGGGTACTTTAACATAGGTTAGATAGGGCGACTGGTCCAAAACTGGCAAAGAAATTCATTTTCTCAGGCAATTTCTGTTCGATCTGAATGAAAAACTAACATGATGTAGACCGAAATTTTTCGAAAATATTGAAAAAAGAAAATATTAGTCCAACCGTCGGAGATTAAAGTAAATTGAGTTTATTCGCGGCTTTTCGGCCTTCAATTGCGTGACTATAGAAAATGTGGCAACGCCGCGTCCCCCCACTACGCTCAACATAGATACCTATAGATGAAATAAAAACATTCTCGACGTCACTCTGCAAAGCAATTATAAGAATTTCGTTATAATTCATTAATTCATAGGAAGGTAAAAAATGAAAAATAATTGGGAATTGAGAATATATGCGACTTCAATTTTCAACTCTTTATTAAAAAATAAAAATCTGAGCTAAACTGTGCTGTTCCCACTATGTCGTTTTCTTTCTGCAAACAAGCTGCAGTTCCAACGCAACAATTAACGAAATCTTCTCTGGATATATGAGAATTGTTCATTGCCTTTACAATTACCTCGTCGAGAACCTCACAGTCACGCAATGCATCATGAATCCCGTAGATAACTGTCTCGCCTAATTCAGCTGAAGCAATCTCTGATAGCTTATAGCTAGGTCTCTTTGGAAAGGCTTTTTTCAACAAAGGAAGAGTATCTCCAAAGCCTATAACGATGCCTGCGAATTCATCAAGCATACCTTTCATATCGAGTGACACTAAATTTCAAACAATATTCATAACCTAAAATCGGGTTACACTGACAGGTTGAAGTTACGGTTCAGAAGCTAGTACACGCTAAAGCCACAAGCCGCACCAGAGTCGCGAAATGCGGCGTTGCCAAATATTTTTCTACATATATTTTTCTCGCCGGAAATCCCCCGCCGCCTCAGACCCCTCGCGTTTCTGGTAAGGATATCCTTAATAAAAAACTGTTTGTCTTTCTTGTCATCCAAAAACAACGTTATGTATTTTATGACGACCAGTTGTTAATTTTTTATTCTCATTCGATATTCTGAGAGTACCTAATTTTCTGTGTGACATATGTGATGCTTCCTTAACGCTTGTCGTCTCGCAGCTATAGTCAACCTCAATGCGTTATTTATGCTCGCGGGCTCGCCGCTTGACTTTGCCTGAGACATTGATCCGCTCCGAGCACTTTCTTCATCGTGTTCTCCACTAATGTGTATGTACGTTGGAACGTTCAGTGCCTCCCTACGACATTAGAATCTCATAGAGTGTATGGCTGTAAGGCGCACATCATTCCTCTTGTTGAACCCACTGAAGTTACGCCGTTAGGCATATGGCACCGGTAACGAAATGGTGATTGAAGATGTGCGTCGCCGACGACATTGGTCTTCGTGTATCGTTGGAAAAGTTGGCCAATTCGGTAAACGGTTTATGCAGGGGAATAACGATGTCATCAGACTCCATGAACTTTTATTTTTTCCTATGATTTTTTACTATTCAGTAAATTTATAGATTGGAAAATGAGATTTCCCTTCGATGCGTCACTCAGAATTGTCAACGCATCAAAATATTACAAGTATGAAAGGGTTTACCATAGATTCAGATGAAAAACAGTCAAATTCATTGATAAATATCTAACTTTTTGTTTTTACTTCCGGCAGATTTACAAGAAAGAGGGTTGGCCAAATATTCAGAAACAGTGATCAGTTGTTCGAAAGTTGAGCTATAAATTTAGCGACTTTTGATAGACTTCAAATTGCGAAAAATCCATGGAATTTATTAGTGACTTGGAACGAATTCTTAAGTCAATTGAAAAGTGACAATTTTTTGGAAAGACAAAAGAGCTTAACTTATGGCGGAAAACCATATTACATGCTTAACTAAGAATTATTTGAGAACTTTTGGCCTATTCGCCAATATAAGTGTGTCGAGTATAAGATCAAACAAAAATATTTTAAGTGGGCACATTTTTTTGCAACTTCACGAAAAAGCTTTCTTTTGATGGATCAACATTACATATGTTTTTGTATAGTCCCAGCAACCAAAAAAGAGATAAAGCTATCGGTCAATGAATATGTATGATTTTGATATGATCTTCTTGTATTTCGGAAAAAAACTAAAAATAAAAGATTTTTTTTTATTAAAGGTCGAAGTCAATTGCAATTATACCTTTTTTTTATGACTTAACTAATAATATATTCGTGGACATGTTGAAATGTCTTATGGATTCAATTTTTTTTTCAGTTTTTATTATTAAACTTGAATTAACGTGTGTGTTCTTGTGTTCCAGCGGAGAGCAGATGGGAAGAACTACATCCAGGTGGCGAGAGGCCACCAGCTCTGCAGGAACACAGTGCAGTCGCTTACAAGGACTGCCTCTACGTGTTCGGGGGCGAGCTTGGATTTTCCGCTGGTACGGAAACCCCACTCTGGGTTTACACGGTCAAGGTAATGATTTTTAAACATACATCCGTTTTTTTCCACTTCTTTCTAGAAAAAGCTTTGTTTTGTTAAAAAAAAATCCTGATTTTTCAGAATAGTCTAGAACATCGAAAAAAGGAGCTTAGGAAAAATGTCCGACTAGATGAATGAGTCTGTCTGTGCGTGAGTTTTGTAAGCTTGAAAAGTTCAAACTGCTGTGAAAGACGGTTTCAACAATTAGGCTGAAATTAGGTACAGTGGTAGAGCAACAACGCTCCTTCCCATGTATGAATTTTCGCAAAAATTGAAACACTTTTTTTTTTTAATTCTATAAGAATTATAATTTTTCAGAATAGTACTTTGTGATACAAGTGAGGTAAAGCGAACTTTATGAGAGGGTGGCGACTCACTTTGGAGATCTGTCATAAAGTTTGCTGCACCTGACGAGTATTACATACTATTTTGTGTATCGAATGAATTAAGGGGGGGGGGGAGCCCCCCAGTGGAAAAGATCTGTGTCTTATGATTTATTTTATAATTATTCCATTAGTGGGACAAAAAAACAAGGTCTCGGCGAAATGACAACAAAAAGGGAACTTGGCTCACCAATGCTAAAGAGGGCGCACGTGTTGCGCGTAGCGTGCGAGATCGTGAAAATTCGTGGATATGCGCATGCGCATGCGCATAGCGGTTTATAATGAGGTTTCGTCACTTCATGATAGGCTTCCGGTACTTTACGATAGGATTCCGGTACTTTACGGTGAGCCTTTTCATAAAGTCCCACTTTATGTCACGCCCGGCAAGCTCATAAAGTAGTTCTTTTCATACATGAGATACGTAAAATGTCTTTATGTTCTTTAGCTGCCACAATCTTTCAAACAAGGAGCTCGATAGTTCTTAACAACAAAAGCAATGGGTAATGATGGTCGGTATTGAATTTGAGGAGAATCCATGAGGTGGTTCAGATTTTATAGAATTTTGCATTTTTTAAATATTGAATTTTTTTGTTCTAATTGAAGTCAAATTTGACCAAGCCTGCTCGAATAATCTGCAAAGACGAATTAATATCCAGCTGCAGTGAATATTAAATCTGGTGAAGATCGGTAAAGAGGTTCGGATTTTACGTGATATCGTGATACCGAGTTCAAATTTGGTTCGCGCACGGATTGACAACAGAAGAAGATTCGATGACACTTTGAATTTTTTGGAAGAAGTTTCTTGAACTAAAGCAAGGCCGCGAAGTAGAACCTTGTAAACTGATCAACATACTTTCTCGTAGCTTAGTATTTTCATTTTATTATTTAAAAAACATAAAAGAAAAAAGGTCTTTCAAATTGCTTTCGGATTATTTTTCACTTTTTACAAATCTACCTCTATCAGGTATGCTTATGAATTCTAGTTTTCGCCGAAGGTCAGTTTCAGTAAAAGTTCAAAATAATGAAACAATGTACAAGATTCTAGTTTATTTTCGTCTTTTAATTCACTTAAAACAAAACCGAGGTTTATCGAAATTTTACTTGCCAAGGAATAATATCGAAAAATTCCAATTCCTATATAATCCGAATGCATCTCTATGGAATAATGTATCTGGTTGCACTGAATATTATTCTGTTGCTGATCTTGCAAATGAATGAAATTACGTCAATCCTTCGAAAGCTGCAGAACTCCATAGAATCCGAACAGCTTTTTTGCTGGTGGTTAAATTCAATACCAAACACCATTAGATCTAACTGCACTTGTCGATAACTACACTGTGAAAAAAATTTACTTGAAATTCAATGTACATATATTGGACAGTTTTATGCATAAGCTAATATACTAAATTTACTATACAAGTGTGCGGTGTCAAAATTATTTTTCATACAGTAATTTTTATAATTTGCTTCAATTTTACTGTAAAGGTATTTTTATTTTTTTAATTTGCTGTAATTTCATTGAACGGTTCTCGAGTTACTCTTACGTTGACCCATATATACACAAGCACATGGCAACTTGTTTTAATCCGCCGTTCTTTATATTGTTAACGATTATGTATATAGCTATAAGAATGTTGAAATCATTTTTTATGACACCGGACCTTCGGCTCTGCGGAAACAAATGAGAAATTTTTTTGTACGTCGCAACGTAAAAACAGTTAAGGAGGTTAAGTACGACTGTCAAAGTCAAATCGATGCTACATTCTTGTCATCGGTTTTTTAACGTTTAAGGGGATGCTTGAGCAGATTTTTTTACCGACCTATTTTTATCGTTGGTCAGTAAAAATAGGTGATTCTGTAGTATACACTATTCATCGGAAATAAGCTACAGATATACCTCAAATTCTGCAGGGATGTAATAAGAACATTCATGCATCGGGTGTCCGGTCAAATTACTGTTCAAAACCTAAAGAAAATTTAAAAAATGGGATATTACTGAACCTCTCAAAAACCAAAAAAACAAAAGAAATGTCAGCAGGTCCTTTGAGGTAAGATATAAACGTTTCTGGAACTGAGATGTGTTAAATCAGACCGGACACCCATTCCTTGATCATTCCTGAACCTTTCGAAACCGTCGGAATGTCGATTACACAAACCAAATTCACGAATAGTGTAAACTACGTTCGCGAAGTTTTGTGTGCTTCCGGCCAAGGTTCAGAGCATTTTCTACGCGAACGTAGTTTACACTACGTGGTGGAGTGTTTGTTCACCGTGAGGACGGCAAATGAATTAGCTACCGAGCAACGGCATTAATTAACAAAAATTGTCTAATTAGGAACTCACGACTTCACGTTCGGTTTTGAAACAGCAACGAGGTGCCTGTGCCAAAAAGGGCGTATAACTTCCAATCCACTGAGTTACGGTGGAGGACTCCCTCAGGGCTTGTGGCTCGGAGTTACATAGCCGGCCGGGAGGTTCCGTACTCGCGAGAATCGCAGTGGCTCCGTAGCCACCTCTCGGCCGGCCGAGGAACTAAATCCCGTGGCGCATGTGCGTGAGTGCCCGCGGCATTCGAAAAGTCTGCTCTGCTTGCGCGCGATTATTTTTATTGGTCGTTTTCGATTTCAGTTGAGAAACAAACCTTAATTAACAATTAATTAAATAAGATGATGAATTTCACGTAGTGATAAGTCAATTGTTCGGAGACGTGGTCTGAACGAGCGGAAAAAAGTGGCTTACAGAGGGTCGGCGTACAACACTTTTACTTTTTTCAGGGAAAGTGGTGCTAATTTTTAATGATCACAATTTTTATTCACCGTAAGTTTATTGTAACATAGAAATCATGGGATATTAAGGCTCAGTTTGTATGTATCGTAACAATTTTACCCTTTCATTATAGAAAATCTGTTTCTTAAATTAATGACTTTTTTCGTACATCTTACGGACAGTAGCATAGCATGTGTTTTTACTTATTCGTTAAAAAGTTCGATAATAACCGGCACAAATTAACATTATTGTTGATTAAAGAAATACTTGGAAATTATTCTGATGCATTTACAGGGCCCAATGAGGCGCCTCCAGCATGGTCGCCAATTAGTTGGGCCAATCAGGGACCAAGATTGGATTCCCTATCATGACTCCGATGAGAGCGACCCGAATTAGGTTGTGGAGATTTTTGTTGCGCCAAGTTGGGCCCAAGACGGGATCCCCATCTCTGGCTTTCACGAATAAGCCCAAATGGGCCCGTAATTAGTCGCGGACGCCCGAATTAATTTCAGCACGGGACAAACCAACCTCCACTATAGTTATTTTATTCATTAAACTTTAAAAATTCGATTACAAAAATATAGCGCTGATTTGATCTTGAGAATTGTGCTGAACCTTCTTAAATAAAGAAAGACAGCTTCTAGTGATAAATATTAAATATACTTATCTTTAAAACAACTATAAACAGAACCACATGAAATATTAAAATGGTGAAAATAAAACGTTATTCACAAGATAAAACAGTAAATTTTGTATTTGACATTATTTGAATGTTATCGTGATTTTATATGTACTCAATGAAATCTTTAAAAGGTCATGATCACGGTATAACGAAAAGTAAGAAGTAAAAATTCGTACAACTTTGATAAAAATAAATAGGGTCTTAAAGTATGTACTAATACTGTTGAATTATTCTTAATACTGTTACATTATTTCAATTCGCATTTGCCACGTTTTCTTTTTTTCACATGTTGTTTTATATATTTCCTTTCCTTCACCCAACTTTCGACGTTGAAAAACCCGCAGCCCCGCCAACGAAAAATCAACTGGAACGAAGCATACGTAATTCGCAAAGCATACAAAAAGGACATTCCGTCTCCAAGAAGTTCTCACGACGGTTTTGAGTTAGCCTCGACCTGTTCACCATTTTTATTGGATTTCGCACGACAAATTCGCTCATAACTTTAGAAGCAAGATATATATCGCTCCTTATTTCTTGCGGAGAGAACATCTCTCGATTTGAGATGAGTTTACTGATGGTTCTCTGAGTCGTCTTTCGGATCTCTTCAACGGAGGAGAAATAAGGAATCGACCGTTTGTCCTTTCCTCTATCTATTTATTTCACCACCTCCATACTTATATATTCTCACGATTGTCGAATCCAGGTTATCTTATAGATCGAAACGATTTGGCTGGCAGAAAGTACAATAACGCTTCACTCTCTTGCTCTACACCCTTTCATCTTACTCAACTTTGGCCGAAGACTAAACATCTTTTCTGTGCCAAGATAGAGAAGGAATTGTACCGAAGAAACCGAGTCATGCTGAGTATCGAACCATCACTTGGGCGATAGTCAAGAACCCGATAAAACTATCGGAATATATCCCACGATTATTACCAGATATTTTTCATAGAGGAAAAACTAAGTAGTATAATTTACTCGAAGTTGGCTCAATAAAAGCTGTTTTTCCCCTTGATGAGCATCCGCCAGCAGCTAACGTCACATTTTTAAAACGCTTGGGAGAAGCCGAAATGTATAGTAGAACCTGTTGGATTTCACCTTCAATTATTTTACGAAGACTTAAGATAAGATAAGACGTGACAAATTAAAGAAAAAAAAGTTACAAAAGTTATGAAGTTGCAATTTTTTAAAGGCCGTGATGAAAATTTGCTTGTAACGATGTATTTATATTTTAACAAAAATTGAATTCGGATGGGCTAAAGGACCTCGGTCGATGGCCTTTTGGCAGTGTTAACGTCGAAATAGTATGCTGATTAATTGTATTTTTTTATATTTTTATATAGATTTATGTTCAATCGATGTAAACACGGCCAATAAATCTCTATTACTACTACTACTACTACTACTACTACTACTACTGAATTCGGATACAATAAACAATGAAAAGAGGGGGTTGAGAATTATCTCACAGAGAAAAATTTTGTAAGGTAATATAGTGACAACAAACCTTTTTGTTACTGCAACGGAAAAATATTTGAAACCATTTGATTCGGTAACAAAGCAGTTGCTATTTGCTGAAGTCACTTTTAGTGATTTTTTATCCTAACAAAATGTCATATGTTACAGAAGCACATTATTTACTGGATTGTCAAAAATTTTCTTTTGTTTTATAAGCGTCTTTATTTTCACTTACTTCTACTGTATGAGAATATACATTAGAAACTTAGATGAACTGCGTACCGTTCAAAAGATAAGACCGAAAACATCGTGTGGCAAAGCGATCACTCATGTCAGTTTTGACCGCGAGCAATGTTGCTTAACTCTAGGACCATCGTAGCCACACATCGACCGCGCCTCCACAGTTGTCGTTAGAGAAACAAATAGGTCTATAAGAATCTTAGGTGCTTCGAAAACGTTTACTGTTTCTTGCTGAAGAAATATAGTATATTGCAGTAACTATGTACTAACTGTGTAGAAAAATTCTGGCTATTGCATAGACGCTTCAAAGACCTTGAATTTTTTTTATCACAACGAATATATTTTTTTTTAATGCTATGACCAATATTTCCGACAAATGAATTTTTATTTAAAAAAACTGTTTTGTTTGTTATCTGTATTCCTAAAAAGTCAATATCTTGGAAATGATCAGTTTCATTGAAAAATATCTCTGTGATGAAATTAGCTTAGTTTGCAATGCACCTACATGATTTATCCAAAAATGTTTATTTTACTTCTTCTGGAATTTTGTTGAATCACGACAAGCAAAAGGACATTGTTATGCAAGCAAGTGTGATTTCTTATAGTTTTTGTATACTCAGGTAAAGATTTGTTCAAAAGTACGAATTTTTAAAAAACCTATGCAGAATGGGAGAATTTTTTTTCAGGAGTTCTAGGTCATCGACATTTTTGTAATATTCTGGATTATTACTCAGTTGATGTAGTAAACATATAATTAGTTTGTCGTAAAATACTCTCAAGAACTGATTTGTTTTAGTAACAAATGAATATGGTCACGCCCAATGATGATTCGTTACGGCAACGAATGATCCCCAACATAAATTCGTATGTGTCTGTAACAAATTTCACTTGCTCCATTTATTACTGGTGATGCTACTACAGCAGACAAACGCCCGGCAGACGACCTTTTATTGTGGTAACCTGGACATTTTTCTCCGTGTGCCAACAACAAACGATGTTACAGACTGCAGAGTCAAGTTATTGGCGAAAACGCGAAAGTATTCGAAAAATACTTAATTCACTTCATTATCTATTTCTGAATTATTTGCTTACTTTCTCATAAAATTTGAGTAAGTATGAGGACTGTCACGACGTTGCTTAATTTAATTTTTTACGAGACAATCCATCGACTAATACGTGGCGAAGGTTCATTCTTAACACAGTGGATAAGAAAAGCGCGCGAAACCGCTTTCGCTCCGCCGAGGAGCCCCATGTAGGGTTCGCCGATAAAGCTGAAACGGACAATACGCAGGCCAATGTTGGGGTGACGATTATTGACTTCGCAACATTAGGCCAATGCTCGGCCAAGTATTGACCCGCCAATAATTGACTGCACAGCATTAGGCCAATGCTCGGCCAAGTATTATCTGCCAATATCGAGCCGGACTTATCATCTAAGACTCGGGCCAATATCGGGCCATAACATATGCCAATGTTGGCAGTCTCGGCACTGAAATTAGGCCGATCATCGACCAATTCCGGTCACCCTTCATGGGGTGATAGCTTGCATGCGCTAAGGAGTTAGACGATCGTCGGAACATTTGAGAGGTGCTGCCGGACAGTGACTGGTCGAGCGATTAACGCCGTGACTAAACTCACACACTCTCCAACAGTTATGGTTTATGTACCTTTGATTTATTTAAAGTTCTCTGGTGACTGAATTGTTATTACGATGATTATATATTGAAACTGACTGCATATAAGTAGTTGATTTTAATTACCAATAATTGGCGGAAAGATGTGAAAATCTTATAGCATGACAAGGTTGCTGCAATAAAATCGTTGTAAATTTTTTTCTGCAACTCGGGAGCGATTCTGTTAACTCAAACGTGCTTTCCTTATTTGCTACGACATGAAAAAAGATACTGGAATCATTTGACTGTAATCGATCTCGCGAAAAACGTTTAATGCGTTAATTTTCTCCTGATTTTCAGAACGATCTCTGTTATCTAAATTTTTTGTTTTGCCTGCTACAACATTAGGGAAGTTACTTGAATTATTTCGCGCCAATTAATGACACGGAAAATTTTTAATAGCCTGAAATCATCCCTAATTAGCGCGCTCACAATTTTTTTCAGACTCCGTGGAGGGTCTTCGTTAGATGAAATATTTTTTGTACATCTTCGATATTTTCATGGATGATGCATAAACTATTCCGCACCAATTAATCGTGCGCAAAACTTTTGATGGCGTAAAATTGGTCCGAATTAGCAACTCTGAGGTTGCTTTGAAACGATCGAAAAAAATGCAGTACCTACCCAGATATTGTAGAACATATACAATGAATATTCCAGCTAACAGAGATCCTCCTCAAAGTCAGGAGAAAATTGCAACTGGCGATTAGTACAGTTTTTGGCCTATCAAAAGTTTTCTGTACGATTGATTAGAGACAAATAATTTCAGTAACGTCTTCAAGATGGACGTGTCAGTGAAAATAGATCATTTTTATTATAAACATAACCTTTCACCCTCACCGCAGAAAGAATTTGAAATAATTCTCTCCTTTAAGGGTAAAGCCGAAAGATCTTATTGTAAATGGAACAACCAATTTGGTGAACCGATTGCCTAGAAACTGGGATCATGAGTTTTACACTCTGTGTGTGATCCAGAAAACACTGCTCCAAGGATTGGCCTTAACTAGATTCCATTCTCTTTGCAGTTACACTGCACATGGATCAAACGAAGCTTTATTTGTTCAAGGCCCTTGAAGCAGAGTCATAGACGAAGAGAGGAAAGAATTATTTCGAATCTGTTCTTTAGGTGAGGGGGAGAGTTGTTCTTACAAGATGGACTTTTTGGACTGGTTCGTCGCCCTTCATGTCACAGAAAATCGGGAAATGACGTTTGAGCTAACAGAGATATTCGTGAGATTCAGAAAAATATATATACCAACGATTCCATTGCGGCAACGTTGCTGACTCCCATGCTATAAAATTGTAAGACTTACCTAAGGAATAAACATCATTATTTATTTCGAAGAAAAAAAAATCAACATATACTTTCGTTGTATAAATCTTCCGCTGGCTGCAAAACTCGTGAAATGCTCTTTATGTCCTTTTGTTTTTGACCCTGTCTATACCTCGATGTGTTTTCTTATCTATCCTTCATTTTCATCAACTCAATTGCTGAAAATCTCCTCCTGTTCGCTCCACATCACTCTGCTCCTCTACTGCATTGTACCACGTCTAGCCACATTGCAGGCAATATAGTCTGTCCAAAGTCTACATTGAAGCACGTCCGCTCCATCCTCACTAACATCGACCCAATATGCTCCATTGCTTGCTAAATCTTCTGCCCTCTCAGCACTTTTGGTCACTGCCCTTAGACGTGTGTAGTCGCCTGCAATATGGTGACCCTTCTTTTGATGACCACATTCTCAAGGGACCTGTAAAATTTGTTACACTCCACGCTTCTATGTCCTCTACGATATTTATCACCAAACGTGGTGATATTCGTGTACAATAATGTGACTATTTTTATTGCACTGTAGTGTTTCTGTCGTACAATTTACTGGACAATTTTGTAAGCTTCCATATAATTGAGACCTAAAAACCGTTTGATTTTCAATTTTTTTTTCTGAAGCGTGTATTAGAATTAGGAGGTCGGGATTTAACAGAGAACTAACATACAATCTTGTCAAGTTCCACTTATTCTTTCATTTAGAAGTAGTGATAAACAATGATTTTCTCTATTGATCACAAATGTGTCAAGCAAATTTTATTTGTTACACCTTACTGAATAATGTGCTGCGGTTAACTAATTTCCATGCACTGAGATTCCTTCCGATGATTGGAAAACTCTTTTTTTTAAGTTATATTTAGTCATTTCTTCGCATGCACTGCATGATTATTAGCGGCGTCTAAGAAAATTAAAATACATAGAGATGCTTCATGCGGTTACATGGTAGATTCCGTTATATTGTATTATATTTCTTGGTACTCATTTATTCCACATAAAAACTTCAGTACGTCCTCTTGGCTTCAAGGATTATTGAGAGCTTTTTCTGGATCGTTCTCAAGTTTCAATGCCGTTCGAATGGCCATGTATTTAGTGCAGTGACATAGAAAGTGGTAACTGATATCGTCACGGTACATGTTTCGCATAATTTTTGTTCTTCTTCAGAAAGCCCTTTGTTTCTGAAGAACTGAGATTCCAGGAACAGAAATCTGTTTACTGCTATACAAAACCGCGCCAAGTAAAATTTCTTATAAGATTGCTAGAAGTATTCGATAAAAATATATGGTTATCAAAACCTGCAAGTTTATAATTCTTAGTATTCATTAAAGTATTTTCCGTATTTTATACCATTTTAATACGAGATATTTTTTCTTTAACAGAACAGCATGATTAAAATTATTATTGGAGCAGTGTCCTTGATTTTCAGAAAAAAAATCTATGACTATAACGTCGTGGCTGTTATTAATTATAGTTCATTTTAAAAGAGACTCAACAAAATAAATTCATTTTATTTGTTCCTCTAGTTTTAAATGGATTACGCCTCCGGGGTTCGAGGAGTGGTTTGGGTGATTGAATAATAAAATTAGTTGAACGAACCTTTCTTAAAACTCTAAACAATTAATCTTATTAACAATAGGTTAGCGGGCCATAAAATCATACTTTTACTTTTGTAATGGCTTGAGTTTCGAAAATTTCCAAATTTATTAATAGTTGCTGAGGGGTGACCATAGTGGCCGGCCCCTGAAGTAAAACTTCCACAACATCGCGCATAAAAATATTTTATACCACAGTGTGCGTGATGTGCCTACTTCACGCACTAGTGGAATAAAATTGTATACGATACTCGTGCGAGGAACTTTTCCTGATCTCGTGTGATTACAACACTCGTCGCAAAAAAGTTTCATTGCACAATGATGTTACAAAATGAATTAAATGTTTATATTTTCTTTATTGATTCGTTTTTTATAACAAAAATATGCCCGGACGTAACAATGACCTATATTTTCTTCAGAAAATCGATATTTCAAAATAATTCAAATGCGCCGGCCATAAGTTTGGTTGGAAGTCTCAGGGCCTGTTGAAGTTCTACTAGTAAAAATCAAGTGATGCTCCCTCACAGCCGCAGTATTGTCACAATATGGTGGTCCAACTCGTCGCTCTGGCGTGACACCCTTGACGTCGATTGCCATGAGGGACAGGGCTCGAAAACGAAAGAGGGATGGGTACGAAACGTGTAAAACTTGTTACCGATGACGTAGCTATTGATTTAGTGGTTTCTGTCGAGGGTGCCGAGACTGTAGTAATGGCTATATCTTTCTCTCGGACGAAACGCGGGTCCTCCTTTTCTTGGATGTTCTCGTTCACCCTCTTAGGACGATGGCGACAAGCCCAGGGGCATTCTTGCCTTGCCCATCCAACCTACCACCACCATTTCTACTTTAACGACGACTACTACTATTACTAGTACTTCTACTACTACTACTACTACGTTCAACATCATTAAGCGCTACCTCCGCAACAGAAGCTCTCTCTGTTTTGTACAAGAGCCCTAATCGTCATTATCAAGGACTGGCGACAAAGGACTATAAGAGAAATCCTGCCGTGGTGTCATTTATCATTCGACAATCGATACAGCATTTTTATGTCCATACACAGCTTCCTCTTCTTCTTATATTACGTATAGTCTTGATATTTTCTGCATCAACATGAAAAGTTCTTATGTAAAAAGATCTTCTGAAACTAGTCGTAATGAGTAAATTTCATATACTCACTATCTTAGGTGAAAACATCTTTAGAAACTATTCATTAAGCAAAAAATCGGTTTCATTGTTGCTATATTACAATTTCCAACTTACCAATGTAACTGTTATGTAACAGTTATATTGATGAGTGGGAAATTGTCATGTACAGCGACGAAACTGATTTTTGTTTGTTACTCGGTAGTTAAACTTTCCGATGATGCTTTTTGGACCATTAAAGAAATTTTCTAGCAATGTGTTAGGGTTCTGAAAAATATTCTGTTTCATTTACCAAAGTATCGTTACGACTTCTGCTAAGGATTACTACCACTCTTACTACTACGACAGTGACATTCGACATCATTCCCATCCCATCAGAGAATTTCTCTCTTTTGTAACTTACTAAAGTCCTGATAGGCATTATTAAAAACCGGTGGCAAAGTAGAATAAAAGGGATACTGCTGTGCTGATTATTATTCGCAAATCTATACAACATTTTTATTTGCATATACAACATACTCTTTTCATGTACAACACTTTAACATGATTTTCGCTGTACCGAGATGAAAAGTTTTGAGGTCTGGTAGTTTTAAGAAGATCGGGACAGAAAAATACTGTCCATATTCGCTAAAGTTCCTGTTTTAGCCCAATTATAGATGTAATAAAATCGTCCCAATTGAAGGATAAAATAACGAATTTTTGTGCCAGTGCCAAAACCAATTCTGTCGACCGGTTCCATTGCAAACGAAGTTTAGGAGTTTGGAACACTGCGAGTAACTCAGATCAAACGAATCGAAAAATTCGATTATATAACGTCTTATTTTCTGCGTAAGAACATATTTCTCCAGACAATGGCATTTAATGGCTCTGGGACCAGAGCTTCAGATGAACTTACGAAAACGTTGTGTAATATTAATTCTTGAAGTCATAAATCTTTCACAGTTTAAATGAATTGAAATAAAATCCACCAGGAAAGAATCTCCTCGTTAACAAGACAAGACGTCTCAAAACGAAACCCTTGGAGTAGTCTGTTTTGAATCACGTCCAAATTTTAAAGCGTTGAAATCTGCTTCCCAAGAAAACTGATTGACAAATTTAACAAGACGCAGTGATTAAATAAATCCATCATTTATATATTTTTTCTATTTTTATATACACATTTCTCCCCGTCCGCAGGCCTAAACAGGGTCGGCTCGGGTCACTAGCCAGTCCCGCCTGAGGGCCTGGTCCGGGTCGGCAACCAGGCCCCCATGCGGCCGCATCCGACTTCCCCCTCTATATCGCATTTGCCATAGCATTTCTGCTAAGGGCATAGGAAAAAATTGCGGAAAAACCTTATGCCGATACAGCCGGTCTCGAGTTCGCCTCACGGCACCGGAGCTACGTCACGATTTCCGATGAGAATGTAAACACAGACTACAGCTGTATACGTGTGACCCCCACAGTTACCTGTGTGTGTCTCACGTATACATCTGGAGCTTCATGGCGTCCATGTTTTTATTTTCCGACGAAAATTTTCGAGGGCACCGGGAATCGAACCCGCAACCTACCGATGCTCTGGTCTAGAAGCCAGTACTCTAACCACTAGACCACCACACCGGTTCATAGTTTATATATTTCATTTATATATTACATTACAATATATTACAATGAGCAGTCGACACCGAAAAGAAAAGACAAATTGGAGCGGAAGGGAATGCGAAAAATATTAATGTAATGTGGAGGCGGAGGGGGGGGATTATTCAAAATTTGAATAATCGGTTTTTGTTGTTGAAAAAAGTTCATTTCCATGTAATCCATGCCGTAGTAAACTTATAAGTCGGAATCCGCAATAACGGCCAAGTTCTACGGTACATTCATATTTTATTTTCCCAAAGTCATAAAGAGATTATCAGAATATTAAATTTAAATTTGAAACTAGTATATATATTTATTGGTTCCGATTGCTTCATCAATTTACGAATTGATATAGCAAAGATAAAAATACAAAAATTTCAATGTTTGATTTTCCCGTTCGGGAAAATCGATAATAACGGAATCTCTGGCATCAGTCGACTCAGACCCCGAGTTACGATTTGCCAAACTTCTATCTAAGAAATAAAAATATTACAGGCTGTTATAGTCGAATCATCAAAACATAATTCTAAGAAATATTCAGCCAAAGTCAAAAGAATAATAAGAACCATAATAGCCTGTAATATTTTTATTTCTTAGATAGAAGTTTGAAAAATCGTAACTCGGGGTCTGAGTTACGATTTGCCAAACTTCTATCTAAGATATAAAAATATTACAGGCTATTATGGTCGAATCATCAAAACATCATCCTAAGAAATATTCAGCCAAAGTCAAAAGAATAATAAGAACCAAGGCATTGTCTGAACAAATTTTCCGTAATTCACAATAACTATTATTTCTTACAATCAACCAAATATTTTTCCCGCCTCCCGCAATCGCATATTCAGTTGGTCGTACTAGCTGTTTTCTCACGGCATATTATAAAAAATGAATTATGTATTGGTAAATAAATTTTCATTTGTTTACCATTTCTTAAGAGGAGAATTGCCCGCAGTAATTGTAGGGCACAGGGCTACCGACGTTCATGGAGCATGCATGCGCAGGCGCAGTCGTTAATGGCTAGCAATTTCCTATATGTCGATCGTCAGTTTATTTTCCGTTCACATTGTGTTATGCGCTTAGTTCCGTTGGCCGTTTACTATATTTTTTTCAATTAATGGTGCTTGAAACAGATAAAGCAATCATCAGAAGTGATCAGATATGCATTATTGGTTATGGAGTGATGATTAAATATTTGTGCAGCATGTTTGTGGATGTATTAACACTGACCAAATTGTCAGTGATGTTGTCGATACAACTAATCGCCCAAGTGTTGATTTCAAGTTTCAAAAACAATTTGCATTCATTTATTCATTAGTTTGATTTTAAAAAACATATTTATTATTTAAACAATTACTAATATTCTTTAATCTGACTTGCAAATAACCTTTTAATTTTGTTCATTAAAGTTACTAGGGTGTTCCAAAGGTAAAAGCAGCGCAATACACTTTTTTAGTGATAAAATTTAGATGCTATTTCTCAAAACTTGATTTTAAACCCATTCTGCGTGTGATTCGGACCAATCTACTAGGTAGATTAAACTAGATGTTATTTCATTTTCTTCTTCATAAAATGATACCCTGGCTACGCAGCGCAAAAGCTTGTAAAAGCAAATATATTTTAGGTGACATAATTTTTACTAAATAAAATGTATGTTATTTTCTGATCAGTGATTAATTTTGCTTTTAGAATAAAAAAAAAGTTTGCTCTGCTCAGCCGGTTTATCGTTTCATGCAGACGAAAATGAGATGTTAACTAGCCCAATCTGCTTAGCAGCTTCGTCTGAATCATGAGCAAAGTGGAAAACATGAGATCTTTGCTTACGTTGATATCGAAAAGCATATGCAAATCAGACAACAGTTAAAATTCCTTTCATCAGGTCTCAAAAATCTAGTTTGCTGTCCATTTTTGTATGCAATATCATTTGGTTGATATTAAATTTGTAAATTTAATTTTTGGACCTAACTCCTTCCCCATAAGAATATGAATTTGTCCCATGTTTTGGAATGTCAATAAACTCGGTATTACTATGTTGATTGATACTGACCACAAAAATTCTTTGTTATCTTCTTTATTTGATAATATTGTATAACATTTATACCTCCCGTAAAGAACAAACTAAAAATTTTCTTAAACTTATTATAGACATTGATGTTGCATTATGTACAGCTGGTCTAATATTTATTAAAGATGTTGAAGAATTTGTTATACAGTATGTGAAAGATTAAATATTGTCAATTTTTTTGTGGACAATATTAATAACAGAGTTGAATTTCAAGGGAAGAAGAAATCGAAAATATGTTCACGCCACAGACGTCCATGTCCATTATTAGACCCTGTGATTTCGATGCGTTGGTAACAGTTAACCCCGCAGGCAGAATGAAAATACCACTACCTCGTCGAATTCAATATAACGGAGTCTAGTGGTGAGGGTGATAGGGAATGTAACTCGTGCGCGAAATTGAAATCTCCAAGTCTATCCCCGTGATTTCTCCTCCTGATGGGATGCGAGTGAGACACGAAAGAGGATGTTGGAACGCTCGAAGAACTCTCGGCTTCCCTCCTGCCATTTTGAAATAATAGTTCTCAATTACGTTATCAGTTGCTGCGGCAGTGCGACGCGAAACTGAGCTAGGAAGCTCTACGTCGAGCTTAAATTAATGGGGCTTATATCGCACACGCAAGGCACTTTGGGTGAACTCAGTGATCGTTAGATAGCTCCATAAATCACTGAAAAGTGATAGCCGAGCGGACACGGCAAAAGCCCGTGAAAAGTTAAGGGTTAAAATTGTTTCTTTAAGCTGAAGCAAATAAATACAACTTCCACAGACTTCAGAAGTCATTATTAGTATTTGCAGAAAATTATGCATAATAATAAACAAATTTATTTTTCTGTATTTTTCTTCATGAATTTATTTCGAGATTTTTAAGGCAGGACACTCATATCGGTGCAGAATATTGTGAGAAGTGGTGGAGAAGAAATGTCCGTATGTATGGTGCGAGGCGTAAAAGTTTCTATGCTCTATAACTCAAGAACCGTTCAGTGCATGCAGGAATTTAGATTTTAGAGTTTTCAGGATTTATTTAATGAAGTCTGGGAAGCCTCTGAATTTCGTAAAGTTTATGATATTTCGCTAAATAGTTCTTCGTAAGTCGAACTGCACTAATATTTTTTTGCATTGAACTTAGCTTGAATAGAAAAAGCAGTTTGGATTTTATGGAGTCGTCAAATTTCTGAAAAAATTACGATATTGTATTAACTTTTGAAAAACAGAAACTAGAAAGCCCACATTTTATGCGAGAATAAAATATTCAATGATGTTGAATACACTCCTTTTATATTCCATGAATGATGGCGATATCGAACTAACTCTTAAAACTGTGAGATGCATTTGTTACGTCCCGTTCAACCCTTTTAAGTGACGACTTGAGAAATCATAACGGTGGTCTCCCCTTCTCGATATTAATTCATACTTTCTTCTATTGATGAATAAATAAATAAAATAAAGAATTTAACTCGCAAAGATATATTACAAAACGATTTTTTTCAAATTTATCAAAGGGTCCAAATGAAGGTGCAGTCTTGACTACCTTCACTTATTTTTAAGGGGACTCATTTACCTAAAAAAACGTTATAAGATGAATATTTTTGAAAATTATACGCTTCTTAGAAAACATCTTTCTGTACACTGAGAAAAAAATTGTGGGTGCAGTGAAAAAATATGAGAAATTTAGTCAACCGCATATGGTTGGCTCAATGACAATTTCACTGTCTTAACGAAATAGAAGTTGACTCAACAGAATGAGGTTGACTCAACCTCTCGGCGAGGTTATATGCAGCGAACATAATGATGCATTTTAGTCAAGTGCTTTCGATGTGGTTGAGCCAACTTCTATTAGGTTGATTTGACCGATTCGGGGTTGACTGAAGCTCATTTTAGCCGATTGACTCAAATTAACCATGATGTTCGCCGTGTATAACCTCGCCGAGAGGTTGAGCCAACCTCATTCTGTTGAGTCAACTTCTATTTCGTTAAAACAGTGAAATTGTCATTGAGCCAACCATATGCGGTTGAATAAATTTCTCATGTATGTTCACTGCACCCACAATTTTTTTCTGGGCTTTTTTTTTTTTGGCTTTAACCAAAAAATGTGTTGATACAACCAATCGATTATTCTATTTCCCTTACAACTCAAATGACAGTGCCAACGGTTCGAATGGTAATGAAGACGATTCTTATATATCTAGATCTATACCCTCACTAATCTCGCGAGGACTAATCGTGAATAGTTGAAATTACTATTCGATATGGTTGAGGCAACTAATTTTTGGGAGATTTTGTACAGCAAATTGGAAACGTAGTTGTCACAACCAAACATTTCCTCCGTGTACGGTGTCGATTTTGACATCGGATGTTCAACAGTGTAACGGTGATATGTGTGAGTTTTGTACGTGTACGGAAAGAAGTAAGTATCCCAGTAAACACGTTTTTGAACGGCAATGTAACATGGAAGTTACATGTGATTGTAACAGTGTTACCCTTATGATATGTCGAGGATATATAACGTAGGAGTAACATTGTGATGTTGCATTAGTTACATACAAGTGATGTTACCGTTATGTGACATGTTTTCGTTGCAGTTGCATAACAAAAGTTATGAAACTGCAACGCAACGTGCGAGTAACAATAGGAACGTCACTTTCGTGACAGGAACGCACTGTTGTAGTGTTGTAACGTGGCAACATAACAAGTATATTGCAAACAATACGTAACATACATATTACAGTGGTTATATTACACCGTGAACATTCACGTTGTGCAACTGTTAAATACCGTAGTTCCGTTCCAGTTATGTAACGAAAGTGTGTAACTGTAATGTAACATGTATGTAACGACTGTAAGTCTCTGCAGCGATAATGCGGTCATGTTACAGTTACGTAAATGTGGTAACGTTACAAGAATGTTCCAAGAGTATGTACATTTGACGTTACATGCATATCACAGTGGTTATGTTACATCGAGAACATGCACGTAACGTAACGGTTATAAGCCGTAGTTGTGTTGCAGTTATGTAACTAAAATGTGTACCTGTAATGCAACATCTGTGAAACGATTGCAATGTAACTGTGGGGATAGTCCTGTCATATTGCAGTTACGTAATGTGATAACATTGCTAAAACGTTGCAAAAATATGTAACATCTACGTAATGTAGTTTCGTTACAGTCATGTAACAAAAATGTATTAATGTTACGTAACATGTGTATCACGATGTGATGTCCGCTAGATGGCCTGCGACTCAAACGTTTCTCGCAAGCGATTCGTGTCACTAACGTATATAAGTCAGCGTAACGGTGCAGCTTCATATGCACACCGGAGTGATACTCTTCCGAGATTTCAACCGGTTCGCATCATTTGCCAATCGCTTTTTCTACTTTTAATAGTAGCAGCTAATATTTTTGACTCCCATGGGTAGCAATTTAGCAACCCTTGAAGCTCTTTTGTGGACTGTAAGTCCACACAAGTAAAGCTAATGTATTGTCAATATTACTATACTTTAGCAATATAACGAAACAGTAACAGCTGTGTGATTCAAGTTGCACAACACAACATAACTAAATTGCAACGTTTACGTAACACACGTTACATAACACGGTAACATTACTGAGCGGGAAATTATAAATTACACGTAAGTCACATGTAAGTTACAAACAATTTTTTTGATTATGTTGCTGTTACCTTGCAGTAATATCCTGCAACACACTACTAACATTGCAAGACCGTAACGGTTATGTAACACACGTTATATAACATTTGAATGTTACTTGTTACATATCTGTTACACTACGAAATATACGGGCAACGTAACTCAATTGTAACAGTTACGTAACACATGTTATATAACATGGTAACATTGCTGAGTGGGAAATTGTAAATTACGTGTAACTTACATGTACGTTACACGTGAGATTACTTGTTACATTGAGTTACATAGCCGTTACGTTGCTGTTACAATACCGTGTTTACTGGGTAGTTACCCTAACCAATCGTCATTGTTAAATACGCTCCTAGCGACAAAAATGATCGTGAGAAACAACTGTTGGATGTCACGGCCAACCACTTGGGCGTCACAACGAACCGATTAATCATCATAAATAATGTATTGGGTGTGACACGCAATAGTTGGTTCTTACAACCAATTTTGCCGTTTCGAGCGTATTTAACCATAGTGATTGGTTAGGGCAATTACTCATTCCTGCTCGTGTGACATTGTTAAGGGACGCTTTGCTTGTGTGATTCGAATTTTCTAGCGGTGAGGAATGTGTGAGTGTAATTACGTGAGACGTAACATATTCGTCCATACCATAAGAGAACTGCGACGTTGTTCGATCGATCGTAAAACTCAAGAGTACATCAAATCCAATTTCCCATCATCGTTCACAAAACCCAATAGTCAGTCGAGCCGCGTGTTCACAAGCGATGTGACGCTCGCGCTCGATTCTCCCCCGCTTCAGACTACCTGCCAATTTCGTAATTAATTGCGCGTGCACGAAATTACCGGTTGAACATTCCGAGCTATGCGATTGATGTACAAGCAAAGTGCCTTAGCGTGTTGTATATCGACAATTCGTCAGCGAATATTACATTTCCCTCATATGTCACCTATGCGGGTCAGTTACTAAGCTGTTGAATCGATAAGATACGATTATTTGTACGGTAAAAAATTACGGTTTCGTAGTTTAAAAACTACTGTTATTGTATTACAAACATGTTTCAAATTGCACAGGATTATAACATCAATATAGGTGCATTTGCTTCCACTGGAATTTCAAGTGATAAACTCTTGAAAAATAATAAAAATTAAAAATCTGTAAATCTACTAAAATTCAATAGGGCCGCTCGAACGGTCAACACGACCTGTTTCATACTATATATGAACATTTCTAGGAATAACTTTTGAAAAATGAGAGTGGACCCAAACTTGATGAGGTTCTCCACACGGAACAAAATGAGTAGTTGGTAAAACTGAAAAATTGGTTCTAACAACTACCCGGAATAGTTCATATAGCGCCGATGACTCAGTTAGTTGAAGAGTCTACTTAGTTGATTAAAGGAACTGAAATGACGTTGGTAGAATACTCGTAGTAACAGGAACCAACAGAAACAGTCACCCGAGCTATACGCTTAGTTAGTACATGCAATCTGTTTTAGTGCAGCTCTAGGTTAGAAAATGGGCTTTCATAACTTACCGTATTCGCTCCCGCTACTATAAAACGAGGTTACAAAATGTTATGGTTACAATAAATGGCTCAATGAAGAATGCAGTTCATCGCTATGAACGACTTAAAGGTGCCGAGTCAAAAAAAATTTGTGTATGTTAATGGTCAATCTACCTAAAAAATATAATAATACCCATACCTAACAACTAATTATTAAAATACGTAATTAGTATTTAATGAACTATAGCCCACTGCAAACGGCTAATCTTTTTACTTTACACTTATATGTGTCCACACGTTCGTCATATAACACGTTATATGAATAGCGTTACCCTAGTTAGGACAGAATTATGATTGGTTATCGGAACCAAGACGTCGGTCTTCCTTACTATTTTTCGCTTATAACCACGTAAAGTTGAGGATACTTTTTCAATTTAGTTTCCGTAAGTAATCTGCGCCACAGCATATGCTGGAAATGCTTATCACGACTAGTTATTTTTTACCGTGCATATTTTTTAAGATCATTAGACTAGCGGTAGCACACAAGAAATGCGACTACGTTTACGCAGTCCGTTCGCTTGTTAGAAGAAATTATAGTCGGTAAAGAAGAGCGTAAGTGTTTTTTTTTTCGATTGATCTGCGTGAACGTGATTTACATTTCGCGTGCGCTTCTTTTGTGCTATCGCCAGTTCAGTGATCTTAAAATATACGGAGCACCTCATAGGATTTTCGATCAGTCTTGTTTACTGAATATGATTCCCAGAAATGTTTATATCCTACAAAATAGGTGGTGTTGACAGTTTAAGCAGCCATATTGGTTTTCTGCAGGCTTACAAATTTACGATATTCTGTATAATTCAAGCCTTTTTTAAAGCGTTTTTAAACTCGAGGGAACGCAAATGCGTATTTATTATATTATAATTTTGTGCAATTCGAAACGTATTAACAACGTAGTTCGTAAACTAGGAAACCGAACATTTTTACCAATGAAGTCGGTAAAAAAAGTTACTCCAGCATTTCCTTAAGGAACAACAAATATTTTTCAACACATTGTTACACAACTTTGCACTATAGTTTGTCAAAATAATAGGCGTGAATTTTTATTCGAAAAAGAATTAAATCGTCTGTGAATTAAATCAGCACGGATAAATTTTTCAAACACACAATCAATAGTGACTAAAGATGAGGATGGATAATCGGATATTGGTGGCCAAATTGGATGGTGTTATTCCATTATATTAACGAATTGTTATCGTATAAGTTTCGACCTTTGGTGTGGGCCTTTTTCTCAGTGCCTTTACACATTCTGAGGACATTAAACGTGAGAACTTTTCAGATAATCAATGGTTACGCTTAGAGGTTTCCACTTAAAGAGATTTCACTTAATGTTGCTCCCTTATTGAAGGAGCTTTGTTTACCTTACATTTTTTTATTCTAAATTTTCCGGTCAGGGCATTCAGAACGCTTCAAAACATTAAGAAAAGTGATTTAGAAGAAAATGTTCGTGGTGATGTGTGTGAGTGACTAGGAGTTCATAGATTTTATGAAGACTTAACATTTTCGTGAGATGTATGTTATTGCATCAATTTTTTCACAATTTGAACTACCGAGACCAAATGTTTTACGTAAACGCAATGATACTCGGGCATATTAGATACATAACTTTATACCGATCGATAGAAGAATTCGGATTATACTTTCTCATATATTCCGATTTTCTGATATTTTTTCACTCATTATTTTCTGACGACGATAATTTTGCTATACTTTTATTTTTCAAGCTTATTCAAAATAAAGATTCGCAGAACAACCTTATAGATCACTTTCTCATTATTTTTAACGCTTTGCAAAGCTTTCTCTATGAGGACGCCAAAATTAATTAACGGCTTAGAAGTAGATTCGTAAGAAGAAAAAAATAAGGAAGCAAAGCGCAAGCTTCTACTTTTTTACAATTCTTACAAATTTGACAAAGGTGTCGTCACGCTTTTTGAGGACACTCTTCGCTTGCAAAATGCCCAAGTAGGTTTCCTATTTAAAAAATAGAAAGCTATATATAATCGAAAAATGTTAGTGATATAACGACCAAAGCAAAAAAACCATCTGCTTTATTTTCGGCAATACCACTTCAACATTATCCAATATTCAGTAAAGCGACCCTTCTCACGCTTACTCCCTCAATGAGATGGGCATCGCTTTCATGCCTTCTCTGAACCGCTGCCTTGTGAAGTGCAATCTAGTCTTACAGCCCAGGCGTACGGAAGAAACGAGAGCCGAGGGTAGTTTTTGGCAACATCTGGTGTCAACAGCTCCTTCGCCTCGTAGGTTGTACCTTTTGGCTAAGCTCGAATGTACGGGGTGAGCTGTTCTACGAGACCCTTATTTGATCTGAGGAGAAGCACTCGCCAAGGGTTCTCGCACTTTTCCTCTCGACCCACCCTCTACCACACGCGGAGATATCATGACCAATGAAGCACGTTAAAAATTCAAGGAGCCACGCGCTTACCCAATAAAGAACCCTCGTCGACCCAGGTGCTGACACCATCGATCGATCTTCTTAAGAAAATAAATAAATAAAAATGACATATACATTTAGAATAGCCAATTCACATTCCATATTGGAAGAAAGTGAAATCCTATGTTTGAATACATATTTACTAACGTATACAAAGAGTTTTATCCAGTAATTCATCATTGCGAAAGTAAATTTAAAAAAAGTATTACAAAAGTACTCCTCTGTTGAAATTTAGTAAAACCAATTTTGAATTTGTTAAATTGGTACTACGGGCCGTTCCAAACATGTCTACTGTTACCGGCATATTTCGAGTTATATTACTGAGTTATAGCAAGTTTGAAAACTTAGAAAAATCTTTCAACTCGTTTATGGAAAAATTATGTATTCAAAATAGAAGATACCATATATCGATAAAGAATTTTATGGAACTCTGTGCGGGAAGTACCTACTTCTCACACGCTTCGCTTCGCGTGAGAGAAATCGCACTTCTCGCATTCGTGAAATATGGTTGCATACGAAACTCGTGCGAGAAACTTTTTCTTAACTCGTTTGATTGCACCACTCGCCTTCGGCTCATGCTGCAAATAGACCTTCGTCGAAAAAAATTTCACCGCACTCGTATCATAATATACTATTACTCTTAGAATGTAAATGTGAAAAAAATTATCAATTAATAACTTTGCTTCCAAAATTTTGAACTATCGTTACCGAATCGAATTGAAATATTTTTTCACTGCCTCATACAGGAAGCTTTGTTTTTATTTATTTTTTTATAGATTTTCACATCTGAATGTTCTAAAACATCGAGAAAAGTGGTTTAACAAAATGTCCGTATGTATGTATGTATGTTGTAAGTGGTTTTGTTTCCAAATGTATACAGAAATTTTTGTTTTACAGGTTTTTAAATTTTTTTCAAAAAAGAATGTGGGCGCTCTAGCTTTAGTAAAATTGGCAATATTTTTCTCAATAATCCTTCATGGGTGCCGGTTTTGTTGATGTTATTTTGTACTGAATTTGATTGAAATCGAAAAAGCGGTTCGAATTCAATAGAGTTTTGAAACTTGCGAAAAATTCACGTTGGTGCCCTAACCTTGGCAAACATGAGACAACGAACTAAAACTTTCTACATGAAATCGGCACTATATCGGATGTGGTTATCCTCAGAATTCCTCGGAGTTTTAACTTTTAGAAAAAATTACGTTACTGCATTAACTTTAGCAAAACGTAAGAAAGCGAACTGTAAGTTTATAAATAAAATCAGTACTATTCAGCAATGATAGATACACAGTTTGGTCATAATTTGTTATGTGGTTCAGATTTTTTTAAAACTTAACGTTCATACAAAAAAATCTGCAAAACAAAATTTTGCAAATTGCTTCCTCATTATTATTGGTTTTTTACGAAGCTTCCTCTATGAGGATACTAAGATCAATTAACATACTTTGTCATAGAGGTAGATTTGAAAAAAACACAACAATAATGAGGAAGCAATTTGCAAAATTCTACTCTCGGTAACAACTCGTTAAAGCGCATGAAAAGTAGGAAACAATACACAGTTTACGTTATGTCTATAGGTAGCAAAAAGTTATGGCCGAATCTATTATAATGTTACCTCACATAATACTCATACCGAGTAAGAATACGCTTAGTGATTTTTTTTCTTGATACATTTAAACATCAACAACGATGATTACCAGACAGAATTGGTTGTCTGGATCTCATGGTGCCCCACCGCACAAAATTATATTTGAACTTTGTTTTTCGCTGGATTTATGCGTAGCTAAGTCGGTTGCGGACGCATTTGGAGGTTAGGTTAGCTTAGTGAAGTGCGGGTAGGGCGTGATAGGAGTAAAGGTGGGAAGGGTGGTAAAAGGCGATTGAAGCCATACCACGGAAGGAAGGAATAATCTATAAATTGTCAATAGAGTAACTGTTTTTGAATCACCCATAAGCATGTATGAATAATTGCAAATCGAATATAAACTTATCCTCAATTTTTTCTGTTCTGAAAATCATCTCTAATACAGAGTTTATAGAGTAATACTACGTTGACTATATTCTATCAGTTTAAAGCTGGTATACGAAAAAAAATAAGTAATCGTGATAACTATTTCCAGCATATGTCGTGCTGCAGATTATAGTTACGAAAACTAAATTGAAAAAGTATTCTCAACTATATGTGATTGGCAAGCGAAAAATCGTGAGTAAGACCGACGATTTGGTTCCGATAACCAATCATAATTCTGTCCTTACCAACAGCCATGAGGTGTCGCAACTACCGGCGGCAATTGGCTTCGCGCGTATCCTTCATCCGCGGCCATTTTGGACAGCCAGCGATCGCAGCGGGGAAATTGTGCGACACCGTATCAACACCTGACACACTGTCAGATGCTGTTGTACGTTAATTAACGTTAATGTTAACAATTTGCTGATTAGTGGACAATATGATTGCGAGAAAATGAAAGGCGTCAGTCTTGTGTTGCGTCGTCAATTGTCGCCAACGCCTTTCCCTTCACAATACCTTGCGGATTGAAGTTAATATTGTGCGTTATTGCTTTGAATCCCGTTCTTATTACTGCCTCCATTCCTGCACGATAGCTATCAGAGACGTCGTAAACATAAAAACCGGCGAAACGAGCAGACGACACCGGGCAACCGAAAATTTACGTTCAGTTTTCACTGAATAATTCGAAAAAGGAGAAGCTATTGCCATGAAAAAAAATAAAATAAAATAAAGTAAACATCCTTTGTTTTATATTTATAACAATGCTCTTCAGTTATTTGTTTCATACAATCAAAAAATATTTTTTATAATATTACCCTAAGAATCAATGCTCGTCGTTGATACGGTTATGTCAAGAGTCGCCACAAGTGGCGCTAGTTGTCCCAACGCACGAAGCCAATAGTTGTAAACACGATTCGAATGTTACCGGTACTCTACGAGTTGGTTTTTATTACCAATCACTTTCCTCCCAAAACTAATCGGTTGATTTGGGTAAATAATAATTTTAAGTTCGCAAATGACGAAGGATAACAACGCTATTGTGTTATATGACAAACGCGTGGACACATATAAGTGTAAAGTGAAAACAAAAGCAGTTTGCAGCGGATTATATAGTTCGTCAAATACTAATTACGGATTTTGATAAATAATTGTTAGGTATGGGTGTTATTATATTTTTTAGGTAGAGTTATTGACAATTAACATATATAAATGTTTTATGACTCGGTTTCTTTAAATCGCTCATAGCGATGAACTGCATTTTTCATTGAGCCATTTATTGTAACTATAACATTTTGTAACCTCGTCTTATAGTAGCGGGAGCGAATACGATGAGTTATGAAATCTAATTTCTAACGTAGAGCTGCAGTAAAACAATCTGCAATCTGCATGTACTAACTAAGCGTATAGCTCGGCTTACTATTTCTATTGGTTTCTGTTACTACTGGTATTCTATCAACAACGTTTCAGTTCCTTCAACCAATTAAGTAGATGCTTTAACTAACTGAGTAGTTGGCGCTATATCAACTATTCCGGGTGGTTGTGGAACCAATTTTTCAGTTTCACTTATTTCATTCCGTGTACGTTATATAACGCTTCTTACTGGTATCAGCAAATAAGAAACTTGTGCATTTTATTCTTAAATTTAGCATCGTTTCAATTCCGATTTCCTGCTAAAGGAAGCTTTTTGAAATGTGGATAATAATGAGAAAGCACTCCAAAAATCGTTATAGCTATAGGTACGCGTAGCGAAAAACGAATATAATTCTCTCTGGGTGATATGTTATCGCCAAGTTTTCTCTTTAGTATTTCCGATTCCCAACGATAAACAAGAAGCTGTACTGTGAAACGCTCGACATCACACGAGAGGAGTTGCTGTAGGAAGGACGTCCCCACCCTGCGCGTTGAGACACAGGGTGGGTACGTGAGATGGAAACTCGTCGATAAATGTGCCACTAACATCTGCCCTTATACGAAAGTGTATTTTATATTCTGAACTTCTTACCGTTTGCTAGGAATTTTTTGAAAAAGAAGCGATCAAAAAAATTCCGAAACAGATCAAGTCTTGAACATTTTTGTTGATCAAAGTCATTGAACTTTTTTTTCTTGCCGCAAAGTTATAAAAATGGAAAGCAACCTAACTTTCGGATGAGAACGCATTTGTAATCTATCCCGAGCACACTCTTCCTAGTTAACCAACTAGTAAAATCGGGCTTATATTTTATACAAAATTACATTTACAACATTTGAGGAATAAAATCTTTATCAGTCTTTGGAAATCATTTTCTAACAATTTTTCATATTTATAATAGATTATTTTTTGGGCCTGGATTTCCACTAATCACAGAGCGGTATTCCCGATAAGCGAATTCATTTATTAAAAATTTTATCGGCAATAGCACCCAGATATTGCACAGTAGCTCTTCACTTATTTTTAATCTATACAAGATTTTCATAGAAACCCTATTTCCTCGAATATTGCTCTGTGCTTAGTCGAAATCCAGACTCGAAAAATAATCCAACAAATACCCGTTGACCTTCAAAATTAATCGTAATATTTCCCTTTAGTTTCCCTGCTTAAGAATGATCGAGAGAAGTTTCGCAAAAAAATCCCTCGCGCTACGTTCTGAGGATTTTAATATGCTAAACTTCGCCCTCTCATTGCTCAGCAACGAAACAATCGCAAAAAATTCCGATAATTTTGGAGGTCTCGGGATATTACTACTGAAAATTAACCGGTTATGTAGGGTGTTACATCTTCGTTATTTGTCCCGCCCTGTTTCCAATTATTATAATCTACTTAAATTATTCTAATTGATCATCACTATCAACTCTACCATGTTACACTTGGTATTACGCTTTCTCATGGGGTCTTTTATATGAAAACCAAGAGTAAATGCTTCAGACGCTGATATTCCAATTGTACCAAGCATAATATTAGATCTCCGTAGGTTTATGTCAGCTCAACTATTCCTTCTTTTCTGCTATTCTGTTAGTCGCGCATACAAAGCGCTCTCAGCATCTTTACTGGGGAAAAAAAGTCGTTGGCAAGTCCAATAAATGGGTTTCGACAACTACTCGGAGGAGTTGATTTAGCTACTTAGTAGGCTTATGATGATTACTCCTTCGTTATACAGGGAGGACACGGTGAAACTAGACAGTCCAATGCGGCTCCGTGAGAATTTAGGAAGCCTGATTGGCTACTGCCTACGGCCGCCAGTGCGTCTCATCCGAGCAGCGACTGTGTCCCCACGCGCCATCGGAATGGGCCAGTAAGGGTAGTGGTAGGGGCAAGGGACGTTACCTGAGCTGGTAGGGCAGACGCCAGAAACCAAGATTTATTTACTACTCGGTCTGCACGCATAGAGTGGGAACCGTCGGTTTGACGCGCAAGCGCATTTGCGCTGTCTAGTTTCACCGTGTCCTCCCTGTAGAAATTACTGGTCGGTAATAGGAACCGCTGGTTAATAGGAACTCCCTGGTTCATCGCACGACCTAAAACTGTTTTTAAACTCGGCAGTGCGATTGGTTATAGGAACCAACTGTTGGTCTAACGTAGTATTTTTCTATAACCAATGGGAAACACATCAGTTCACAGGTCAAGTTAGTTGCTGCAACTAATTTACAGTAAGGTAAACAGCCGAGTTTCGGTCACGGTCCTCGTTACGGTCAAGGGTATGCCTAGCATAATCGAACTCCCCCACCATTCGATACCCCGCCAATGGGTAGCGCGCATTCGGTCCTTCTTGTTTATCCGTATGACTTTACACGCGTAGAGTTAGAGAGAGTTGCCTAACGGTGACCGAAACTGGACCGATTACCTTAGACCATATGCTGAAGATGGTTCTGCCAACTATTTCTTTCCAGGTTTAGGCCGTATCGCAACCACGAAAAATTCTTCCACTATGCGCGAACCATCCTTAGTGGATCTGAAGAACTGCAAAATAACCGGTCACTATGGAACAAAAAAGAACGCAGATGCAACTCAGTGACCGTCGGGTAACCATGAAGTGAAACAAATAAAAACCATGGTCGGTTTCGGGTTACTATTCGGTTATTGGAAAAACCTTTACATAATCGCAAAACAACATTTAACAAACTTTGGGTTACTTCTGCGGTACATTGAAGTTTGTGTTAGCTTCGATGTTGCAAACTACAAAGTCCCTGTGTAGTTGCAATCGGGTTTTTTTTTGTTTCGCAGTGATGGTCTCTAGTTAGTCATTTTATGGTTCTTTTACAGTCAAGCCACCCAAATTTAACAAAAAAGGAACCTTATAGTGACGGTCACCTGTAATTTATAGTGTCGGATCTTGCAATATGAATACCATGGAATTATGCTGTTGTAAGTTATGCTGAAGGTATTCAACTCAGTTCTGATTATTCCGCAATTATAATTTCCAAGTCAGATTTTTATGCTCGCGATACGGAAAGGCGAAATGTAACCTTGCAGAAATAAGCAGTAGCGCACTGCGGTAAGCCCTGCAGAATAATTCTCGATCGGGCCGTGTCGAGAATTTTTTATGGAAATGACTATAAAATCGTTTTACAGTTTCTATCACGCGAGTGAGCCCCGAGGCTTTGCTGACTCGTTGCTGCTATGATTTTTCTGTGGCCTCCCTGCCGGAAGTTGATTTTACCCCCTTAACATACCAACTTGGCAAGTACACAACAATAAAGTTCAGCACTAAGGGAGTTTTCTACCGTGTTACCAATACATTTGATGGAAAAAGGTTTGAAGTTTCTTAAGGGACGAAAATTTCCATGACGCATAACAATTCATTGCTAAATTGTATGCGTCGTTGAACAACAGCAAACCATTACATTTTTTATGAGAAAAAATGTTATTGTCAATACTAAAAACATTGGCTTTAAGTAATTTTTAAGCCAATAACAATGAACAGCAACAAAATTGTTAATAAATAGGATGAAGAGACATTTATTAATGATTATTTTCTTCCGTTTTTTTTCTTGCTCGAAAGTAATTTAATTTTTTATCAACTTAACCACTTAGTTAAAAAAACATGTAGTTGTAAAAACATTTGGTTGAATAAAACATTGAGTTGAATAAAATATTTACAAAAAAATGTATGTGCGTGACAAATCCTTAAGGTCGTGGCTAAAATTTCCTGCTGCAATGCTGTATAAAATTTCCAGAGGACGTTTGTCTGCACTCGAGTATAAAACACACTGGACGTGTGAAAACGAAGGGACGTAAGAGGAGACGAAAAGAAACAGGGACTCGAGGGACACACGCCCTTTTGAGTTTTTAGAACTCACTAGTGGACCAGTGCTTTCACTCAACTATGGGTTACCATGGCTACCTTTGCTCCATTTGTTTTTAATCACTCGACCAGAATAGAAACCCGTGAATCCCTCTTTTATTTCGCTCACTCTCACTCTCCGTTATTGTACATGTACAATGTACCACTGTGCACCACTCCGTGGTTGCCAGCGCGTGTTCTTCGTCAAGCTTGTATTATTGAAATCCCCGGTTACGTGGATACGAGACAAACCCGATTGGTTAAGCCCTCGTAAACGCGAGAAGGGTGCATCCCCCAACGAATCCTTTTCCTCTCGTACGGTGATTCATTACTGTGAATCTTCTCTGCTTAAGTGGTAAAGTCAACTAAAAATTATGGAAATGAATTGTGAAATCTATTCGTATGGAAAATGTCACTGGACAAGGGCAAAAGATCGAAATATTTGGATTTTTCGATTTTTTTTTGTTATAGCTACGGTCATAGTCGCAAGGATTCTCTTTGTTAATGAGATTCTGTCTAGCTTAGGTATGAGAGTAACACACAAACTCCAATTCTTAACCAGCAGTTTTCTTCAATTCAATTTGAGAACTTCACGACAAACTAAAAAACTGAGTATATAAGCGTCATTAAGTAGATGGGATTACCTAAAGTGATGAAAGTTAAATGTTACGGCCATCTCATGTAGGAGTGTGCAATTGGCCCGGTACCGGGCATGTGTTGGTGGCCAGTCTCTCAGTAATGGCATGTTAACAGAAACTAGCACTGGCTGATTGATGGATAATTACTGGATGATAACTTGGGCCCAGTACTGGTAGTCGTGTACGACCAGGTACTGGGGGTTAATGATACCCATGGCTGGTAATAAACACAGCCAGTATCGGGTAAGTAACGGCGGGAAATATTCAGGATAATCAATTTGGTAATTAATTATCAATTTAAGGATATATGATGAGTACAGTCCCGCCAAAAAGAGTTTCACAGACAATTTCGATCACTTCCCGATAGGATAAGAATTGGAAAAAAATAATGGATATAAAATGTGCCGAAAAGATCGATTTCACGTAATAATAATTCCAAAATGTTATTAACAAATTGGTGAAAAAAAAACAATTGTTCAACAAACAATCAGTCAACCTAACTTTTTTTCTATCAATGCCAGTTTCGTTCACGAATCACTATATTCTTACATTATTGGTTGAATGGTTTTAAATGGCAGCGTGGTTTTTACAACGTACGACGTACTGAAGATCAATAGAAAGTAAAGGTACATCCAGAAAGGTTATAAAAATGTAGCGCAAGGAAAATTCACGTTGGTTTGCCTATTTATTAAATACATATTCATTTTTTTTCAAAATATTGAAATGAATGGCTTTGTCGTGTGAGCACCGCAGTTATACATCTTAGTATATTTTAGAAAGTTGTTTGTCTGGTTGTCTGTTTGTTCCCACTCCCCCAATGGATCTTCAAGCACGAATTTTCTGAGTCCCTCAATTTAAGTTGCCGGTCTTGTGAGCGCGCGAGTCACAATAACATCCTAGTCAGTCATTAAGTGGACTATAACGGTCTGTAATAACCTGCGCCGTGTAGGTAACATTTTGAATAGCGCAGTTTATATCACATTGCAAATACTGCAGGTTATGCAACGATTAACTACGATGACGACAGGTGACCTACTTTTTTGTTTATTTTTTACGGATTTGTAAATACAATGTATCTAAAAAATTCCATGTTCTTACATGTCTCCGTTTCCACAATTTTTCCGAGGTAAGGTCCCTAGCGGATCCGAGCAACCGTCATTTTATAGTTGCTTTACGGTCATATACAAGTACCCTTCATTATGAGGCTTCCATCCAGATGCTTTAACGTAACACAACCATAATGTAACCGACAAAGCGACCGTTGCTTTGGCTGACGTGAAGAACAATGGACGACTAACGTCGCTGGCGGTGTAAACACGCCAGTTCAGTCGCCGTCGAACTTAAAGTTCACCGAGCATTTTTACTGTGTAGCAAATATTTTAAAACTTGGTGCCGCGACCCTACCGCGTCTCTTGAAACCGTTGAAAACTACAGCCATCAGTTTGGGAAAGTTCCACGGAGGAAAACAAGTAGTTGGGCACACCCAAAGAGTGGTTGCACGGATCCACTTTTCGTGAATCGATACAACCGTGAATTTTGTGAGTCAAGGCAACTACTTTTTCTTAGTTGTACGGCTGTGTGCAACCCAGGGCAACCCTTCTATCCCGCACATTTCTTGTCACCACAGCGCAGATCCACCACATGCGTTTCTCCACAGTGCCGATACTACATGCCAGTTTTCCCTCACATTTCTAATCTTCACGCGCTTATTCCTCCACATGTCGTTCCTACACATTTCAATCCAACACATTCTTTACTACACAATGCGATACCCCACAGGGGCATTACAAGACGTTTCAGTTCCACACTACCGATCCAACAAAAACTTTTCCAACACCTTTCGTTCCTACACATTAACTCTGTCGATATAAATCTAAGAGAATATTGCGTGTCAGTAAGGTAGAACTCTGAGCAGGCAGTGGTTTTTACGCAAGTCCGTATTGACTTCCGCCATACGTATTGACGTCCGCCATACGGACTCGCGTGAAAGCCACTGCCTGCTCGGAGTTCTACCTTACCGACACGCAGTATTCTCTTCGATTGATGTCGACAGAGTTAATGTATAGGAACGAAAGGTGTTGGGAAAGTTTCTGTTGGATCGGTTTTGTGGGACTAAAACGTCTTGTACGGCCCCTGTGGGGTATCACATTGCGTAGTAAAGAATGTGTTGGATTGAAATGTGTAGGAACGACATGTGAAGGAAAAAGCGCGTGAAGATTATAAATGTGAGGGAAAACTGACGTGTACTATCGGCACTGTCGAGAAACGCATGTGGTGGATCTGCGCTGTGGTGACAAGAAATGTGCGGGATAGAAGGGCTACCTAACCCAAATAGCCATTAAGGTTTACGGTGAGACCACACAGGCACCACGAAACGGCACGGCGTGATGGCACAATGCCGTTCGTTGCTTTCAAATGTGTCGGCATGGTGACGGCACGGTGTGCTGAAGCTGCATCGGTGCTCCCACGGTTACAGTACGTCGTGTCATGCAAGACCTAATGATACCGTGCAGGCGCAGTGCGTAATCGGCACGCCGTGCCGTCACAGTGCTGTCTCATTTTTAAGCAACTAACTGCACCGTGCAGACATGGCGTGCAGCACTGGACAACACGTTTTTCTATTTGGGAACCCACCGGCTAGGTGGTACGACTAACATGGCAAACAGAGCACGATTGACACAGTTATCGGTAGTAATCAAGCGTACTGATTAAAAATGTAATGAATTGACATATAGTCGATACAATTGATGTAGGTTGAGGTTATACTTAATCGAAATGATACGTTTGCAGGTTACAGTCGATAAAGTTAATGCATTCTGAGATTACAATTAATGAATTCAATAGGATTCGAGGTTATAAAACTGTTTATTTCGTTGTCTTTATGTCAAATTACTCTGAATTGTCAAAATATTGAGAATGAATAATTAATGATGCAAGGGAAAGGTGACATATGAACTATCATAGTGAGACACTAAATAACCACAATTGGACTAACGAAAAATCCGCGTTTTTTCAGTTGCTTTTCTAGAGCGAATCCAACCTTGAATTGACGTCTGCACGTGTTATCTAAGACAACCATAATTTGACGGTATTACGACGCAAATACGATCACTAGCCAGAATGCTTTCGATTGGACGTTATTTATTAGTCGGTATTGCGTTGAAAGTTTGCACACTCTACGACTAGTTGCTTTCACCTTAAAAGTTACCTCAGTTCCGTAAGGGTTTGTATATATAAAATATTCGTATTCATTTAGGAATTGAGCCTTCCTGAGCAAAAGAATCGCTAAATAAACCTACTCGGATAGAATAATGTGACGCCCGATGTGTCGGTACGGTGCAATTACGTGTGATCCAATGTGCAGGCATTGTAATGTCACGACGGGTTGAATCCGGGACTGTGACAGCACGATGACAATACGCTGAGTAGGTCGCTTTTCTATCTTTCCTCCGGGATATTGCCATCTAGTGATAGTATGTGCCACGAATAGGTCTTTCTGGCTGCACATCGTACTGAAATCGTGGAGGCAGAGCCCAGTTTGCACATTCGATCCCACAGAACTGCACCGTATAAACAGGATAAGCCTCGTCGTGTCTCTACCGTACCGACCCCGAACAGGAGAAAGAAATCAGTCATTGCTGTGAAACCCATAACTCTCGTCGTTCTGCTGGGAGGGGAGGAGTCCAAAAGGTTCTGAATCCGGACCGCAAGCATAGGAAGTTCCATTCTCAAATCTTTTGCAAACGTTTCAAAGGAATTTAGTTTGAGAGTTACTGTGCATGGAAAGATTAACTATAAGGTGTGTCGATTGCAAAACATCTTCAAATGGAAATTCCTATGCACGCTGACCAGACTGGGTCTTTTTATAAAAAGAATTCCATCCAATTCGTTTAGAATTTTAACTTACGTTGGAATCACAATTCTACGACGCGTGCAAAATCAAGGAATATTAACAACTACGAAGTTAGTTACAAAAAAATTGAGTTACGTTTTCAATAGTACATTACGATACTAGTGCGATGAAACTTTTTCGCGACGAGTGTGAGTTTGCAGCACGAGCCGAAGGCGAGTGTTGTGATCACACGAGATCAGAAAAAGTTTCTCGCACGACTGTCGTATACAATTTTATCCCACTAGTGCGAGAAGTGCCTATTCTACGCACGCGAGCGAAGCGAAGTGTAGTAGCCACTTCACGCACACTGTGGTATAAAAATATTTATATACTTGGCCACTGATATTCCTATTTTTCTTTTCAAAGTAAAGGATTTTACATGTGCAATAGCAGAATTATTTGATTTTCATGAGTTTAAGGTGACACTGTCAATGTCCCCTTAAATTAATGCGGTTTTTTTTTTTGTCGCGTATTGCTTTTTATTGCAGTCTTAAAGGTCTTAGTGCTTTACGAGCTGTCAAAGCAAATTAATTCTACAGCTCATAGCCGTATCTCTTCAAGCATGCCTGAGTTTCGATTTTTAGGGGAGAATTGACAACCATCAGAAGTTCTTCTGAACATATGTTGATTGTCATGGCAAGTTTTTAAATCAATAATTGAACGGTCGTCGTGTCTTTTTTCCAGTAGGAATAATAGAAATTGGCTTTTATACTTAGGCCTTAACGAGAACAAAGGATTTTAACGACACGACAATTCCACAGAATATTTTCTCACTTCTTACGATAATTTGTGAGCCATTCATGAATAATCAATACCTCAGTATCTAATTTCATTAACGTGCTCGTGAATTCAGAGCAGATTTCAGGAGGTATTAAAGTAACATTATGTGGAAAGCAATGCAAAGTTCGAGGAGTAACCGGAGGCGGGGCTTAGGGCGAGGGTGGGGAAATGAAAGAAAGAAAGAGATAGAAAAAAGGGCGAGACCGAAGGTTCTAAATTGGAGAAGAGTGAAAGCCCAATTGGACGAGAAACACAGTGAAAGCCCTGAGCTCGCCAAAGAGGGACCCTTGAATTTTCCTTTGTATAAAGAGGCTTGCTGAAGCTGTTAGACTTACAAATTTGCCCCATCGATTGAATATTAAAGCACTCGTGTTTCTGCACCACCTTGGACACACTAAATTCAATTTAATAAATAAAGAAATCCCAACAAATTTAGTGCCTGGGTCTGTTCGGCGAATTAGAATCGTTTTATTCTTCACAGAGTTTTTACGGTTCAAAACCACCAAAGACCTCAAGGACTCGGTATAATTAAATCCCAGAATTAATGTGCATTAGTTGAAAACTGGACTGAGGACTGAAAAAAAATAGTGGAATGTATCAAGAATTATTTTTAAAGCACGTCGTTATTTTCTATATTCGCAATCAAATATGTCAAATTCAATAAATCAATCGAATTATTGTTAATTTGTTTATATACTATAAAATATATTGTTTTGTTTCTAAATTCTAGCTTGATGTAATATCGTGATAGATCTGGGCACGTATTCAATGAAATCAACACTAATGGTTTTATTAGATTAGATTCATGATGGAAACAATGCAAATAATTTTCCTGAATAATTTTTATTTCCTTTAATTTTGTACTCATTGTAGAAATTTGATAATAGTTCATTCATAGTTGATTAAGGGTTCACAATTGCTTCTACTGTTTTGAAGTCCATCAGGACTAGTTCAGTCTTTCGTATGGCTAAAATTGATGGAACAGCGGTTAGTTATTAATGCCTTTATACAGAGCCCTTAAATATTCATGTAACAGCACGAGCCAACGGCATGTTATCTACGCTTGCCGTAGCAGGTTTAATAGTACCATAAATTGTAATATGTACGCTGTAGACAATACACAAATTTTCTGACTTCGTGTCTCCACGTTTCTACCCTCGTCCCGTTCTAAAGCGAATCTGTTCTTTCATAATATTTTCCCTCTAAAATATAAAAAAAGTCACAGATGTACCCGAATGTCTTCGGTATTTTTTGATGATTTATCGATTATTATATAAATTCAGTTCTATAACTGTGCCTCTTCCATCACTTTCAAACTCACGGTGCCCGTTTATTTTTCTTATAAGTATCTTGACATGAATAAATCTTTAAAAATTGTTCTGTCATATAGGAGCTGGAATATTATACACTTTAATGAAAAACAAAAAAAGTTTTTCTCATAAGAATTTATCCAAGAATAAAGCCCAAATAAATAATGGATGAAATAATGGGACATTACTGTTTCTATCAACCCATTATCCCGTAATTTTTTTTTGATAGCATTTTCAAACTTATAAACAAAGAATGATATCTTTTCTTATTTCTTACACAATATTCACGATTTTTCATGAACATGTCGAATCGCTTTTGATAAAACGCGAGGCTTTGTCGTACTCATGGGATTTTAGCGGTCGCTATTCTCCGACGAGAATAAAGGGTTCCAAATTGCAGAATTTCTATGGCTTTTGTGAAAGGAATCTGATGCTCTTGTACGTTGGACCTCCTGTGCTCGTTCAAGACTCGCAAAAATACTCAATTTTTCAAAAGTTCTGGATTAACCAGCATATTACACAGTCTCTTCTTTTCACGTTACTACAATTGCAGCACGTTACATTATTCGATCATTAAATCATTCTGTGAATGTTATTTTTTCTGTCCAGGGCAACTCCTGGAGAAAGATCAGAGCACAACGAGGTTGCGCAGTTCCTAGAGGACGACGAGGTCACACCGCGCTCGTTCATCGCGGCCAGATGCTCATCTATGGTGGCTACCAGGATTTACGTGGAAGTTCTCCGGAGCTTTGGGCCTTCCACTTTGGTAGAGTAACAATTATAACGTTAAAACTTGTCAACAGCTTCCTCATTACTCTCCACGTTCTCTAAAAGTCTCTCTACGAGGGAGAATGTCAATCGATGTCCTCATAGGAAATATTTAAGAAGCAGTGAAAAATAAGAAATAATCTAGGTGCAAGAAACATCTAAATATTAGTGTTTAAAGAAATAGAGGTGATCTAAAAAAGCATGAAAATGTACGAGAATTCATATATTCGTACATTTTTTTCCTCAACTCATTCTGATAAAAAATGTAGGTAATAACTTAAGCTTGAGAGACTTTAAAAAAAATTATTCACTGGGGGGCTCTAAGTTACCGGATATAAAGCGTATCGTTATGTATCATTTAGAATATGAAACTGTTGCTTTTGAAATATGAGCTTTTAAGACTCATGAAACACACCAGGAGGTACCTCAATTTTTTTAGCATAATACAGTTCTCTGATACAACCAACAAAAAGATTTTCCTTTCAAGTCGTCGTAAGAAATAATTACAATTTTTCTAACTTTCAATTTTTTATTCACGATCATAATTGATTCATTGCAGAAACTGAGTCTTGGCATCTCTTGTCATCAAGTGAATGTGGTCCAGCAGCTAGACACAAACACTCTGCAGTTTTGCACTGCGACGCGATGTACGTTTACGGTGGAATGACGGATCTCCAAGAGCGAAACGATTGCTGGAGATGGGACGTGAATACTGCTTCTTGGTGTCTCTTGAAGAGCAAACCCGGTCCAGGTCCTCTCCATGGCCATGCAGCGTGCAGATTACCAAGCTGTATGTTGATATTCGGCGGAGAAAGCGGAGGCCTCGCGACTAACGAGTTGTGGCGATTTCATTTTGGTAAGTATCACCGAAAAGCACGTTAAACTTCAAGAGATAAAAAATGACATCAGCTAGAACGTTGTATGTAATCGCAAACACAATGACTCTATTATTTCGACGTGAAGCCAGTAATTATGAAATTTAACGTCGGATTTTAATTTTAAATACATTTTTTATACTTCAGGCACGGAAACGTGGGAAAGATTAGCTGTTCCCGGGCCAAAGCCTCATCCAAGGGCTGAGAGTGTAGCATTGGCAGTCTCAGAGCTGTTAATTCGAGGTCCAGGCTCAGATAATCCTAGGCCAAGACAGCGAAACCAAAAAGCCAGATTCTCGTCCAATAGGATATCTCCGCAGGAAGCTCCTGCAAGGCCGAGTTTCCTCAAGGAAATCTCGAAACTCTCGCAGATCAATCTTTCCAGGCTTAGCCATCCTAACAAGTGCAGTTATTCCGTCCTGAGTGGTCATGACGACAACGAGGAGAGTCCCCAGGAGGTAATAAACGATCAGGTATCGGGTCTGTTTTACAAATACCTTGCTTCCGATAGTTTTGCCAAGTAGACGTATCTCGTCAATAAAAAAAAGGACTTAGAGTTCCTAGTCCGCGAATCAAACAAGCCTGCACGCCAGGCAAACTCTTATTTTCCATTCCAGCAAGTGGACGGCGAAGTCGTTGAGCCCGCAACGGGAATGGTCAAGTCAAGAAGTGCCAATACTATAGCACGTCGGAGGCAAAAAGAGAGTCTGACGAAGAATAACAGCGTGGAATCTTCACGACCTGGTGGGATGACGCGGGATCCGATTTCTGTACCGAATTTCAGAGCCTTGACTCTACCTACTCCAGTTCTCACGCCTGTTGAGGCTGCAAGGCTTGTCTTCGTCGATCCTGATGAAGACAGTGACGAAGAGAGGAGGGAACCGCCAACGACGAGGCTTATTGAAGTTGCTGAAGAGAAAGGGTACGTTTTTCAAGATAGCAAGATATTTAGTCGCAAACTAAAGTTCGATTCACAGAACTCCACTTTAGGACAACTGCGACGACTGTTTTGAAAATTTTGGTTCAATTAACGCATTCCAGAGATTTCGCGTCTCTCCATCAAGCCTGCCAACCGACTCGTGGTGATAGCTACAGTTCTCATCTGTATGAAGCTGTGCAGACGCCCAAAACGCCAACAGCAACTAAACTACCCACCTCAGCTTCGGTGCGATTCGCTGATCTTGAGGAGGGCGAAGAATCGACGTCGGATTACGCTAGTATAGAAGCCCGAAGCCCTGGCGATCCTCTGGGCGATGATGATTGGCCCAGAAAGACCTCGATGAAGCAGCACCGAACTCCGACGATACGAGAGGGACAGTTTGGCTTTTGCAATCCAAACTATCTTGGTTTGGAGGCGAACAACGACGCGAAATACGCCAAGATGCTGAACAGCCCACCTGACAGCGTTCTTGAGGACGCACCTGGCAGATCGGCCTCCCAAACATTTGCTGAACTTCTCGAACTTCAAGAGATTAAACCGAGAGCACCTCCCAAAAGTTTGGCACTCGGTTCACCCTCCAGACGAGCCGTTAGCGCCTCCAGGGCTGAAAGGCAGCGAGCCAAACTCGTGGCAAACGAGACCAGCACACCAGGACCAGCTCCTCTATACGTTTTCTTAGTTGGGGGAAAAGAAAAGGGCCAAGTCACCGTTTTCGCAAGACCCGTCTCTTTATGGAAGCTCCAACTCGCTCCACACATCTTCTGAGCGGAAATGGAATATAAAACTTCAGCTCACTGACTAAAATGCGACCTATGCGACTCTGATGCACTTTTCTTTGATTTATCCCAATTCAATCTTCGCCCAACTGATCATCCTAACGACAGAGAAAACTTTGATGACTCGTTTTGTGGTCCTGTTGTACCATTATTCGATGGAGCCAAATAATATCAGTCGATGTCTTACCGTCTGTGAGCATATTAGTACGTTAGATGGTAAAAAAAAAATCTTAAAATGGGGTGTCGATACTACATATAGTGCTGTAGGGTACTTATTTGTATACAACTACATTGCTCTGGATCTTTTTGTATGATTTTTTAAATTGATGTTCCGAATGTTATGCACACTTCGCAAAATGAAACTCTGTGAGCAACGTTCACTACGAAGTCAAGTTACGAATACATTATACGACAGAGTGAACGATAATGCCAATTAAACGTACGAAGGAAAATACTACAGATAGTTAGTCTTACTAAGCTGGTCACATTTTTTTAAGATAGGTGAGCCGAAATTTCAAATCTCGATTAAGTTTATTATTTAAATTCAAATATTGCAAAAATGTAGATTCCTCGCTTATTATGGAGGTTAAAGCGCTTCACACTAGCCAAATCACTGCTATTTTTTTGTAAAATTTTAGCAACGAATAACAAAATGGAGGGTAACTTAGGTTTCATCCATGTTTTTGACTTGAATAAATATTTAAAGCATGGGATTCGTAATAACGTTGACTAATTAACATTCATTTCTACGGAACTAAATTTACGTTTTTTTTTTTCTTGAAGTATAATCCGTAATTATTCATCGACTATAATGCAGTGTAACTTATTGATTTTTTTTGGAAAATCTTCTACAAATCCTTTGTCTAGATATTTTTTAGGGATAAGCGATTAACAATTATAGCTGTTTTTTTTTCAAGAAAATTAAAATCGATGTTTAATTACTGATTATACTTGGAAAAAAGTAAAAGGTAGCGTTCCCGTCTAGAAATTAAAGTTAATTACTTAATGTTTTGGAACATCCATAACTTAGAATATTTCTATGGGTTGATGATATTTAGCGTGATACAAATGGATATTAATTACTATTTAACTGCATGAAACTATACGAAAGGGCTTTTAAAAAATTCACCATACTAGCCAAACAGTGTGAGGCGCTTCAATTTTACTTAATATAAATGTTTAAAGAATAATATAAATTTTTCGCCTCGTCGAAATAAAAATCTACCTTTCAATAAAAAAAATCAAAGTTTCAGGGCTAGTAATATTATACATGACAACTCATGAGATATACGCAGCAATCTGATGATAACGGACTGAAATGACGACGAAAGTTGCTTATAGAGCGTAGTTTGTGCAGTATACATAGGGAATCATAATAGATAGAATACATCATATACATATGTTGATCCAGAGTCGATATATCTAAATGTAAAGGTTGCATAAATGGAGTAACGATTAGATATATGGACTGTTTATACGTGTTCTTTTTTATTTTATCTTTATGCCGCCATTCTGCTATCAAAATGCGTACAGAAATAAACATTTCTGACGATATTACAAAAAATTATAATTTTCGTATGAAAAACAGTGCCATCTTCCTCTTAAAAGCATTACGTTACAAAAAAATCCAGCATAAACACATTCGCTACTATAAATGTATACTGTTCAAAGTAATAATCGTTAATAGAAGTGAAAAAAGAGGGAAATTGATATTTTCAGATACTAAAATTTCGTATCACTATAATAGTAGTTTGTAAATTGATATGACAAAATTATGCGCGTTTTTATGTTGTTTCTTCTTCCTTTCCATAGGGTGTCACCCCTATATACGCCGCTCGAAGTATTATAAATTATATTAAAGGGTAGACAAGACGCGCGTACTTTTATACCTGTATAACGAGATGCTGATAGTCTACTACTCTCATATAAATGTTTATACGGAAAAAAACAAGAAATGTTTAGTTCCATCGACGGTCATTTTGAAAATAAACGACATTTGAAGGTGATGGCGATGGGAATTGAGCACGTCGCTTCAATTGCGGACAAAAACTAACAAGACTAAAGTAGCTGCTGCGCTCCGCACTAGTAAAATAATTGCTAAATGTTCATAATTTTTTATGCAAGTTAAATGCATGAACTCATTAATTGTAATTTCTATTACAACGTCTATGGTAGGGAATAGTGATTTTTATCAAGGTATCGTTATCCTGAGAAAATAATAATGACAAATATGTCAACCAAATCACATAAGTCCGACAAATATCCATTGATAAATGCAAATTTCCATGCAGGTACGTTTTCATCGAATTCTTTTAAAGCGATAGCTATTCTTCTATTCATCACGTTTACATTCTATTATCTTTGCCCTAAAAAAATATGGCATATTGCTTGAGTGAGAAAGTTCCTTCATAAAAAAACTGATGATATTTTTTGCGGCCAAGATTTTAAAAAATGCTGGCCGTTAATCGACGGAACAACTTAGAGCAACGAAATAAAATTTGGTGCTTTAAAATCAGTAAAAGCGGGATGGATTATTCACTAAAAACCCTGAAGAAAATGTATGGAAACTTGTATAGAATTATTCATGTTTTTAAAGTCCAGCACGATTTCTATTTTCACGACTTACGGACATAAGCTGTCATAAAAAAATTGCCACCCACTACTGTGTATTAAAAATCATCCCCTAACTACTGTGTGGAAGCGCAGTAACTACGTTAATCGATATCGTTCATATTTATATCAGCCATTGAACGAAATTCAAAAAAATTTAGAATGTTACAATGGCAACAAATAAAAAATCGTCCGTCACGTAGAACTTACGCAGTAAATTCCTTCCATGTCAGTATCAGGCTCAGAAAAGTTAAATCGGTAATTGAAAAAAGGGAAGGATTTAAAAAATATCAGTGAAAAGATTATTTTGCAATAAAAAAAACCTCATGATTGATTAAAAAATTCAGTCATATTCAACAAAAAAAAGATTGTAAATTCTCGACGTGCCACATATTTCGGAACTGCGACGTAACGACGAAGTACTTGCTCAACGATACTTCGTCCAAAAATGGAAATAAGGAAAAGCAAATAACAGATTGGAAGGGCACTCCTGCTCTGATTGAGAAAACTGTCTCTCAGATCGTTGCAGCAGCCCGTTATAGTTGCCAGTATAATATAAGTAAGGTATTTAAAGAAATGCGATTATACATATTGATTTGTATAGATTATGATAATACCAGAGAAACGAGTAAATGATTTTTTGGTCGTTTAGAATTTTTATGCCCGCGATGGCCCAATACATGTAATCCATCCATAAGTAGCTAAACCTCGGTGTGACATTGCACTGCAGCTGGACATTGAGAAAAGACCTTCATTTTATTGTTAATAATTGTTGATCATACAATTATTCATTAATTGTGTAATTTTTTTGTTAAATTTGTTAATGTGGTTTTGTGTACTTTTAGGTGGATCTTTAGAATCTTTAAGTTTTTATATTTCAGTATTTTCAACAAGGTTTGAGCTCTGCGCACTAGTGAAATCTTGAAAAGTGCTTAATCTCTACCTTAAATGGGGGATCGTGTGCAATACGTTAACATTTTAGCATCGAATATAAAGAAGTTATGCATACGTTACTGACCGTAAAAATAAACGTGACCTTAACTGTTTACATATCTAATAATATCGAAAATAACACAAATTATAACGCTCTGACACAGTCAGTTAAGTAATGCGTGGTAGATAGATAAATATGTACGTAACAAATGCATACTCGAGGATTTTTAGAAACCATGGAAAAAACCTGTCCATAACTTTTGTGTGTTTGATCGTTCCAGCGATTGAAAATATTATTAAAGTATACAATTAACTAACTAACAAGACTGTGCGCTGACTTTGCGCGAGTATTACTCTACGTGTATATGTGGATCATCTCTAAGAGAAGAAACAGAAAAGGAAATACATCTCAATGGCCAGCTACGAGCCGCAAACACCCGAAAATCAATGTTTTCCATTCGTAGATAAAAACTTAGTCGAACTAAACAACATTGTGTACAAAAAAAATGGTATTAAGGATATAAATGTTCGTACTCGTAGAACCGTCATATATGTTCATTATCCTAATATCATACTATTATTATTATTTATTTATTTATTTTAAAAACCCACGACTTTGTCGCAGTGATATACTTAATTCACAAAATACATACCAATAAATTAGAATAGAAAACATTTAAAAAATCCCATAAAGAAAAAAACGAATATTCAACTATGAGTATGGTACTGTAAAAAAATAGACTGCGAAGAAGTTCGAAGTAGTATTCGCATATTTTTGATTAGCGATTGGCAGATATAAACACTATAAGTGTCGCAATTTGCATGAGTTTCGCGTCATAACGTAATATTTTTCACCACAGAAACTCTGGACTTAGCCGTACGACAGATTTATATCGAATCTATCCACCTTTATTTATCACTTACGTTCATGGAAGCTACAATGGTACTTATGAAAGAAAAAACGAGCTACGGTTTGTTATTTGTTTTCTTAAATTCAGGAGTTGTTCGATACTAAATGCGAAAATTAATTAATTATCGTTCATGGGATTTCTACAACACTATCTGCAAATGATCTCGTGGTTTATTTTATGCATTTTTGTGATTTTAAAATGTTCTCGAACAATTTTCTTGAAAAACTCTTATTTTGGGCTACATCGTGCCATTGCAGGAACATCATGTTAGACAACAAATCATTGCCACTGAAACAGTAGGATTAAATAAGAAATAAAAATTACGTTTTTTCTTGCTTACTGAAAAAACTTAAACATACTTTTAGTACCTTTTGTGTAACATAATAGTACATTACGATACTAGTGCGATGAAACTTTTTTGCGACGAGTGTGAGTTTGCAGCACGAACTGAAGGCGAGTGTTGTAGTCACACGAGATCAGAAAAAGTTTCTCGCACGAGTATTGTATACAATTTTATGCCACTAGTGCGAGAAGTGCCTGTTTCACGCATGCAAGCAAAGCGAAGTGTGCGTGAAGTAGGCACTTCACGCACACTGTGGTATAAAAGAGCTTTTGATGGTAATTCCAGAAAAAGAACATTCAGATTTTCTACTTTCTAGTAGGAAATCTGAATGTTCTGGTTAATTTTACATGGCATGATCACTGAACGACTGAATATTCGCATCTTCTATGATAAACGTATAGCAGGAATATGAAACTATTCATATTTCCTACCAAAATTTATTAAGCAACTTAAGATATTATCGGCACAACCGACTCTGGGATAGTGTCATAGCAATATCATCCAGATTGATGTGGATTCATCTGTAGATGTCCATGCATTTACTAAAATACCATGTTAGGTTGTCTGACCTCTTCTGATTGGAATTTTCCCATCACAATTTTTTCTTTAAAAAATCTATTACCAGAAAAGACAAAGCAAAAAAAATTTACTTCTTTGTAAACCATGCAGATTTTTATTACACATTTTTTTATTACCAACCTATTGGTTTAAATAAATCAAAATTGTTGTGTAAACAAATAGAGGGGATAAACATCGCAAAGCACACGGAAGGTGCTGTTCATGTCGATTAGTAAAGATGCAAATATCGGATATATCTTTAACGAAGCCATCAAAACTTAACTGAATTTTTTCCACTTTAATTCTGTAACTACGTAAGTTGTACGTAAAACTAGAAGAACGTATTATTGTGATGTAAGAAAGCCACAATAAAGGCGTAAAAACCATGTTCATCTCAGAAAATAAAATAAAACTGTGTTCGGTCGAGTCTTGTCTCCATAGAACCCGAGGCGTTACGTGTAGTTATTAATATATCTTTTTATTGGAATAAAATAAAAGTACCATAGCAGTTGATATCTATACAATCGAACAACAGCTTCAAGAAACAAACAATATATAATTCGATTAAAGGCGATGTGCTTATTAATCCCCATGAAATTCCTTCCTCGCTTTTAAACTGCACTATGATTACCGGACAACCAACAATCGACTAAAGATTGTCACAAGCTACAAAGTTCGAGTTGTGTAGCTATTATACAGAAAAACAACCTGCATGGAAAAAATACCTATCAAAATTAAAGAGGCGAGAGAAAAATATTCTTAATAATCCTCGATATACCGAATACGCGTGAGTCGAGACCTAATTTGTTTTTATTGCATATTCCACAATTAAATTTTCACAATCTTAACGAAAATAAGAATAAGTTGAGCACTACTATTCCGGCGAATGTCGGTCAGTATCGCATTTTCAGAATAAGTTTCTGCCACTAATTTCCTCTTGTGGCGGGCTAATCCGAAAGTCTGGAAAAACTAAACTCTGCTAAGCTGTTGTACCGACCGATTTCGACTGACGTATCGACCCGATTAAGACACCACCAGATGGAATTAGCGGCAGAAAACTAATCCCCCAAGGCGGTACTGACTGAAATTGGCCACGGAGCAGTGGTGCTCAACTTATATAGTAGTAGTACAGGTATTTTATTGGACAGTGTATACATTTTTTTTGAGCGCCGCGTACATTAGTGTGTTAAAATTGAATACATTTACATTTTGGTATTGTCCAATGGGCCATCGACCGGAGTCCTTCAGCCCGGCAACTTATATATTCAAGTGGAAATAATGAAAATAAAAATAGGCGATAAAAGTTTATACGGTCTCGACGCACGAGTTAGAATTCGGTTTAATATATAGAGAGTTGTTAACATTATTTTTTCTTTGACTTGTAACATTTTTAAAGCTTTTTTTCTCTACGCTGGCTGAGCTGAGCCAGAAAACATACGAGAGCTCGCTGCGAAGAGCTCAATAGCACGGTCAATCATGATGAGATTTTTTTCAATATATTACCCTTTAATTTTAGATTCAATGGAGAAATAGAAGGAAAACTTCGAGTAATAAAATTGACAAGCATTTCTAACAAAAATTGTTAGTTTATTAATAAAGTTGTTCAAGATCATACATTTTTTATATTTTCTTTTATATTCATATTTTATATCGAACGGAAAGTCTGCATTGTGCAAGAACTTATCCGTCGTGAATATCAATAGTAAAAATAAGCTCCGTTGGCCGACGATTCAATTCCGGAAACGCAGCCATTTTTCCATCCTGATATTCAAAATCCTCTGTCCTCGGAATTGAAGTTCTTGCCTCCGATGCCTGAAACGAGAAAAGAGTAATGAAGATTATCAGATGGAATATTAAGCCACATTAAAAGAGTAAGTTTGAATTGTTTAGTAAAGGAGTTTAATAATTCCCTCGGTTAGCGTTTGAAATGCGTTGAAAAAGTGACTTTCAAAGTACTTTTAAAAAGTAATTTATTTCACAGGCAACTGCTGTGCAAAAAAATGAACCGAAGTCCTTGAATTTTATTCTTGGATCGATTACGAGTTAACAGTTTTCAGAAAGACAAAAGCTAATTTAATCGCTTAGGCATAAATTTTGAATCGAAAAACTGCGATACATTTGAGTATTAACCATTTTCCTTTAATTCTGGGTTTAATTAAATTTAATTAATTAATTAATTTCTCGAAAACTTACATCTACAAGAAAATTCTGCGATAATTTGATAAGCACTGGAATTCCAATACGAACATATTCTACATTTTCAATTTATCAAATGAAAACGCCTTTCCACGCAAATCTTTAATTCAATTTTGAAAGATTTGCGTTACTTATTAATTACTTATTAAAAGTACTCTGCAAGTCACTTTTTTAACGCATTTCGAACGCTAAGCGAGGGAATTTTAAAACTCCTTTATTAAATACTTCAAACTTACTATTTTAAAGTGGCTTAATATTCCATCTGATATTTTTCATTATTTTTTTTTCGTTTCAGGCATCGGAGGCAAGAACCTTAGCAGATCTGGTCACCGAACAAACCACCATCGAAATCACCACGGCGGTTTTGTGCAAAAAGTTCACTCAGAATTTTGACAAAACCACCACGTAAACCACTACTCCGAAATTCTTTTAAATTGAGGAGTGGTGGCTTACTAGGTGGTTATGTCAAAATTTTGTCGAAACCACCACGTAAACCACCACTCCTCGATTTAAACGAATCTCGGAGTGGTGACTTACGTGGTGGCCCAGTAAACACGGTATTGTAACAGCAACGTAATGGCTATGTAACTCAATGTAACAAGTAATCTCACGTGTAACTTACATGTAAGTTACACGTAATTTACAATTTCCCACTCAGCAATGTTACCATGTTATATAACATGTGTTACGTAACTGTTACAATTGAGTTACGTTGCCCATATATTTCGTAGTGTAACAGATATGTAACAAGTAACATTCAAATGTTATATAACGTGTGTTACATAACCGTTACGGTCTTGCAATGTTAGTAGTGTGTTGCAGGATATTACTGCAAGGTAACAGCAACATAATCAAAAAAATTGTTTGTAACTTACATGTGACTTACGTGTAATTTATAATTTCCCGCTCAGTAATGTTACCGTGTTATGTAACGTGTGTTACGTAAACGTTGCAATTCAGTTATGTTGTGTTGTGCAACTTTGAATCACACAGCTGTTACTGTTTCGTTATATTGCTAAAGTATAGTCATATTGACAATACATTAGCTTTACTTTTGTGGACTTACAGTCCACAAAAGAGCTTCAAGGGTTGCTAAATTGCTACCCTTGGGAGTCAAAAATATTAGCTGCTACTATTAAAAGTAGAAAAAGCGATTGGCAAATGATGCGAACCGGTTGAAATCTCGGAAGAGTATCACTCCGGTGTGCATATGAAGCTGCACCGTTACGCTGACTTATATACGTTAGTGACACGAATCGCTTGCGAGAAACGTTTGAGTCGCAGGCCATCTAGCGGACATCACATCGTGATACACATGTTACGTAACATTAATACATTTTTGTTACATGACTGTAACGAAACTACATTACGTAGATGTTACATATTTTTGCAACGTTTTAGCAATGTTATCACATTACGTAACTGCAATATGACAGGACTATCCCCACAGTTACATTGCAATCGTTTCAAAGATGTTGCATTACAGGTACACATTTTAGTTACATAACTGCAACACAACTACGGCTTATAACCGTTACGTTACGTGCATGTTCTCGATGTAACATAACCACTGTGATATGCATATAACGTCAAATGTACATACTCTTGGAACATTCTTGTAACGTTACCACATTTACGTAACTGTAACATGACCGCACTATCGCTGCAGTGACTTACAGTCGTTACATACATGTTACATTACAGTTACACACTTTCGTTACATAACTGGAACGGAACTACGGTATTTAACAGTTGCACAACGTGAATGTTCACGGTGTAATATAACCACTGTAATATGTATGTTACGTATTGTTTGCAATATACTTGTTATGTTGCCACGTTACAACACTACAACAGTGCGTTCCTGTCACGAAAGTGACGTTCCTATTGTTACTCGCACGTTGCGTTGCAGTTTCATAACTTTTGTTATGCAACTGCAACGAAAACATGTCACATAACGGTAACATCACCTGTATGTAACTAATGCAACATCACAATGTTACTCCTACGTTATATATCCTCGACATATCATAAGGGTAACACTGTTACAATCACATGTAACTTCCATGTTACATTGCCGTTCAAAAACGTGTTTACTGGGGGTATTGTCAAAGTTCTAAGTGAACTTTTTGCACAAACCCGCCATAATAGAAACGACCGTGATTTTATGGTGGTTTGCGCAGTGAACGGGTCTGCTAGAGAACTTCAGTTCCGAGGACAGAGGATTTTGAATATCAGGATGCAAAAAAAGCTGCTTTTCCGGAATGAATTGTCGGCCAACGGAGTTTATTTTTACCATTGAAACTGACGGCAGATAAGTTGTTGGACAATGCAGACTTGCCGTTCGATATAAAACATAAACATTAAAGAAAATATAAAAAATGTACGATCTTGAACAACTTTATTAATAGATAACAATTTTTGTTGGAAATGCTTGTCAAATTTAATACTCGAAGTTTTCCTTTTATTTCTCCATTAATCCTAAACCTTAAACCTAAAATTAAAACGTAATATATTTTTCTAAATCTCATTATTATTGACCGCGCTATCGAGCTCTTCGTAACGAGCACTCGTGTTCTCTGGTTCTCAGCTCAGCCTGCGTAGAGAAAAAAAGCTTTCAAAATGTTAAAGGCCAAAGAAAAAATAATGTTAACAACTCTTGATAAAGTATACCGAATTCTAACTCGTGCGTCGAGACCGTATATACTTTTATGGCCTATTTTTATTTTTATTATTTCCACTCAAATAAATAAGTTGAGCACCACTGCTCCGCGGCCAATTTCAGTCAGTACCGCATTTGAGTATTAGTTTTCTGCCGCTAATTCCATCTGGTGGCGTTTTAATCGAGTCAGTACGTCAGTCGAAATCAGTCGGTACAACAGCTTTGCAGAGTTTTTACAGACTTCGGGATTAGCCCTACCAGAGCTCATCTCTGTTGCTACTGGACTTGGGGACACTGCCCATTGAGCTGCACATGGTATCACAGAGTTCTCACTTACCGACTAACAAGAAATGCCTCTATATGCATTTTCCTCGGGTAACTTACCTGCATCACAGAGTCGGTAACTAAACATGTGATGCTTATACCAACTAAGACAGGCTATATTTACAAACAGCATATTAAATATTTGTTCCGTTCCTCACAATTTGGACTTCTTACAGAAACTTTACTTGTCCCGCCATCATGCGGTACTTCCCGATACTTTGCTATCTTTGTTACCCAACTCCGTATATCCTTACTTACACTTACACACCTACATATACGTCCATATTCTCCAGTTCGGCATTCGGCTACTTTATGGTACCCGTTTGTTGCTACTTCCAAAAGATTCCAACGACAAATAAGAACAAAACGACGATGCCATCAGGTTAAACGGCACTTATACACTCGGAACGACTTTGCATATTTACGGCAATAAAAAGTTGTCAATAACTTCGCAACAATCCGCCATGGAAACTGTGAACAAAGGTGACACTTGGTCAATAAGAAACAAGAATTTATGCAGGGTTTGCTTATCGCTGGACGAAGAAAACAAGTGTATTTTTACTATGTGTGACAATCTTCACCATGAGACCTGCAATCTGACAGATTTGTGGAAACAATTACAGTTTTATGGTGGCATAGAGGTTTGTTGATTCATAAAAATAATGTTCAGAAACAAAATCGCTTCAGGCTCTGAAAAATACTATTTTCTTCTTGTTTTAGGTTTCACAGGATGATGAACTTCCTGCAAAAATGTGCAATGAATGCATATGCAAAATGCGAGTTGCTCATGAATTCAGAATGCAGTGTCAAGCGACTGACAAAATATTAAGGTCAATCGATAATAATAGCAGAAACACACGATGCATGACTCCAGATACATTTAGGCAGAATAAAAGCGAATCTAAAAACGAATGTCCTCGAAGCAATGGAATTAAGGAACCAGATAACCTCAGTAGCGATGAATCAAATATAGATACCCAAATAGAATTGAGTAGTAATCGACAAATACTCAATATTTCAGAGGGCAAAATATCCTCATTTACAAATAGTCGAGAGAATCATAAACTAGCTGTAGAGGAAAAAGTTTCTCAAGCTAGAACGATACTTGTGATCAAGAAAATTAATAGTAATATAGATGATAAGGCCTGCGGAGCTCCTGTATTACCTGCAAGCCAAAACATTGAAAACAAAAGTCTTAAGTCTGTTTTTCAGAAGTCTGACAATGATAAAAGTGGAGATATTTCGGAATCAAAGGAAGACCAAACAGTATTGAAAAAAGATGAACATAGATCACGGAGATTGATTCTCTTCAAGAGGGCAACATCGATGACAAATTTGAAAAACAATAAGGAACGACAGAGGCGATACATAAAAAAGAATCTTTCGCCAAAACTTAAAGGCAGTGATCAAAAGAGTGTACAAAAGAATAAAAGCTCGTATGGTGAATTGCGAAAATCAATAATTACTGATAGTAACTTGCCTCACAAATGCTCTAAGAGTGGCAAAGCGTATTCCAGCAAAACGGCTTTGGAATCACACCAACGAAGTCACCATTACCAGGAATTTTCGTGTGATCAATGCGGCGAGAGATTCAATCAGCTAGACGATTTTCTCAAGCATGCAAAGACACATGGCCTTGATGAAAAGCTGAAACCGGCGAACTGCAAACTTTGCAACAAGAATTTCAGAAAGGCAGTCACTATGGTGAGGCACCTGAATGTTCACAAAAGAGAAAATCCGAGAGCTGTGTACGCTATTCTGAAGGATATCAGGGATAGGAAACGAGGAGAACATTTTAAAGTTTTAGAGAAAAATGTTGAAAACTCGGAAAATTTTGAAGAAAATATTGTTCCTCAGGACGGTAAAAAATTCAACAAAATTAAATCAGATTCGCCAGAAAATCACGCTCGCATTTCGGAGTTTATCAGCACTGATTCATACAGAGTGGAAGACCCGGAATCTTTTAATAAAAGATGTTCGTCGAAGGACAAAATGGAAGCAGATGAGTTAAATAGTCAGTTAGAGCATTACAGAGATTACAAGTGTAACAAAAGTTGGGAGCAAAGTCCACCGGACGAGAGATCGGCTATAAAATTGATAAACATCTGGATAAAAGAGGAACTAGATTCGGACAACGAGGGCAAAGGTTTTCCCTGCGAGAATTGCAGTAAATCTTATACTACGAAAAAGTCGCTTTTGAAGCATCAAGAGAAATTCCACGGAAATACAATTGCAGAATTTTGTCCACGTTGCGGTAAAGAGTGTATCTGCACAAACAAAATCAAGGAAAACCAAAATAAGACGCAGGATAAATCGTTTACGTGCGAGACGTGCAATAAAACGTTTGAGAACGAAACGAAACTCGAAAAGCACATGAAAATTCACGTGCGAGCCAAAGAACCAGAGGACACGAATTTCAAACGATTCTTATGCCACGTTTGCAGCAAAACCTTTCGACAAAACACTGGTCTCATGTTCCACATGCGAACTCATACGGGTTACAAGCCTCACGTTTGCAAATACTGCGGTCGAGGTTTTACATCAAATTCCAATTGTATTAATCACGAACGCACCCACACTGGTGATAGACCATTTGTTTGTCACTTCTGCAGCGCAGCATTCGCAAAATCCTGCACTCTTAAGGCACACATCACGACTCACACTGGAGAGGCAAATTATCATTGCAAAACGTGCGGAAAATCCTTCAGGAGATTGAAGTACCTGAAGGAGCATAGATTTACGCATACCGGTGAGAAACCTTATGCTTGCAAAATCTGTGGCACAGCGTACAGTCATTCTGGTAGTTTGTTCGTTCATGAGAAAAAATGCAAAGCTCAAGAAGGAAATTATCACGTGATATCCGTGCCGGTAAATTACCATCAACAGCCTCCGACGGAGACTGTCACAGCTTCATCAATGCCACCGATAATCACTACATTGCCTCCTGCTCATCATGTTAGATCGATAGGTGAAGCTTTTACTGTGGACCTAACTAAAAGTTATGCGGAAAGTCTCCCGAGAATTGACGGCTTAACGAATTCTGTGAGCGAAAGCGTGGACCATCATATTCTGATGAACCCGGACGCCGGTGACGTGACCTCAGCCGTCAGAAGTTTTACCATCGTCAGTCAAACATTTCATACGTAGGCAATGATACTATTGTAGATCCAACCCTTTCTGTGATAAAAATATATATATTTTTCATAACTTGGACATTTTATATTTTTTCCTGATTTATATTTTCAGATAATGTATCAAAATACTTGAATATTCGATCCATTATTTAACGATGTTTTTGTAATGACGGCGACGATGAAGTTGTAGGAGGATTTATAATTAAAAGGTTTCTTTGCATTTTTATTCTTGCCAGAGTTCTCTTCAGAAATTATAAATTTCTAATACTAAGAATACTACTAAGAAACAATGGTCAACAAATTCCATAGCAAACGTTTTGTTGCAATAAATAGAGGTATTGATTTTTAATAAAAGCTTATAATCATTTTGGAATTTTATTTTCTTGTTTTGCGAAGTGGTTAAAACATTGTTGCATGTACTGATGAACTAAAAGTTAATGCAATGTATCCAATAATATGGAATTTACGGAGTACATGAAACAAAAATGAATGTATACTGTACAGTAAATTTATAAACCCGTCATAACTAAAATAACATACTCTTTCATCGATTTTGAGTAGCTTCTTTAAAATTAAGGGAAAACAGTTAGTATCGTTCATTAGAAAGGGTTTTTCACAGGGTATAAGTACATTTACAGCAAAACTTCGTATCACACGATAATGGGGGAAAAGGTTTGGTTGAAAAAACTGGTGCCTCTGTTACATATCTCATTTGAATTCATCAATTAGTCTACCCACGTTTTTCGTAAGGCAACAAAATACTTTATTAGTTTAACCAGAATTGAATAGACGGCCAAATGTCTTGCAAGTTCATATCAATATAACCAATTTATAACATCAACAATTGGTGGTCCGATCAAGCTTTTTTCTTCGCGTCGTAAGTTTCAGAATGATTGAACTTACAGTCTTGTAAAAAAAAAGCTTCAAATAAACTTTCCGAAATCAGATGAATCAAGATGTTCAGTAGACAAAAAATATAAAAATGATATGCAGTCCGTAGATGGGAGGATTCATGCCATATGAGAAAAAGTTTTCTTTTAAATTTTGTTAACCATATTTCTTACTAACATATTAATACTTATTTAATGCCGTGATTATACAAAATCAATGTTCTTAGGGCCCAATTTTCCATCATAGGTTGGATCAAGCAAAAGTAACACTCTTAACTCAAACTTAACTATAATTTTAAGCTGAACTTTCGGTCTTTCAGCGATCCCAAGTTTAAGCTCAAGAACGAACTTACGACTTAGAATTGGGCGCGTCAATTTTGTAACAATTTTCTCTCGTTTAAAACAGCTAAATTTCTAACTGGGTTCCGTTTAATCCTTTGGTTAAAAATGGATGTGTAAAGAATTCTTTGGACGTGAATGATCGAACTGAATTTCATTGACGATTTTTTAAGTTGTGATTAATGAAATTTTGATCCTAAAATCCATTACTTCATAATACCGCAACATTGTTCTATAAGGAGTATTTTTAATTGATAAATAATGCATTATTTTTATGTAACAATTTTCACAACTGTGGTAGGCACTCATCGATGAAGTAATGCTGCTGAACTTATCGCTGCATCTCAGAACGATTGCGAATACGCGACAGGCAATACAGACAGAATTCCTCACGCAGTCGGTAGCCGTCGAGAGACCGGATGATATCAGAAGTGGGAGTCGCGTGCACGGTATGCAGTTTACAGTAGCTAAGAGCAAGTCAAGGAATACAGAAAAGAAAAAAAATTCCTCGGACCCCGTGCACAATTCTTGGCGGCAAAAATTATCGTATTCTGTATTGGCGTGTTCTGTCAAACGAAAAAAAATAAGTCCAACATATTCGTGCATCCGTGCCAGAATTCATGTGGCGCACATCAGTGAAAGTGTATAAGCCCCACCCGGGCACGTTCGAATCGGAACTCGTGCGCCTCTCGTGTCGTTTTGTACCTGTACGATAGGTCATACAACCGCGGCAGAATCGTCCGGGGCAAATAGCTTCGGACCCCGGACGTGGTAGCACACACCAAGTACCGACGAATGTCAATTCGCTCGCGGTAAATTTTAGTCGTCGAAAAGCGATCAAGCGATCGGCACGTGCGCAACTAGATAAAGGAAAATATCCATACCGGCAAACCCGCGCATCGTCAGAGTGACAATGCTTCATTAGAATAACATATTGTGTTAGAATAAACCTAATTAAACTTAAAGTTGCATTATAAAAGTCCTGAAATAAACCTAATTGCCGGGATAACGAATATTATTTAAAAAATCATAGATCATTTAAGAATAACAGTGCTTAGAATCGATGGGCTTAATGTTTGGAGAGAGAATAAAAAGTGTTTGAAAAATACATATTCATGTCGGCTTCGAGTAAATCATGTAAACATAAAGTGAGCGTCAAGAGCGACTGTTGATTAATTTAAAGTCAATTAAAAATAAATTAAGAAACTCGTTTAAGAGGCCAAACTGATTAACGTTTAAGACGACTTGTGCGTACTGCATGCTAATTGAGCGGTTCGGTACCTAATATCGCACCTGGAACTTGTTCGCATCTCCTGACAACTTCGAGGGAGTCCTGAAGATGGGGAGAGCTTCGGTAGAATTTATCCTATTTGTGGTAAGATACATTGGATTATACGTCGTTTTGCTATTCGCATAAGTTTCGATTTGGATCTGTTCAGTTTAATCTTTTCTGATATATTTTCTATGAATAATATTAATGACTGTCTTCGTGCAGAGCTCAAGGACGTTATCAACATATAATAACCGGCCGAAAACCTTATTTGATTAATAAAACATCATTTCTAGGATGAGTCTGCAAGGTGTCACGTGGTACCAATTGGTGGAGTAGCGTTTTATACTTTTGCAGACTTGTTGTAGGATGGATTTTTTATTTATCAAATGAGGTTTTTTGGTGCTTTACTAAATGCTTAAAACGGTCTTGAGTACACTGACAAAAATTATAGTCTCAATTTTTAGTTCTTACAACCAATTTTTAAATACAATTATCACTAATTATAACCAAATATTTACCATAACTATTTTCGTAGTTACCGTAAGTATGAGAATAGTTACCTATTTGTGATTGGTTTGTCTGAATGTAGTGTAATAATTTCTCTAACAAGGCTCTTTTAATGACAACTGCCCGATAGATAAAACTCCGAGTACGAGTACCTTACGAGAAAATATTTTAATGCAAATATTTACTTTAATCGTCAATATATTGATGTTCATGTACTTTGTGTAATCGTAAAAAATTTTTTTATTTAAATCGTGCCACATGAATCCCACAATTACATAGACCGTATTCGTTCATAACTTCATAGACCGTATTCATTCATAATTTCATGGACCGTATACGTTCATAACACACAACCTCTCGAGACCGTAATACGATCATTAGAGCTCACTTCTACCGATAATTAACGATGAAGGCCCGTTAAAAACGCCGCAACAGTTTTATATTATTAGATATCGCGAAATATATAAAATGAGCGACAGATAATTTTGCATGGTCGGAATGGTTTATCGTTTTTTACTGTTTTATAAAAGGCTTGGGCAAAAATTATTCTTGCACTATTATAATGCTGTTCATTTTACTGAAGTGCCATAAAAAATTTGAATTGATTCTGCTAATAGAGCGCTAACGAATTTAACTGTCACATGATTCCCTGTATCCCAAGGTCGCCGAGGCTACTATAAGGATAAACGAGCGTTGTGAGCAGCGAATTAGTTAATAAATGTCAAGTTTGATACAAATTTGATGAGTTAACATATACGATATATTTTTGTTGCTCCATTCTTTTACGTATTTCACGTTAATCTAGTTATTTTAATGCAGAACAAAAATAGTGGTAAAAGAGCCGGTCCACGATTACTCACGAATGTCGATGTCTAGCGGAATCAACAAAATAATGCGTTAACGTCTATGCTATTCGTATGAGTATGTAGTGCAATTAATCCGGTCAAGTAAAAAAGGACGAGATCCTTATCCCATTACCGAAAGTAATTTTACTGAATCGTTATTTACCTCAGCGTCATTTGTTACTATCACCGTTTAGTTAATTATTATTGACCGGATTATCAATTATTCAAAAGTAGTTTTGTGGTAACATTGTTTTCCGTACAAAGACATTCAGTCCAACATCATGTCACCCAATTAACTTATGGGAACAGTTTCTAATTCACCTTTCGGTGATCTTTATTTGTTTCCTGTCTGCATTTTAATTTGTTGGTTTTGTTGATGTTTTCCGAGAATCCGAAGATGGCCTCGAGGAAAGCTTATCTTATACGCCTATATTGAAAGAAAAATCGACAAAATCTACATGCTGCATTATTGAAATATTGAAAAACAATGAAATTTTTCTCTCTCAAAATATCACTACTTTGAAAAATCCCAGTATAAATTCTTCAGTAGATCTTGATGTGACTAAGTATTATCAAAGTACCGATTTCTTACTTTTGAAGACGTGACTAAAGAGACCATTCCACCTACACATGAAAGATCCGCACATTCGGACTTGAAAAGTTTCAATTGTAAATGTAATCTGAATTACTAATTTATTTTAATTTACGTTCCATCACATAAATTTCACATAAATGTGTAGTTGACTTAGATTTAAATACTAATTCCACTTAGATTTAAATACTCATTCCCGCCGAATTCATGAAAGTATTAGATTTTACTTCACTCGTACATGCAAAAGCCTCGATTGTTCACGGCAACGCAACTAAAAATCCCACGAAAAAAATATCCCATTACCGAAGTATTACCGCGTTGAAATATCCCAACCAAAAATATCCTCGCGCCAAAATATTGTACGATAAAATATCCCGTGGCTAAATATTCTACGATAAAATAACCGGGGCCTTCTAGACAGAGCTTACATGCGTAATGGACTTTTAATCCATTTTTTGGGGTCCAGGGGCGAAGCCTCGGTTGATACTTGGGCGGGGGGGGGGGGGGGGGGCTCCTCCCATTACATAAATATACTTCGGGTTCTTCGGTCCTTTTGAGTGAGGCATGACTCAAGAGAAGCAAAAACAATTAAAAAATTAAACACCTTAATACGTATATTACATTTATACCCTATTCGCAAATCGTAATAATCCTCAACGAGTACATGCGTGTTGATTCGTGTGCTGTTGCTGCAACTGTGTATTCACAACGGACGCTGTTCGGGCGTCCTATTTGCATTTTGGGTATCTTAGATTTATGTATCATGTATGTGTTTTCATTTCTTCCTTGTATGTGTTTCATGGGTTTCCATAACATTTCACGTGACGAGGGCCGATTGCTGAGGGTCGTGAGCGATTTTGAGAATCGTGATGTAGTTGTGAACTTGCGTAGAGTTGCACATGATTTAGAAATGTAATTTGAATTTGTAATAAAATTTCAGTAAGGTTAAATTTGTGTTTGAGCATATTTTAGGTTGGGGATATTTTGGCGCGGGGATATTCTTGGTTCGGAATATTTTGGAGGTGATTTTTTGGGAAAGGATATTCTGGGGGGGGGGGGGGGGATCAAAAGTCGGGTAGCCTTCGTTCACTGTCTAAAGACATATTGATAGCTGATTTCCGCACTACCGTGCAAAGTGATTTCATGGTCGACAGAACTGCATTTTGCGCACTATTTGAGGTTTCTATGTCGAGGTTAATGGCATTTTTGCAAATCCGTAACGGTGGACAAACTCGGATTTAGCGTTGCACTTCACCTCCGCTTTGTGCTGTCTTCAGATGTGCAGTGCGAAAAACGTTCGTTTGACTTCTTGTAAAATCAGTTTGTTCATCTACGTTAATTACGAATTCCAACATTGTATGTGATTTTTATCCAAGTACGCATTCGAAGACGAATTTGCCTTGAATTTCAAGCAAACATAAATTCCAAATGAAATTGTACTTGATTTTCATTCACACAAAAATACGAAAATGCTACTGTCTGGATTCCCATTTAAATGCAAACTTCGAAAGTATTTTTTTTCGCTTAACTACAGATTCCAATTAGAATTTCGGATTAACCTAGGTTCAAGTTGAATTATTATTGTTTTTTTTGGAACCTGCATTCGATTCGTATTAGTACATATTACAATATGTATGGAAATTAATCGAAGTACAAGTTTTACTCAGAGTGAAAATTGAGCAGTAATTATTCCAATTCCCACTCCGAGTTCGCTCGTGTGCTTTACAATAGTATATATACTAGAGTGGTCGTTAATTTCGATGCTGAGCGATTTTGTCCGAGACGCCCCTTCATTTTGTTTGAAATATATTCAAAAAAATCTGGTTAAAATTTGAGAGCTGTATCTCAACGGAAAAACGTGCCTGTAAGCACAAACATTTTCTCATTTACATAACATGGTAGTTTTGGCACAATCACTTTGATTTTTTTCCGAGTCTCAGAAAAGCGGGGAAAATCCAAATACAGCACGAATTGTACGTCAAGTAGTTGTAGTTTAGCAAAGCTTAAAGGTCCTGAAAAGTCACTTAGTGTGAATCAAAAATGTTTAAGAAATCATAATACGTTTGAAAAAACCGTTTTTTTGTGTTCAAAATTTTTTTTCTCGAAATGTCTTACTGTCACTATCAAAAAGAGCAACCCGTAAGACATAATGTTAGCTGTTTCGAATTATTTTGCACGTTAAGAAAAGAGCTCAAAGTCAGTTGTAAAAAAGGCTCTTGTCGGCTTTAATGATTTTAGTGGCTTAAATGTGTTGAATATAATGACGAGATGTTCATTAAAATCTGTGTACAAAGTACAACTACTTGACATACAATTCGTGCGGTATTTGGATTTTCCCGGCTTTTGTGAGGCTCGGAAAAAAATTCAAAGTAATTGCGCCAAAACTCCCATATTATTTAAACGGGAAAATGTTTGTGCTTACAGGCACGTTTTTCCGTTGAGATAGAGCTCTCAAATTTTAACCAGATTTTTTTGAATTTATTTTGAACAAAATGAAGGGGCGTCGCGGACAAAATCGTTTGACATCGAAATTAACGACTACCCTAATATATACGAATATGCCGATCACTATTACACGTAGTTACTAATGGATTAGTAAAATATTGCCAACGGTAAATCAGCCACCCACCGGACTCATTGTGTATGACGTTGAGCAAGCATTTCCGTTTATTCTTAACATGTTCATACTGAGAATAGAGGGAGAGAGAAAGATTAGGTTAGAAAAACAGAAGCCTATCATTACGTTACTTCTTAGGGAATACCGCGGCCTCTTTAGTCAGTCTCGTGTTCCTAAAGGGCTACCGACAAACACTACAGTAACCGTATTCTAGCTAATGAACTAAAAAACTTTTTTTGTGGTAGAACGTTCCATCTCGAGCCAATGCTCCGATAATGCTTTACGAGACGTTAAGCTCAACTTAACTTATAGAATACCGTATACCTCGACGTCAAATGTAGGTCGATCTTTGTAACAGACAACTAGGCTTGCTCAGGTTTCCGTACTAGTGGCCTCTTGCAATATAATACAGCGTCTTGTGGCGTCTTTTAGCGGCGATTCCTTAGGTCAGGTGTGACCTGGTTGAGGTGAGCTTTAATGAGAATCCTTACACCTAAGTTGCTAACATCCCATTATCTTTGTACTTGCATTTTTTTTGTTAAGTGTAAAGTGTGATGTAATGTCGCCACCAATATGATAAGATAATGAGAATTCAAAACAATATGTCGTTATGTTTCTAAATTAATAAAGCAATAATGGGAAAGTAATAGGATAATTACTACTCTGTTGTGGACAGAATTTTGGACGATATGAATCTCTAGGTCAAGAGGACAACCTCAGCTAATAATTCATTTCCTGGTCAAAATATTCCTGTGAAAAAAATGTAGACCTTTTTTTTCACAGAAAAAGCAGACCTTTTCAAAGGTTTTTCTACATTTTTATCTGTATTTCACAGATATTTGCCGAATATTCTGGTAATTTTCATAGAATACCTTCGCATAATTTATCAGAGGATTCATATTTCGGACTTGAAAAACGATTTGCAATATACTGATATATAATTTTTCAGATATCAACAATATTTTTGATAATGGCTTTCCGTCGAATTTTCAAAAGTTGATTAGAAAAACCTACAAAAGAATACAATTTTTCGGAAGATTGTTGAAAAATGTAGAAATGAAAGAATGTAAACAAAAAAAAACGACGGTGTGCACAAATTTTTATAGCAGATTGCACAAAAAAAATTTAGTTCTCAGTGAAATATGGAACTTAATTGTCGCTGAAGCTTGTGAGTTGGAAAAATATTTCTGGTCCTCTAAATCAATAATCATATTTGAATAAGTCTAACTTAAGTAAGATTATTCGATAAAAATTGTTAAAAATCAGAAGCGAAAAGAGCGGAGAAAATTGGAGAATCCGATAAATGTTACATATTTAGAAAGATATAATATATTACTACATAGGAGGTTAAATTTGTTCGCCCGTTCGGGATAGAAATCCGCTCCGATCCGTGTACCGCTTTTTTCCGATTTCAATTTAAAAAACCGCGGTCCGTGCATGCATCAACGGTGAAAAGACTGTTAATTTATACACGCAAAAGTAGATTGCTGGGAGCAGGACCACATTTCCGTTCGCTAAGTAAATTTCCATCATATTGTGTTACTTTTCCGCCCGCTGGTCAAGAATCTCCAACTTTCGACCCGTCTTGCAGGGATGAAGTGGTAGGGGTCCCTCCAGCGTAGTCGGCAAAAAATATTCTTACGTCCGAGCGTGAGCAAAATTCGGCGTGGAAACGTTTCCTCAACTCGTCTGATTATATCACTCACCTTTGGCTCGCGCTGCAAACTCAAACTCGTGAGAAGTGCGTTTTCCCGCCCTCGTGGCGTAATATACTATTTCAGGGCTAAAGGGTTTTTTGGTCGATGGTCCATAACTCATCTCACACATAAAAAAAAAGTTAGTCAAACCAATATATAACAAAGCTACATATGTAAAAGGTATTGCTGTTAAAACGCCACTTCTACACGGAAAAAAAATTAGTTGGATAGGCTCCAACCGGTAAAATAGGTTAGGCCAATAAAAGAGATGGTTACGAAAACGAATCAATTGGCTGCAGCGACAAATCGATTGGCTGGGTGAACAGATCAATAAGTTGGCCAACGGATTGGATTACAGAATCAACTAGCTATCAGGTAAACCAAGCAATTGCTCGTCTTGTCCAATTTACTCGCTTGGAGCGAGTATCTAGCCATGTCAGTTGGTTAGGACGACCAATTACTTGTTTCCGTGTACTACTAATATGTTGTCAAAATATCATGTCCCGTGATAAGTACGAGAGCACTTAGATAATTAAAAAATGTTCAGTCATTATCAGCAAAATTTTCATAATTTCCAGAAAAATATTGCAACCTGTCTCCATGATTACCATCCTAGTTGTTTAATTTCGGTTCCTCATAGAGAAATCTTCGTTTTCATGAAAAAATAAATTTTTGAGATTTTAATGTCAAGATACTCAGAATCATCGGAAAAGTACAAAAAAATGGTCTATAGAAATGTCTGTATGTATGTGTGTATGTGTGTATGTCTGTATGTGTGTAGGTATGTATGTGTGTGTATATGTGTACATGTATACAATTTCGAAAATTCAAACATTGAAACTTTACCTAAGAACCACTTTAGTTCTCGAGCTGAAATTTAGCACACAACTAAAGTAACAGGCCCCCTTTAATTGTTGCAATTGTCCACTTAATGTATGCAGTTCTTTTAATTAATTTAAAAAACGGTGTGGTCGCTCTAACTCCCGTAAGAATTAGTCTGCAATACTAAATAGTTCTTCATAAAATAGCATGTGCACTTGGTGTTACTTGGTATTGAATTTGGCTCGAATCAGTAAATGTAAATTTCAAATTCTATGGAATGTCGAGTTTTTATAAAAATTTATGTTATGGCATTAACTTTGTCAAAATCTCATCTGAGTTATCGAGTTCAAGTTTGGTATATAAGCATATTTTCTTTTTAATACTTGGCGTCGCGACGCTATCGCTTATCTTGATTGAAATTTCGTGATGATAAATAGAGTGGCAAATGATATAAAATTTTTAGTTTTGTAAATTTTTGAATAATTGGAAAAACGAACAGTATGACATTAACTGCGACAAAACGTCAGATGTCAATCAGAAATTGAATATGTGAACAAAATAATATGCAGCCATGACAGATATATCATTTAGTGAGAAACGGTATAAAATTTTGATTTTATGACATTTTGGATTATCGAAAATGTAACTTGATCACTTCAACTTTTGCAATGGCTGAGATATCAAGCCCAGATTTAATATTTAATCCAAATAAATCTCGGTCATGTTCTCCTACTTATTTTGAACAAGGATGCAAGGTAGAACCTTGCACATTGCTTTCTCATTATTTTTTGCTTTTTACAAAGCTTCCTGTGTGAGGGAGCCAACATCGATTCAGACTTCCTCATAGCAGTAGCTTTGTAAGAAGCAACAAATAATGCGAAATCGATGTACTAAGTTCTACTTTGCATCCTTGTTTAACTGGGTGTCGAGTGATTATCGCGAATTTTAATAGCACGAATACCGGGACTCTATTGATACAACGCATCTTGGTAACGAATAAAATATGGTCAAACTTGGCCCAGTCTCCGTTGTAATCCGTCGACAATGCAAGGAGCAGCACGACGAAATTCTTAAGAAATGTTACGCGATGGAATAAATCCGGCTTGACTCAGCGTCTTTAGTATACTACGTTATATATGTAGGTTGAATAGAGCAATGCGACTTTTGTCCGTTGTACAGCAATAGATTATTCTCAAGGACAGTCTAGACAATGATTATATTGAGAACGAAGTAATACAGAAGTAACGCCCTTCAGCCAGTGAACCATAAAGTTATTGGCATGTGATATATATGTGAAGCATTCGGTGTTTGTTCAGTCAATTTTTTTACTCTTAAAAATTTCTCACAGTTGACTAGATTTTACTACTTCCTGCGAATACTTATAGTGGAATTATTTAAACTGTAGTTATGTTTCAGCTAGAATTTTAAAGTAAGTTGGATTGATGTTTTTCCTGAATCTAATTTATTCCATTCTTATTCCATCGTACATTTTTTATTTTATCTCAAATTTTAACTCGTTACCTGTTAAAGGGGTCCCGATTGTTTAACGGAACTTCATAATCCCGACGGTCAAAATACCGACAAGTTACATTCCCGACAAATTACTATACCGACAGTTTAAAATACCGTCATTTAAAATCCCGATAGAAATAAAATATCATTGTTTGTGCGAATATGTATTTGTAAGATTGTTCAAACCTACTCCGACGAACAATCGTATGTTATTCGCAATAATCGTTGGTTATATTGCAGTATGCAATATAAATATAAATATTTATACAGTGGGGGTGCTTTGCCCCCCCGAACCCCCTACCAGTGCTTCGCCACCGGACCGAAGCTCCCTCGCGTGCGTCACTACATGCCTTTTCTAGCATCGAAAGAATATTGGGAGAGAGGGGGTTCTGGAAAGTCCGAACACTATCATCTAATAGCTGCCTTCGAATAACATACGATGATTGGTTTGGATTAAATGTCGGGATTTTAAATGTCGGTATTGTAATCTGTCGGTATTTTGACCGTTGGGATTCTAATTGTCGATGAAATGGACGGCACCCCTCCTAAAGTTACATAGTTGTTACACGAAAGAAATATCAAGTTTCAGGAAATCCTGATTAGTTTTAATTGGCAGATTCAGAAACATTTAACAAACGCCAGGATTCCATTAGGAATATATTCTACAATATTACTTGATTGAAAAAGAAAGCATAAGCACGAAAAAATTATAAAAGAAACCTTAAAAAAAAATGCATTCTCTAGACTATTTGGAGTTAGATAATTATTGATCATTTGTAAAAAAATATTCAGTACGGAAAATGCTTAGCTATTGAAGTGTTGGCAGGCAGGAAAAATGTGAGAAATTGCACACAATGTATTTTCAGGTCAGAATAAAATCTGGCTAATTATAAGAAACTTTTGAAATTGTTGAAAAAAAAATCTGGCTGAACTGAGTGTTAATAATGAGTCCCACTTGGTTACAGACAATGAATGCTCTAAAGACAAGTCTGTTAAGAGCAGGTCTTGGTATTCGCATAATTGATTTGAAACTTGATGTATGCGGGAGCACGGTCGTCAGCTAGAGTGATTTATAGTTCATAACGTTGCAACGATTGAATGATATATTGCAACCGAGATGCATATAGAAGCCATTCTATGTAAATTGTGCAATTTTTTTTAAGCTGTTAGATATTTCTTATAATTGTTTTTTTACTTTTACTTTTTACCTTTCTACCTTTCTAATTATACTAGGGCTGCTAAAGGCAGCTGGAAATGAGGTGGCATATCATTCACTCTAGCATATCCCTTAAATAAAAATAAAAGAAATATAAAATAAAAACAATTGCATGAAAATGTAGAACAGCGTAGAACTTTCGTCACTGCACAGATTTTAAAGAAAATTAAGAAAAATATCGAAACTAAACTGTTCGAAATATGAAATAATTAGCCTTTCCGAACGGAACGTAATCAATACACACACACACACACACACATACACATATGAATATCCATTCAGATTTTTTCAAAAATATTTTCCTATATTCGATGCGTCATTCTCGATTTTATTTTGAAAATTACTGTATTCATGAGCATGTGTGTAAAATCAATAGCGTGACACTGAATACTTCAGTATTCAAATAAATTTTTTAAATTCTTATCATTAGCCTTTTCATGATATTTGCATACTTATAAGATTCGTGACTCTACGTGATTCTATTTCTGCTCCAGTGTTTCGATACAATCGACTTTCGATGTGCCCTATCTTTTTTTACGGCCAAGAAAATGTATTCTATACTACTGTGAAAAACACAGTAATAGAAACGTGTGCGTGACTGCAGCGATAATAACAAACTGAAGTTAGTTTTATGTCAAAGACATCGACGACCAATCAGAATGGTTGAAAACTGGATTCAGTTTTCGATATGTCGACTGTCGATGTGCTATTACGTTTTTAAGGTAGTAGTCTCGCTACGTGCTAGTCAAATCAGTGTTAAATTTTGACAAGTAGTTTAACAAATTATTGTGGTTCAATTGACGGTTTGCAAAATCAATTTAAGCACCAGCGCGTGTTCTTAATATGTAAATACATCCCTAGCCACGATATAAATAGAATATACACTAATATATGCAAATGTTCGATGAAATGATTCTGTCATCTAGTTATATATTACAAAAAACTATAATATCAGTCCGATTATGAAGAGTAATAGCTCATTTCATTTATTGAAAGATGCTTTAACGATTTAACGGAAAGATTTTTCAGTGGTATTATTTTTTCAAAAGTTACAATCATTTGTATGTCTAATTTTAGGTTAAGTTGGATAAACAGACGGTTGTAATTTTTGTATAAATAATATTAATGAAAAATCTCTTCTTTAAATCATCAGAGCAACTTTCAAAAAACAAGCTGAGCTATTGTTCGTCATAATCGGACTAATATTATGATTTTTTCTAGTATATAACTGGATGACAGAAACATTTTATTGAACATATGCATATATCATAGTGTATTTTCTTTTAAAATCGTGGTTGGTAATTTATTTATATATTCAGAACACATGCTGATGCCTAATTAAATTCATAGAAACCTCAATTGAATCTCAAAAACTTGTGGAAACCCTTCTCAAAGTTTAGTACTGATTTCACTAGCACGTATCGAGGCGGTACCTTAAGAGTGGTGTACATCCTTATGAAGCCCGTGAACTTTCAAGTAAAATACATAATAGTACATTAGGGAGACAAAAAATTAAAAGGATATGTTATTAATTACAAAACATAAATTAAACACTAAATAAATTCACTGGCATTATTATTAAGGAATGTTAAAATGTAGCTAATTGTGAGAAGTATCGAGGTGGGTGGAAATAAAGTCGTTGAGTTGACAGAGAATGCTTCATATTTCATAATCCATAGTACAAAAGAGTCTGCGTGCTGATAGTTTCATCGGTAAACACTGACTCCTTAATTATCTCTCCCGATAATGCTGTGTAACATGCATTTATGAATACATTGACGAGATTCGCTTGTCAAAACGGTCCGAAGTATGCTGAATGGTGGATGGAAGATGTTGGTAGAAAGTACTCAGGTCGATTGATTGGATTGTTAAAGATGATGGGTGTCGAAGCATTGAATTATTGTAATTTCAAATCTTCCCAGGTTCTCGGGTGTGAAAATTCAATGGAAGTTTAATCACCATGTCACAGAATTTGCTACAAGGAAAGGAAAGCGTAATAGTTGGAAGTGGATAATGGGACAATACATACGAAAAGAGCGATTATGACTTACTTAAATTGGTCGAGACTGGCGCTGTGTACAACATTTTTTTCTGAGACAATTTTTGTTTTGCCTTGATATTTAAAAAAATTTTGTTGCTTGAATAAATACACACTTATGTCTATATTTATCAGTCAGTATAGAAATATACAATTTGCTTAAGCAAATATTGCTTTCTATTTATACAGTGGTTTCTCTGTAAATGCGCGCGGTTCGTTCTCTCCTGAAGGAAGCTTAGTTGTAATGAACAACGATGCATTATTGAAATCGAAAAAGTGATATGCATTTATACAGAAGCCTTGAAAAAGTTCTTGGATTAGTTTTACACTGAGAGAAAAATAGATGGTCGAAGCAACAATACTATACTTTTACCATACAGTATAGTTTTTAGAAGAAAACATTTATAATTTATGGTTACAATGACAATAAAAAATATATTGCTGCAAACGTAATAATAGATCAACTAATTGAATGCATAGTATCCAGTACTAATCGATATGATCGGTCCTTCTGGGAAATATATCAATATAGTTGGACCTTACTATTCTACTATATTTTTCTCTTAATGTAACTTTACAAATTTTAAGAATACACTTTCGGTTCAACTGATAATTATGCAAGAACTTTCGGTCTAAAAAAGTGACTTTTCTGCAGATGTTTTTGCCACTCACGAGAAAAACTTTCGTTCCAGTGGTCAATAGCACATATTTTTCAGATAATACCAGATCAAATAATTGAGAAAAATAAAATAAAAAAATGAATAAGGAACAATCTTCTGCGGATAAAATAAGCTATACAGTTTGTTCACTGATTTCGTCTGAAATCTCACAACAACTTAAAATTTTACTTTTCATCTCCCATAATTTTGGTGCACCGTACGTCGTTGCAAAATTGCAGAATTATCTGGAGATATGCAGAATGTTTAATATGTACTTAGTAATATTCAAATGTAAAATTTTTTGAAAGAAGAGTATCATTTATAGAATTTTTTGTCTGATGATTTTTCTTACTTGACTCGCTCCCATTAAGAGGCAACACCTTCCTAGAGACCTAAAAAAGGCCGAACTTTGTTCTTGATTTTAAGAACGTATTGCCCGGACTAAAACAAATTTTTCTTATCGATTGGTAGGTCTAGAACGATGCTTTCTTATGGACAAAAAATAGAAAAAATATGGCTGCCGGTCGATAATGCGATTTTTTACCGATGGACATCATATCTCGAAAACAGCTGGATAGATAGATTTCAAATTTACATAAGATTCACTGGAAATCATTTGGATGGTTGTCATCAATCTTCGTTGTCGTAAAATTTCAAAAATTTAATATCCATGAAAGAAAGTTACCATATTTACGTGATTATTCAATAATAACGATCCATTCCAAAAAACTAAGATCGTTAGCGAGCTCTAACTTTATTTCTCTCTTCTCAAGATATAATGTCCGCGGGTAAATGAAATAGAATCTTCGTTCGGCGGCCATATCTTTTCGTTCTGCATGTATTTTGATGATTGTTTTCCAATTAGCAAATATCGTTTTAGTTCCTCGAATCAATAATAAAAAAATGTTGAGTTCAATCAATACACTCTTTGAGAAAAAATAAGTGTTGACCTTTTTTCGGGCTTCTAAACCCAGAAAGCATATCTAGTTAACTGGACAATACACTCGTTGAGAAAAAATAAGTGTTGACCTTTTTTCGGGCTTCTAAACCCAGAAAGCATATCTAGTTAACGGGACCAGAACCTATACTCATGGGAAATAAGTTTATTTTACATGTCAGCTGATACACAAGACTTTTATTCACCTGAAATATATATTTTTTATATTAACATTGTTAGAGTTATATTAACATTGATTTTTAAAAAATTGAAATTAATATGTTCGAAATAATTAAACTGAAAAATGTATGTTAGCTTCGAGAAGGATCATTACTTTCACCATTTCCTGAAATTCTCGTCGTTTTTGTTGCATTCTAACCGCACGCGATTATGCAATACTACTTAGTCATATGAGAGAGGGAGGTGCGATGTTCGCGGAAGACCTTTTATTTGTTTCGATTCGACAGGTGATCTTGCTGGCGAGTGCGGCGAAAGGAAACCGAAGCCCGCCTTGCGGATCTTATGGATGTCCGCATCGACCTCAATACGAACCCTTCGTTCCTGCACCACCGGGTCACACACCTAGATGCGCCAAACCTGGACAAACGTTCTGCGAATCGTTGGAACATTATCCACAGTAAGATCAGCAAATTATCTTTGAATGCTGCAAAGTTTGTATTCTGGAAACAATGTTATGTAATTACTGATGACTGGTTAGTTTGCTAACTATGGAATCGTTTAGTCAGTCGCAGCTGACGATCTGTGGTCTAGTTAGGAAAGTTTCTTTGTTGTAGTATTAGAGGAAACTTCTGTATATGAACTGTGAAAATTTTTTCTGAAATTGAGTCTACAAGTACTGCAAGCTCTTATACATACTAGGGTTAGGGAGGCGGGGCGCTACAGGGCCTGTGAATTTTGAAAAATTTGAAAAAAAAACTTTAAGGATGTATGATACATACAGTCCCGCCAAATGTGAGTTCCAAAGACAATTTCGATCACTCCCCGATGGGATGAAAATCGGAAAAAAATAATGCATATAAAACGTGGTGAAAAGATTGATTTCGCATAATAATAATCCCAAAATGTTATTAACAAATTGGTGAAAAAAACAGTTGTTCAACAAACAATCAGTCAACCTAACTTTTTTTCTAATGAAAATGATATGTTAATTATTCTACATTTTTCTGTCAGTTCATTTAAAATTTAGTGCAACATTTAGAAAACAGATTTGGAGAAAAGAGGTTAATTTATGGATGTGCGTGTATGAATCAGATCCGGAAAATTCAAACCTCTTTAGCTGGAGAATGTTTTCAACTACAGTTACAAAAAAAAAAACTTCTTGACTTCTATGTTTACGATGGAAAAAATATTTGTTGCTGACAACATATTTTTGACTCCCATTTCATAATAATGCATTAAAAATAGCGAATGGCTGAGATAGCGAATTCCATAATGATGGTCATTCTTGATTCAAACGTTCTTATTCTGGAATTCGATATTCTCGATTCCTCAAGTTCCAGATACTTAAACTATTAACGAACAACCTTGTTTTTCCTTCGTCATACCAAGAATTTCGACAAAAAAAACTCAATTCATTTTTTCATCATCAGAAAAATTATACCTCAATATTATCCTACAATATTCAAAAGATTTTTGCATCCCACGTATAAAAATTGGTGAATTGTTGAAGTATCGCTATTCCTACACGTCGACTACTGGTATAGTATATAACATATTTACAGAGCTGATTCTTGAGGGGTTAACTCTATGAAGTATAAATGGCAAATAATACCTTGAGAAGATCAAGGTCTGAGCAAAGAAGCTTGACGCCTCTTGTGTTAGTCCTCGGATCACTGCTCCATGACCATGGCCTTCGAGTGGCCGTGCCCACGAAGCAGCTTTGCCAATGATGCTGGTTTACTCGACTACGATAATCATCAACCCCGTTATAGCAACTATATACGCGACTAGCAATGCCAACAACTACGAGAAGGTGCGGAATCACGTCACAAAGACTCGAGCACGAGGGAGAGAGGAAATTGTTGAGGACGAGCACAGCATTGTGCATAGAGTCGCGTAGTATAGAAGATATCCAAGTGTCAGTAGAGTAGGTCGATTCTCGAGTGTGCCCGCGGCGAGACTTGTTCCGGTGCCGCTAATATCCCTTCTTGTATTAATAAATTCTATTCCTCTTTTTTCTACTTCTATGATGTTTCCGAAATAAATCATCCGCTCGCTTAGGCACTGTGCACACGATAACTATTCGGGGGGATTAATTGGATAGGTGAAAGCCTCTCGACCTCTTTTGTCAACTGAGAAAAGTTCATGCCTGCTGCGTGTGGCAAGCCAAATGCCGCGCGACGAACTGTTTTCGGCAATGTGTTACGAAGTCTACCGTACGAAGTCTACCAAAATTGTATAGGGCTTTATTTAAATTTACATTCTAGAACCCTTCGTTTTTTGTACACAAGAGGTAATTTAAATTATAAATCATTCTTTTTGAAGCCAATAAAACCTTAACGGCAGTAGTAGATTTTTTTGTAAGAATGTAATACCTACTTTTGCAATCGATTTGAGATTAGCTAGTTAGTTAACGATAAAAATTCCGTAAAATTATTATAGCGTCCCACAACGCGTGTGGCTTAGAATGTTTGCATGTAACTAACCTCAACTTGCATTGCCATAGTAAAGAAAATACTTTTTGAACACATTAATAACCATTTACTATCGAGATCCTTATGTAGAACAAATTTGAAATGCCGATGGAGGCCATTGAAAATGCGTTGCTTCGACTCTACGAGCGCTTTTAGGCTAATTGTCACATTGATCGACAAGTTCACAGCCGAAAATTTGTTCCCTGTGAGGACATTAAGTAGGAAATTTCTCTTCTAGCCAATAATATTTATAATATAAATATAGTGTATTTCGTTGTGATTACTCCTCCATTGTTTAAATCAGTTGCTGTTTTCTTGGGAAAAAAAACTCAATATTGGTGAAAAAAAAAGATACCTCATTCCGCTCGGTACGAGAAACGCGGTTCACGCGGTTGCAACACAATTCTCGCACATCGATGAATACATTTTTGTATGATACGCGGCTGGAAAGGCGTATGATCGTTCTCGGCTCGTATGGTTGGGGCCGAATAACGTTTTTTCACCGAGTGTCATACACAATTTTACTTCACAAAGTGTGGGAAGCGAATTTGTAATGTACTATCATTTTCAGTATACTGATAAAAGTCTAAAACGCTAATAAATCTGCAATAAAAAAAAAAAAAAATCTTGAAATTTAATGTACAATTATTGGAAGTTTTTATACATAGACTGATACAATAAATTTAGTAAGAGATTTTAATATTTATAATTTGCTTCAATTATTGAAATAAAGTATATCGACTTGATACGAAAAATTATACATTATGTGACATACATTTCTCTAACTTGAAAACGATCTTACCAATTCAGTTACAATTAAGCACGCAAGTGTCGAATTTGAAATACCTGAACATATATTATACGATACTGAATTTTTTGGGAAAAGTTTTGGCAATCTACGGCCACAGATTTCAATTGACCAAGCCGGAAAGTTTCTCATTGATGAAATACTCTGCAAAGTCAATTCGTATATAATTTTAGTTGAATTTGTGAATAATTGACTTCATGGTCCTATCTTTGGTTAATCTTAATCAGTTAAGCTTAATTATCTACATACACTGAGAGAAAAAAAGCGAATACACTTAATCAATTATTTGGAATATATATAATTTACTCAAGTAGCTTGGCATTTATATACAATTATATAAAAAAGCCGAATTATTTAAGTCGAAAAATCCATTACGATTAAAGCAGCTGTATGATTCATTCAACGGATAAATAAATAATGATATGAATTCAATATATATTTAAATCGGTAAAACGATTGAGTCAATAAAAATGAATTAGTTATATGTTCCACTTGAAAATCCATTCAATTAAAGCATTTGAGTATTAACTAGGTTCGAATCAATATTGTCCACATTAAAACAAATATTGTTTTGATCAAACGAAAAATTTAGTTGATAGCATTGACAACATGATACGAATATGTATATTGTCTGACGTTTGCATAGAATAGGTCGATCGAATCAACGCAATATTTAGTGAAAAAGATGAAAAACCTTGTTGAGTCGATACATTCTTTATTTCAGTTAACAAAACAAGCAATTAAATATATCACTAGTTTAAACAAAAGATTCATTTCAGTATTTCCTAATAAATGCTTCATTCGAAGATTCAGTGTATCCAATTTTATATTTCCGTTAGACTACAAAAACTTATATTCAGTGCTGCTATAATAGAAGAATAATAGAGATGTAACTTATAATTTACCCATTTGCCGAATGCTTGAGTAACGGTCACGCACATGAGAAAATATATTTTAGGCCCCTCACAAGTCCACATGAATTAAACATCGCGTACCGGGGTCACTTCTTCTCCGGGAAGTCCACCGTGGCTCTTGTCTATACAGCTTGGAGAAAGTTCAAAGCCCGGACTCAGCTACGGCACGACACGAGTCTTGCGAAAAGTACTTACACCTACGTTCTCGGGTGGACATTAGAAGATTGAGAGTCGAGCGCGGTGAATGTGTACCGAAATTTCTGAACCGGCTCGTGTGCTCCACTCGTATGCTTTTTTATGACCTCTCGGCGAGTGTGACTAGCTACAGCTCTTCCTTATATACGATAGGCTTAGTGTAAGCCTTATGATAATTGCCATATCAGTATTATAATATACAAATAATTGTATAGATTTTATTGCATCCTTATACAGGAAGTACAAAAAATCTTGGTGAAACTAATCCTCAGGCTTTGATGTAAGGATAGTATAAATGTTGTGAAACGTCCCGAACAATGGCTTAGAAAAATGTTAACAAGCGTGTACACTGTCGAAAATATTGAAGGTAAAATCACTGAACAGTAATTGGCTAATAAATAAAATTACTAACAGCAAACAACAAAATGGCAGGAAGCTCTTTCACAGAAATGGGTTTAAAAAATTACTACACATTACATACATGTCGTGGTTTTAATACGTGTTAACTTTAATTTTGCAACTCCGTCGTCCAGAGTTAAAAACACTTAACGTAGTATTATTACACTTGTGCAGAAACTTCGTTTACAGAAACGAGTATAAAAAATTTACTACACGTGTATATCGTAAAATTGATGTACTATATCCTGCTAAATTCGTTACAGAAGTCGTATTATTTGATACAATACAATTATAAAAACTGATGTATAGTCTGTTTAATTCGTTAATAAAATCGTGCTCCTAATATAAGTTAACTTTATCATTACAACATGTAGATTGAATTTTCATTTTTTTTCGTATATCAAATTGAATTTCCTAAACGGGTTTAGTAAAATTACAATGTATTGAATTCCTTTACAGTTTATACATTATCCCAATATTTTTTACAGTATATATATGTGTTTGGTTTTTGTTATTGATACTCTTGGAAGTTTAGTAATACCAAACTTAAATTTGTTTTATCGTTTTGCCTGTAGTTTAAGAACGTTTGATATTGAATGTTACGAGGTGCGGCCGAAGTTTTTTTTTCATTTAAGGAATTTCTAAGTGTGTTTTGCAAGATATTTGTGTTGTTCGATTTTTTCGAATGTTTTCACATCGCGTCCATTTTTTATATATAATAGAACTTTATGCCTCTTTCGTTTCTATATCACCGCAAAATCGAAAACACTGTAAACCATTGAAAACCGCTGTGAAGTTAACATAAATGGAATGAAAATAATGAACAAATATCCATTTGTATGGTTAATTTTATTTGGAATTAAAAATAATGAGTAACGGATTATACAAGGTAACCAATGCAACATTTGATGGTTTTCATTTTCACTTGATCTCAGAGCCAATCTAGTTTTTAACCGTAACGGAATTCGTCACTCCCGTGTCCCTAATTATAATATTAAAAGTTTCAATGATATTTATTGTTTGACCATTTGATGATCGAGTTGTATGGAAATAGCATCCATTAATCGCTAATTCAATGTTTGGATTGCAAAATCGACTGACTGACGAAACAACCTAATATATAATTATTGCAACTGCCCTTATTATATTTCAGTACTCATAGAAACTAAGAGAAGACAAATTGTAATACAGACCTCGCGAGTTGTTGAGGGTAATACATGCATCGCCCGTTCCCAATTTACTTATTTATTGTTTATGATAATATTTCAGACAACTCATCAAGTTCCTGGTTGATAAGTGCAGCTACGATTTCGCAACTGTGTTGCGAGATGAGTCCCATTACGATTTCAACTCGTACAGGTACGTTCAAACATCTAATAACAGCTTATAAAATTTTAAAGAATGTGAGCTCTGTACTTTCTACAATATCTTTATCTACATAATAATTGACGTAAACTTTCAGGTATATTCATTTCAAGAAAACGTATAAATTTTTCGACATAAACTTATTTTCAATTGTTCTTAAGAGGCAGTAGCACTTTCCCCACCGCAGCTCAAAATTTTAAAACGTATTCCTTCCAAAATTACTCGTAAGATAAAGCTCAAATTTCGAGAGAATATGTTCGGAACTATGGCAGAAATCGGCTAAGCTTCCGACTCCTCTAAATTCGAATACGTTCGTGCATGAGAACAAGAAAAGGAAAAAGTGAGGTTAAGTGCGTGAGAGATGAAATTTCCAATGATGTATCAGTGTCTCTAAATGAAAAATAATTTAGAAAATATTTGTTTCGAGAATAAATCCTATAGTATCGACATTAGTCAAAATAGAATTGATGCTATAAAAGTAACTTGAGTGCCATTAACGTTTTATGTTTCATTAGATTTTCCTAATCCTATAAATTTAAAATGTGCCTGTTCAACAAATATTTATAGCTACTTTTTTTTGTAATTCGAGGTCACCAACTGGTCAAGATCAAAATAGAAAAATCAGTACATAATGATTTTCAATGTTGATGCTGCGGCCGGATCATGAACGGAATAGGAGGATAGTCGGCTATCCTCCTATTCCCTAATAATTTTCATCTCATGTCTATTAAAAAACGATAAATTTGTCCGTTATTGTCCTGAAATTCAAATGGAATTATACTTACTTAGAGAACGAATGCAGAATGCATCCTTTATCGGGGTTTACCATTCAGAGGCATAAACATCAGAATTTTTTTATATGAGATGAATATTTTTGGAGATGGGTTTTAACATATTTCAGTCTTCGAGCAATGGAAAGTAAATTTTAATTTTATTTATTAAAGAAATACTAAATTGCGGATCTGGCTTCTGTCATACACAGCGTCCTTTTTGCTGCCCGGTGAAAAAATCTTATCAGGGTTTCGCCAAGGCCCTGATTAATTTTCCCTAATTATATTAGGGGCCTCATGTGGAAGCTTCATAGGGTTTCCTAAAGAACGGTCACGCTTTTTTTTTGGGTCCTTTAAAGGCTAAATATTAGGGGCCTTGAAAGGCTGTCCTATTAAGAGTTTCCTAAAATAATAAAGAAATTTAATTAAAAAATATATATTTGTTATTATTTGGTTGAGTAATGCTGCACTTTTAATGAGATATTTCGTCTTTCTCTACATGATGGTACATATTAATCGCTGAATAAACATATTACTTTTTTTTTACATTGACGGGAAACGAACCTAGTTCCGGATGGTTTAGTTGCACCGCGCTTTAGCTCTCTAGGCCATTCAAATCATATAAATATGCAATTTTTTTGTCTATGTGAATGACAGTAATATGAAATATGAAATAAAATTAATGTAATATAGACAGAACTTAATAGATTTACACGGCTGCGTCTGATGTGTAAAGATATAAGCTTATTCAGTAATTTTTTACGGAAATTGGTTATATCGAATAGAGTTGTTTTATTATTTGCGCGAATTAGTTCGTTTGTATCTAGGTGCGTGACCGTCTGACTGACCTGAGGGCCAGTATTAGAATGGGTGACCACTCGACTGACTTTGGCGGTCATTAGTCCAAGCTATCCAGGTGACCACCAATTTTGACATCATGGAAACCTCGAATTGCCATATAAGACCCTTATCTGGCAAATTTATTATTGATTTGCTCACTTTATGCCATGGTCAAGTCTGACTGGGCCTTTAATTAATTCACTCATCAAGGCCTTATTAAACTTCACAATGGCCTTATGAGATCCTTATTTGGCAAAATTATGATTAATTAGTTTACTTGGTATCATGATGGAGCCTGACTGGGGCCTTAAGTAATTACCTCAATCAAGCCCTTATTGAAGTTCGCCATGGAAACCTAGGATTGCCTTATGAGACCCTTAGGTGGCAAAATTATCATTGATTCGTTAACTTGGCGCCGAGATTACGCCTGACTGGGCCCTTAAGTAATTACCCTATTGAGCCCTTATCAGTCTTCGCCATGGAAACCTAGAATTGCCTTATGAGAACCTTATCTGGCAAAATTATTATTGATTGGTTAACATGGCTCCGAGATTACGCCTGACTGGGCCCTTAAGTAATAACCCTATTGAGCCCTTATCAAATTTCGCCATGGAAACCTAGAATTGCCTTATGTGAACCTTATCTGGCAAAATTATAATTGATTTGTTTACTTGGTACCATGCTTAAGTCTGACTGAGCCCTTAAGTGATTACTCTATCAAGCCCTTCGCTATTGAATCCTAGAAATACCTTATCAGGGCCATAATTGGGAGTGATATGGAAAGCCCTTTTAGGTTGTCCATATTAAAGTCGAAAAGGGCCCTAGTTTATCTTAGGGCATCCCTAATAATTTTCTTCACGGGGCGCGTGGCACTCCACAGCCTTACTAATTCATCTGACACGGAAACAGTTGAAAAATGATTTAACTAGACTAAGTTCCGGAACCCTTATTGGTTTTTGTTTGCCGACAACCCCTGGAAACCAAAATGGCAGGCGTTAGAAGAAAAGCAATTTTTCCAAACTGCTGTTTTTCCAACCAATTGCCATTTTGTTATCGTGTGGTTGTTCGAAAAAAAAAGAATAAGAATCCCTAACTTTCATCTAGTTTAATTATTTTAAACCCGTTTTTATTGCAGATGAACTGGCAAGGCTTTCGAGCGTTCCAATCGTTTTTAAATCACGCCGTAAATAATGGGAGCTGGAGCCACCGATTTAAACTCTTTTAAATTGCAAATTTTTTCCATTGCTAGAAAAGTGAAATTCCTTGAAACCAATTTCCAAACGTACTCATTTTATATTTTAAAAAAACCGAAAAACGAAGTTCATTCATATTCATGCCTCTGAATGGCAACCTCTTGACTTGAATGATGGATATAACTATCCAAGTCAGGAAGTTCTTCAGCTTTATTCGGAATAAAAAACAAATTCAGAACAGTTGATAATTTGCAGAAATTATGAACATAATTTGCTTTTATTACATATCTGTTGGAAAAAATATGGAAATTATTCGTTGATATTCTCAAATTTACGTGATATGTAATGTTTGGTAGGGAATATTAATGCAATGCATCTTCAACTGCTTTTGTTTATTCGACTTAATTTTTTTCACTGTGGAAGATTGAAGCCGGAGTATCATGACGGATACGACTATCCCAGGCAGGAAGTCTCTCAGTTCTATTCGCAAGCGTTGCCTCCTCTCACCTCACCGTTGCCACAATATTCACTCACAGGGCAACCGTCTATCGTTTACGGACCCCCCTTCAACGATACTGATCACGGAGGGTTAGTACCAGAAAATTACTCAACGTTTAACCACACTTCGCTGAACTCCTCCCTTCTGGCTTTAACTTTTTTTCCGCGAGAACCCTTTTTCCCACATATCAACAAAACTATAATAAGATATCCTCTAAGTCTATATATGCCGCATTCTTGGTCAGTACAGCTACTTCTTTCTTTTAGAAATTCTCTATAATTAGCGGAACTTCATTATAACTTACGAGTACATTTAATTCATCTGTTCAGTCTTTTTTGCTTATATGTGCGATTATTTTTCTTTAAGCTATTTCAATGTTTGAAGAGAATAATAGGACACTAAAAATAATGAAAAATGTTGATTTGTTTGCCGCTTGCTTATTTTTAAGACAATTTCGGTTTGATCTTAACTTCGACATAAAACTGAGCAAAATTGATTTTTTTTAATACATATGATGATATATATCTCGTATTCAGCTAAATTATTTTTTATTACTGGATGCTGTATAGAAATTGCTGGGATATGTCTAGAATTCATAGAGAAAAACGGATTGTGGCATTGCATTCTCTTGTTAAATATGAACAGTTAAAAAAACACAACTCATAAAATCGTGCAGAGAAAAATCTTAAAAGGAGTACGTCCACGCAGTAAAGAAAAATTCTACGAGAACCGAAAATCTGTGCTTGTAGAGTAGACAGAGAGATTACATTAAAATTTTGTTATAGATACGATTACAGACCGCCGCCGCGTTCCCAGCGAAATCCTTTTACACTCAAAGCACCATCACCATCGGTACTCACTTCTCAGCAGAACTTTCAAGGTGCGCCGGACCCAATTCTCTATGGGAATCGAGCGCTGAACCCTTTCAGTCGGGAGCAACGATGGACCAGCAAGAGGTAAATATGCAACGTGTAATTTTCGTTTAAGCGGAATCTTCATCATGTTTCGCATACAAATATTTATTGTATAGTAACATTTATATAAATGTCGATTAAGCCAATGTCTAATGATAATTTTCCCGCGCCTATCTTTTGCACAATTTATTGTGTGATCATCAGCTCATGACGAAGTTTTGAAGAGCAGGAAAAAAATGAAACATTGAAAAAAAAACATATTCTTATCACGAGCAAAAGTGAAGTGAAGAAATACCCTTTTGCAAATTTGAACGAAGAATAAATAAATAAATTGTTTTGACACAAACTAATGTATAAGTAACATAATAGGATTACTAATATTGCAATATTATAATTGTACGCATTGGTCAAAAGTAAAATATTTTTGGTTATTTAAAATGCAGAAAAATTTGCATAAAATAAGTAAATGTATTTTAGCCACCCCTAAGACAATTTTTTTAAATAATTGATTTAGATATTTAAGACGCAATGGACAAGCAACCTCGCCACCTCGTTCTCTCCGTGACAACCCATTCCTCGAATTTGCTAGGCCTGAAATAGTACGGACTAAAAGGCAGGATAATCCTGGTGCTATTTCCCTCTGCCGAACAAGTTCGCAGTACATAACGCCGAAAGCAGCGTTAAACAATCAAGGAAACTGGATGTACGTTGTTAATCTTCCGGAAACCCGGGAAAAGTACTCGCAATTAGTACGAAGCGAGACTTGCTTGTAAGTACATAAAAAAAAATATATACGTGTACCTGTGTATACTAATAAAACGAAGGATTATAAATTAATATTAGATCGATATTGATATTGCGTTGAAAAAAAGGTTTTTCTTAACTCACGGAGAAGCTGTTTACGTGCACCGATGAAGTACGCAACGACGATGAAAAATAAAAATTCAGTTTCAAATAAAATGTAAAGAAGATTGAGCAGTTTTATGCACAAAGTCGTCAATTAAATTTCATCTAGAATTGCCACATAAAAGTAACGTACTTTTACAGTAAAATTACAGAGAATTGAGTAAAATTAATGTAGTTTTGGAATAACTTGAAAGTGAATTATTGATATTACCGTACTCATATATTAATTTTACATCGCACTTGTACACAAAATTTATTATGCCAGTTTATGCACAAAAACTTCGAGGACGTTCACATTCAATTTCAGTGCTAATTTTACAATTTATTTATAGCAACGTAACCGCAAGAGCCGGACATTTTTTTTTACTAAATCCTTATGGTTTTGCATTGTAGTTCAATTTCTCAACGTTTAGTGACATTTGCTATCCCCTGAAATTTTTTGGTCTCAAAACACTTCCGATTTATTCGTATTTACAGAACAACCGAATGCAATGGATTGTGCTCCTTACCGGAAGGCTACACAAGTAGATGTGAGCAACAGTACGTCCAAAAGAGACTGATAGCACTGGAAGGAACGGGTGATCGATTATACACGGACGTCTTCTGGTTTCCCCACGGTTGCACGTGTAAAATATCCTCGAACTTCTAAGACTACAAACAAAGTAGAGCTTTTTTAAATTATCTAAACGCTTAGGCATATTTATTCCGTTTTCGCGAATGCAGCGCTATCGCAGCGGCAACCGGACGTAAAAGCGGTCAGCAAAGTTTTCCTAATTTGAATAGTACTTTATTCAAGTATTAAAAGTATCCACAAAACATAGGTACTTTCGAAAAATGTAAGGACGAATAGCTGTAAACTAATTATCGAATAACCTGTGAAAAAATTTCAGATAGTAAAGTGGTAGTTCTTTTTAGTAGGGCCACCTCTTAATAAGTTGGGATTTTCTCATAAATTTTACCATATTTGTCAAAATTATTCTAATAGTGCGTTTCATCACCTTTAATAAAGGATGCAAAGCATGTGCATAATTGTTTCACTTCCTCACGAAGGAAACGTTGTTCAAAAATTATAAATTTATAAAAACAATAAAAAGTCCATTTCTTGAATACAAAATAGGTTTTTTCTTAATCAATGGCATACATCCAATCAGACCAGCTTATGTTTTATATTAAGAACCTGATACAAAATAATAACTTATGATTAGACGATTTTTTAGCGCTTCAGTGTTGAGATATTTTATATAAAAAAGAGAAAATTGAAAAAACATTCGACGACGAAATCGGAAAAGCCCGCAGATGTGTGTTTTTAAATAATAATAAATTATGCCCCTTACAGTACATATCCGGGAGTTCATATATAGTACATCCTTTGTTTGTATACATGTTTTTATCATATATATGTAGAAATCATTAGCGGTAAAAATTATAGGATAATGGGCCGCTTATTGACAAGAGGCGCTGCTACAAGTGCTACAGTCAACTATTAGAAGTTTTTCTCATGTTATATGGTAATTTTTACCAGATCCATCGCTCCGTATGAGTAAATTTTTGCGAGGCACGAGCAAAGCACCTTCTGTCGGTAACGGGGAAAGCTAACGGGTGATGGTAAGTGCGTCTAAATGCGTGAAAGCTATTCTGTAGGTCACACCAGAGTGCCTAGCTGATTGCTGCACGTGCGTACGTGCGCTCTAG